>JARYHS010009186.1:170350145-170664156 GCA_031002005.1 Vandiemenella viatica | reverse complement strand
TATTGTTTGGTCTCGTCTGTGATGGTACCTATTTTATTTCCAACGGCAGTCAGAATAAGCATCTAATTCATTTAAGTAAATCCCTATGTATCTCACAGGAAAATTTATGCTGTCTATTCTGCAAGAATTATTTCAAACGGCGGTCAGTGATATGCTGCCAAAGATTTTTTAGCAATTCATTGTTGATTTCTGAGGTCGGCCAGAGGTGTTAGAGATTTCACATATTGTGATTGTGCACTACGGGTGTGATAATTGGCCGAGACCTAATTGTTTTTATTTTAGGGTTTCCTTTAATCATATCTGGTTTCCAGGCGTAGCATATATATTTGAAACGATCGTACCAGATTCCTAGAAATATTATTTCATGCACTTGCTACACGGTGCTCATATCATTGAGCACATCATATTACATTACTAATTAATACCCAGTTTCTGTAAACAATGCGGATGAATGACAAGCTGGTTACCAGTAACCACTTAGGTGGTACGAATGCTGCATAAAGCATAATCCAAGGAACATAAAACTATAGGCAATTTCTTTTGCAGACATATGGTCACAGGAGCATCTTTTCATAGGTAAAAATAAAATTTTGTGGCTAACCTTGTTTTAAAAAAATCTTCAGTGACGCAATCTACGACATTATTATCGTCTTCATATCAAGAGTGTGTTTCTCAATCACGCTTATGTTAACAATTCACTGAGAACCAAATTCAGATTAAAGCTTTGTGGAAATCCATCACGATTGTAGGTGACCATAATGAGTAGATAATAGCAAATATGTAGAATGATATTGTGATAAGTTTCATACTGAGCCAACTTCGCAATCTACGATCGATAACTAATAACTCGAACGTCCAATACGCCGAAGTGTTAAATTCCCACTCCTGCATTTCGTGAATTATTAGTTTTCTATTATCAAACTGTAGAAGGGCGGAACAGATGCTGGATATTTTTGTTTTGAGTAATATGTAATCCAGCAAAATGAGAAGAAAATAAATGGAAATAAAAAATTAAGAGTGTGGAGTTAGAATAGGCCTTTCCCCTTAAATTTTAGATTTTTTCTGTTCGTTACTTGTTCAAACTTTCCTCCGTTCTGCGAATGTATTGTATATTTTTCTGCATTCCATATTTGACGAACCGTATCAATTTAGCAGTCTCCTTTTTTGGTTATGTGATCGTTGAAGTTATGAAACTTCTGTCCTTAATAAGCCCCCCTCTAGATTACTTCTACTATCCAAACTGGGAGTATTTCAACAGTTCTTCTAATTAGTTTGAGAAATGAATGGAATGCATTTCTTCTACATAGTTTAACCTAACGTATCACCTGAAATGTTTTGAAAACTCTTCTAACCTTGGTTCCTTAATATCCGCAAGTATTCGAAAATATTTAATTATATTTCAAAATAACACAAAATGGCTTAGTTATTCCGAAATTTGAGGAGAATATTCCTTCCGTTTTGTGCCTACATCCCACATACATCAATTATATTGACATTTTTTCGAACGGTTTTTGGCTTTTTCCATCTGGCAATCCAGCTTAAATTTCGACTTCCTTTGGCAAATGTAATCAATTTTGTAAATTTTTAAAAATTATTCCCTGCTTCTAGTTTTATTATATAATGAAAATAGAATACATGATAACAAGTTAATATTTTGTTAAAGGTCACCCAAATTGTAATTCCTGTAGCTGCAAGAGAAGGTATGAAAATGACAGACAGTTTGATATTCACTATACTGGTAACAGCTTGAGTCTCATGCGGATGAAGTATTAATTAACGTAATACTAGTACATCACTCTAACGCAGAAACGGGGAATTCTCTTTTCGAGAGAGCCCTTTGTTCGTGTGACGCGTTTCATTTAAGCGTGTTCTGTTGCGCTCTCCTAACTGCCCTGACTCGTAATTAGGGGAAGCTGAACGTACGACCGAAATGCACGCGAATTGGATTCGGTATCCACTGCTCCAGCGAACTCCAACTGCGTCAGCCTGCCTGGAGTAAGTATGCGGATACGACCGTAACAGCCGTAGTATAACTAAACTTTATGCCTTGTAAACAAAGCCAGAATACCTCCAAATGTTTGATCTTTTTTTATTTCATATCAGCAGAAATCAGAAACGCTAGTCTAAATCTTTCCTCGACTCTTACGAATATTTTTACGGATGTCCATAAAAAAAACACTAACTAATCAATGAAAGGGCGTTTCCGTGTCTCTCTCCCTTATTTTTAATTAGAAAACCAGCAAAATAATATCGGAAAAGAAAACGATTACTTCCAAAAATTTGTCGTTGGTATGATATTGTCTTAACCTAAGTAAATAGTGGTGACACATTACAGATGAACTCTACACAGCTGAAATTATTGCTAATAGTGTGTTAACTGTTTTTTATTGATTTAATTTCAGATTTTTCGTGCTTATTACCAAACAGCATCGAATACGTGATAAAGAATGGTTCAAAACAAAAGCGACAACGTTAGCTATGTTGTGTGTGACGGTAAATTCATCATGTTTCAGGAGGAGCATGATCGAGCACTGTGGGTTGACATTATTTATTTGGATTATTTTTGGTGCCCTCACAGATATACAACCAGTTAGCCATCAGCGTAAGGTTGATGGATGGACTGCCCGTGCAAGCGATACATCCTTCAATAGCACACGGTTCGTATCCTGGCTAGGTAATTTATGTAGTGCGTTGACAGCAATACACAGATACGAAAATGGCCGATATGCTGCTTGCATACAGTAAGTTGAATAGTAACGCCAGATTTGCTTCATGACTGTATACGGAATACTTTGCCAGCAAAAATACTCTGCATCATTCAAGTTTCTCGGCTATCGAATGGAGAAAGAGAATCCAGAAACTTACAAGTAGATATAGTACGGTTTTTTCCAACTATAGCTTTTCTACAGTTGTAATGTAGATAAAGCAAATCATCTGGATACTTTATCAGTTCATCGTATTTCTGTCCAGTGTTTGGTACATGACACGGTTCGTCCACGCTGGGCTTGAACACTTTCCACTGATTAGTAGTAGTACAAATGACAAAGGATAGGGAAAATGATTCATCATCCACCAAAGTTGAAGCCTGCTACGAGTGAAACTCGTATGAGACAAATATAAACAATATTTCGGTTTAACGTCTTTTGATTTGTTAGGGACCGAGTCATATCGTTCGAGAGGTGTACACACGCCGAAGTTTACCACATGCGTTTCCGTATCCTTTGTTATTTATTGCCTAAAAGTCGCTTCCTTTCATCCTTAATATCGGCAGTGTAGTTCTACGTAATGTATAGAACAACCCTTTGCGCTTGCACTACGTTACAAAACTGGAATATGGTAAAGAACAGCTCGTAGTTATAGCATTTTAACATCACCCCCTCGGAAAATTTCAGTCTATTTTTGTGGCAGATAGATTCATTGCTGCCCTGTTTCAAAAATAACAAATAGGTTTATGTCAGTGTTGACTTTCTTAGTCACAGTAACGAGAGACAAGATGTGGAAGCCTTAATGTCGTCTTTTAACTTAAGGTCACTTATAAATTTCGCTACAACAATTCAAAATAATAGCAGGACTGCAACTGATACATTTTTATGAATATTCTTCAGTACGGTAATTACAGCATATTTCTAATAACAAATGGTATCTCCGATCATGACGCCCAGCTATTTTGCATCAAGTCCAGAAACACTGTAAAGCAGATAAATAAAAGCTGATTATACAGAGTAAATATTAATGAAGACAATATAAAACATTATATAAATTCCTTAAATAGTGAATACTGGTCAGAAGTGTACATTTCGCAGGTTGTTAATGCTAAATTTGATTCCTTATTAAATATATATCTAACACTTTTCGAAGGACGTTTTGGAAAATGATACTTTTAACAACTCAAAACAAGGAATTGGATAAGGGATGGTTTAAAAATGGGTACTAGATTATTTAGTAAAATTAATAGGGACTTTTACAAAAAAGTAAGAGAACTAGATAACTACTCAATGAACGCTTACTATAAAATTTATTCTAACATACAAACAAATGCATTAAGGAATACCAAGAACATGTATGCATAGAGAATAAAGGCAATAAAATGAAAACTATATAAAATAAAATAAAACATGAAGATCAGGAAAATCTTTAAATCACTTTAAAGACATAAAAATAGGACAAAATGGAACTACGCATAGTGAAGTAGGGGAAGTTTGTAAAATATGTGATTAATATTTTACTACAGTTGTGGATACACTAGGTATTGAAAAACGGTTTCCAGATATTGCTTTAAGGCTTCTTTTGACTGCTTTCCCAAGTAAATTTGTAGAGATGCCATTGCCACCAGTAACAGTCTCAGAAATAAATAAACTCTTGAATCAACAAAAACCCAAACATTCTTACAGCTATGAGAATGTTTCAAGCAAATTACTGAAAAGATATTAAGTCATATATTTTATTGTATCTCTAATGAATCATTAATGCAAGCTGCATTTTCAAACAGACTAAAATATGTAGTTGTAAAATCATTATTTGAAAAATAGGAGAAGAGACATGTATTGATAACTACCATACCATTTTTTTATTATTATTTTTTACTTCCAGGATTCACAATATTTTTTTCTAAAGAGTCGTGTATCATAGGGTAGTAAAACGTGTTACACACTATACTATTTTCACCACTTCACAATTTGAATTCCAAAAAGTGTCTTCTATAGAAATGGCTATATATTCATTATTAAATAACACGATTTTGGAACTGAATAATAAAATGGGCATGTAAATTTTTTTGCAATCTTATAAAAGAATTTTAATGTGTAAATCATTAATTACTTTTGAAAGAAATGGAATGTTATGGTATTTATGGAACCGCAGGTATGTGGTTCAATTCATACATGGAAAGCCGAAGTTTCCTTTTTATACTCTAAAATCAGTAAAGATGTTTCATCAGACAGAGAAAATACAATATGCAACATGGCATTTCACAAGGTTCTGTCCTAGTACAAATTCCTTTTTTGTTAATACATTAGTGATCTTCGTGTAAACTTATCAGACGCTTTTTTTTAAATTCCTCCTAGTTAAAGGCTGGGACCATTCTTAGGCGGCTAAACTAAAGGAAGGGAAGGGGGATGGAAGTAAACCGTGGACTTGTAGTGAACCATTCGCCGCACCCCTGTCCTATCGAATGTTAAGTATGAGGGCAAATTTGTCTTCCTCTTAAGTCAGTGACTTATCCGACAGGGTTAACACCGTTTTATTTGCAGACTACATCAACCTGAATGTAATACCAGACAGTAATACAAAATATAATGCAAATGAAGTACTTAGTGAAGTGGCAAACTGGTTTAAGGCAAACTCATAAAAATGATAAAACACATAACGTTAGCTTTAAAACAAAAAATTATACACGTCAAGATATACATATAAACTATAAAAATAACACAATTTGGGAAACAAAGAGTATAAAACTACATGGCATTCAAATAGATGAGAAACTGGTTTGGCAAGAACATATTAAATTACTACTGAAGAAGTTAAGTAGTGCCACCTTTGAAATAAGAACACTTTCTCTATCAGTAGATATAGAAATAATTAAATAGATATACTTCTGGTGTTTTCATTCATATGGCATAAAGTTTTAGGGGAAATTCTTCACTAAGTAAAAAAAAAAAAAAAATCATAGCACAGAAAAGACCTATTAGGATGCTATGTTCAGTAAAACGAAGAACTTCTTGCAGAAAACTCTTTCAAAAGCTCAGTATTCTTAAATGAATTTTCACTATGTATGTTCTCTTATGTGCTTTGTCATAGAACATTTTAACCTGTTTACATCTAATTCAACGGTACACAATTTCAATACAAGAAACAGAAATAAGTTATACAAAGCACAAATGTTACTGTCATTAATTCAACTAGGAGTTAAGTTATAGCAGAAGACAACCGTTTGTGGAGTATGTTCTATAGCGTAGCGCAATTAGTGGTACGCGTACTTCCAGGGGTACGTGAGGTTGCTCCCGGGGGTACGCGAGGTTCTCTCTTGACTGGGTTATTCAATAGACAATTAAAAAAAAAACAATTACGCAAACATTACTACCGCCAAAATATACGATTTTAAGACAGTCAAACGGTGTATGTGTGAATTACTTCTGTAATGCTGTAGATGTGCGAAGCACTAGACTGGAATGAACGCAGAGGCAAATGTAGCTATAAGGGGGTACGCGAGGTTCAGTTCTTTCTGGAAGTGGTACTCGGGAAAAACTATTTGGGAACCATTGGCGTAGCGTAAAGAGTAATATATATGATACTGTAAGCGAAATTTAGAATGCAAATCTGACACTACTGAAACGTCGATGTCCTACCGGTCGGCAAGCATCACTAATTCGATACCAATTCAATAATAATTTGATTATTTTATTTCTGCGATGGTACGGCCATTTCCTGCGCAGCAACACAAGGGAGAGCCAGGAAGCGCTGGATGTATAACTTGCGAGAGGACATACAACCAGACAATGCCACTCCTGAAGATGCACAAGATCCGCACAAGTCCAGCAAAACAGACCCTGCAATGCGGTATAAATGCTAAGAAGAAGAAGATCCCTTTTAACTTCAAATAAATGAGTTAATGGTCTCTGCCTCACTTTTCGTAATGTGCTGCTTATTGCGCAGACACAATCTTTGTTGCCTTCGGGCTCTGAAGTGTTTGCTCCTGCAGCCGTTAAAAGCGCCGACTTGCCTGAGTGCTCCACGCGCAGCCCTCATGACTCCGTTGCCCAAAGCTGGCTCCAGTGATGGCGATCGGTGGGTGCGTGAGCTGCGTGCTGAGGGGTGCTGGTCGCGTAGTGCGGAGATAAATCGCAGGATCAGCGCCGATCTCCGGCTCAAAGCCGGCTCGCTTTTTGTTTTCAACGCTGCGCTCGCCTCCGGCATCATCGTCCAAAAGTCCGATATAATCCGCCCATACAAAACCACCTCGAGATACCACAAAGTTTCTGCACACTTTTCCAAAAAAAAAGTAAAAAATTCAGAATTATCTCTTTGTCACTCTATCTCGATTTTGCGCTACTGAAAATGTAGGATCCACCGTCAGCATCTGGTCCTATATTCACAACTTAGCTACAGTTATGAGCCACGATCCAGTGGAGCTACGCCTGTGATTACTCCTGTCCCTGGAGATGAACAAACGCTCTGAGGTAAACAACCGATGGATGAATGTAATAGCAAAGTTGTCAGCGAGAAGGTAGCACTGAATGAATCTCCACATCGTATCAACCGATAACGCCCATTAATAACTTGTTGTAAGGAAATGTTACATGAATAATGAATTCCTACTTACTACATAAGTAAACCATTTTATACCTGCCGCAGAATCATCTTTTTCAATATGGTTAGTCTAAACATTTTCCGCACTTACTTAGGTGAATTCTGGACAGCTTCATCAAAGACAGATGCTTCAGAAATTAAAAAAATTGTAAGATGAAAATTTAAATGCAGCAAAGACAGATATTTCAAAAATAAAAAATAAATAAAAATGAAAAGTAGGATGGAAATTTAAATGCAGAAGTCGGGTACTATATCACAATCACCGTCGTCTATAGATTGATAACAACTGAAATGTTTTCTATATTAAACTGTGGGGACCAAGCACAACAATTCAGACTAATTTGCTCCAGGCTCGATTTCAGTGAAATGAAAAAAACTTTGTGCAACAGTGAAACTAAATAAATTCCTGTAAGTGTAATACTCTAATATTAATTTCATTTTATTTGGATTTAAATTATATCACTCAGCTGTTACCACGGTTTCAGGGTACAGTAATCAGTGATTTAAATTACTAAGAATTTATTTGTAACTGCAGAATTTATAAGTAAGTAAAAAAAGTTAAGTATATAAAAATCTAAATATTATAATTACAGTGTAATATTAATGTCTCCATAGAACACAATTTTGAATTTTCTTATTTCAACTTGCTTACGTTATCTGAGCAAAATGCTTCACATCTTGTGATGAAGCTTACATAATAAAAAAGGAGAGATAAATGAAAACAGTGCAATAAACCCAGATTTAAGAAATGTGGATAGTACCAGTAATTTTTAGGACTTCAAAATCTACGGCAATCTGATGATACCGCTCTCACGCAAAAGCAATGGCTGCAAGTACATACGAATGGAAACAAATTGAAACTTTACATGAGCCCTACAACTTAAGAACAAGGCAGGCAGTGTAGATTTCGCAACAACGAAAACTGGACTGTGGTCATATGCCTATCTGTTTATAGAGTGACACCGCTAAGGAATTTTACAATTCACAATGTAATATGCTCATTACCAGCAATGGTATTAATAAAGTAAATAACATATTCTCATCTTAAGGTGTTAATGGTTCAACGATACAACAGAAATTTTAATAATGCACTGGATCACATCGCTGGGTCATCCTGCTTCCACAGTAATTACAAATTACAATACAAATTAACAAGATTAAATCTTATGATGTTAAGGACAAATCGTTAGATCCTACCGTACGCACTCGTATTAAGGCTACCATTCGAGTAAAATTCAAAGTTGGTGATCGTGTTAGAGTCAGCAGATCTAAGGAACAGCTTGAGAAAGCCTATATTCCAAACTGGTTGATAGTATTATTCACCATCTGATAAGTTAAACTACCAATTCCGGTAGCCTATTTACTAAAAGATTTTGAAGATATTAGAAGCAAGAGTAACAATTAACAAAATGTTCAAATACATTTCTAATTAAAAGAGTGATAAGGAGAAATAAAAATATGGCATTTCGATAGTAGTAGCTAGGGTTTGACAAATCTCATTATATACTGATAAATTTATTTAAACTATAACATACCTTTTTCATTTGTAATCTCTATTATTTTTCTATACTTGGAATTTTTTTTCTGTATAAACACGAAATTACACAGGAAGCAAATGACGTACACTAAAATTAATGGCAAGAAAAATTTTACTATTACAGTCTTCAAAAACACTAAAATTATTACCTTCATTAAACAAGAAACAACTATAACAAACATTGAAATTGGTACTTCGTGTTATTTTACAGTACATTACGAGACTAAATGTTTTTCTTTGCTGGAGTATTGACACACTCATTTTTTCCTTCCAATACATTGTGTATTTTCTTAACACGCACACATCCTCATCATAACTAAATCACATTGCACTGATAAAATTACCTCTCAACTATTTACATTCCTTTACATGACGACTGAACATTAGTCAACGAACGGGCAAACCAAAATCTGGACGTTATTTTAAAATAACTGATGGAGATGTGACCACTAATGAACAGCTTGCCACTATTTTCTTCCCGCATATTATACATCTTAAAGCATACGTATAGTTCGCTGTACACGATGTTCAGTACTTACACTGCATTCAATTAACAATATAGGCCTACAACACAAACTAAGGGAACCCTAACTATTTACTTACACCAAAAAGGATAAACGCTAAATTTATTGTTTACTTAACAGCACATTGATAAACAAACTTTTAATCTTACACAGCTTTAGACATTCTAACATCACCCACCCTAACGAATTATTTAAGTCGAAAACCATGATAAATTTTTAGGTCGTTCACAGTTATATTTTCTCATGTACCGATTGTTTATCCTGGAGTATCTATGGACAAACTTGAAAATTACTTCACGAATTCCACATTGGAAAGAGGAAAACATTTCCACTAATGTCAGAAGGTCCAACTCCTTAAGATAACCCATCACAGAAGGTCTGACGTTGTGTAACAGTTGAGGGGGTACAGGATGTTTGTCTAAATTCAGACTTACCTAAAAATTTCAACCAGTGCAATCAGTTACCGCACATATTAATATTTAATTTTAATTACAATGGAGTTCACACTCCGGTGGCCATTTCCCTACACGCCCATCTTCCCCCTTTCCTGCACCCACCTACATTTTCCCTTTACAGATTTTATATTTAAATTCTTCGCTCATTTTTGGTAAATTATTCATAATTTCTCTTGGTAACATATTCCAACCCATGACACCCTTACCTAAAAAAGAGAATCTTCGTACACCCTTATGCCCGAAATTGAGTGCCAGCTTGTGGTCATGCTCATCTTTACCCTTCCATGCATTACTTTTAATTCTTACATCAATATCTTTCCGTGCCTCATCACCAATATATGCCTTGCACACTCACATGATTATCGTGAGTTATGAATCTAGAAAATCCCCACACACTTGTGTCGCGGGATCGCGAGCATAGTCTGAAATTTCAGATTGCGACAACGAACTGGAAAAAAATGACTTTGGATACAGCGTGGCGATGGAGATCTTATCAGACCAATCTCAAAGGAAGGCCCCTTCACTTGTAACCAACTGGAACGTGTCAGGATACGTAAAGTACACACCTGTAATACGCACGATGACGTGTGCATCATAGTTAGACAGGTTGTGACAGTATATTTATATGTACCAGGAATTTTGCACTCCTACACAGTTATCAAGCGCAAGCCTTAAAATGAACCTGTGATACGAAAATGATCGCTAACTTTTACAGTCTCATGGTCATTGCCCTTCTCACAGATATGACATACCATGGCACGAGTAATTTTTTCAGCCTGTTAGGCAATCATTAATTGTAAATTTTATCAGCGTCTTCAATACGAGTATAGACTCACTCAGTGGCGGATCCAGGATTTTGGTTTGGGGGGGGGGGGGGTCCGCTTGAGTGGATTTTGGCGTTGGAGAGGGGGAGGCTTGAGTGGAGCAAAATGTAGTATTATATAGTCTCTTCCGGCCTCAAATCTGTAGAGGTAAAAAAAAAGGTCTCTAAAATTACAATGTCGGAAATGGACCTGGATCCTTTTGGGGGGGGGGCTTGAACCCCCTAGCCCCCCCCCCCCCCTGGATCCACTTCTGGACTCACTTGTGTCTGTGACATCACTCTCAGCCTACCATTTCATGATTTTATGGGTGCAATCACAATGGTGACTTGCACAATTCATCAGCTGTTACATTTGCTTAAAGTGTCATGATACAAATTTACATGAGAGAGTGTCTTGTTTGTTTATACAGAGTGGCGACACAGTGTCACATTAACACCGCACCGTTTAACTTAATATACAATTTCCACAAAGTTTTGCCTTTTCGGCACTTAAAATATATGCGTTACAATCTTTTTCTCTCTGTTTGCTAAATTTGGGATGCTACTGTAGAGCGTGATATACTGACATAATTAATTATTTACTTCACATATTCTACGCTTTATCTTCCTTTACAATTCGTGTGACTAGCTTTGAATATCCTTCCATAAACTACCGTACTAACTAAGAAATATTTTTGTTTCGTTGTAAAATATGGTTGAGAACCATTAAGTTGAATTAAGATAATTATTAAAAAATATAGTGCATGTTCAATATAAATAGAAAAGAACCTGTGAAGTTTCAGAATAGGACACAATCGTATTGTGTTTAGAGCAATTGTCATAAGATTTTTATTTAAATATATTCGTGAATTAGTTTATTTTTCCTGATAATCCGATGTAATTATTTTGCATTAATTGATTATTTTCTCTGGTTCGTCGTATAAGTGAAAAGCGTTTACCTACTTCAATGATTCTGAATTACGTAAAAACATTTGAATAATCTTTCGAGACACCTCCCTTCCTGTTAATGTCAAGTTTCGGTTTTTGGCGCTATTATATCGGGAAAAATGTATTCACAGCTTTAGGTAATAATTATATTTTCGGTTTTCTATCGTGCTTCACAGATGCAAAGTAAGCTTTACCCGAGGTGAAGATTAGGAACCTTCAATAATTCCAGCATTCCCTGTTTCAAACAGATTCTTTTTTCCAAACAGGCAAGCAATCACACGCCATAACTTATGAATATGTATATAGAATTAACTTAATCATATTATTTTTTAAATTAACTTTATGATGCAATAATTAATGTTTGTTGATATAGTGAGTAGCAGCATCCAGGAACGTACCAAACTGTTATCATGAACGGAAAAAAAAATCACAAATTCTTTAGATCGCTTGGATTTTCTTTGCTGTGGGCTTCTCTATTCTTAATTTGATACGTCACAATCATCTCCTTTGGAGAAACCGTACCTTCATACCGAGCGTGGTGGTGTAACGGATAGCGTTCTGGCCTCGCATTAGGGAGGACGGCGGTTCGAATCCCCGTCCGGGCATCCAGATTTGGGTTTTCCATGGTTTCCCAAATCACTCCAGGCTAATGCCGGGATGCTTCCTTCAAAAGGCCATGGCCGAATTCCTTCCCATTCCTTGCCCCCGTCCTTTCCCGTCTCTAAAAAAAAAAAAGAACACGTACATTCACTGTGGGAAAATATCGTTTCGAATTTTACTATTTAAAAACTCTCTGAATACACGAATTTAAAGGCCCTATAACTGATGACCGTTCAACGATTAATTCAAAATAACTTTCTCTGAGTCAGTACTGCGTCCTATATTCTCTTCACTAGAGAAACTAAGGTTCTCCATTCATTACTCATAAGAATCCTACTTTCATTACAAAATATGTTAGTGGCCATAGCGGCGCCTAGCCCTTCACATCCTGTATCACAAGACCCGTGAATCATGAAGAATGAATGGCATAGTTAAAAGAGTTAACGGGCACACGGCCCCTTTGATGGCGAATAGCTTTGTAAAACAGTCCCATTAATCTTTATTTAATTAGAAGCTTAGTTGAAGGACGCTTGAATGCTCGCGTCGACCGGACCAACCCCGAGGCCGGATACAGAATAATTAGGCGCCGCGAAGCGAGCACAACTTGCAATTTTTGTTACTTCAGACTTACAGCAGTCGCTGTGATTTGTTATTCAAATGCATCTCTTGAATAACCATGACCTGGGCCCCGTACTAAACCTCCTCTAATTAGTATCACCACTCAAAACAGGCGAGAATTCGAAAACAAGTTCTTATTCATGGGGATTAGGCGGAATATCTGAAGAACCAAACTAGTGTAAATACCATGCGCGAATGAATAACGTCAGGTTAAATAATAGAATACAAGTTTTACACGCAAGATAGCACAACGTGGAGAGTAACTGGAAATTCTTCCGTGTCTGATTTATTGATTTATCTGCAGCACTTTTTTAGTTATCCAGTCAAATGCATTGACCATGCAATCTGAAACAACAGCGGAAATAAGGATGTTTCCAATTTGTCTATTCACTTCAACAAATCGTTTATAGATCATAATTACTGTTAGTCAATATTTATCCCAAATGTCATGACAAAAAACGGCATCCACGATACTAGTCATTTCAACACATCTAAAATCAATAAAATCTGTGTAATCGTAGGCTTCCGCGGCCAGAGTCAGTTGATTCTTGGCTGTCCTGGTGGGCCGCGTCATGTTCATCGTAGCCGACGTTTCGACCCTCATTCTGGGGTCTTCTTCCAGGGTCGAAACGTCGGCTACGATTAACATGACGCGGCGCCACACGGACAGCAGAGAACCAATAAAATCTGTGTTTCTTGAATAAAATATTTACTATTGTATTAAGGTAAATGAGTAGGTAGCAGCCTCGTGGGATAGTGGTTAAGGCTTCTGACTGAAGCCTGAAAGGTTCCCAGTTTCAATGTCTGTCTTTGAGGGGATTTTTCCAAGCTTGCTGCGTTATGTGAAATACGCCATAACGCTTCTGTGGTTCGGATTCACGTTAAACTCTACGGCACCTTCGGGGCTACCAACCCTAGTTGTAACATGGATGTGTAAACATCCAAAGCAAATGCAAGCCATACGAAGTCTTAACAGGGTCCGTAGTTGGCCTAAACGCACATAAAAAATATATGGTCAACCATATTCCACTTTCTGAAATGTGATTAAGAATTTTTCCATCAACGTGAAAGCGACTGTGACGAATTTTGCTGCAGTTGCGTGCATTTAGGCTGAAAAATGGGAGTTTAAGGAAAAAGGAAAAAAACCAGTACAGCAAAAAAAGAATACAGGATTTTCGTGATTTGAACACGAATAACGCAAAGTGTAGTTTTTTTCCTTAACAATCTATATATCGACAATTTTAATAGATTTTAAAGAAAAATAAGATTTTTAATAAGATTTCGTTGTTTTAATATAAATCGACCCGTTGTCATAAGTCGCTGCGGTGTCATGATGGTGTTCAATGTCCGACATATGGTTATCTGGTTCGAGCAACCATGATAGAATTAAATTTATATCATCGAGTTTTATCGACAGGAAGGAGAGGTTTTGTTGCACAATTCCAAATTACTAAATTGTTTGCTAAAGTCCAGAGTTAAATATAAACTTTTTCCTAGTGTGTGTGGAGTGAGAACATACTACACTGTTGTTTACCATTGTTTTGTCGGATAAACATCTGGTTGGTGCATATAGGAAGCGTAGACCTAATTCGGTCGGAATAGGGCTTCAATATCTTTCTTCTTTCGTTTCTCATGCACAGCAGAAACAACATAGAACATACATTAACACCTCCGAAGCACTTATACTGGGGAAGGCAAACACCGAGCGTGGTGGGTGAACGGTTAACGTTCTGGCCTCGCATTCGGGAGGACGCGGGTTCGAATCCCCGTCCGGGCATCCAGATTAAGGTTTTCCATGCTTTCCCCAAATCATTCCAGGCAAATGACGGGATGATTCCTTCAAAAAAAAAATGGCAAACGGAAACCGCTCGATTTTATCTACCTGGCAGTTTACTACAGACGGATATGGACAATATGGACATTCCCTGTTCCGGGTACGACGTATAGTACGCACTTTGACTTCTTACATAACATGAGTAGTTGGCTAGTCCCCTTCTTCTGGGTAGTACAGAAATACTGTGAATTAAAAAAAAAAAGAGGATGACTTCTTCTTCTTGTGGCCAACGATGCTAGTAGTGTTTCAGTCAGAATAGTCGTGGCGTTCTAGTTATCAACAGAAAAATTAATAATGTGCATTGCGTTTTAACAATTAGAATGGAATCGTAAGGACAGTATACATTGTTGAGAATTTTTTTTTTACCACAATTACGTTTATAATGGCTCAGCTCTTAATGCTCCTCCTGGTGTTGGAAGAAACAGGGAGAATCACAGCAGATTACGCAGTATTAGGGGTACGACGTGTAGATAACCTCCTCGTGGTGTACCCTGGACAACGGACTGCTGATGCAGGACGGCTGATAATCTACACAATAGGCGACCGAACTAGATCCCGTATCTCTCACGGTCACACAAAGCAACATCAGAAGATGAAAAATCTGAAGATGAAATTGAACAACGGCACTTGTCAGAGCCAACTGACCAGAACGTTTGGACACAGCGCTCAGATTCTTCAAATAAATGCAGAAGGATTAACAATTGCTAAATGTGAATACCTTAGCAAACTAGCTACTGACCTCAAAATCGACATCTTAGCTGTTCAAGAGACCCACATGACTGAAAAAGATTTGGAAAGCAGGGGCAAGATTGCAGGATACAGAATGATATCGAGAATTCCCTCTCCTATACACGGATCAGCCATGTATGCCAAAAGTAACATTTGCAACATCTCGGAAGTGAGGTGTCAAAAAGTCAATGAAGTGGAAATAATTACTGCCAAACTCAACAATTTAACTGTTGCATCAGTTTACAAACCACCTCTTTCCAACTGGCCAACTCCACCACTGCCCTCACTACCAAAACCTTGCATATATGTAGGAGACTTTAACAGCCGACATACATCCTGGGGTTACCCAAATTCTGATGAAAACGGTGAGAAACTCACTGTGTGGTGCGAAAGTCAAGACCTGTATCTCAGCTATGATGCTAAGGAAAAGAAAACATTCCACTCTGCTAGATGGCAATCTGATACCAATCCTGATCTGGTCTTTGTGTCCACAGATGAAAGAAAACCTTTAGACCACACAAGGAAAGTCCTTCAGCATTTTCCCAGAAGCCAACACAGGCCCACACTAATCAGTGTTGGTATCACAATACCTGTTATCAGATCAATTCATAAACCAAGATGGAATTTAAAGAGGGCAAACTGGGACAATTATAGCTCCGAGGTAGATAATAACCTGCGATGGATACCCCCAAAAGTGAAAAACTACAAGAGATTTGTAGGTATTGTTATTGCTGCAGCTAAACGAAACATCCCTCGAGGGTACAGGAAACAATACATTCCATGCTGGGACAAATCTACGCAAACTTTATATGAAAATTTTCAAAAAACTGGTGACCCTGAAACAGGAAAAAGAATATTAGAAAAACTGAATGAAGGGAGGAAACAGAAATGGAAAGAGCTAACTTCTCAAATGAGCTTTACTCACTCCAGTAGAAATGCATGGACTCTCCTTAGAAAACTGGGTGCAGCCTCAAACATGTGCAAAGAGGAGCCAGGAATTACACCAGCTGAAATGGCATTGCACATAAAAACAAGAGCTGACAAAGTCCCAATAGATCCTGCCATGAAGAAACAGATGGAGAAAGAGATGATTGAAATGGATAACAACCTTAGAAATAATCCTATCCTTTCTAATCCATTTAGTCATGAAGAAGTTGAGAAAGCCATCAAAATGCTAAAAATGAGGAAGGCTGCAGGAGTTAGATGGCATTTTCCCAGAATTCATAAGATATCTCGGCAAGCAGGGAAGAACTTGGCTCAAGAACTTCTTCAGTGATATCCTGGACACTGGGATAGTCCCCCCAGAATTTAAGATGGCTCACACCTTGACGATCCTCAAACCAGGCAAACCAGCAGATGATGCTTCAAGCTATCGACCTATTGCTCTACTCAGTGTTTGCTATAAGCTTCTAGAACGCCTCATCCTTAACCGCATACAAGGAATAATAAATATCATAACACCAACATATCAGGCAGGTTTCAGACTAAAACGGAGCTGTTGTGAGCAAGTATTAGCACTGACATCATACATTGAGGCTGGATTTCAGAAGAAGTTAAAAACATCAGTAGCCTTTGTCGATTTAACAGCGGCATATGATACAGTTTGGCTTGATGGACTGCTACTTAAACTTAAAAAACATATACCCTGCAGGAAACTAACATCACTCCTGAGGAATATGCTGACCAACAGATATTTTAAGGTCACCATCGGACATAAGACAAGTAAGTCATTTACAATAAAAAATGGATTACCTCAAGGGTCAGTACTAGCTCCATTGCTCTTCAACTTGTACACCAGTGACATGCCAGAAACAACCGGCAATAAATTCTGCTACGCTGACGACTTAGCTATCGCCGTCCAAACTGCCACATTAGAGGAAGGTGAGAGCATTCTCTCTAACGACTTAGAAACCTTGAACACATATTATAGAAAGTGGAGACTTTGTCCGAACCCAATGAAAACAGAAGTATGCGCATTCCACTTGAGCAATAGAATAGCACATCAGCAGCTCAAAGTGAACTTCTGCCACCAGAGGGTGAAACATAATTTCCATCCTAAGTATCTTGGTATCACCTTAGACCGCTCCTTAACATTCAAAAAACACCTCGAAAACACAAGTCAGAAACTGAAAACACGAAACAACATCATGAAGAAGCTAGCTGGTACTTCATGGGGAGCTGATGCGAACACACTACGAACAACCGCTCTCACCATGGTTTACCCTGTTGCTGAGTACTGTGCTCCAGTGTGGCAACGTAGTACTCATACTAGAAAAATCGACGTCCACCTGAATGAGTGTATGAGAGTAATAACTGGCACCCTAAAATCCACCCCAGTCCCCTGGTTGCACCTGATCAGCAAAATACCACCTCCAGAGATAAGACGCCAAGAAGCAACGGCACGTGAGTGGATAAAACTACACCATCCTGATCATCCACAGGATCTCCCAATCCACGAGGTTCTAAATAACTTACCACCCACTCGTCTTAAATCACGAAATCCGGTATGGCAAGATGTATTTGACTTTGATGTCATGGAAAAATGGCGACAAAGCTGGAACTCCACATCTGTAAAACATTCAGATATTAAAGATCCCACAACTGGACTTCCAGGATTCCATCTAAATAGAGACCAGTGGGTCAAACTAAATCGCCTAAGAACAGGCCATGCGAAATGCAACGCCATGCTGTATAAGTGGGGTCTTCAGGATTCTCCTGCATGTGACTGCGGTGCTCCTTCCCAGAGTGTGGAGCATATTATCAGGGAATGCCCTCTACGGAAGTATGATGGACCATATGAAGATGTTTTTGGAGCTACAAGTTCCTTCTTAGAATGGCTGGAAGAATTAGATATCAGCTTGTGAACGCTACCAACGTTCTTGTCATTGTATATATTTATTATTGTATTAGTTGCTTGCCATACGATAAATAAATAAAATAAATACGCAGTATTACGTTTGGCTGCATAAAAAGCCGGAGATAATGGAAGCTCAGGCTGATAGTTATAGAGCTCTGTGACTTTTTAGTTTATTTTTTCGTCACCTGCAGCGCCATCACACGCAAAGTGTGGTATTGTTAACTTCCGGTTGACCACTGTGCGTTTCGTTTCCTTTGCGATGCAGTCTGTGTACAAGAATTTAAGTTAAAAAGCTGAAGTAATTACTTTTTAAACCCGTAGCGCGTAATCTGTACAAGTATACTAAGCAAGAATGAATTAAAACGTAAGAATTCAAGCCATCAAACCCAATTAAGCCTTGAATTCACTGTTTAATTTTGGTCTCTTGACAGCGTTTCACTCCTCGTATTGAACTGGTTGAAATCATTTTAAAATTATAAATGTCTGGTTTTAGGATAAAGTTTTTTTCTCGCTGTTTTCAGAATATTTTTGCGTTGTATTTACAGATAATATAGGAGAGAAGAACTCCTGAACATCAGTCAAACATTGTCTGAATTTGAACTTGTTCTTCTGTATGATAATTTCCCAAAGATTTGTTTAACGAGTTTCGTGCCGATCCTGAAAATAAATTTTTGATCTTTCATGAAGATACATAATATTAACCATTAGTTTTTTTTTTCCTTTTGTTGAGTTCAAAAGATCAGTCCATGTTACTGGTCGTCCGCAAAATGTGCATCGATTGACGGCAAATTTAGTCTTGGAACCGCTTGAAGTATTAACTACTTTTTCTTTCCTTTTCTTTTTTTACCATCCTGTAAAATGATGTTCACATTGTGGATTGTTCAACTTCCGAGAAAAATGTTAATTACAACATATTTTTGTCATCTTCTACATATTTAAAAAAATAAAAATAAAAAATAAAAAAATAATAAAAATCTGCTAAAAAAACGGTTACCTTGATCAAACTATTTAATTCTTTTTGTCAGTTTTCAATCGATCTAAAGTATTTTTAAAGTTAATTTTCTCATAAAAGATAAAAATTAAGCACAACTACAACGTAAATATTTGATTTGCAGCAGAGGCGCATACAAGGTTTATACAATCTCTTCATACTCTTATTTCAAAGCGTGAGAATCAAGAAACCACTTACAACAGCTGTCAAGCGACGAATTAAAATCCAGTTTAGCAAAATAATAACAACTACGCACTCTAACTCCCCGCTTTCGCTGTTCTTTATCTTTGGAAAATAACATGATAACTGAGACCCTTACTTTTCACCGAAATCACGAAACAACCGCAGATGCAACGATTAACAGTCGTAATTCAGTTTTTAATAATCCTTGTAGCAACTATAGTACACACAGTGCTACAGCGCAACCGGAAGTTGAATACACCACATTTCGGTGGCCATATTGTAATTACATAGCGCTATAACAGTGGATTTAGTGTATTAACTGAAGTACTCGTACAATAATTTTTACTTACTGCTTCAGTATTATTATTCCAGACAAGAGCAAATATAGTAATATATTACAGTAAGAGAAGATATATTTTGTTATTTGCTTAATATTACTGTTATATTTAACGCACAATGAACAATGTATCTTTCCAAAATACTATGTTCGATGCAAAATTGACTAAAATCAAAATTACACCAAAACAGAACGTAGATGAATGTAAAATAATTAGGTTGTTTCAGTTATCACAAAAAATAAATTATTCTTCCACTAGAAATGAATTGTTTCACATTATTTATTTATTTATTCGGTGTAGGCCTATTTATCTTCAGTTTATACCTTCTGCGAGACCGGAAACAGGAAAGATTTAATAATTTCTGGCAGAATTATACTTTAAATCATACTTTTCGGAATAAAAAGTTATCAGTTATGTGGTACTCTGAGAAATGGAAACCATAATGGTTTCATCGCCTTCTCCTATTACCTGAAAGCTAAAAAGGCAACGCATGTATCATCTACTGTCCATCTGTGAATAGTGTAACATATTATCTGTATGGATGATTACTGTTAAGTATTCTTTTTTTGTGAACTTTTAAAGGTTTTGAAGTTAATACTAGCATACAGCTGGCTAGCAGAAAAACTTCTAAAAACTGTAATAGGAACGGTCTATACATAATCCCCGTGATTTAAACCTTGACTCGTTGTACGTATATCAGTTCGGAATGAAAGCAATTTAAATGGGAGGGCGAATTTGCAGGTCATGATCGCACCCTAAAAAAAAATTTCTGTTTTTGTACATTTGTGTTGATGCTTCGTTACCAATCTTAAATTATTGACTACTGATTTTAGTGTGACAGTACTAGCATCAAAATTTCTGCTTAACACAAGTACAATACTTACTTTACAAATTTACTTACTTCCCGCTGACATAGATTCGACACAGGAAGAGAAGTCCAGTTAGCTGAGGGATTTCTTCCCGTTGTTAGCATGTGACTGAGCTGCACTGTTCCTCACTTATAAAGTATATCCGGCACAAGCGATTCTGAGGTATCTTCAATTATAACAGTTCATTTTTTAGCACGATTATCATCAAAAGAATACAGCTATTCATGAAGATGTTCTGAGAATTTCTAAATGATAAAATGCACAGTTATATGGGATTAGAATTTTTACTTTCATCCGTCTCTCGAAAATTTCCTGTCTTGAGCAATTCTCTTCATTTCAACATATCAGTTTTAACTCACGTAATCAGTTGTCTGATTTACTTGTTCCAATGTTTCTTTTCGTCTACAATTCCTCCCCTCGGCTATTCCCTCCGCTAACAAGTTAATCATACATTGCTGTCTTTGCGGCCAATACTTCTGTCTCTTCTTTTTGTGACACTTTTCCACAAACTATCTTGCTCATCGTTTCCAAAACATTTTCATCTTCTACCTTATCCGTCCCCCTAAATTGTGGGCTTAGATAATGGAGAATTATTTACGATATTCCCCTGACAAATATCAAATAGTAATCTGAAAAACATCTTGAGATTAATCTTTTTTGTATTGATTTTTCTGTGGTGGTGAATTCATTGCTGTGGTGTTTATTTATTCAACAAGATATGGTTAAACTGATATTATGGATAAGCATTATTTATAATTCAAACAATTTATCAAAAGAATTTTTTGTGAATGCGCATTCACATTTGATGATTAACTTAAAATTTTATAACGATGATAAACGTAAAACAAATGTTGCTTAAAAGCAATGATTCATCAATCAACAGCTTAGAAGTGATGAGCCACCCCAAAAAAGTCAAACCCAATATAAAATTATAATACTGAACAGACTTTAATGAGGAAGCCAACAGTCGAGTAAATCTGCAAATTTGCGCAAGAGATTTCGTTTATTCCATTTTGCCTACGACCATGTTTCCTTGCGTTTTAAATGTTATCAAAAAAGTCCGTATGGACGAAATGAGATCAATAGAATTTATTAAACTCATTTTAACAATGATCCAAATTACCATTCTACTTCTATTCCTTTTTTGTCTTTTTGTTGAGTTCTCCTCAATATAACAATTTCCAGCATATATCGTTGCTATGCCTATGTACTTAGTTCCCCTAATATTAAACATTCCTGATCCTGCTGTAACCTTATAATGAACCATGTGTTCTTTCCAAACAAAATTAGTTGGGCAGGTGCTAGGTGGTTGATTCTAAGTCCTTCATGTGCTGATGAGATATACCAGGGAAGTGAAGGAATTTGGATACAAAACCTTGAACAGGCTCTTGCTTGAGTGTGGTATGGTGATATGGGCCCCACACATGAGTATCAACTACGGAAGCAGAGGAGGCGTTGTAAAGGAGTACCGGTAGATTTTTGTGATTTGTATCATCAGATAGTTTTGTTGTGTATCCTTTCAAGATAGAAGATGGCGGAAGAGATTTCTAGGAGTATATAAAAGTATATATTTGCGATGATGCCTCGACAGATATCTGAAGAAGAATTAATTTTGGATTGTGATAGGGAAAAAACAACCATCGTCATAAACTATTACTACGTTTCAAGTGTACAGGAGTGGAAGAGGTATAGGAGTCAGAAAATGGAATCAGTTCCGGAAATATATCCCGTACATGTTTCCGTTTCTGTTGGTCTCTTCTTATTTATTTATATGTGTATATGAACGTTTGTATGTTTCAGAATCACACAGATACTGAAGAACAAATTACGATGAGATTTTCAAGCTCAGGATTTGACTTAGAATCTGCCGTCTGTTTTATGATGCTACATGGCCTGCCAGTGGAGCAGAAAATGAGAATCTTTGCGTAATCTTATATTCTAATTTGCATAAGATCGCAAAGAGACGTCTGCATTGGATACCTGAAAACAGTATAACACACTATGTTTCATGTCATTCGTCGCGGTCGAATTTTGTTCAAGAAAAGAACTAGAGTTAAAAATTGTAAATTCTTTTCTAGTGTATTAGAAATTTCTGAAAGTTTTTATTTTTTTATTTTCCCGAATAAATTGCAAAAATTTTATATAGTTCTTTCAAATTTTGCGACTAAAATTACTGCAGGTATAAATCGACCCCAACCGAACCGGACAACACCTTGTACTCCGTAGTTAATTATAAAAATTAAAACGATCACAATGATCGTTTAATTTTATAATGTTTCATACATTTGGTTCCTTTCTGCATGAAATTTTAATTCGGGTTGTAGTAACTACTGCAGTTCAGTTAAATGATTTTTATTGATTCTGTCCAGTGGTACTGTTTCGATCTCATTTATGGACGTTTTAGCCAACTAAGCTTAAGTTAGGGTTATACATCGTAGGTATATTACCGTGTTGGTACATTTATTTGTGTAGCTGTAAGTTTTACTATCTCAGTTTTCATCAAGACAATCCCGAATAGCTGCCAAAAACCTTAACAGTCCCGCGTATGTGGCGGTTTATTAACTAGTATCCGACTAACGTTCTCATAACGACAAGGACGCTAATGCGGCAGGAAAACTGAAGTTCCAATTGTTACAGGAACAGAAAAAGAAAACTGAAAGTGAATAAACATATGCGATCAGTATTGTAAAGGTATAGCATTTCAATCTCGTGAAATTAAGCAAGTCGTATGGTTTCACAGAACAGTTTGTTGTCTATAGTAATCGCAGACGTGGGCGCAAGTAGAAAGCGAGACTGTGAACGGTGAAGCACAGGTCCCGCAGTGCTGGCCCTCAGTCAGGTGTCCGTCACAGCCTCTCGGATAACATTAGCCGCCTCACCACCTCCGCTCCACGTGCCTCTGGTCCCATTTGCATCTCAATGCCCCCACCGTGCGTCCGCCAGCTAAACCCAGGGGACACTGCCGATGCGTATGGTCCAATGCTCGCCTGACAGTGCGAGCGCAAACTCTAATTCTGAAGGTGCGAGTCATCATTTTTCGCTCATTAACCAAAAGGTTACCCCCCCCCCGTTTTGATTTGCTAGAATACTTAACACCATGATTTTCCAATATGATAAATTAAATGTCACACAAGAACAGCTTGATTCAACTGTGGAATTCACGAACGGTATAGAAAGGAAAGTATCAACTGTACTGAAACCCCTGTCATCCTCCAAAAGGCAAACGAGGTCACTCGAGCCCAGACTGTACGAAAGATGATACAGAATTATGATCTCATATCACACGGAAATTTCTCTGAATAAAAGCCTTTGGTTTATATAACTAACGTTTTTCCTGTTGCATCGGCTAGTATGAGAAGTAACATGCTTCCTTTTCGTTTTTCTTCCAATAGCAAACCATAAATGTTTGTCAATGTAGTATCTTTATAACCTTTTCCTTAAATTAGATCCCACAATTTCGTTGAGCTTATTTTAGTGTTAATATTTGAGGTAGAGAACAATTAACGTTTTGTTACGTATTATATTACAGATAACTGAAGAAATAAATTACCAAGTAACATAATCGAAAACAATAGTAACGGAATCCATAAGGTGGCGTGTTTATGTGTGCTCTAATGATATCTATAGTGGGTATCTCGTAATGAGATGGTAAGTTTTCCTGACAATAAGCTTACAAAATGTGAAAATCCTATCCACGCTGGACTGTTACTTTTTGCGTTATGCCTGGCCAAAACAACAGACAGACACAGTACTCTTACAGATTTATAAATAGTATTGACAGATAAATGCTAATCGTGAAGGAATTATTCAAAAGATGTACAACTTTACTCAAGACGGATTATTTAAACGTTATAAGTGTCTGCCTGTGGCATTGATGATCTATGAACTAGGCACCTACTAATACACAAAATAGGAATTACTCCATGTTTTATAAATTTAATTTTTATTTATCTAATGATTTTAAGTGAGTAGGCCAAAAAATGCCAATTCAAGTAGTTAAACAGTAAAACGTTTATTAAATTCGCGATGCTCAACACAGAGCCTACAAACATGGTAGTCAGGCTTATCAACAGCAGAAGTGATTCTAATCTACAAATACCATTTAAATAACTGTTGATATAAATGGAAAATATGATTATTAAGTATAAATTCATCTAAATTATTTCGTTTCGTACTTAACATCCGTAACAGTGTTCGACTGTAATACAATCATAAGTTATAAAATTATCTTATGGGCTATAACAACGAACTTCTATTTCTTCAATAGTTGGTTGTGTAATAAAATCTCAGAAAGAGAAACTCTTGCGAACAATGCAAAGAAAAGAGCTTTTGATATCACAGAAGTATTTACAATGTAAATAATTTATGAGAATGCAACTGTTAATAGCAATTTCCAATCTTTCTGATGCTTTTTTTAAATGATTTTATACTAATCCATTTTTATCAATGTAGTATTGTTTTCTGAATGATGTTAAACCTATTATTAAACCTTAAATTACCAGCCATTTCATTCTGTCCATCCTGTTTAAAATTTTATTTCTGATCTTTCAATTTCAGAAAATAGTATTTTGACTAAATCTATTTGCTGGCGATTACACTAACAGAAACTTCGTCATCAGTTACATATCACTTGCATGTATGGTGCGTGGTCTGATATTATTCCAGGAAAGTAGTGTAATCACCAGCAAATAGATTAGCCAAATACTAGTTTCAGCGCTGTGCAAGGAAGGATGCTATGATATTTTTAATTTCTTTCAAGCATTCAATATTCTTCAGATAGTAAACTCATTCGCTTCATCATAAAAATCAATTTTCTGATTATATGTTATATACTAAAAGCGATTATAATGCTTTAATTTGCTTTCTAAGATAAAATATCCGAATGACTACTCAACATAAATTGGATCAAGAATTTCCGAATTTCTAGAAGATACGATAGCCATCTCTCTAGGAAACGAACAGAACAAAAAATTGCATTATGGCTCTAGCCTACAAGCATCTTGTTAAATATACACTTATTAACACAATCTCTCAAAACTCACAGGGTAAGTTTATACCGCATGTATACGAGTTCATTCAAAACATGCAAAAAGTCACAAAATTATACTGCTCTCCCGTATCTTAGCTGCGAAGCAGTTGAAACATTAGCCTAAAAGATATAATTACCTTTTTCTCAGATTTTCCATAATAAACAGTTTTGAGTCAACTGAATATAAATCCGGCACAGGCATGATTTATATCCTCCATTCTCATAATGGTGCAAGAATGCGTATAAAATAAAACCGATGTTAATTTCTCTTAACTTTTCTGTAGTAATTTGGAGGATAGTAATGTAAAAATGACGCTTCTCACTGAGAAGGCTGTTTGCCTGTGATGAATGCACTCGTCAGCTCTGCCATTGTGACTTCACGTAGCACCAAACAGTGTTTTCAGGCCTGTCGCTGCTCGCTGGCCACCCCGATCTGCATGTGAATGGCTGACGCATCGCCACGGCCACTGACCGCGTGACGTCACATCTCATGTCGGGTGACAGGTCGAGTATGTTCTCCCAGGTCTCGCTGTTGGATAATACCGAACAGATTATTGATTTAAGCTTGCAGCAATGTCAATTAGTTGGATCCTAATGTGTAAAGTCAAGATGCTCGTCATTTAACTGGCATTACCACTTGTTTCTGAGTCTGGTTTGCATAAACAGGATTTTCTCCCATACACGTAAGGGTACCAATGAGAATTTACACATAAAATAATTGTATTATTTACGAGATTCTTTCCAAATTTTATACACCCGAAATATAAATTAAATAGCAGTTGTATGATCTATGCTAACATTATAAATGCGAAAGTAACTCTGCCTGTTTCACTGTTTGTTACGTTTCTTGGGCTAAACGGCTAATCCGATCTACATCTACATCTATACTCTTCAAATCACAAATACTGTGGGTGGCAGAGGGTGCTTAGCACCAATCCTAATTCTCGCATTCCAATCCCGAACAGATCGAGGAAAGAAGGAATACATAAATGAATCAGTACGGCATCTTATTTCTCTAATCTTATCCCTCCTGTCATTGCAACCTATATAGGTTGGCGGAAGAAGTATTTCGTTGCACTCTTAAATTAAGATTTTCGCATATTCTCCAGCAAATTCAAACGAAAACGACGTCGTCTGTCCGCCAAACAATCCCAGCCCAACCCACGAATCAGCTCGGTGACACTTACGTAAGGACTGTAACTAGCAGTCACGAATCGAGCGGCTCTTCTCTGTACTTTCTCTAATGTGTCAATCAATCCCTTGCGATACGGATCCCAAATTCCACAACAGTATTCCAAATGCGGACGCACTAGTGTTTTGTACGCTATTTCCTTTGTATGAGCATTACAACTTCTCAAAATACGTCCTATGAATCGTAGTTTGGAATTAGCTTTGCCTACAACGGAAGTTATGTGCAAGTCCCATTTCATGTTGCTATGTACTGTTACGCCTAGATACTTCAGGGAATCCACAGTGTCAACAACTGAATTGTTAACTTTTACTTATGTGCATTGCCTTGCACTTTTTACTTTTAAGTGTAAGCTGCCATTCACGGCACCATTCCGAAATAACATCCAGATCGCGCTGAATTTCTAAGCAATCGTCGGAGCACCTCACTTCCCTATAAATAAGTGCATCATCAGCAAAAAATCGCATCCTGCAATTAACGTTGTCACCGAGATCGTTTATAAAAATTAAGAAAAGAAGTGGTCCGATTACACTTCCTTGAGGAACGCCCGAAGTAACATCTAGTATAGAAGAGGCTTCCCCGTCTACAACGACATACTGTGACCGACCAGTTAGAAAATCGCGTATCCATTCGCAAATCTATCAGATATACCGTACGCTCGGATCTTCGCTAAGAGTCGGTTGTGTGGTACAGAGTCAAAAGCTTTCTGAAAATCCAAGAAAATAGCATCAACTTGTGATCCTGCATCAATAACATTCATTACATCATGCGAAAATAAAGCCAGTTGCGTTTCACATGATCGGTTCTTCCGAAATCCGTGTTGGTATGCTGTAAGTAGCTCGTTTTCATCTAGAAACTTCATAATATTAGAGCATATGACATGCTCCAGAATTCTACTGCAAACAGATGTTAGCGTTATCGGTCGATAATTCCTAGGATCTCTCCGATCTCCTTTCTTGAAAACGGGAATCACCTGCGCAATTTTCCAGTCAGAAGGTACTTTCCTTTCCTCTAAAGATTTACGAAATACATCTGAGAGAAATGGCTCTATTTTTTCCGCGTATTCCGAAAATACTCTTACTGGTATACCATCGGGACCCGGCGCTTATCCCCACTTCAGGAGCTTTAATTGCTTTATGATACCTACACTGTCAATTTGTACTGGATCCATCTCAAATTCAACACGCCGTGGAAAAACGGGAATGTTTTCCATGTTTTCGTCAGTGAAGGAATTTTTAAATTCGGCGTTAAATACGGTAGCCTTGTCGCGGCTGACATCAACTTCCCGACCGTCTTGTAGTAGAACTGGCATATTGTTATCACAACCACTTACTTTTTTTACATACGACCAAAATTTCTCTGGATTTTCAATGAGGCTCTTGGAAAGTGAGTTGCATCGAAAGTCATTAAAGGCATCGCGCATCGCATTCTTGACCTGTCCTCTTGTCTCAGCTAGCTTTTCTAAATCACTCCTATACATCGTCCTTCTTGAGCGTGCATGAACCTTCCTCTGCTTTTTAAGTAACCTTTTAACTTCACGCGTATACCATGGGGGATCGTTCCCATCCCTGATTGTCGTTTTCGGTATATGTAAGTCCATACCTTCCCTGACTATATTAATGAATCGAAGCCACAGCTCTTCAACCGAGGCAATTCCTTCTATAAAAGGTAATGTATTTATCCCTCAAAAACGTTCTGAAACTCTCCTTTGGGGCCTTTTCGAACCTGTAAACGACCCTTTCTTTTTTCTTTTTGCGCTCGACTTTTAATTTTACTATAGCAATTACAGTTTTTTGATCACTTATTCCCGTGGTGGTAGAAATGTCCGTAAATAATTCAGGCCTATTTGTAACGAGAATATCTAAAATGTTTTCGTTATCGTTGTCGCACCGCGTTGGTTCAGTGACGAGCTGCTCAAGATTAAGATCTGAGAAAAGGTCGAGAATAATCTCACAGGATATTTTATCCCTGCCACCAGTAACGTGGGCGTAATTACACCAGTCAATATACGGCAAGTTGAAGTCGCCTCCTGGTATTATTCCATGATCCGGAAATTGCCGAGCTATGTTACTTACATTATTTCTTAAGGCCTCAGCAACACCTACATCTGCATCTGGTGGACGATAGAAAGACCCAATTACAAGTTTTGTCCTAGCTACTTTTAGTCTAATCCATAGGATTTCACAGACCGTATCAATATTTATTTCGTTACACGACAGGTGTTTACGAACAGCTATAAATACACCACCTCCATTTGAATGTAACCTATCCTTACGGAAAACATTCATGCTATTGTTAAAAATTTCTGATGAACTTATATCCGATTTTAACCAGCTTTCAGTACCTAATACAATATCAGCTTCTGTGCTACTAATAACGCTTTCAAGCTCAGGCTGCTTATTACAAACACTTCTACAGTTTATAACGAGTACTTTTAACGGTCGAGATTGATTTTCGCTACTCCTAACATATGGTGCCGAATTTAATTGGGCTGCCCGTGACTGTAATCCCAGTTTCGGGTCTTCCTCCCTCAGCCTAAAAAATCCCCCAATGCACTCCACACGGCCCCTGCCACCCGTGTAGCCGATTCACGTGTGTAGTGTACACCTGATCTATCCAATGGAACCCTACACGACTCGACCCCAGGGCGAAGATCAAGGAATCTGCAGCCATGATTATCGCAGAAACGACGCAGTCTATGGTTCAGACCCTCGACTCGGCTTTGAACCAGAGGTCCACAGTCTGTTCTATCGACTATGCTGCAGATGGTTAGCTCAGCCGAAATCTTGCGGTAAGCAACCACAGAGCTCACCGTATGAACAAGCCGCTGACCCAAGGCGGCAAGCATCATTGGTGCCGACATGAGCTACTATCCGCAGCTGGCTACACCTCGTCCACTCAATGGCATCCGGGATGGCCTGTTCCACATCATGGATCAGACCTCCCGGAACGCACAATGAATGGACATTGGACTTCATCCCAGACCTGTTCGCCATGTCCCTAAGGGGTTCAATGAAACGCCTAACGTTGGAGCTACCTATCACCAGAATCCCCTTCTGTGATCGCCCAGACCAGATCGTGGTGAAATTTGACAAGGAGATGATATTTGACATTAGGATGGACATAGGATACTATTTTCTGTATAAATAATACATATTGTCATTGAATTATGAAACTATCTGAACTGTGAAAGACAGACCCCTAATACATATACGTCCTGTAATGCGTAACCACAGAGGGGGTGGTAGCGCAGGAGGTAAGGTGCTTGCTTCATAAGAAGTTTCTCTTATGTCTTCGGGTTCAAACCCCGCTGGGAACAAACAATTTTATGAATTTTTTTTCATAGTTTGAGCCAAGCCTGGGATTTTGAAAAGAATATCATGTTGAAATGTAGGTCCCATAAATTCAGAACTGGAATGCGTGGCAAATCGTAGGCAGTAGAAGAGTGCCTTAATGCGTTTACTTTATTCACGGTATACTGGTTCCACAGGCAGTTTGTGTGTGATCTAAACTAATAATGTTATATATGCGAAAGTAAGTCTCCGTCTTTTTTTTTTTTTTTTTTACGTTTCGATGACTATATCTGTATACCGATGACAAGGAAATACTTTGTATCTTTAGGAAGGAAACTGGATACTTTTTTCTGGTATGAATAACAGTTTTAGTCACGAGACAGGTTCAATGGTAGAATGGTATATCGATGGCGTTCCCCTCATATTATGCCGGCTCGGTAATGTTTGGGACATATCTTAGGTAGCTTTCAGCTTTGTATATCCAAGTCTAGCAATCAAATTCTAAGTCCACGGCTCCACGCGTACGTTGTGGTGGGTAACAACTAGTTTACCATAAAAACACAAATGTTTTGAATCAGTAATTTAAGAAGGTAGTAATAATTACTTAATTTATAACATTTGTTGATGTTAAAACATGTTAACCAATTAAACATAACAGAAAGATAAACCAATCGCATAACGTTCCACGTTTATTTTGTTTTAAAGTATTTCATCAGCAAAATTTGTTAATCTTTTTATAAATGAGTTGGTAATAAAATGTTTTATGTTTTACTGAGGTTTCTTGATAACTGCCAGATACAAAATGTATTCACATGGGGTAAGGAATTGTATACCGTTTCTTGCATCCACAGAATCTCAAGTCGTAATCCATGTGGCAAACCTCATGTTTTCAGCAATCATTTATTACGTTTTATTCGAACTTAACGGAACCGAATGCAATAAATGTTTTCTGAAATGAACTTATTTAAGAATGAAGATAAAAAGTATTATTCAGCAATAACTGATACTTGACTTTATAAAATATTACTGTGAGCCAGTGAAGAAACCATAGAAAATAAATCAAAGAAATTTTCGAATTTATACATCTTTTCTTTTAATAAATGTTAGAATCCAACAGAAAGCTAATTTTTAAAAAAAATGTTATTTAGCTAATCGTACACAACAGATAATTACACACAATGTATTATACGGCTCGCATTCTAAAATATTGTTGATTTCTGATATGTTCTTCGTCATTCAGAACTAGAAAACGGAGAAAGAAAATTTTTAGTCCCTAAAAAAGTAATAGATGTGAACAAGTAAGTACTAATTTGCAAGAATATTTTTTTCAAAATGACATTAATTAATTTAAAAAAATGTGCTCATAAATAGCGTTAAATTTTTCATTTGCCTGTCTGGAATTTAAGTTTCCAGAACACTTAAGAATGTAATATTAGGAAGCTTAGGTCTGGTGAGTTCTGAAACAGCGAATAAAAATATTTGTGGCATTATATGTTAAAGTTTGTCTTCAAGTTTAGTTGAGTGGGGAATAAATACCCAGCATGTGCTTGAATAATGTGCTATTTATAACACTGTAAAGTGAGGATTACGTCTTCACTGTTCACAAATACGATCACCCATATACTGTCATCACTGCCGCTATCCTTGAAATTGCTGTAGATCTTATGAGCACGCTAGAAATTTGCTTTTGCATAAACAGATATAGCAAAGATGTTTATACAAAGAGTTTTGTACATAAACATCTTTGCTACATCTGTTTATGGAAAAGCAAATTCCTAGCGTTCTCATAAGATCTTTTCAAATTCTTATAACAGTGAAATATTTATGTTTGTTTGGTAATACATCATATCCTTTTGCCATCAAGAAGAATTAAATTTCAAAACATTAAACTATTTAACGTAAGTAATATAATTGAGATTACCTTTATCTACCCAAAATTAAATTACTATCATTCCATAAATGCTACTTTATTTTGTTATAGGACGCACGCTTGCATTTTGCAGCTGCATATTTGATTACATTATAAATATAAATGCAAACCCTCTGAATTTTATCGAAACCGGTATTGGTTAATAAATATAATTACAACAAACTGTGACTGGTTGCTGTTTTTAATATCAAGAAACTATTCATTATTCACTGAAAATACAAAGTATTCTAAAGCCTACAACACGATACAAAAATGGATTTAAACAGATGTCTAATCCTTACTGTACTAAATCGTCAACAACAGTTCAAGATTTAAAAATACAGTTATTACCTCTACATATTCTCTTCTGTTTTTGAAAGTTAGTAAGACATGAAGTAAATCAAAATTAGATTTTTAGCCAACTCTTCCAGTAAACACAGAATTTTCCTAATTTGTAATATAAAAACAGTGTTTACAAGATTTTCATAAACAAACAACGCATCTTTCAGGTTGTCACTTTATGGTTTGGTGAAATGGTTATTTACCTAATCTCAACTCTATAACTAACTCTTATACTTTAGCAACAAAGCATAACTGCTGATGACAAAGATATGTGCTAAGTTTTTCTGCTTAAACATACGTTGCCACTCTTCCGTTTTTAGTAAGCTCCATACTTTTGCACGTCGACAGTGTAGGGGTTATTTTTTGTTGATGTGAATAGGCTATGTGCAGTATTTACACTGAGTTTACTTAAGAGAAATATTAGTGTACTTTGCAGTCAGCAAATTTTTGGGTTTACCCTACAAGCTCCAGTTCATTACTTTAAATAGTTTAGGTCTTTACTAAACGTCCATGGTGGAAATGTTGGGTTGTAGTGTCATATTTGTTACAACTTTTGACATAATACCCAAGCCTGGGGTGGGGATGACGTGGGTTTGAGGCTTCGTCCTGCCATCCAGTTATCGGTTTTTCGAAATCATTCCAGACGAACTCAGGGATGAATCCTACAAAAGGCTATAGTGGAAATCCTTCCCGTTCCTTGTCGCCAACCGTCTGCCTACTCTAGTTACCACAATATCGACGAGATGTGAATCTATACTAAACAAATCTTAATAGTCACTTATTATCAGATTATCTGGTTGCTCCCTGACGAGACAGTGGTACAAGAAACCGCTGAATCGTTTGGAAGAACGTATCATTAATGTTACTAAGATACTTTTTATAATTAGGTCTTTACGGATAGCAAATGTCGACGTCATTAGATCCGGGATAGATATAAGCAATCGGAGAAAAGATACGATGTACTTTAGAAGGAACCATCCCAGCACCGTCTGAAACGAATTCTTAAAACAACCATCTTCATCATCACCATGGACAGATTTCAACCTCTTTCAGGTTCTTCCGGGAACACTGTCCACTCCAGCATCTCTTGTCATTCCACCATTCCTGCTCTTCCAATACTGTACAGGTCGCTCCTCTACCTTGCATACTCTTTTCTGTTCCCATAATCCATCTACACCGTGGTTTTTTTCAGAGACCTCTTACCCTCCTTTTTAAAATTATACATTTTCTTTGGCATCTGCCATCACTTATATTCTTCAAGTTTCCATACTATTGGAGTCTTGCTCTCTCTGTACGAGGGCTGTCTGAGAAGTTCTCGGCCTCGACCATAGATGGCAGCACTACCCACATGATTTTTTTCCGTACAAGTTGGTGCATGTGCCGGATGCGCCTGCCAGAAATTGCAAGTCATTCTACATTGTAGTTTGGTCTGTACAATTGTTTAATGCAGGCGCGGTGCGTAGTTGTACCAGAGATGGAAAAAATCGAGTATCGTGTAGTTATAAAATTCTTTGTAAAAGAGGGTTTAACGCCATCCGAGATCCACGGATGATTTTTAAAAGTGTGTGGGGACTCTTCTCCTTCATATTCGACGGTTACGAAATGGGCTGCTGAGTTCAAACATGGGCGTAGCAGTCTCGAAAATGATGAACGCGAAGGACGTCAGAAAAGTGCAACAACTCCAGAAATCATCCAGAAAGTGCATGATATGGTTTTGGATGATCGACGAATAAAAGTGCTTGAGATTGCTGAGACCGTAGGAATTTCAAAAGAACGGGTGGGATTCATTTTGCATGAAGTATTGCATATGAAGAAGCTTTGTGCAAGATGGGTGCCGCATTTGCTCACTGTTGATCAAAAGCGCAACCGCATGAGACATTCTGAACAGTGTCTGGAGCATTTCAGTAAAGATAAAACTGATTTTGTGCATCAATTCATAAATGTGGATGAAACATGGGTTCACCATTACACGGCAGAATCAAAACAGCAGTCAAAGCAGTGGACAGAAGCTAGTTGTTCAGGCCCAAAGAAGGCCAAGTCGGTTCCATCGGCAGGGAAGGTGATGACATCAGTTTTTTGGGATGCTAAAGGTGTTTTGTTCATTGATTACCTTGAAAAGTGTAAAACAATAACTGGAAAATACTATTCCGATCTTTTAAACGCCCTGGATGAAAAAATTCTTGAGAAAAGGCCCAGTTTGAGGAAGAAGAAAATCATCTTTCATCAGGACGATGCACCTGCCCACAAGAGTCTTTTGGCAATGGGAAAATTAAGAGATCTGCACTTCGATGTGTTGGAGCAACCACCTTATTCCTCAGATTTGGCTCCCTCCGACTTCTATATATTCCCAAAACTCAAAAACTTTCTTGCTGGTCAGCGTTTTTCTTCAAATGAAGTGGTGATTGCAGCTGTAGATGGATATTTTGCAGGTCTTCCAGAAAGCCACTTCAGGGATGGTATAATGAACTTGGAACATCGTTGGACTAAGTGTATCAGGGTTCAGGGAGACTATATTGAGAAATAAAAATTATTTGGTAAATATCAAATTGGTTTTATATATTTAGGCTTAGAATTTTCCAGATCCCCCTCGTATTATCATGGGATCCAAAACTGTGTAACTCACTCCCTGCAAAAAAAAAAAAAAAAAAAAATGAGGGGGGCACGAAGACATGTTAAGAGGCTCGCGGGGAGTGCGAGGCAGCTTCGCCTCACGTGTGGACGTTATCCTAGCTCTACAATGTGGGACACACTCTATCTCCTATACAGGCTCTTATCGCTGAAAACCTTTATTCTAACATCACATACTTAGCGAGTTTCTTCTGAGATGCCATTGTTAGTAGTGAGAAGTTGAAACTCTGAAAACCTAAAATATCGACAGAGTCCTGTAATTACTCAATGTTCTTCGAGACTGTAACGTTCTGACCTCATTACCTGATTTGAAAATAATAATAAATATTATTATTTTACTGAATTTTATCATTAACAGTAGAACTTTCGTGAAAACTTTATATGAGAAATCACAAATGATTTTATTTCAATTGCTGGCACGGCATTTTACAACAAAATTAGTTAAATTAATCAGCTGTCCTTCTGCGGGCGCCATGGTATTTTATATAAAATACACAAAATTAAACAATATACAAATTCAACATTTTGACTGTTCACTTCTGAAAGAAATGTTTGTTCCGGGCTATGAGAGTTCTTATCTACAGGGCCGTAGCTGGGCTATGCTATTAATTTGAAATTGTAGCTAGCACAGTGTCCTTCATTGGCAATGTATAATTACCGAATTTACATGTCTGCCGCCACACATTGGATGACGTTGTCTGCTCTGCTACGGACCAGTGTGGCACAGTTCCTCAGGAGACGTCCTTTACATGAGCTCATTTGCTCAAACCAAATAGCTGGTGTCCAGATCCAGGCAGCAGTAGCAGCGCAGCAGCCACATCGGTACAGAATAGACCCTCTCTCCTCTCGTTCGTCGTGCCACATGAAAAACAGAAACTCCCGCAGATCACTCTGTTTATCTACCTAGCTAGCACAATACTCTCCTCCATCAGGGACACACTCTTCTCCCCTCGCTAATTCTGACAAATGCCGCTTTCACCCTGTCCACAGCGCCCACATGCTAACTAAAATATTCCACATTTACAAATAAATCTATAGTTTATGAATGTAACTAGCGGTCTCAATACGCGTTCGTTACAAGACCAAGCCTTGGGGGGAAAAAATATGATGCTGGTGTAAATTGTGATATAAAAAAAATTGATAAATCAACGATTTTGGTCAAGTATTAAAAGTTGTATCCCAGCATACGATGCGATTATATTCACTTTTTCAAGGCACTTATTTCGGCGTAAGAGAATTTTCAGCTATTGTTACAATAAAAACTCTATATTGCCAATGATTTATATTAATCACTTTCTAATATCTTATCAAGAATGAGGAATTTTGTAAAGACCTCTTCTTTCCCAATAATTTGTTTGTTTGTTTGTTATTCTTTTCATTAAATTTAAAGTTTGTAATTTTTCCAGAAAATTTAAAATTAGGAATTTTATAAGCAATAAAAAATAAATGTATTCCGATTAATACTTGCTTTTCTTTTTTGATGGTAAAATGTGGCGCAGGGATGTAGGAATTTATCTTTTGTGGCGTGGTAAGATAAACTCTGGAAACCTCTGTAATCAGGCCTCTCTTTAATTACCTTCCCCATATGCTCCTTCAACTTGTCCAGTTCTTTGCAAGACTCCTACGCCTCTGAAACTTCATCTATGTTGCTTGAATTTTATTAATGTAAATTTCTTTCTTCACCTAAGCTACTAAACAATGTGTTACGTATTGGGATAAATTAAGTCCTTTTACATTTTTGTGGCACCCTGTTAGGTTTTTGGTTTCTAGAAATGACTAGTCTGCAGAACCAATTTTCACTTTGTTTATTCTCCCATACTCTCCATAATAACATTATACAAACAGGCGTCGGTTCGATCCAAAGATACTAAGTACAAACATAAACAAATGTTCCATTGATTAAACTCACACACTCCACTACCGAGGACAACTGATTAACAACAACTTTCAACCTAAATTCTTCTCCGCTGTTCGTTTTATAAAGGCGCTACAGAAATTTTCAGAATAACACAGAGAATGTCGACCGATGTTTCTCGAATTCTAACAATACTTTAACAATTAAAATCACATTAAAACAATCAGAATTAATACAAAATGATTTACAATCATCATGAAACACACTGACATGAAAACTAAAGATATTTACAGGTATTTACAAACGACATTACAAACATAATTCAGTCTCGACCGTCGCAAATTGTCCTGCAAACATGGTAGCTCACATCAAGTGCTTACTTACAAACTTTTAATTAATGTTTCGTGCATAATACTGTCCTGGAACATATTATATAGCATTTTATATAGTTTGTTTACATGAAACAATCTTCATATACACAGTTAATTACATGAAAATATATAAAACCATATTTAATCAATTCCCAGCTTGCTAAACACTATTCTTAAAATGCAATTTCATAAAGGTCTGGTTCTGAGACCCTTTATAATCTATATCAGTCTTCTGCTATTTTCATAAACTTCTTCCCATTTATACAATTCTCATTAACCATACTTCCCAAATACAAGAACTCTTCTACAAGTTCCATGCAAAACTGAATTTTGAGAGACTGGAATGAGGAGTGAACCCGCATTCTTTTGAATTCAAGTTCCGACAGTTAACTGCTCACACAACAAAAGCGACTTGAAGCGATATTGACAGTCAGTTAGGGAGTGTCCATAAATTACGTGGCTTTGCTCTGGGGGAGGGGGGAAGTGTTGGCTGGTAAGTTCCGGTAGGGTACGCGGGGGGGGGGGGGGGGGAGAGGGTGAGGGAGGATTTCCGAGCCAGACAACGTAGCTTTCTATTCATATTATTTGTCACAATTAAAATGAGGTACAGAACACACAACAGCTTGTGAATATTTAATTATCTCGGCATGCAATTTATGATAGTCTGGCAAGAGAAAACAGCACAAAAAGTCTTCTGAAATCAGAAGGGAAAATTGCTACGTGCTACGTGGAGGGAGGGGGGGAGTAGAGGCAAAAGCCACGTCCGGCTACGTAGGGGGGAGGGGAAGGGAGGGTTCACAGGGGCCAAAATGGAACTACGTAGTTTATGGATGCTCCATTATTATAGAACGAAGTGAGACTGCTATCATCTTCAACATGTAATAGATGAAAACATAAAAATATACAGTGAATTAATTTTTATTTTACTACACTCTAATATCACTAACTCCAAGAATTATAAAAAAGAAGTGAATTCGACATATTACCGACTGTTACCAGTTGCTGATTTGTTTTTTTTAATATTTCCACACTCCATTAAATTTAGAAGAAATGGAATGCCATTAATATCGATAGCAAGTTTCAAAATGTGGAAACGTGTCATGTCTTTATCAACGGTATAATATTGCCAGTAGTCCAGGGAACTTTAAAATGATTTCGTCTGATTATCCAAACAATGGGCCGATGAGCCTCGAATAAATCTCTCCGTTGTACTATCAGACAAATGTCTCCCACGAGTCTAATTCTAGTAATCAATCACGGACGTATAACCTGTCATCATTCTCATTATATGGATCGTCCGGTACTAAAACTCAGTTCACCTTCCAACAAGCTTTTTTTTACTGTGCCTCACAGCTGAGTCAATGAAGTGCGTTCAGTTCTGGCCGGCTTAATCGTCCGCTAAATCGTGCAGTTATTAATGGCTCCGCCGGGCGGGAAGTCAGATAAAACAATGAATGGCAGGCACCGTGACAGGCGAATTGAAGAGCTGTCATTAGCTGCAGTACAGCGCAGAGAGGCGCGAGGAGGTCCCTTCTGCGCAATTGCTCTCTGAAGCTCGTTTCAGTTGATTTTCAAATTAAATCAAACGCCGACCATTAAAGCCATATTCTTCGGGGCGTTTCCTGAACGAATTTCTCCAGCACTGGAACTGACAATTCCGCGAGTTTACACGTGAACAAAAATGTTCGCTTTGCCAACTTTTTCATACGAGAATATTTCCTCGAATTCGCTCGTAAAGAGAAAGGTGCAAGTAATTTTTTTTTAATAAAGTGGTACTGATGAAATTTCACTTTTTATGTGCCTCCTCCAATAACCAAAGGAAAGTCGTGTTTCATTCGCCGAGTAGGATGCGGTAGTTAATTTTAATCACATATAAATCAAATTTACTAATTAATGAAATTATTACTCATATAACAGTTGCGTTAGAGGCTATAGCTAACATTTGGAGAACCATAAAATGCTTTTCATTTTATTAAAGACCACAACAAACGAATTAAAGGAGCAGGATCATTAAAATAATTTATATGTTTCATTACGGCACCGATCATGATCTGGTAACTAAATGGTTAAGGCGTCTAAATCGAAAAGGTCCACGGTTTGAATATCAGTCTCGACGAGGTTTCTTATAGATCCTTTAAGTTTTGAAATTGTACACTAAGTTTCTTAAGTAAATAGATATTCGCATGATGGTGTTACCGGTTACTGGAAAGGTTGACTGTTCCACCACAAATTTCGCTTGCTTCTCACAGAAACAAGAAGTATTCTGTATTATTAGTGTAAACAGCCATTGCAGGTTTGTCCGACCAATTTGAAAGTGATGGTTTTGTGTGAGAGAATAAGGGGCCATGTTGTTCCTGAACATCAAGGAGATGGCCGAATGTTACCAGACCACAACCCGGATAACAAGTCGTGTGCGAACTGAGATTATCCTGTCCTATCAATGCAATTTCGGGCTTGCTGCCGGATAGTGCCAAAAGAAAAGAGAACGTTGTCTTTTGTATTCATCATTTACCCGATTCTGAGAAATGTAGAAGTACGCTGTCAGTGATTTCTGCTGGATTTCTCGAAAGCAGATACCCGATTAATACAACAGAAGACGTTTTGGAAATGTTATCTTTTTACGACACAATCCGGCTGCAAACCCTGGTATAATGCATCATTCCACATGACGTTTTCACATGGAATTTTCTCTAATAATAATTTAGCGCAGCTAAGAGTCATCGTCATTGAGTTATGCCCAACAATATCTGTAAATTTCTGTATAAGAGACATAGAGTACATCCACAAGAAGTGGCGAGGCAACGTAATGGACATTGTAACTATATTTCCTACTACTGATATTTTTCCAAGATTTTGCGATTATTTTGTTATCAGTGCTTTACCAGTTTTGTCCAAACCACATTTTTGAAGTATAAAACAAACGGTATGACGTTTTGTGCACCGCCCTACAAATTATGTACAAAGTGACACGGTTCCTCTACGCAGAAGAAAAAAACTTACTCAAAGCAAACTCAGAGTCAGTTTAGGCCAAGAGTATAATGCTGGAGACGTTTCTGTTGATCTCTGTAAAGTTGTCATATTTCCCCCCTCTTCACTAAGCTTCACGGCGGCGCGGACGCTAAATTCAAAAGGCGCGGACGGTGTTATGTGAAGCGAAGGAACGCGTGAGGATTCTTTCACCGGAGCCGCTCTGCTGAAAGGGTAACCCCCTCTCGTCGACTCACCGGGTCGGAGGAGGCCGCCTGGTTTCACGGTTTTGGACTAGCTGGCGGAAACGCGTCCGCTTAAAAGGTTTGCACGTACACCCACGCACGCCCCTCCCACCACATTCAGAGGCGGCGGAGGTGCATTCGATACGCCTCGTTAGCCTCCGGCACGACCAGGGGGGAGGAAGGCAAAGTGTGAGGGATTGGGAGGGAGAGAGGCTACGGTGCGCTGAAAAGAAGCAAAAATAAAGAGTCGGCGAAAGCGGGCGAAGAGACGCATTTTTGCACTTGCGGTACATCCTAAAACGTTGGGTTGAATTTCAAATGGGGACGGATATTCAGGCTCTCATTAAAAGTTAATACAACTTTAGATGTTTACTCAACTTTTAATGGCTTAAAGAAGGGACAGAGTCTGCTTGCGGCGCCGTCAGATACTATACAACCTCTTTCTATCCAACGCGGAAGAGTTGTCTGATCTTTAACCGTTATACTAGAATCGTATTTTTCCAAACCTCCAGTCAACTTCAAGATGGAGGAATAAGATAATTAAAATCGTATACTGTTGATAACTAATTCTAGATTCAATTCAGAGGGTAGGAGAGAAAGTGAAATCAACTGTGAGAATGGTCCCGTTCTTCCTCTCTCCAGCACGAAACAATGTAAGGCACGTCCACACCAAAAGGGACACAAAGGAACATCTTGTTGAAGTTGCCTGTTCCTGCAACTTGTTTCTTCATGTTTCTCAATGTTTCTTAATGTTCCTCATTGTTTATGAGTAGCGGTAGGGATGAAAGGGAATATCGGAACATTGTTAAACATGGCCGTGTTCGAAACTGTTATTGGCTTGGTGTAGACTGCTTGTTCCCTACTGATGTCACCTCAGTTGTTTGTGAAATTTGATACATTTAATTGATTTTTTAGAAAATAATATAATTTAAATTTCAAAATAATTCAAGAGTTTGAATTAGTTATCAATCATTTCAATTGAATTTACCTGAATTTGATAGTAATTGTGTCATAAACTTCTGTACAATTTTGGATAAAGTTTCCCCGTCTCTAAAGACCTCGCTGTTGAGAGACGTAAAGCAGTTCAAAAAAAAAAAAAAAAGATAAGGTTTCGAGATTTGAAATAGGTATATCAAAGAACTATACGAACCTCTAGAAGCTAAAACTTTTAAAGTTAGCATTAAGTGTATTTATCTTTTAAAAAATAGAGCTGTATCTAAGTGGTTAAAGCGCTTGATTTTGGAAGTTCGGTCCCGGATTCAAATCACGATGGGGTCAGGAATTTTTTAGTTGCGTTTGATGGTATGAGCTACGCCAGAACGATGCGTGGTTCGAATTGCACGTTAAACTGTAGGTTCCAGAGGAAGGGAACTAGACGTCCTACTTCTGACACCGCTTCCTTCTGGAGGATCCAACCAAGCTTCGGGTTGTGAATTAAGCTAGTTTAGTTTTTTAGGGAATCCATGAGGTGCTCGATGGCATGTTGATTTTCTTCCAGAAGATTTGGTCTCATCTAACGTTTACGTTTTCTTTAACTAAAAAATTATATAAATTGCAGCAGCTGCTTACAAAGCATCAGAATCTCCCCACTTGATCGCATAATAATTTAAATATGATTGTGATAAAATGTTTTTATTTCTCACAGAAAAATATAAGACTGTTACTCTTAGTGCAGACGGATCACGTCTATAAACAGTTACACAAGTAAACTGTTCCTAAATTAGTTTTTTGTTTTGGTATGGATGGAATGTTTCTGAAAGTTGCGATTTGTTTCAATTTCTAGACATAGATATCAACAGTGGGCAACAAGAAGTTCCTCTGTGTTCCTTCGGTGTGGACGCACTATTTTCAATTGGAATCAGTCTACACCAAGAGCATCAACATTTATTTTTCTGTTCGAAAGAAAAACATTTTTTCACAATTATAATTTTGTTTTACCATGCGTTTTTATGGTGCGATAATAATGTTTTGATGGGTGAGCGGTTAACGTTCTGACCTCGCATTCGGGAGGAGGCTGGTTCGAATCCCCGTCCGGGCATCCACATTTGGGTTTTCTATGGTATCCCCCAAACACTCCAGGCGAGTGCCGGAATGCTTCCTTCAAAATGCCATCACCGAATTCCTTTCCGTTCCTTGTCCCCAGTCCCATCCTACCTCTAATGACACCGACGTCAACGAGTCATTAAGCCATTAGTAAAAAAAGTCTAGTTACCACATGCAGTTTATATTATTTTGAGTGAAAAGAGAGAAACCTAAATGTTGGTAGTGACCAAAGTCTTTTGGAGAGACATCAACACGTAGTCGAGCGCCTCATTGACTCTTTGAAAAACTGAACTTGCTTAATCTATAATCCGAAGATTGGATGGATCCTCTCGTAGGAGGTATACTAAACCTTTGTGTCGAGAGGTAGGAAGACCAGTTTCTTTCCTCTGGGATCTATAATTTAACGCGAAACGTCCTGGCGTAGTTCATATGACCAAACACAACTCACAAAAATTTCTGGCCCCACCGGGATTTGAACTCGGGAGCGGACCCCCCAACTTTTAAACTGAAGCGCCTTAACCACTTAGCAGCCAGACCTCTCTACCCTAAAATAATGACGATTTATAAACAGGACTATGATGGATACATCAAAAACTTTATTCGAATGAATATCACTAAACTAGAAAGGCTACTTTCCAAAATTGAACCGTTTATACAAACTACAGCGCCGCAGTATCTCCAGTGGAGCATGTATTGCTGACTTTAATATTTATAGCTACTGGAGATTCATATGCTTCTTTGATATACCTCTTTAGAATCTCAAAATAATCAATATTCAAAATCGTGATAGAAGTTTGTAATGCTATTACGTCAGTTCTTCAAGATTAAATACAGGTAAATCAGTTTAAATGGTAATAACTAATTCAAACTCAAGACATATTTTGTAATTTAAATTTTATTTTATTTCTAAAAATTCAATTTATCGTATTTTCACGCGTCCTCTCGAATATTTTTGTAGCAGTACGTAAACAACTGAAGTAACAGCAACAATGGACAAGCTGTCGACACCAAGCTAATAACAGTTTCAAACACGACCAATGTTTCCATATTTCCTTTCATCTTGATTGCTATTTTTGGAAACAGTCAACTTTGCAGTGATCGCGCTCGATCACTTGCATAACAAGATGATGCCAGACGTGTAATGACAAAGGTGTGCTCTATTGAGATAGCGGGATGTGAACAAGCAGAGGGTCAATCATTTGTTCATCGTCATGTGGGTGTAGTCTTAAGGTGCGTGTCCACTTGAGAGTAAATACTGGCGAGAAGCTCTCGATAGCGTAACTCGCAAGTCGACACGCCTCTGAGAGTAGCTCGCGGCGAGTGGCGAGCTACTGCCTGAGAGCTGACAATAATCAACTTTCTCGCAAGTCGACACGTCATTCTTGTGCTGTCTGAGAGTAGCTCGCATAATACGAACACTGTTCGTATAGTCTGAGAGCAGAAGCTGAGAGCTCGGCGAGAGGTAGCAACAAGATGAGTAAAAATTGGTCATCTGAAGAAACAAAGGAATTAATTAAAATGTATGTGGGTAGAGAATTGTTGTGGAATGTGAAATGTGCCGATTAGTGTGACAGAATTTAAAAAAAAAAACCAAATGTTTGGTCAGACCATTGCTCGAATATAGTAGTGTAGTATGGGACCCTCATTTTACGTATCAAATACAGGAGTTGGAGAGGGTGCAAAGAAGGGCTGCTAGATTTGTTTCTGGAAATTATCGCAGAATGCAATCAGTGACGGATATGATAAAGGAGCTGGAATGGGATTCATTGCAAGACAGGAGGAGGATGAGGAGGGTCATGGGAGTGTACAGGGCGTATACTGGCGATGAGGTATTGGAAGATATTGCAATAGGTATGAAAAGTAGTGCATGGAAGGGAAAAGATGACCATGACCACAAGCTGGCACTCGATTTTAGAAACAAGGGTGTGGGAAGATTCTCTTTTTTAGGTAAGGGTGTCAGGGATTGGAATGAGTTACCAAGAGAAATGATGAATAATTTACCGAAAACGTTGAAAGAATTTAAGGATAAAATTTTTAGAGAGCAAATGTAGGTGGATGCAGGATAGGGGGAAGATGGGGGTGTAGGGAAATTGCCATCGGAGCCTGTGCTCCATTGCAATTAAATTAAATTAAATTTAAAAAAAATAATAGGAGAGAAATTTTGTTATTCAGGGTATGAAGTTCAAAAGAATCTCCACAATTTAAGGAATAGTAACGATGCATTTATACAATTTTATAACATTTATTTTAATGACAATGTGTCTATAATTATTGAAGACACATTCTTATTATAGTAAGAAGTTCAAAATTGTTGTAAGATTTCATTCATTTTTAAAGAACTGTTAAGTATTGTAAAAAAAAAGTAGCTTTACATCAGTGCACAAAAATTTGTAATTCCTGAATTCACTGTCTTTCCAAAACAACAAATTCCGGTAAATTTATGGTAATGGAGGCTTGAATACAAATCCCCCTAAAAATACGTCAAGACGATGTAACATACAAAAAAAAGGAAAACAACGCATTACGCAACAAGTAAATTTACCTTATACAAAAAATCGAAGAGTAGCCATAACTAGTGTATGTACTGATATAGGTTTTCTCATTTTCGTGTCTTGTTTTAAAATTGTTGACCCCACAGATTCTGTAATAAACTCAACTTCACAGCTCATTAACCTACAAAAGTTCCCAAATTGTTGGGCGACTTCGATCTGTAATTCCGGTGTCATTGTATGACTGGCTCCGAAAACATTTCTTTATCCAAGGCTTAACCCAGCAGCTTTTCCTACTCAGTTTCTACCTCTTTTTAGTAACAGCAGACAGTATGGTCACAGCTGACGCGACTTTTCTATTGTGCCGCCATCTTGACTGCTCTCCGCTGCTCTCATGTGGACAGGGTCTGAGAGTTGTCGCGAGAACTGTCCCGGCGAGCAGCTCACCGAGAGTAGAGCTCGCCAAAATCCACTCTCAAATGGACACCCTCCCGAGAGTAACTCTCGAGAGTTTCTCGCGAGAGTTACTCTCAAGTGGAAACGCACCTTTACGCAGATGTTACTAATACTCCAGTTAGATTGGGCTGCGAGGCGCCCATAATTTACATGTTCGCTCTTGTCGTTTGTCATTGCACTAACATGCCAGCTATATACTTGATCATTTTATCATGAAGCCAAATAAACATTGTACATATTAAAGTATGCTATCAGTCTATTCTCATGTAAACAAATGTGTGTTTACAGTAACTTATCCTAGCATTCTCGGCCATTCCTATTTTAATATCTGAAGGTACTCGGCCATAAAACTTGTAAGGTATTACAATAGGGACCTATGACAAACATTCACATCATAACCGTGGTCGACCCTTATCAATGGCTCCAGTAGAGGTTTACCCTATCCGCTCTTGTCGATTAGCTGACAGGGTCACTACAACTTCAAGAAACTTCATGTTAAGGAAATATATCCACCAGTACTTATAGTAATTTCTTTTTCAGTTTTGATCAAAAATCTACGTTCAACCCGTCGTTTTCGACAGACTTAGAAGAAAATTATTAGCGAAAAAAAATTGTAAGAACGGTTTTCAGATAATTTAGTCCAAGATACTCTCCGATATAAAGGCTCCAAGTATAAAATACAGATTAAGGCTACGTGAAATACTCGGTAATATTGCGATATGTGCTTTAAATTTTTAATAATTTGCATTTGTTTAAGAGAAGTTCATATTTTCTGTACAAATAAAATATAATATCGTACGTCCCCTAGTGTGAAAAAAAATGCATAGGAAAAATAAAAAACACAGGAAAAATGCACAGAAAAATACAAAGACGTTTTACTACTTGTTCTATCTGTTCGTTTTATCAACTGAAAGAACTAATCTCTTAACGCAGGACGCATTTGAATTTATTAAAGATTTAGCAGATACTTGTATATAATGTACGAGCCAACAGGAGCGAAGACATTGTTTCTTTGCTTTATTCCCGTTGTAGGCAAGTTTAGACACACTTTGGGCGCTATAAGCAAGCCATCGTTCGTTCACTTGATGGTGGATAGCATGGAAAAACTCCGCAACTGTCCGTTTCCTAGTATGCAGTTCACGTCCTTATAAAGACAAGTTACTGCATTCAGTTAAGGAAATCAACAATGTAAAAAGCAGAACTGACCACGCGACATCATAACCACCAGCACAATCACTTAAACTGTGGTTTAATATGGCCGTTAACCGTTAACAATCACAGATGGGCAGACTTTAGATGTGTTCCTTACAGCGTGAAACATACTGATCATCAAACTGCCGATGCGTGTCGTCTATCGCCGGATAGGAGTACATGAAGAAACAGATTCTGTCATGAGCTCTTCCTTTTTGGTATCAACTGATATTTAGTATTTTATAAGTTTTTCAAGGTTATAATGTAACATCTGACGAGACCTGCGATATGATGTAAGAACGCCACTCGCAATCACTTTGACAATGTAGAAAACGTAATTGATTTCTTATAAATTTATTATTCTTTGTGATTTTATAATTACGTTCCGACGAAATATATACACATAAGACGATATTTATCATATGTTTTACTAAAGTGACACAGGTTTCGTCCAACACCACCACCAACAACAAAATGGTAACAAAATAAATTCAATACGTGGATGTAAAAGTCTTTAATGAGTTCAATATTCACTTATAAATCTCATACGTCTCCCCAGATCTCTTCCGTGTTAGGTTCATCTGTTCTGTTCAACTGAATAGTTAGCAATCTTTACATCAAGTAGCAAGTTTCGGGAGATTATATGCAATGTTTCAATGTACTGTTGGGAGACTTTACGTCTTCCTTTATGTGAATCTTAACAATGTACAATAACAATATTTCAAACACATATTTCTAACGTACAGCGTTTTAAATGTCCAGAACATAATATGTCCTTCTTTTCACAGCTTGTTGCATCCGCTTCATTTCCTCAACTAATATAAAGTATTTTCTTTGACGTAAAGGTCCAATTCAATCTAAATTTTACACTGCGTATTTATATAAGACAATACATTTCATAAGACGAAATAAAATTTTTCACTATGTTGACGGTACTATGACAAACTGGAAAGTCTGATAACTTAGTTGACGTTGGGTGAGAAATACTGTTAATCTTTTCCTTGGAACTGAATGTATATTACATGTCTATAAACAACTATTTTTTAGACATTTTAGAGTCATTTTGGGAAATAATTTACTTTCCTCGTAAACAATTTTGAAATTAGATTATCTACGTCCGGGTTTAACAAACGTACTTCACACTGCTTGATAGGCTTCAACAAAAACTTAATTTTTATGGTAGGTTAAAAAATATGCTTCGTTTGCAAACTGATAAGTTACAAGCTGTAAAAACATCCATAGAAACAAAAAGACAATTACATCAACTTAATGTTTTAACAATACAAAACTGTAAGAGTATTTTTTAAACAAACTTAATGGCCATCAGAACTGAACAATTTAGAAATGTCTTAGAATTTTGTCGCTTTGAAACTTCGGATGAATATCTTACGAAACTGTGGCAACGGTAGTGATTAAAATTAGTCCTGTATGCTAACCTTGTTAATGCACAAAATACCGCTTTCAGGAAGACGCAGAATGAAAAATGCAAATCTTACCCCTTGTGTAACAAAAAGGAAAATTTGAGAACAGAACCGCTGGAGTGAGTTTGGAGATGAGATGTAAATGAACGCGCTCGAGTTCTGGCTCTTTGTTCCAGAAAGTTATTTAAACGCCGGACGGTTAAAATACGTTCTCGCTCGTAAGCAGAATTTATGGGCTTAATATGCCCTCTTTAAGATATTACCCAAAGCGGAACTTGGGGCAGAGTCCATGCGTTAACGGTGTTTTGCTTTACAAGTTGTTAAACATCCCTCTGTCTTAAATTCTTCTACACCGCTGTAGTCAGCACTTTGCTTTTAATTTACACCACCAACTACAACGCATTGAACTTGAGTTTTTCTTGTATCTCATGAAGAATATGCACCCAGCAAAGTAAAAAAGATTCAGTATAAACCAATCTTAATTATTTGAGAGACGTTTCGTAGAAATCGTTCTGTGATTACTTGAAATAAACACGTCGTATGAAATCATATTATAAAAAGTGATGGCAACAGAAATTAGAATTTTGCGTGTATATTTTTGTAAAGTCACGTGGTACTATTTACAGATATCAGAAAAGCGATATGGGAGAAATAAGAGCATACAAAATAAACATAAAAAGCAGATCTTTACTTCTTGACGCATTCTTTTAATAACTCGATACACATCATAATTGTATCATAATAGAATATTGTGTTAAATTCATCCTTCCTTTTTATTACGAATTGTGTTTCAATATTTTAAAAAGAAACACTAATAATAAAAGTGCAGATCAATACCGCTCAGTCTTTCAAAACGTTTTGTCCTTATTATTGCAGAGCATTGATCTGGAGTATTGTTCCGGCGAAGAATGAATCGTTTTCCAGGGGATTCGTGATTTTCAATTCCAATAATATTTTTACGGAATTCCGTTTTTTGCTACCATAACAGTTTCCGCTTAATTTTTCACTCGATTAACCTGATTGACTTACTTTATTCTTCTGTTTGTTCAGAGATCGTATAAGTTCATTTTATTTGAAAACAGAAACTCCCCTCTTGATTTCTTTGGAACCTTTCCAAAGACCGCTTCGTTACATTCACTGTTCCGCACCCGAAAGGAAAGGAAAGGACGTCCTATATTGTATCTACCTCAATAGATTCATGAACTGAATACTTCTAAGTGGCACATATTATGTGTTACATTGGTCCCAAATGAGTATGATGTTTAGAACTTTTCTAAAGTTCTGTTCTATGAGGTTCACTTATAGTGAATTTTTTCCGTCCTGTTGTTAATTATAGCTAAGAAAGTACAGGACAAGATTTTTCTCAGTTTTTATCACTTCTAAATAAAGACGTGAGTAATCACTAAACTTGTAAGTTTCAGACTGTTTTTGTGCATCTCAGAAATATTATTCCGCAGGAACCTAAAATTTATCTCAAACATCAAGCATATTGCTGAAAATATTTAAGTCTTATATGATTTGTAAGTTGCGAATGAAACAAACAATTTTTTTTTCGAGTGTTTGTTATATTTTTATTACAAGAGTTCTCATTTAAAAGCGTATTGCCTTCGAAAAGAAGAGTTACCGATTACATATCACATAATAAAATGTTATTAGATCTAAGCAATTAAGATAAAGCTACGTGTTGCAATACGATGTAGTGATGGAGAGATATACCATGGAATGTCCCAGGTCAGTCGCAATTCTAACTGTTTTATTGAAGGATCAATTTTATTGAGGTTGGACACCGGATTTGCATGTTCTGTAGAATGATACTCTGCTGGGATCTGAAACACTTCTAAATTAGGTGCTACACCCTTTCCAGCATGCTATGACGAACGCTTTTTTCCCACACAAACCACTCGTTATTGTCGAAGTGCAACGTGGTATGACCAGTGTTGACTTTTATGTAAAGCGTCTGCCCTCTTACCTAACACATCAATATCTCTTACGATCGTTGAGAGTCCGGAAACATAGTTAAAAGATTTTTATTTATTTTGAGACTTAACAAATTTTATCCTGGAAAACGCTTTTCGTTGGCATGTGATTTATAATTTTCAGTCTTTCCTGACGTATAATTTAACACAATTTTTTTCGCGTTCTGATATTAATGCTGTATCCAAATTATTAATAATGATTTATGATAATTTAGTAACACAAAGAACACCTATAGCTTAATCTGTCCTAACAATGATGGGAAATTATTGCAGAAGCTGTCAGATATAATTTTGCACTTTTCCCCGAAATCAGCAGTTATATCATTTTAATTTTTCAACATCCTTTGGACAATACCATAGAGAATTAATTGTTTTAATAAATAAAATATGTCTTTCTTCTGGCAGTTTGATGTAATGAAATGATGAAACATGCTTAGTATGACGATGAATTTATTTTAAATGACACTGGAATTTCTAAGAGCCATGATATTTTTTGTTAATATTTCTGTTATTGGCGCTTCACTGAACGTCAACGAATAGGTCAATATAAGTAAAAGAGAGTTTTCCGTCAAAAATGTTAACAAAATCAGCTACAGCATTCACAAAGAGACCATCCGGACATTCGTCTGTAATGGTTTCATGAAACCATAGAAAAATTTAAACCTGGACCGCCGGGATCAGAAATCAACTTCGGCTCCAATGTTACAGCTCCCTTGGGTGTATACTTTCATGACGACATCACAATGCGGTGAAAGGGATCGATGGCAGAAGACCTACAACCTCATTCGTGTTACGGCATCTGTCGTATTTGTCAGTCGATTGAGGGTCGACAGTCGACCCTATCGTTTTCCGCAAAAGGTCGATCTTGTGAACGTCCCCGAGGTATCAGAGGTTCTCCGTCGCTATGGCTTCAAAATGTCAGCGGTCTCTTTTGTCTTGGTCGGAAGTAATCAGCTCCATAATGTCAACGGATAGATCAAATTTGTCGCATGACGTTGCTATCTTAGAACTTTCGCGCAGTGGCTAGAATTCATTTTGTTAAAAAAATCAAAGCAGATAGAACACCACTACAATAATAAAAAAACCAAAGATTCAGTTCACATACAACAATGAAAATATTTGGAATTAATATAATATTACAAGCTTTTGCGGTATTCTCTATACCTATGAAATGCCATCCATGGTCGCAATGTTCTCTCACGCGGTGACGTCACGCTATGGCGTCACACTTCTCGCCTCTGCTTACAACGACCAGAGATGTTTTTGTAGGTTATGCGCGAAATTTAAATAACAGTTGTATTTAGCTAAGCATCCGCGAATAAATGAATTGTCGGAATACTGAAGTAATAGTATGTATTTCGCTTAAATCGCCATGTTAAACATTAGTTGCTTATACTTATTTAACATTCGTTCCATGCAGAAATATTTATTGAATTCTTTGCTCATTGACATGTGAGATGAAAGCTTTAATTTTCGATTAGCAATGTTAGCGTCAGTTTTGATTAGATTGTTATTTAGACTGACTCAGAATGACAATCGGCATTTTACGTTATAGCAAAGGGCATGAGTAATTTAATTTTTTAAGAAAATAATTTTGTTTTCATGAGTGTCATGTTACTGAAATCATTACTTCGTTTGAAAGAAACTAGTTCCACGTTTTAATACCGGACTGAATCACGGTTAACAAAAAATAAAGTTATAAGAACCCGTGAATATTTCCGATCAAGTTTACATCGCGATGCACTATTGCCACTAAAATGCGACACAGTGAATATATTAATTCACGTATTATTGAATAATTCTTTTTTAGGGTGGTAAGGTTGAAATTCAACCTGGACCAGGATGGCAATTGAAACATTTTCTGAAACGTAAGGTTCGAAGAATAGCATTGAGATTTATTTTATAACAATTCTTTTTACTTAAGCAACTAAGAAGACATGACTTACCAGAATGCGTTCAACGTGCTATGATATTAGTATATACAGGGTGGCCCAAATACAGTTACATATACAAATGTTTTAAGAGGGATTTTAGAGGATATTCCAAACTTACACTTTGGTTTCTGCACTCCGTGTTAAAAGAATTTAGCCAGAATTTGTAACTCTACATGTTTTATGTTCCAATTTAACAAACTGATTATTTTTCTAAGATTACACAATTGGTTGTGCCCTTTCTTTTGTGTCTAGGGTTAACCATGGCTGGAAATCTGAGCGTGGATCAACGACGGTGGATCCTTAAGAACTACCGGAAGTATGAAATTGCAACGATCTTGCATACGTTGTGGGAAGAGGAACTTCATTTTCCCGGGCCGTCAGGTATTACGATTTACTGGATCAGAGACAACTTTGAGGTCACTAGCTCCGTCGCCAATGCACCGAAGTCTGGACCACCGCGCACGACGTCGACACAGAAAAATGAGATGAAGGTAGCCCTTACATTCGTAAACAGTCCAAAAACGTCCACGCGTCGATCCCGAGGACATCATTACCTTAAGACGTACCGACCTAAACTATTGCATGGTCTTGTTGAGGACGATCCAGAGCGCAGACTACAGTTCTGCGAGATAATGCGCAATCAACTGACTAAACAATCAGACCTGCTTTCGAAAATCGTGTGGACAGATGAAGCCTGTTTGAAATTGTCTGGTCTCGTCAACAGACATAACTGTGCGTACTGGGCCGATCAAAACCCACATGTCATTATGACTATGCAATTGCATCAGCCAGGCGTCAAAGTGTGGGGTGGCATATCCTGCGATGGTATCGTGTATCCTGTCTTTTTCAATGGAACTGTTGATGGCCCCAAATATCTAGACATGTTGATCGAAGTTGTGATGCCACAACTGCAACCACGGTCCGACCTCACGGAATTGTTCTTTCAGCAGGATGGGGCCCCACCACATTTTTTTTTTTTTTTTTTTTTTTCGGTCCTTAGACACCAAGACGAGGCATTCCCGCAGCGTTGGATTGGGCGATGGGGCAGCATTGACTGGCCAGCACCTTTCCTGGACTTACCTCCAATGGATTTCTTGTTCTGGGGAGTAGTAAAACATAAGGTTTATTCCAGAAAACCCGTCACAGTACTGCAGTTGAAGAATTTCACCGGTGAAGCGTTTAAGGAAATTCGTTATAACCGGAATTTGTGTCGCATTGTGTCTGAGAGTGTCGGGACACGTTGCAGGAACGCATCAATGCCGAAGGTGGACATTTTGAGCACCTACGGGATTAAATATGCTGTTTATGTAACTGTATACCTACTTTTCGGCCACTCTGCGTATAATTTCCCAGGGAGGCTGCGAGAGTTAATGCGCTGCATCGGGGAAGTAGAACGGAACCAGGTTCGTGTCCCAGTTCCCAATTACTGCCCGTCCTGATTGCCGCTTCCGCAATCGCTTAGGTCAATGTTGGGGTGGTCCCCAATCTACGACTTATAAACTACACATTTCACAAACAAAAATATACCTATCATGCAGCACATTACGAATCGCTTACAGTTCGTAACACGTAAGCTCTTCTCATAACTCCAGGAGCTGATAATCTCCGGTTTTATCTAGGCACTGGGAACATTGGATAAATTCTCAATTTCGAGCCATAATGTGAATCGAGGTTTTGCGTGATCCAACAGGGTCCATTCCCAAATAATATTTATAGCTGCAAAATAGAATAACATTTTAAAAGAAATTACAATGGAACTTAAGAATTGGCAGATTGTATGGAGAAAATAAACTGAACATATTAAATTTCAGTTCAGAGATACTGACCCACATTAATAAAATGTAAAAAAAAAAGAAATAGAAATGTAGGGCTTTGACGAAACTATTCTAGGTATGGTATTATGAATGCTGTAAATCCATAACCAAAGATCTTCCCAGAACTATCACATATCTCCATCAATGTAAAGATATCATTAATATCTCATAGCGTTACAAAATTTATGTAATAATGTTAAAATTATAATTTATGAAATACTGCTGGGTAGGAGTTCACTTACCTCTATATAAAATGTGAAATTCAAAGTGAATAGAGGTCGGAAATCTATAAAAGTTCATTCAAATTAGTGATCAAAATCATGATTCTATACCCGACTTTCCCACGATTTTTTTTGTTTATTTTATTATTATTATTATTATTATTATTATTATTATTATTATTTTAAATCCAAATTGTAGCGTGGCGTGATAACGTCCCGTTACAACCTCTTTTAATAAGACATTTGTTTCTAATCTGAATTTGAGGCACCACTCACAGTTAATACCATGGGTTGCCAATAAAAACGATAGATATCACTTTTATTCGCAGAGAATTTTTATTTAAATTTTGCAAGTTCAATAAATTATTACTTTTCTTCAGAAATACGATTCTACCTGAGGAAAACATGAATATGAAAACATGATTATGGATATTTAAATTACATGATATCACAAAGGAATAAATTCTTATAAACTAAACCAAATAAAGAAACAAAAAGAAGCTTTAGAATCCACATTTGATGCACCATTATTTCATTTACGTGACATACAGTATTCTAAAGAGTTTTTAGTTCATTTTATTTTATTTGTATTGCTAGTTCGCAATTAGCAAAAATGCATTGGTCTGAACATTTTAATACAACCTACAAATATCCATGGAATGCTACGAAAATATGATAGCACACATAAAAACAGTATGCGGAATTTTACCCAGTCTTTCAACGCTTTCGCAACCTGTATGGCACTAATATTTAATTGTACACAACTGCTAATCAATGTATAAGAGGAATCGTCTGATTTTTATTGAATTTAACATATCTACCGTTGTCTGAAGTAACCAATTTTCAAGAATTTTCAATCTGCGTGAGCATTCTAACACTAGAGAGAATTGTAATAATTATTCGCAAAGCATTAATTTAAGCTTTCTCTTCCGAAGACTTGAAGTTTCCAATCTGTGTTTATTGAATATCATGCCACTAAGTATTAAATTTGTTTTGTTTTGTTCTACGAAATGAAAATTACTAAAGTAGAGGTTACGCATTATACCTGTTAGTAGAAGAAATATATTATTCGTTGCCCACGATGGTAGCTTGATAACACTCTTTCTACATATACATCTACATACATACTCAGAAATATTGCGGGTGGCATAGATACCAAGCACCAATCTTAATTCTGTGCATTCCAATCCAGAATAGCTCTTTCAACTTGTTTGCTAAATATATTTTTATTATGAGTTTTGAGACAGCAAAGACAATAAATGTTACTGGTTAGACGTCTAAGATACCTGAAGACGACTCACTTCATTGAGAAACAGCGCCTTTCATTTCTAGTGAAGCCAGCACTCCTACTATACCGTATAAGCAGGGACTTTGCGGAATCGCTGCTGTTCCATGTGCAATAGACTATAAATTTTGGAGGAACGAAATTTATGGTAAATCCCTTTACCGAAAGACTTGAAACAACCATTTTAAAGGGTTTTATCGGCAGAAAAAGTATAATTTTTTGTTAACGTCATACACGTTACACAGAATGAGATGTACTGGAACAACAATGATCACAGTTTTGAGGGGAAAAAGTTTTGCTGGGTAAAGTGTCATGAAATTTTCAAGTATCCTCTTTAATAAAATGCGTTGTGTGGAGACTGCGCACACACCTCGATAGCTATTGGCTGGAGAACGGTGACATCACGTGCCAGCCGTCACTCGCTAATTTACAGCGACCATAGTTATTAGTAATTAGAGGTTAGTTGAACAGTTTGATAGCTAAGTAACTGCTATGAAATTAACTGCCAGAATACATTGGAATTACTTTACAACTGAAAAAAACGTGAAACTAATGTTTAATAACGTGTCGGCTTTAAGAAATTAAACAGAGAATGGCAATTATCATTCCGGCCAAGGCTAAATTTTATGACCAAACTTTATACATATGTTAGCTATTAAATGAGCTTTCGGTTCACCTTTTTATGTAGATTTAAATCATCAAGGACATGAGTATGTATACGCGATGTTAAACACATTACTTCACTTGATATACAACATGAAAATAAAATATTTTCTTCCTTTTTTATTTAAAAAAGTGCAGCACTTACTTTATTTAACCAATTTAAAACACAAGAAACAGCTTTTTATCGGAATTCAACAACGATATTCTTGCCGCAAAATAACAGTGACCAGAGATATTAGAAATTAAAGATTACGTGTACAGTTTAGTACATGCGCAACTGCTATGAAATAGCCATAATATAGTCAGAAAGTTTGCTTTTCGAAGCATTTTGTTCTTAAAAAATATGGAAAAACATTTCGGCTGAAAAAACGTGGAACTACGAGTACTTTTCAGTAACATGTCGGAAATAAAAGTAACATTTAAGAAAATTAACTTTCTCATGGTCTCTGTTATAGCCACGAATGCCAAATGTCATTCCGGCCTAGAAAAATTATAAATTTAATTAAAACTTTCGCTAATGTTGCTGTTTGATCAAAGTTTATATATTATGGTTTATTTACTTTTTCAGATATTTTACTGACCACTTTAGTTAATGGCCTTTGTTGATGTTTGCTATACGTGAGTTATTAGGTTATTTAAATTGGATATCAGGCCAAAAATGTTACCGAATCGTGTATTCTGACAAATCATTTCTTCGGAGTTGTTCAGCTATTTAATAATCTGGAATATGTATAATTTCTCCGGCTGTTACAGAAACTATGACCAAAGATTACATTATGAATGTTTTCTCGGCCTCAATAAATAAAAAACAACGTGATGCTTTCTAAGCAAACATGAATTCTTCAATTGTTGCAGAATGAAATTTTAGAGTCGAAGAGAAGTAAAGTTTGTATTTTAGCAAGTTCGATTCTACGGCCTTCCAAACAATTAAATGATAGCGCTATCGTCCCTGTCCGTGTTTGATACGTCTATTAATATTTCTGAATTCTTCAAGCTCAGAGGTTTTAATCACTGTAAGGGTAAAACACTGCTAAGTTCGTGATTGGTCTGATCAGGTCAACGTGTCATATACTTGACGCTAAAAATTGGAATTATTCTAGATCCGTGATAATACGCAAAAACGGTCACGGGCTTACACTAGTTTATAATGTTATTCAATAGCAGATTTTACGTTTACGATAAAGGACATTAAAGTTCGTAATTTCTTCTGCGTGGAACAAATCTACTATATAATTTCGTAAACTCATTCACTCACCTTGATAGCTATTGGCTGGAGAACGGTGTCACGTGTCAGCCTTCGCTCGCAACACAGCGACCAGAGATACCATTAGAAGGAATTGGTGGTTATGAACACAATTTAATAGCTAAGCAACTGCTACCAAATTAAGTGCTATAACACATTCATTAAGTTTGATTTTCGTAGTGTTTCATAGTTAAAAAAATACTTATAAATTTTGCGGCTGAAAAAACGTTGATGTGCTTTTCAATAACATGTTGCTAATGATAGCAAACTTTTTTTCTTTTTTTTAAAAAAAAAAAAAAAAAAAAAAAAAAAAAAAAAAAAAAAAAAAAAAAAAAAAATTACTCATGGTCTCTACTGCAACCATGAATGCCAATTATCTTGGCGTAAATTTCAATTTAATTAAAACTGTCACTAATGTTGTTGCTTGAGCAAAGTTTATGCAGTACGGATTATTTACTTTTCAGGTATTTTACTGAACACTTTTGTCGATGGTCTTTATTCATGTTCACTGTACGTGAGTTATTAGGTTATTTTAAGTGGACATCAGACCAAATATGTTACCGAATCAACTATTCTGGTAATCCATTTCTTCAGAGTTGCTCAACTGTTTAATAATATGGAATGTTAATTAAGTTCTCTGGCCGTTACAGATCCTATGACCAATAATTACGTTATGTATGTTTTCCCCGTCTAAAAAAAAAAAAAAAAAAAAAAAAACAACGTGATGCTTTCGAAGCAAACAGGAATTATTCAAATTTTGGCAGAGTGAACTTTAAGGGTCAACTACAAGTCAAGTTTGCATTTCAGTAAGTTCGACTCTACGACCTTTGAAACAATTATACGATAGAGCAATCGTCCCTGTCCGTGGTTAATACGTTCATTAATACTTCTGAGTTCTTCAAGCTCAAGAGATTTTATTCACCCTAGAAGTAGAAAGTCAGGTTCATATTTGGTCATATCAGGTCAATCTGTTATAATCTTTGGCCCTAAAAACTGGAACTATTCTAGACCCTTGACGATAAGCAAAAAACGGTCACGGGCTTACACTAGTACTAAATAAATTTGAAATTTCTTATATTCTTGTTGTAAAGTGCGTCCACGATTATGTGTGCCACTATACAGTTTTCATAATTAATAAAAAGCTGCAAAAATTCAATTTTTTAGATTCATTATGCGTCTAGAGGAAAGAAAAGAGTGTTCCGTCATTGTCCGAGTATTTTTTTTATTTTTTTTAATACATAGTTTTGTACAGAAGAACCTTGGATCTGTTAAGCATGTTTCGTAATAACTGCGTCAATTTCTTCAGTCTTCGCCTTCAAGTAAGGGAAATTGTGGCAGTAATTATTTTGAACAAAGAGTTAACTGATGGCGCGTAATTTTGCACTGACTTTAATCAATAATTTATTAAATCAAGGCGGTGGTTGTTTCCAAATATCCGAAAATATCAAAGTTTAATACTTGACATCTGCAATAGTATTTAAGGCATTTGTCAACTTCAAGGTTCTTTTTTGAGAAACATTTGTCCTATATCTAAAAATAATTTAAAGTTAATTAGATTCATGGCATTAAATTACGTAAGTTGATGCCAGTCACTTTGTTTCTCAGCGTGATGTTCTAGGATAATACGTGTAAGTTGATAGCGGATGCAAAAAGCGGCAAACACCCCATATTTCACAATTAAATATTAAAGTACTTAAAAGTTTATGACTTCCTTTCCCTGGTAGATAATGTTACCAAGTACAGTTAGAACGGAAGCAAAAAATGTTAACTTTAGCCTAAGGGAGAAAATTATGTTACTAGAACATTCAAAAGCCAAAGTGCGTGTAATAGTCGGTATCCAGATGTAGGAGGTTAACATGGCAGTGTTACTCCTATCCCGGAGAAACTTAACAGGGATGGCTTCCCCATATCTTTCTCACCGTAGTGTATGCGTGGAATACTATATGTACTGCTTCATATGTGGCAGAATATTCAAAACTGCGAGATGAATACGTATGCCGTAGTTGGTATTATGTGTAGAAAAGATTATTCCAGGACAACAGGAGACGGAGGATTGTTTCAAACCAGTCGAGAAAAAAATGACATGGACAAAATGTTGCTTTTTTGTTTTGTTTTTTACTAATAACTTTTCACCTCGTCGAGGTTATTAGAGGCGGGATAGGACTGGAGACAAGGAAGTAATTTGGCCACAGCCTTCTGAATGAAAGATCCCGACATTCGCCTGGAATGATTTGGGGAAATCATGGATGCCCGAACGGGGATTCGAATCAGCGTCCTCCCGAATGCGATGCCAGAGTTAACCAAAATGTTGGAAATGGGATTCTTCGTAACTTGATGCAATTGATATGAGGTACAAAGGGATCAAACAAGCTATTTATGGTAGCTGTTACACTGTAGGTTTAGCTAGTGTGTTGGGTGAGCGCAAACGCTTTTGCCTTTCATTAGGGTGGACGCTGGTTCGAATCTCCGTCCTGTTATTCATATATCGGTTTTCCGAGATTTCTCTCTATCACTCCAGGTGAAAGTTAGGCTGGTTCCCTATAAAGGCCCAGTCCTTTCACACCTTTAATGATCACGACATTGACGTGGCCATAAGGAAAAGAAAATTAAAAATCACTACAGCTTTCATTATTAGTTGGATGAAATGTTGTAGAATTTATTCGCGGAATCCAGAAAGTTAGTTCAAACTTAAAATTGCAGCATTCAATTGTTCATTTTAGTATAATCGGCTAAACACCTCGCTAAATTCTGCCGGGAGAAAGAGAAAAGAGCTGAGAAATCTTTTTCTGAGTCCAATAGCTGCAAGTAGAGAACTACTTGCGCCTAATGGTACAAAACGAGTGGAAGAAGACCGGACAGCCACCCCCGGAACGTCTTGGCGGTGAGAGAAGCCATTACAAAAGAAGCGGCGCGGTATTATGTCGCTGATGAGGCCGGAATTCCAGCGGTGACTTCGCCGCTGATGACGAGGGACGCGCTCTCCCGTGCGACGTGAGCTGACTGTGGGCCGGTAATGAGGCCGCGCGCCGCCGAGTGGCGGCTCCTAATGAATACCTACCGCAATCAACTCCGCACAGATTGCCACTGTCCTTACTCGGCCACCGCTCAGGATTACAGCGGACGCAGGTGCGAAGCGGGACGATCGTGCTGCCTGCGGGGGTGTAAACGCGGTGGTAAGACTGTATTCAAAACAGCCTGAAGATACAACCGACTCTCACTCCCTCTACCTTGTAAGAATACTCATTGCTATCACTGATTTCGGTTCATTAGCGTGTACACTGATCAGCCAGAACATTATGACTACCTGCCTAATATCGATATAAACCTGTTCAGGTGATAGCAGCGTTACCTGACGAGGGATGACTACTAGGTGCATATAGTTTCACTGAGCGTGCTATCCGTTTTTAGAATGGGGAAGGGAAGAGATCTATCTGAGTTTGACCGATGGCAGATTCTGATGGCCCGGAGGCTCGGCACGAGCATTTCGGAAACTGCACGACTTGTGGGGTGTACGAGGAGTGCTTGGTGAGTGTCTTCAACAAGTGGTGAAAGCAAGGTGAAACCACGTCCAAACGTCGAGAGGTTGGGTGGCCACCCCTCATTAAAGATGGTGGACGTCGTAGGAAGGGGAGACTGGTAAAACAGAACCGGCGGCGAACTGTGGCGGAACTAACATCAGACTTTAATGCTGGGCAGAGTACAAGTGTGTCTGAACACACAGGGCCTCCGCAGCCGATAACACATGCATGTGCCAATGTTAACACCACGACATCGGCAACTGCGACTGAAATGGGCACGTGATCATCGTTGCTGGACGTTGGCGCAATGACAGAGCGTTCCATGATCTGATGAATTCCGATACTTTCTTCATAATGCCGATTGGAGGGTGCATATCCGTCGTTTTCCAGGGGAACAGCTTCTTGACACCTGTACTGTGGGACGGAGACAACCTGGCGGTGGCTCAGTAATGCTCCCGGGATCATTCACTTGGGCATCCATGGGTCCATTTGATTTCGTTCAAAGCACCATGACGGCCAATAAGTATCTTACACTGGTTGCAGACCACGTACATCCCTTCGTGACGACCATGATTCGCAATGGCAGTGGCATTTTACAACAAGATAATGCGTCATGTCACAAGACCAGGAGTGTGATTGAGTGGTTCGAGGAACACAGTGGCGTGTTACAATTGATGTACTGTCTTTCTAACTTTCCAGACCTTAACCCGATCGAATATATCTGGGATGTGATTGTACAACGTGCTGTCAGAGCTCATCGCCTCCCTTCCCGGAATTTACGGGCATTAGGTGACTTGTGTGCGCGTATGTGGTGTCGACTTCCTCCAGCGACCTACCATGGCCACTTTGCTTTCAAGCCAAGACGCGCTGCCGCTGTTATCCGGGCTAAAGGCGGACATGCCGTCTGATCAGTGTATATCATGAACCGAATCCAATATTGGAAGTGTGTCTGAAGAACTGAAATTCCCTTCGTTAACGATAAATATTTCAGTTACTGTATGTTCAGTGTTCGCCTCTGCGATAACTGGACCTCGTGACTCCCGTCGGGCTTTAGAGTGTGAAATGAGTGCTTTATTCAAGTATTTCTTGGGATGCGTGCGTGGCGCAATGTCAGAATTCACACCTAACGTAAATTTCTGCAACAGAGTTGTTCCATACAAGAACTACACTTCGCAAATGCGTCAAGGAATTGCATCAGAGCGAGACATTTCTGGAGATGCTATACAGGTTGTTAAAAAAGCGTAAAATACTTTAGGAGATAGGCATAAAAATAAGACAAAAATATCCAATAAACATTTGGTCGCAAACGTATATTTTCGGAGTTAATAACAGGTCCGCAATGTGACGTCCGTATACGGCAATGCACGGCGCAGCCTACCAATATCAGGAATCGCGCACTCTTTGAAACTGTCTTGGCTGGTCCTGTACGTCTTCGATGTATGTCATTACGTATAGGACCATCAAAGACAGTTTCAAATAGTGCGTGATTCGTTTCGCTGGCGAGATGAGGAGTGCATTGTCGTATACGGGCGTCACATTACGGACTTGTTATTAACTCCGAAAGTACGCGTTTGCAACCCAATGTTTATTAGAGATTTTTGTCTTATTTTGATGCATACTATCACCTCCTAAAATATTTAACACTTTTTTTTAACACCTTGTATATAGAGGCGCGGCGTTAGATCGAGGTCTTTGCATCAGTTATCGTCGAGGTGATGCGCTCGCTTGGTAGGGCAAGTTTTCGTCTATATCAGCGTTGAGACTTGTGTGTGCGTGTTGCTGTTGGCTGAATCATCTGAGTTTTTGTCATTTTCAAGTTTTTTTGATGTAGTTGTTGGTCTTTCGCAGTTTTCTCTTCGGAAGTCAGGTCTTTCCCACAGTCGCTTCAAGTTAGGTTTCTTTCATCAAGAGAAATTTTATTGAACTGTGACCAGAAGAGGTCTTAAGTTAGTCGTAGACAAGTATATTCGGCGGAGCTGAAAGTCGCAAACATACTCCGCTATTTATAGGTCATCATGTAAGCGGTCCAAGTAAGGAGCAGTTGATAGGCCACGAAATTTTTTAGAAGAAGGTGTGTTACTTTCTCACGGTGCAACATATACAGGAACTTATAAAGGAATTTTTACTTATCAAAGACGCATGATAAGTCATCAGAAACTATATGAGTACTTTTCTAAATAGAAAACATGTGATAAGCAACACTGCGCAACGTAACATGAGATTGAAAGAAGATTTTTTGTGACTTAGGAGAATATTAAAGAAGCTTTAAGATATTTTGTATGATCTTGAGAGAAGCGTGTTTTGGCTTAGAAGGAAATAATTAACTAGAGAAATTTTGTTGTGAGAAATCTTCTAAATGAAATTATTACTATACCGGTCGATTCACAGAAAGGTCGGAAAAGACCATAGACTAAAGAGAAATAATTTGTACTAAATTCTTACTTTATGCTGTCCAGGTAAGAACCATTTTAGTCAGATGTTTATGAAGGTATCTGAACAATATTGTAGTTTCACGTGGTTTGTCGTTGGGTTGTATAGTACATAGAAGTAGCTTCAGATGGCGAACCACACGCAGCTTAGTTAACGATACGCGAAACTAATCATTACATGAGATCTAGGATCCAAAGATCAAATACCGCAACAGAAAAACTATTTCTGTTATGACGCGAACTCAACTGGGTGCATTACGCAAGAGGACTGGAAGCAGCTTGACACAATTCAAGAAGAGGGTGGAATAAGCAGCTTCTTGCGATAAGCAAGGGGTTACTTCTGAAATATTGGCCCAAATACGTGAGCCGTGATCGGCTCGATTGTCTTCTGATGCTGGTTTCTGCAGAGCCCGCGTGCTAGTTTCGCCCGTGAGAGCGCGCTGTGGCTCTGGTGGTGCCCTCTATCGGCTGATGGAGTTGATTTTCGGGGACACGAAACCGAGAAGTCAGTCGGTTGGCAACAGCGGATTGGTTTGTTGGGCCTAATATTTTCCCTAATTGACTGCGACGTTAGAGGTCTGCTGGTATAAGCGAGGACTTGTAATTTGACCCGGCGGCCTGGAAGTACCGCATGATGTGGATTTGTGACCCGACCGAGACCGTTCCTCGCTCGCATTAATCGAGGGAATTCCTTCGCTGCGCTCTATGTTCGTGAGCGGTTTTCCGCCGATTGGGGAGCACGGCAGCGGGCGGGGCTGACTGTGGCTTCGAGGTGATAAATTGCCATTTTCTAGCAGTGTCGGGTATTTGAGGTAGTATACCTGATGTTCCCAACTACAAAGTGCGTCGCTTACTGCATTCTTGTTAATTGTGCTTAATAATTTTGCTATGGGAATGGACAAAATTCCCCGATATGTGGTGCTAATCGTTCCCGCTACCTTATCAGTGTGTGTGGGTGGTAACGACTTATGCGCCGGCGTGTACACACAATAGTGTGTTAGAACCTTTTGGTAAGAACTTGATTCTTAAGGTTAAACTGAAGGACGCTAAGGTAAACTGATTCCTGTTTTTTTAAAATAATTGCTGTATTTTGCCTCCTGTGTACAAATTTGTGTTTGGTACTAGCTGTAAATTTGTTATATGATGGTAAATTAGTAAGAGCCTGCCCTGTTATATTACGTTTCCAAGCACGTAAGGATTTTCTGTTTGCATGTTTAATACAAGTGGAGATATTGTGATTAGGGATATTCTCGTGGCTTAACAAGGTTGTCATCGCATTAACATATACTTGTATTGGTACAGGATTTATTAAGATCATAATCTGCAAGATCAAAGCTTTCTTATGTATTATATTGTATTATGTTATTTGTGATATTCTGTATAAGTTTAATCGTTGACCATGATTCTTGTACTAAAATGTTTGAACAAGCTCCCACATGCTTCCCACTGAGTCCTTAGTTGCAACCACACGTATCAATACGGGATAAATAAAAATAAACAAAAGGATAAAGATCTTAGGGTGCTATATAACTGCTACGGAGAAATGAAATTGCAAAAATGAAACAGGTAAAGAGCTTCGAAGAAAGAAAAAAAATCAGTGCTGATGGTGCTTTGACTGTGTGATGTCTAAGCCGCTAGACCCTCCTATCGACGCTGAATTCGCTGCAGTTGAGTGGGTTCCATAAATTCTGATATTACTCAATTGGGCTCTTCTTCTCCATTCAGACGATTCTTATTTTGATGCTCAGTTTTAAACAGAAAAAACTACTGTGAGGTATGCTAATCCATTCTAACGCACAGGAAAAATACACTCCCTTAAATAACACTCAAGTGCAAAATGACAAACTACTTGTCACACTATAGAATAATGCACACAGTGAGTGTACGAATGAGACGAAAAGGAATTAATGAAAGCAACTAACTAAACAATCACGAATATTAAAAATTTATAAACGTATGTGAGAATTTAATTCTTCATAATGAATAGTACATGTATGCTCCAAGATAAACACAAAATAAATCATACTCATATAAAGAAACTGTTTCACATGGAAATTCTGTAATTATGAATAATTCCGTTTTAATGTAATAATGTTAATGATGTTTATTTTGCACTTTTTCAAGTACTTTAGGCTGTAAACTACATCACTCTATATCTAGTTAAAATCGGTAACATCTCTCCATTATAACCTTTGAAGCGTTGGAATATCTTTTTTACCGTGTGGTGTTTCATGTTTTATGAAAGGTGGGGATTATCGTGGGACCGTCGGCAGGTCGGTGCATATGAGTGTTTGGCCATTGTTCGCTGCAGTGACCCTATTCGCCCTTATGTTTGTAGAGACAACAGGCACGGGTACAACGGGAACAAGTGTTCTGTGCCGTTGATTCAGCGGTATAAATACGAAACGCAGAGGAACAAACAACCCTTTGATAACCGAACACGAACAAAACTTCTTGCGCGCAGTAAATGAATAAATTTTTCATGCAAATCAGTCGATTTACATTCCTTTATTGTCCATAACGTTTCACCATCCAGTTCTGTTGTCGTTCCATAAGACGATATAAAAAATAAAAGCGTGAGGGAATAAGCCAGTAAAAATAATTTTAACATTGGAAACCTGAATCAACGTATGTACCGTCAAGCGTTCATAAATTTTAGTGATATAATAGCGCAGGAGTATCTTAATCTGGCATTTTAGATAAGAATGGCGATTACTTTTAAGTTGTTTAAAATGTAATAAATGAAGCAGAGTTTCTTATCTGTTCCAGCACTTTGTCACTTGACATCGACCAACACTACATTCGTTAAATTTACCTCCACATCCATTAGAAAGTTAAAACACTCTTTTGAAAAAAAAATCCTATCAACACATAAATGAAATATTTATTGAAACAATATTTTGATTGAGTGGCACTCTTCAGAGCGGATTATCATTTAATAACTTGTTTCTCATTACCACAGTGGTTGTACTATGAGAAACATTATTCATTCCTAAAATTTGTATAAAAAGTTCTTACAAATAGTACAATATGTGATGAATGTAAACGTCTTAAAATTTATGGTTATAGATTAATAATTTATAAATAAACAGGAAGGATAAATCTCTCAAAAGAAAAACTATCGAATCAGAAAAAATAAAACCATAATATAACGTAGTAATAAGACGCATCATAGTAAAAGCAAAGAATTTTGCTTTCTTTTCTTTTCTGATTTGTTCACATCAGCGTCAATATTAAAAAAAAAAATCATTCATAATAGTGTCATGTATAATTATTGAAACAAGAGCTCATACAAAATAATGTCTGTTAACAAAAACGTTATCACAAACAAACATAGCAAGATGAATGGCGTAGTGTAATTGTAAATATTTGTCACTCTAGTAGCAGGAAAGTTTAGTTTCTATTCATATTCAATCCAGTCTTCTTTCATTCCAAAATATCTTTTTTGTTCAATAGCTGTGTCAAAATTTGGTCACGCAAACGTATCTTATTCATGTATTTCTTACGATAAGTGAAGTAACCGCACACGAGAAAGACAGCGTTAACGCTGGGTGGTTGTCTAAATTAAGAATTATTGCGGAAGGTTTTTATCTTCTACAGGACTTCAGCAGAAAAAAACAAAAAAAAACAAGTAAACAACCTGCTATGGTGCCCATCTACCTTGTGTGAAGGGCGTATATTCGTATCTTGAGGTTCTTCGGAAGCAAGCCGACACCTTAATTTCGATTGATCATAGATGACACACATCAGCGGTTTCGAGATCGTGTTGGGGGTGACTTCATGTTGACAAGAAACCTTAATTTTCACCTTGACGGCTAGCTAATTGGATGTCGAAATGCTTCTGTACTACGAAGGAAAAAATTTCATTCTGAAATGTATATCACAGCTTCTGTATTATCTAATATTTGTTACTATTAACAAATAGCATTAAATTTAGAATAAAAAACGAACTGCTGGTTCAGTGGTTAAGGACAGAAAAGACCCCGATTCCAATAACTGGCTTGCTGAGATTTTCAAAAGTCTTTATCCCTGCCAAATCTGATCTTTGAATTCGAAGCACGCAGGAACTCTTCTTTACTTCGTGTTCTACGTTTACACTGCAGGTCTCCCTATAACCGGTAGGATTATGGGGTTAAATTAAGGGGGGTCTGATAGTGGTGGATTGAGCTTCCTGCTAAAAACCTAATCACCATGGTATAAAAACCCCACGGCTGCCTTATACATTAAACTTGTTTTAATTCGACGAATATGGTAACCACTAGTATCTGATTCATAAAAGTTGATAGCTAAACCAGTCGCATTTGCCTTAAATACTCTTCAGTTAAAACTCAAATTTTTTGCATAAACACAGCTATTATTTCTTTTTTCCCACTGTGTCTATATATCGTACATTTTCCCGCGTGTAAGTGGTATGATTCGAATAAAACGTCTTTATACAGGAGAACCAATCTTGCTTCTGACATCTCCGTCATTTACTATGTAGCGCACGAACCTGGGATCGTAAATCTCAGAGCTGAGTCGTTAGTGTCTGCGATATTAATTGTGTGCCTTCCGTTGTGTCCAGTCGCCGTGAAAATGGAAAGGCATCCGGCGTGACAGAGGAGGATCGCTCGCTCTCTGAATACTGAAGTTTGCAAGGAGTTTAACCCATCAGTCATCTAATCTTAGCAAAAGCTAATTTCTCACTTCAACTAAAAAATATGCTGTAAGTCCCAAAACTTTTATTGAAAGTCATGAATTGGTTTGGTTTAAAATTTTGATTAAATGACGTTATATAGGGATAGATCCATGCATGATGTTATGATTTAGGGATAGACTAAAGATGACCTGCATTACCGGCTAGGGTCTTGGAATTGAAAAATTGACAGATTTGGATTTAAGATATGTGAGAACAAAGTTGTACCCTTGTTGTTGAGCAAGGAAAGCAAAAGCAACCAAATTACAATTAGGACAGCATGAAACTCAATTAAACCTAGAAAGTGTTATGTCAGTTATAAAAAGATTAACTCCAGAAATAATTATAGGACTAAAACAGTTGCATAAAAATAACCTCGACTTATGAAAATCACTGCAGGCAATCACTCACAATTCGCAAACAATAAGTAAATCACAGCAGCTAATACAAACAAAGAGATATTTAAAATAGTGTTGACACAGATACAATCTTTATAATATAAATATGAATGTATGTTTGTGTGTTTGTTTGTTTGTTTGTTTGTTCTTCATAGAAATCCACAGAAATACGGCGATAGACAGACAGGTTGGATATGGACGTCTCCGTACCGTGTTTCCGTGTAGTGGACTCCCAGCTCAGTGGCTAAAGCGCTTGTTTACAAACGTCGAGGTCTCCAGTTCAAATCTCCGTTGAGGCTACGATTTTTAAAAATTGTTTTTGATCGTAAGAGTCATGGTTGTTCCGTCGGTTTTTCGGATTGAATTTTAAACTGTAGATATCATAAAGGTAGGGGTGCAATCTGAGACAATTCGTAGGTAGTCTTGCAATACAGTAGATGTACACTTTTTTTACGTTATATTGATCCATCAGGGGTGATTCGTAGTCAGTGTGTGTGTAAACTGCAGTAAAATACTATAAATGCGGAAGTAAGTCTCTGTCTTATGTTACGTTTTGACAATTAAATTCCTATACCGATATTGACGGAATTTGACAAGAAAATCTGTAGGGAGGGAACTGGACTTTATTTGTTCTTCATACAAATCCACAATTTTCATCCGACCTCGATGAAACTTTGCACACTTATCTTTTAAAACAAGGAGAAAAATACTGTCTACATTTGGTTGAAAAATTATCTGTATAAATAAAACATGTTGTCTCATAACTTCGAAATACGGCGATAGACAGACACGTTGGATGTGGACGTCAACGTACCGTGTTTCCGTGTACTGGACTGCCAGCTCAGTGGCTAAAGCGCTTACTTACGAACGTCGTGGTCTCCCGTTCAAATCTCCGTGGAGGCTAAGATCTTTGAAAATTGTTTTTCATCGTAAGAGTCAGGCCTGGGCCGTAGGTTATTCGGATTGAATTTAAAACTGTAGATATTAGAAAGTTAGGGGTGCAATGCGAGGCAAATCGTAGGTAGTCTTGTAATGTTGTAGGTGTACACTTTTTTACGTTATAATGAGCCCTCAGGTGTTGTTCGCAGTCAGTGTGTGAGTGTGAACCACAGTAATATTATTATAAATACGGAAGTAAGTCTCTGTCTTTTTGTTACGTTTTGACGAATAAATACTTTATCTTTGATAAAATAAGATAAAGTATACAATCAGTATACAGTTACAGTGATAATCGGTAAACTATGAAATAAGAAATTCCACTAAAATTGGTTGACCGTCGCTACCTTCTGGTTAAATTAAGTTTCTCAATCTCTTCTGTAAATTTATTTATGATCACAACTTAGAATAGTGTTTGGTCGAAGCATAGAAATTTTCTGACAGCACTCATACGTTACGCAACTTTTTACTTTGAGAATAATACAATATTATTTTCATAAGAATAGTGTAACTTTTGAAGTAAGCAGTCTACTAAGAAAAAATTAAAATAAAACGTGAAACAGTAATTACTGATTTCTTTCTTTGCATAGATGCAAATTATCCTTGTGGTACATTGCACTAAAACCCTACCAATGATATAATGGGAAACTGTGTTAATTATGGGACGAAATGTCTCCTATACTTACAAACCATATAACCAATTTCGTTGAAATCCATTCCTTATTTTCTGTGTGACGAAAAAAATTCAAAATATACTGTTATGGCTTCTGTCATCGAGAATCATGTAAGTTATAAAAAAGTAGCTTACATATTAATTAAAGTCATTAGCTATCAGTGAGTGAGTTGTCGCTGTACTCTTTTATTTTCCATTACTCTCCCCGCTTGCCATTTCTTGTCCGCAGCTGTTAGTCTCCGGTTCACTGCCTTTCTCCAAGTCATCTGAGGTCTGCTTTGCTTCCGCCGACCTAATGGGTCACTTTCCAAATTCTGTTTTGCAAACCAACCCTTCGCCTTTCCTCAGGCATGACCAGTCCTTTTCCATTACCGCTTCTTGATTTATTCCTCAGTAGTTCTCTGATTGGACGTTTTCCAAACCTCCTTATTTGGTTTAATGTTTGCCCACCACACTACCAGACAGTCTCTTAAGCATCTGTTCAAGAAGGTCTGTAGTGTTTTTGTGAGGACGTTGGTCACTTTCCACGATTCACACCCATACAGGAGTTACGAATTGACATTGCTGTTAAATAACCGAAACTAAATACGGCGGCGAAGTTGTGTAGCTCTCCAAACACTTATCAACTTTGCGAAGATACCCTTTGCTTTCTACACACAGCTCTTAATATTTGACATGACTCCCACGTCTTGTGTTAAACAGCTACAGATGTAGTAGTACGAAATTACATCCTCAATGTTTTCTGCATACAGAGAAGAATTATTTACCAATCTTGAGTTAATTCACATTTCCCTGATTATCCTGTCGTTGATAATTTTGATTTCTGTACCACCGGATTGATGTTTCATTTTATCCTGTTTGACTGACAAGTCTCTGAGTGTTTGTGCGAGTATACATAGATCAACGAAACAGTCGAGATTTTAGATACAAGATAATAGGAGCATTTTTTCTTTGGTAATTGCGTGTAGCTCTCAACATAACAACAATACCATCCCGTACAAGTGTACATCACTGATTTATTCTTGTTTCTACACTCACAACATCTGACTAAAAGCCTTTGTGATCAGTTTGGTAAGTTTAGTAGTTTTACATGGCTTTCGTCAGTCTAATAAACTAGTCCGATATTCCGAAAGTTTTCACCGTTAACCGCATTTGGCTTTGTGTAATGGAGACAAAAGTCAACTCAAAATCCACGAAACACTAGATATAAGAACGTTTGAAACTCAATTAACTGTTTTCTGATGTTTCTTACAATGAGACCATCAGACGTAATGAGTGCGGATTTCGATTTCCAGAATATATGGTATGTCCGCCACACTACACTAGTCACACTGTACATTATTTTCTGAGATAATCGCACGTGAAAAATCCCAATGATTATTAAATATTATAAATATTGTCTGATAATGATAAGAGGCAGAGTGTTCACATTGGTGAGATGGTTGCATCGTAACTTGAGGACTCGCGCTGAAATCGGCTCAGACCACTACTGCTTAAACTTTTCAATTTTTTTAATCGTTTTGCATTTTTATTTTATTTCATATTAGCGGAGTTCCAGGCGTTGCCCGGTATAGTTGGCGTATATTTACCCGTACCCTATTTTTAATCCCGCAGTGAAAAACATTTGTACAAAGTTTGATCAAATTCACGCTAACTTTTTCGGAATTAAAACAACCTAGTTTCACCCGTTCCCTACCATGAAACATTTGGGTTGAAGTTTATTTGCACGAACACTATTTTCATTTGTCCGAAAATATTCATATATATCAAGCTTCGTTAATTTGGTCAAGAAATTGCATTACTATATGGCTGAACAACGCTAGATTATGTTAAAAACTCACATTTGATTCAGTTGCTAAGTGAATGGATATACTTTTTGCTCGAAATGCCAGATACGTCAACTCCGCTGATTCAGCCTTTTATACAAATATCAGAAGTGAATCCGCAATAAAATTTTCTTAAACGGAAGACTAATGCTGATGGCCAAAGATATTGTCCAGATATCATGCTTAAAGAAAATCTCTGTAGTTTTTATGACTATCTATGACGTTTAAAAATTGAATATCCCGAATTAAAGGAAAGAACAAGCTTTGTTTAGTGTGCAAAATAGTTATTATTGTAAAGTTATCTTATTGATTTCACTAAAGGATATGGTCAGAGACATTTAGTTTTGTGTTTGGTGCGAAGTATGGAACATCTAATCCTTCTATCTTTCGGATTCATCATAATACTTTCAGAATTTCATTTAATGCTCCTGCCTTATTTAACGTTGAAACATAAGACATGACAAACAACTGAATTAAGATTCTAAGCTTTAAAACGGTGAAAACCCCATCGAAATCTGCTCCGTAGTTCCCGAGTTATTATAAGACCAATATATCCGGTTTTCGTTTAATAGATACAGATAGAAGTTTCATTAACATACCATTATTTCGTGAAATAATAATTTAAACGAAACATATTACATACAAGAGAGCTTAATTTTTTCCATCATATCATTAAGTTTAGATTTCTTGGCTCAGTAAGCTTATGTGTCGCACACTGATTCGGGAGGTAATACGGAGGCGGGTACGAACCCAGGGCCCACATGCCGGCCGTCCTCACTGCCGTTTTAGGCGGATTTTCGCATCCTGCAAGGCGAATGCCGGAACGATCCCCAATGTCCACCTCATAAACTATACATTTCAGAAACAAAAAATATACTTATCACACCCAGAACGTTGTTACCCATTTCGCAAACAGATGTAACACTTCATTTCCTCCATTAGTACTTGAATGTCTTGACAGTAGGTATGAAATTTTTTGTGGCAATAAAATCAAAGGTCCAAGTCCGACCACGCCAATGATGAGTAAAACCTCATCAAAGGCAGCTGAACCCTAATGTTGGGAAATAGATGATGAAGAAGAATATTAAGTCTTTATCTGTTGTGAATAGCACATTGTTTAATACTTTTTTAAACAAAATAAGTATACCATTTTTATTTTAACTCTTCATCATTGTTTTTATGCTTGTATGTCGTGAAATAATGTTTATAATGAAACACATGACATTAAGTAGACCGCCTTCATTTCCCATCATTTTTTTTTTTTCAAAACAATTATTTCCGATAAAAAAAACTATTTTGTACTTGACGAAATAATATTCATTCAACATGCATTATATGCAACAGAAAAACTGATAATTTAAGATTCATGTAGTCGTAGCTTATAAATTGATGAAACTAGTGTATTTTACAAAAATACTGCTGCATTGAGCTCAATGAAGAAATGAAACAAGAAATGGCTTATACTTTTGAACGTTTTAAAACGCTTGTTTCATCTACAACGGCTATACAGTATTATAAAGCCATGTTTGATATTTTATCCAAAATCAATCGCAACCAGCTTTACAACACTGCTAGTTATCAATAAGCTACAATATCTCAAATCAACAACCGGTAATATTTTTCTTTCGTACGCTGTTTCTAAACGTTCTAAGTTTTTCCAAAGATACCACAACTGTAAGTTGCAAACGTCATACAGTTTGATGAAAATGAAGACAAGTATGAGCACGTCGTGACGACACATAATAATAGGAAAAGTATCAACGTTGTAGAAGTTCAGGTGTATTTCAGTGATTAATTGTCATATAATACGTACTCAGACTAACTGCTTTTACTAAATTTTTGATTAGTTTCTAACCAAAAAGGATTTTTCAGCAATTCAAATTAAGTTGTGTCTCCTACGTATGTCAAGATTTTATCTCGATTACTTAGAAATCCGGATGCAATTTTACCATTAGAAGCACTAAAGATAATTGACGCATGTTATACGTTAGAGATATCGTCGTCAGTATGTTTTATTCTATGAGCCAGTACGTGACTACTAACTTCCTAACAGACAAACCTATGACTGCTGCCTGACATGAATATGCACAAGAAAAATATATACTTGCACTAACAGACACCTCAGCTGAAATTACATCGATAAAACTTGGTAATTTCTTGATTGTATTGAAACTTTACCGTAATCTTTGTGTTAGTTTTGCAAAGTACAAAATTTAAATGCAAATTGTTTTATTTGCTACTTGATGCTATGATTAATTCCTTTGCCTTAATTAACTGTTCTGTTATCATTTGCTCGTTTGGAACTAGGTTTACATAATTAATGTGTAACTTGGTTAATTTGCGCATAACATCGTGTTTCGAGCTATTAACAATATAAACACAAGACACCGTCCCTACAAGGCATTTTCACTTGCCAGTCACGTGCATCTAATACATTCAGTGAATCAATCCACGAATGTAGCACGGGCAAGTAAATAACGTCCTAGTTTTTCTCAAAGCATAAAATCAGTTAAACATTTTTTACAGTGTGCGGACAGTCGTACATCTTACTGTGCTAAGCGCTATTTGGCTGACTGATTTTACACGTGTCTGTGCTCCGTAAGCTGTTCACGTGGCACAGCGTCAACACACTGCCCATTGTGCAGCTAATTGCTTCCCTATCAGAGCGTCCGCCTGCGTCTCCTGGGACTGCCAGCCACCTGCCACCGTCTATCGTGCTTTACGATGCTCTGGACGTCTGCTCCTTGGAAGGCTCCTGTTTCTTATCTATGTTACGAGCAACTAAAATTACACATTCATTATTTATAACGTAAGTTCAGTTGAAATGCAGAAATTACGGACGATATTTACATATCCAGCACTAGTTATTTGGACCTCTCATGACACCACGTTTGCTAAATCAGGAAAGTGAGTGTATCCGTATGTCTACCAACGATTCTGGTGTTTTTTATTATGATATTATTCTGCTTTGAAAAGCGTTGGTTATACTATCCGACACAATCAGATTTATGAGGCCTCTGATTCAAAGATTCCCTGGGTGCAGTTAATTTTATGTAACACTGCTTCAAGAGATATTAATAGTTCATAGATTTTGGTATGGTTGGGCACCTGCTAGTGACGGCAAAGAGTGGTATTCCCGGGCACCAGGTGTTCATTCTTCGGCCAAAAGCGAGAAAAAATAAATAAATAAAAATGGCAGTCACTGGGGAATACCGACAGAGGTGAAAAATTAAAACTATGAATATCATACGCGCAACACGTCATACTTATAGCTACAGGTATACTGCATGTTTGTGATGAGAACTCTAGATTTTACCCATCCAAAAAGTGTCCAACGCACATGCGAGGTATAATACGTGGAACACGTCATGCCATGTCGGTGACGGATATTCGAGAACTCATAGATTTACCCCGCCCAACATTGTCTAACGAGCCTATAAAAGTTTTAACTTAAAAAAACTAACTTGGACATAGCATAAAGGACCTGAAAACTGTATTTTTGCGGTGGTGCATTTTGGTAAAGACGTTACGGGAGCAAAAAATTTGCAGAGGCAACGTTAAACAGAAAACTGCCACGTAGAACGATTCCGAAGTCTTTTTTTCTTTTTTTACTCCTAGAAACTACGAAAAAGGTGCATATGTTAATCGCCAATCACAGGAGTGATTCTGTAGACGGTAATTTTATGTGTATCTTCTGATTCAGGTGGCATACGGGATTGGAATAGTTTGCCCAGCAAACTTTCAATTGACGGCTAACTGCCTCATCAGCTAGCACAATAGAGACACCTAACTGACCTGCCATTACCGCTCGAAAGACAAGCACGGTGGTCAACAGCGTGTCTCTAGACTTGTTAGGCTGTGCCCTGTTAGGTGCTGACGACAGGAAGGCTGAAGATTCACATTCACGGGTGGGTAACCTTGGATATTCCGGCGTTTCGTTTTGCGCCGTGGGCATCCCGCCTCACACCACCAGGTCTAAATGCCTTCCAGACCGTTAACCCGTTGACAACAACAATATTGAGAAAAAAAACCCTTAAAACTCCCCATTCGAGTATCTCCTATGCTCTATAAATTCAAGTATGTGTGATGTTAAAATTCACTTCGATTTTAATTTTAAATAAGCAATTCAATTTGATGTTTGAAGAGCAAATAAAAAATATCTCAGATATGCTTTATTATATCTTTTTATTACATGTTCACTTGTCGCAGGTACTCAAAACAATTAATTAGTATTAAAAATCTGTTACATCAAGTTTTATCTAACACAAAACTATTCATATTAACCGTTAATAAATTAATAAAAATACCTGTACCATTTGAATACGTTATAAAATGAATTATTTGAAAGAGGCAAAAGCTTTGGAAAAGGTCTGTAAAAGCCTTGTATAGTCAGGATCCTAACAGTAGACATTCAGCATGCTGAAAGTCGGCATACTAGTGTTCTACCTAGACTCTGTCACCATTTAACTAATAAAAAAATATATATCAATGCTGGGTTAAAACAGCTAGATTAAAATATTAGAAAAATGAAACGTTTTAGTATATTTTCTTCTGAAGATATTGCTTGTGAAACTTTCGTAATATGTATTTGGATGGATTTTCCTCATAAAGCATTATTCTATCACATAATCGCTTAAATTTGTCTTAGGAATAACAAAAGATCCCATTAGTAGGGTAACAGAACTAAGTGTGAGCTATGTGTAAATAGAAAAAGAAAGATAAGCTATTTAGAAATGGGGTTAAAACAAGCCTCTACTTTTTACTATACTCATGGAAGATATTATGGAGAGGGTGACTGTAAGGATGATAGAGGCAAACACGAAGTCTAGATTATTGAAACGCACCTTGCTTTAGCAGCATGAGTAGTAATATCTTCGAGTATTTGACCGCGTATTTTAAATACGAATGCTACAGTCTAGTTAATTTCATAATACCAAGAGAGATATCGCTTATATCACTTTCTCAGATTCGAGACGCAAAGATATAATAACCACCTGAAAATAATATCTCGACAGATTTCTAAACCCAAAAGAAACCTAGTCAATGATTTTCTTCGAAATCCCTAAACTGCGCATCCACTACGCGTGGCAAACCCTCGAACATTAGCTCGCACGGCAACCTCGCGTAGTGGATACGCTGTTGGCTCGCGAGCCAACTCGAACATTGGCGCCGTCGAACATACCGCGTTGCGAGCCATTCTTTGTCGGTATTTAGGCGCACGGTAAAGACCTCCCACTACTTGGCCCGCGTGCAGTTGAGACGGGGGTGTCTTTGTTCGACTTGGCTCGCGGGGCATCACCTCCATTACAACTACCATCACCTGACACTCAAACGAATTTATAGAATTGCTAAATGACATAATTAACTCAATACATTTTATTTAAGTAAGAAGTAAGTTTCAACAGAAAATTGAATAACTAAAAAAATTTAATATAAAATGGGCATTATTTCATTATCTTTATCCATTCTTTCGAAACTTCGCATAATGCGTCAAAAACATCTAGAACTATTCTCGTAAATGATTGTTTTGACAATCGAAAAAGGTATCGCAGACTAATACACGTGTCTCCAATTGCTACAAATCATGAAGTTACGTTGACTGTGACTAACTGAAATCGCCTCCCAAAATTGAGTGTTCATTTTATTCGCACTTGGCTCAATTAGTGATTTTAAGAAATCTAACTCTACCATTGCCATTCTCGTTAAATTTGTTCATTCAATTTTCCTTATCCACCAACCCACTTTTTGTTTAGGTTTTTAATATACAATGTGATGCATCACACTGAAAGTGGCAGCTGCTCGTGCACTTGAAACGTCCACGATGGCTTCTCGAAAAAACCGCACCTAGATATATTGCCGCGCAATCCTGGCTTGGTTGCGTTGCCGCGCTCGTCAACAGAAATGGTGCGCGAGGCAAATAACCGGTTTTGCGCGCTGGAACATGGCTCACGCAGTAGCCGCGTATAGTCGATACGCAGCTTAAGAGTCGTTTTTAATAAGACCAGTGAACATATACATTATTTGCTCGTTTAACAGATAAAGCTACTGAAATAATCATAAACATGTATAATTTTACTTGTGTATCTTTTCATATAAAATTCCGTAACGTTCTTTTAATAACCATACATTTTCATTTAAGTATCTAAAATTATATAATTTCACTAGCTCCACTGTAATGTAAATATTTAAACAATTATTATTATTATTATTATCGTTTCCATATGTCTTTCATGTTTATCGAATGAGTTCTAAGTGACAGATTAAAAAACAAAAAACACATGTTTCTTGCTAACAAACTGAAACGGTTAATGTAATATGTTTCCTGCTATACTGTCCTAAGCTTAGTTTGTTGGTTGAATGCTGGATATTTACATAAGTTTAATACGTACACTATTCGGTCCATTCACTCCAATTCAGATTTCAAGTCCATCATTTGTTTGCTAAAAACACATACATACCTGTAGTGAAATACACTTCCTTAAAACTGTTGTCACTGCTCTTTCAGTCCGAAAAGAGCAACTTCTGTAATATTTCAATCAACATTTCTACGTTCTCTTCTACATAGGGAGCATCATAAATCATCGCTTTAAATAACTATCTACTCACCTCCAGCTTACTGCATGGTCGGTGCAGTTAAAATTATTGTGCATGAAAGTCTTACCACAGATTGCAAATTCCATTAAATATTAACTCTATTCAGGGTAATAAAGGCTGCTAATGACCCCGTTATCCACATGCCATTGGGCCCGAACAATAACAATACAAGAGAAATGGAGACATTCAAAGCTTCCACAAATTTGCTCCTAGTCAGCCATTAATGGCTTTAGAAGGCACGCATAATTGCATAATCTCTACCTTCCGTACAGTTAACTGAAGCTAGCAGTCCATATTTACTGAAATTTATGTAACAACAAAATAATACAGAATCTAAATTTGTTCTCTCGAGTCAGGCAGCTATAGAAGTTAATTTCTGCGAACATTAACTACTTGAATTAAGTACTACAATACTGGAAAAACGGGTGAGTCGAACGTCGTATATTTGGGGTTCCGTTCCGTAATGATCTAAACACATACCCAGCATGTGATAGATCAGATGGCGGTCTCTTGGAACAAATATCGATCATTGATACATTTTCAGGTTAGGTTGCGGACTACGCTCCACTCGTCAGCAACGCCGCGCCACGTTGCCGCCCACGCTGCTCATGGTATCGATCAGTTATGATCAAATTTATTATAAATACGAGGCGTATTTCAAAACTAAGGTCCGGTGAACAATGTGTCACAGACGATAGGCTTGAATGACGTTTACGCCTGTAACGCTGTCTATCAACTCCTGGGGATCAAACAGCAGTGTTGGTGTGACGCAGTACACGCATGCCTGTCGATGAGATCAAATCGAAATGGTAGCGACAATCGTATAAGTGCGCGGTGTGATTAGATTTTTGCTGGAAAGAGGATCGTCAGCTCCGGACATCCATCGTGAGTTGTGAGTGACAAACAAGTTCGATACTGGTGTCGAGAATTTCGAAATGGCCGCACAAATATGCGGAGTGGCAGGCCCTGTATTCGACCGACGACATCGTTGATCAAGTTAACCAAAAATTTCGAAGTGATCGGCGTTTGACCATTAGTGATCTGACTATGGAGTTCCCAAATGTTGCTCAAACCTCACTTTACAGGATTGTCACTGAAGAGCTTGGATATCGGAAGCTTTGTGCAAGGTGGATTCCAAAACTGCTCAGCACAAAGAGCAACGAATGCATAGTGCACGACAGTTTTTGGAACGCTATAGAAAAGATGGAGACTGTTTGTTTTCCCACATTGTTACTGGAGACGCGACGTGGATAGTGTACACCAACGCAGATCCAAAACAACAGTGAATACAGTGGCGAGATTCCGGTTCACCCAAACCAAAAAAGTGTAAGGAATCGCCGTAAACGAATCGAAAAATGAGGGCTTCCGTGTTTTCGGACGAAAAGGGCGTCCTTTTGACCGAATTCATGTACCGTGGGACAACCATTACAGCTGACGTGTATTGTGCAACTCTCACCAAACTGAGATAATTTTTGCATAATTTCTTTAATTATCTTAGTGATTAGACTAGCCTAGAGATTACCATGTGTACGGCTTGAAGCAACCTCACCTACCCTGGGGGCACTAAGTGGGAACCACTGATCTACAGAAAAGTAATCTCAAAACATAAACATTTGCTTAAATATTCTAGACGCAAATAATTGAAGTATTTGTCATTTAAACAAAGGAGATTGTTTATACTAGATGACCTGTGCGAAACTTTGACGTATAAAATGTTTATATAGCAATTGTACAGCAAAACACTGACAAGTGAGAAAATTTAGTGAATAAAATTGGTGGTTTGTAGTACGTTGAAAGAATAACCGGCTGATTTATATCTTTCTAATTTCGCCAGATATATACTATACAACAGCCCTCACTTTGATGTAAACACCTTGTAATGTTCTCTTTATTTTTATAACTTTATAAAAGAAATTATACTACTTTCCCTTATGTTTCCTGCGTCAGACTAGTTCCAATAGGATCTTTATTTATCCCTGTATATCCGTCGCAGGTTTTCTTTCGATACCACCGCTGAAATAACACTACTATCAAAAAATGATACCAAATATACACTATTCCTTTCTTACAACTTCAATATGAAATAAAAAATCTTCCACTAATCTTATTATCTTCTATTTTCCAAATGAAACTTTATTACCAATTACAACTTTCATGTTTCATTAACTTTATCATTGTACTAATCTTCTGCCCTCGGGCTTAAATTCTCCATTACAAATACCACCAGGATTTTTTACAGCTTCTCCATTAAGCTTTTTCATCTACACCTTCTCTCATTACATTTTCTTTTCAACTCCATTCTTTTCTTCAACTGTTCTTTTTCAGCAAAGATATCGTATACCTCTTTTGACATTCTGTGACCTTAGAAACTCAATGTTAGTATTTACATTATAACTACTAAATTTAAAAAAAAAACTTTACTGATATTAAAAATCACAAATGGTGATGTTATGCACCTCACAACCTGAAGCGATCCCTTCCTGGAACTGTCATAGACATCACAGGAATAGGTACAACTAAGATGAACTACATACACCCAGTATATCAATATTTCTGTGACATGTGGTGCTGCTATCTAGCGTTAATGAGATCAATCACTATCCAAACTAACAAAGCCTAGCGTGACCTTGATAGTTTTTACTTTTGCCCTTTCTTAAATTATGATGATTTTAAATTGGTGACATAAATCTTTAAAATAGTTTCTCGTTTATTGATTTCGGTTTGATATAAAGGAAGGTAAATGACTCGTAACAACAACAACAAAAAAAAAAAAAAAAAAAAAAAACACCTTTTAGAAATAATATATACGATTGGGGATAAATATCAACTTCATAGGTAATAAAAATTTTGAGGTAAATCCGGAAACAAAATGTTCCAAAACTTATATCTTCTTTACTGTTTAGTCCAAAAAAATCTGAAACAATTTCTTAGTCCTTTAATCAGCGTGCTCTATAACATCGCTACCACGCGCGCTAGGGTACAAAAATAATTTAAGATGCGGTTACAGGGTTTCTCGGCTCTGCCGTTTCCCGCAGAATTCAGGGAGGTAGAGCTCCTCATTCCCCTTTCGACCAGTGGCAATAGCATTTATGTGACAGGGTCAGTGCCACACCCCTGCCATTCTTTACCATACCGTGGACTACTCAATGGACATCAGTTTGAGTAACGTTGGAAAACCGTTCTGGAAATTCATCTTCGAAATAAAATCTTTGGCTTCATCGGGAGACAAACCCCGATCATCTTGACCGCAGTCAGACGCTATACAACCTGAGATATGCGGCAGAGAGAAGAAAAAATTTTCAATCCACTTTATTGTTCGTAAACCACTATAATATCATTTTACAAAATTTTAAATGTGAAATTTAGTTTTTGGTCAAGGAACCACATATGATGTACAAATTTAAGCTCTGAAACTTGTTTAGCTTGCGAGTTTCAGCTCTGTACTAGTCGAGCAGACAATCAAATAAACGGTTTGACAGACAGAGTAGTGACTGCAATATAGCTCCGTTTCCCTTTGGGAAATCGGTCAAGTGTGAGTCGAGTCTCGTGCAGTTAGGATACCGCAACCTTATGAAGTCAACAGACATATGGTTGGCCGGACAGCAGTAGCTTGGCACATATATCGGAGCCTGGTTCATTTTCAGGTTAAATAGTGGATTACAAGGATTTTCACGGCGCCACAAGTACAGAAATATATTTTAAAAAAACTATTAATATCCTGTAATATATATGTAAAAATAATATTAAAAAACTAACTTACTCGACAACCCGCAGGTTGATTGGATCCTCCTGAAGGAGGCATACTAAGCCATTGTGTCAGAAATAGGATGGCCAGTTCCCGCTGAAACCTACAGTTTAAGGTGGAATCCGAACCACGTAGCTCATGTGATCAAACACAACTCTTAAGAATTCCTGCGTCCATCTGGATTTGAACCCTGGACCGGAGTAGCAAACTGTTAGAATTAAGTGCCTTAACCACTGAGTTACCAGATAGTGCAAAATGTCAACTACTACAAACTAAAATTATTTTATTTCTTTGCTTGTTTGCAACAGTATTATAGTATAAAGATTGACTGCGAATTCTTCTGCAACGTTCAAGTTTATCAGTGAACCACTGAAACTAAGTTCCAGAAAAATGTTGAATATAATATTTTTGAATTTCGAAGCAATTTATTTAACATAAATGTGGTTCATACCCTAGTTAGTTTCGTAAAATTTCGGATAAACATAACTGTGTCGTTATATAAATTACTCGTATCCTCAACTATTGGTGAAGCACCAAGATTTAGTATATGATCTATTGAACTCAACGTTGTTTTCCACAATTGCTTAGTTAAATAAATCCAATACAACTGTTTGCAATGATTTTATTTCCTTACACTTTTCGCTATTCATCGATGTATCGTCTAAGAGAGCCATTTTGCATTAATATTAGTATGTTTTTTTTACAAAACAGTTGTGAGAGTTAAATAACACTATTTTTAGTTTTAAAAAAGAGAAGTTTTATAGATGGTTCCTGGGAGATAGCCATCAGGCAACTTCCGCCTAGAATTATTGTATCTTCCGTTTCCAATGGTTACGTCACCCCATGCAATTCTATTCACGTCTATTCACGTTTCTAATAAGCTCGTTCTCTTCTTGCTTTGAAACAATAGGTCACCAGGATGGAACTATAAATTTAGTTTCTGTTTACAACTTGATTTTATGTTAAACATGTACTTCAGAGGCGATAACAAATCATTTCCCTTCATGAAATATATTTGTAAGTATATGAAGCAAATAAAGATTCCGGAGTGTATAGAATAGCTCGTAAGACTGGAACAACTACATTCGTGTGACTTTGGGAACTGGTGACAGTTTCGTTTTAACTCCTCCTTCGTGGTTGGCTTACAGTTCAACGTGGATTTCAAACCACGGAACTTCCTAACGTAGCTTATGTGATCAAACACAACTCCTAAAAATTATTGGCTCAGCAGGAATTTGAAACAACGAGCGATCCACCAACTTTTGAAACAAACCTCCTTAACCACTGAGCTACCAGACCGCTAGAAATAAGGGTGTAGCAGTATCATCAAAACAAGTATTAGGATTGCTTGCGAAAGCAAGAGTCTCTCGTTTCGAAAAATATGTACTTTAAGAATGCATTCTGTTATCAAATCCGATAAAAAAGCGTACAAAAAAAAGATAATGCATCTCGCATGAATTAGATGTTGGAACTAAATTCAGTGGAAGAATCATCAATAACCTTCAATGTGCTTAAGATACATTTTATTCCCAAAAGTGAAAGTTCCCGGATTATGAGGACAAAATAGCTTAAAAAATTACTCTACTCCATTCACCATCAAGGAAACTAAATGTAAGCAACATCGTAGACGATATGACATTGCGTGTAACATTTATCAAAAAGTTAAATCAGAAAGTCAAATATTTCAGCTTCATTGCATGAGAAATCAAATGCAATAGCGATTCTTGATCTTTCAGAGACTGAAGGGTTGTGGTAGACGATACGACATTGTGCATAACATTTATCGAAAAAGTTAAATCAGAAAGTCAAAGATTTCAGCTTCATTGCATCAGCGAATCTTGAGCTTTCAGAAGTTGGACTTGACTGAAGGGTTTGTAATTATCGGAATGTTAAGTAAGGTTCAAGTGGAAGATAGTAGCTATGTAGTTTCTTTACTCACTGTGCAACTGGCGAATAAATAGCCATGGTAAGGGAGGAACAATGCGCCACTATTTTTCACCCTTAACGGCATCTCGTATATACAGAGCCTCCCGAACGTCGTTAGGTCGTTATTGATCGGCCGGGACCCGTGTGTCCTAGTGACAGGGCTTGCGGCCTCATTCCCGAGCAGAGCCGGCATCGGTATTCAGGGGGCGGAGCCGTCGCACGCCGCCTGGTTCCGTATTCCGAGTCTGCGCGCCCTCACCAAAAATATTGTGCACGGAAGTAATGAATTTAAAATATGGCAAGGCGACCCGCTGGCCTTCTCAAACAGCCTCCACGAATATACGTGCCGCCACGACGTCGTAAAGGAAGGATTTTTGCTTCTGGTGGACTCCCGACTTCGGAAAGCCATTTACAATGTTTATTGTCGAGCACGATCTCTTGAAAAATAGTATAATAAATTGATAATTTTCATTGTTTGTTATCTTACTGATGTAAGAAATAGACGAAACCAGCTAATTTATGTTCTGTTAAAAAGAAAAAGTTTGTTTTTTATGGTTCCGTACTTTCTGAGTGAAAAATAAAGCTCCTACCGATTTTCGCATTTGATCTTCTCTCCTACCATCCTTCCATTAAAATAACATATATTTGTAACGGTACACTTTTTTATTTTTTGCTAACGTTAACACAATTACAGTTTAAAATATGGAAAAATCAAGAGAGGGAGAGAATTATTATACTGTGTTTAGAATGGGACCGAAGAAAGTATTTCCTCGAAATTCTCTTCATGGGATCAAAATGATTGCTGGCAACCCGCTGACGCAGAAATTGTTTAGATTTTCCTTTATAATCCATAATGTGCAAGCTTTTACAAAAAGTACCCCCCCCCCTTTATTTCCGGAAACTACTGACAAATTCATCAAACTTTATAATTATATCTAGTCTGCGGTAGCGTATACAGCAAATCCATGGTGACTGATTGAAGTTTATTATTTTCTCAAAACAACTGAATTAATACTTCAGAAGACATTTTCTTCCCAGCAGATGGAGAATTCCATGATCTAATAATATGTTGTTACTTTTTTTATGAAAATAAACAAAAAAAATTAAAAAAAGCCACAGTAAATGTTTCAACTGACTTTTTATTGTTCATAGGTCTATGATTTAAAAATAGTTTCGCAAGATGTAAACATAGTGTTATTCAGAAATAAATTATTATTATCTTTTAAAAAAATATATTTTTTGTGAATTCAATAAAATCTCCGTGCGGAACAGCCAGTGTGTCAAAGTATATCGCGTTTTTAATGCTGGTTTTGAACTTACATCATATATGATAGTTTCTGATTAAACTTATTAACTTTTGCCTAATTTAAGCTAATTTCAATAGAATATAGTAAATATTTAATTTTCAACATTTTTTTCTTTCCAGTACTACAGCTATTACTTTGCTTTCTCAATATACAATTTAATGGAATGAATATTATCAAGATTAATAGAAATCTCATTGATATCTTAAATCATTCTGATTAATCTAAACATAACTGATATTAATTGAGTCTCCAGGCAATTGTCTTGGTTTGGTGCTAACACAGTTTCAGAAACAAAATATCTAACACATGAAAGTATTTTGTGCATGTTGTAGCTATTCACGTTTCTCGGTCGAATAAGGATAGCTTTGATTTCATTTCATAGTGTAACCCAAGAGAAGCGTTGTTGTTATTGTTGTTGTTGTACATTACGTACGCCTAAATAGCATAGGATTAGTGTGTTGTTACAAATGTTGAGTGTATTGAAATGTTGCTAAATGTCCAAAAGTTCAGCATTTTAGTTTCACTAACTTAGCTATAACAATTCGTGATTCGCAGGCCACAACTTGCAATCATTATGCTTTGTTACTATAAATAACATAACAATAGCAGCCAACACAAGATAAGTAAGATCATGTAATTTCATTCGTTTCCACAAAGTTTATCTCCTGGCAATCCCGAAACGGTTAAAAAGCCCAAATACAGATAGGCCTCCTTATATTTTACGATATTAATATTTTTAATCTATTTTCAGCAGAGAAGTGAGAACACGTCATTAAATTTATAAATTTCTCCTCACAACCTACAATTATATCATTACTTTTGTATTTAAACATTGATCGTTTACCATCGTTGAGCGTGTTTCTAAACTATGTTACTTTGCATTTACACCTTCCCTAGTAGCTTCGTGCCAGGATGAGAACATCCTGTGTCATCGTTTAAGGCTACATAACTTTTAATGCTAGATTTCCGATTATAATTATAAATATCGTCGATTCTTCCTATTTATCATCTGAAAGAAAATGTTTATTCTTCCTTGTCTTACTTCTTGCTATCTTACTTCAAGATAACTGTTAACAATTTGACCACTATTGCACTCAAACACTCATTTATTTCGAAGCTTCACATATATTATAATAAACTCAATACAACTTTTACATAAGCGTAACTTCTTCTTTGGCCACAGAAATATTTTATTTCTATACAAATTTGACTTACTCACTTAAAGTCCATTTAATTACATACCAACTTTTGCAGCTTACCTCTAGGCGTTTCCGTATCATCCAGCCATCTCTATATGTGTCTCCACTATTGCTCATCATCTTCTCCTCGGTGTCGACTCTATTGCACTCGGTTTATTCCCTGATGCTAAAGGTTCTCATAAAAATACCATTAGTAATTCATATTCGCAACTATTATTACAATTAATTAAATACATTACTATATTTACATATAGTAATAGAGTGGCAGATATAGACTACATTGTAAGTTGACACAAGAGTTTTAGAAAATTGGAATCATTCCAAATCGCACTGAAGTGTGGAAGCGAGAATTCCACTTACCTGGTGTTTTTCTACTAACATACTAAAATATGTATCAGATACAGGAAATTTATTACTGCATGGTTCCTGTTATACCTGAAATGCGTCAGGGATTAACTGAATTATGCACCAAGTGAAAAGAACCAACGACGAAATAACATAAACAAGAAGATATTATATAATAATATGAATCATGTTTTGTTTTCACGTCCGCACCTAGCATGCGTTATTAATTAATACAACGCTCAGAGCACGATAAATCCTTCATAAAACAGAATGCAAAATGATATTCCGAGGAGAGTTAGAAAGGCTCACCGTATTCAGAAATTCATTGCAAAGCTCTGGTTTATCTGCTGACAATATTAAAAAAAAAATACTTCAACGTCTACCTTGATGCCGTACTTCCAGCCCAGAATATTTTCTACGATCAGCGATTAATTATAAATGTGTCAGACTTTTGTACTGCAGCCTTTCATTGTAGCTCTGTTGAGCTGATGAAGCACGAACCGAGTTTTAGTTAATAATCAATTAGTGGATTAATTGATTTCTACGCTGGTAAGTAAAGAGCTATTTGGTTAACTGAATGACTTAGTGTAGTGGCCTGGTGACTCAGTGAACGTAGGTAGTCAGTTTGAAGAAGCTACGTGCGTTCTAGATGTAAGAAACGTATTTCATTAAAAAAAAAAAAAAAAAAAAAAAAAAAAAAAGCGCTTCTCATTCGATCGCTCAGTAAAAAGAACTAGTTCTTACGAATGGTTCACTAGCTCAATTTTAATAAAATGACAGGTTATTTCCATTGTGTAGTTTGTAGAGTAGTATGATGCATGTGTATAGTAGAGTAGAAATGAAGAAGCTACAATATTTGAAATTGATCCTTAGTAAAATGATGAAGTAACTCCAAAACCTAAAAAAGCTCAAAGGGTTGGTGTAGATAACATTACAACAGATGTATTAAATATTATTGGATAAGATAATGTAAGTTACCTCAAAATTACCTGCAGCTTACCAGCTTACCAGAGGACTGTAAACGTGCTTTAGTATCACCGGTTCATAAACGAAGTGACTAATAGGGTTCAAAATTACAGACCGAGTAGTTTGACATGAGTGACAGGTAAAATGATGGAGAGATTTATATGCAACTATATCAAAATGTCTGTGAGTAAAGAAACTGGTTTGAAAATCGAAACCATGGGATTAGGCAAAGATAGTAATGTGAATCTAAGATAGTGGGCTATATGTAAAATATTTCCGATGAATTTGACAAGTTGGGGGAGGGGGGGAGGAGTTGATAGTGTAGCGCTAGATCTTCCTAAGGCTGCTTTTCCACTAAACGGCTAGTCGCGGGCGACCGCAATCGCTAGCGGCTAGTATTGTAGCGACTGTTGTAGCGGCTGCGCGCGCGACTGTATTACACAAACTAGTTCATTTTCAAAATAGATGTAGAAGTAACATGTCTTTACTTGTTAATAAAAAGAAAACGAAAAATAATTTTTCTATGCAGTGACGCATTTATATTTAATGATAGTACAGTCTACCAAAAAAAAAAAATTCTAACCAAGAATGAACTAAATATTCCAGAAAATGCGCCAATTTCATCAATAAAGTACACACTGATGCCTTATGTTTTCGTTGGTGATGATGCTTTCAAACCAACTGATAAAGGTATGCGTCCTTATAGTGGGCAAACTTTATAAAAAAAAGCGTGTTTAACTACAGGTTGTGTAGAGCAAGGCGATACATCGAGTGTACATTTGGGATAATGGCCAATAAATGGCGTATATTTCACAGAGCTTAAACACAGGCATAGATTTTTGTACAGACATTGTTAAAGTTACGTCTATTTTCCATAATTTTGTACGTGAAAGGCATGGCCGTAATGAAGATTAGTGCAAGGATGCCCCACCAGCTAGGCTAGTCTTCCAAAAAGTCTTCCAAGCCGGCTTGAGCAAATTTCAGTCAGAATATTCTACTCTCCATATTCCATATCGATAGCAAAGACTCAATTTCTCTTATGAAATCTTCCGTATTTGTGTCTTGCGTCATGTTGTCTTGCACAAAAAACACGTCTTTTTTTCATTCACGCCACTCTGCGTACTGACAACAATGGCGCCGGAGGCAGTCAGTCGCGAGTGGCTAGCCGCGCAGTCTGCATTGCGCCGTAATTTTATGAACACTTTGGGTCGCGCGCGGCTGCTCGAGTCGCGTGTTTTTTTGCAGTCGCCACGACTGCCAAGTCGCGGTCGCGTCAATGGGTATGGTTAATGCCATAACCGAATAAATAGGAATCGCGCGCGGCCAGCCGCCCGCGGCTAGCCGTTTAGTGGAAAAGAGGCATAAGGCGCTTGACAGAGTAATCAATAAAATTGTTTTAAATATGTTGAAAAATATTGGAGTGGATGAAAAAGTTACTTTCTGGGTAGAGGAATTCTTAAAAGGCAGAAAAAAATCGTTAGAGTAGGAAATTTGCTATCAAAATAGGTGGATGGTGTTGATTGTTTACAGTCAGAATTCAGATTTTATATCGATATTGTCAAATGCACGTAGGCATGTTCGTTAGAACCAACTAGGAGAATGGTAAACCTTCGCTTGGCTTGAATTTGTAAACATCCGTATTAGAACAAGGGTTGTTAGCGCTAGATGCTACGGTTTAACGTTGAATCCGAACCACGGAAGCGTTCTGTGCAACTTCGCACAGCGTAGCAAGCTGTGTCGCAGGTGAAGGTTGGGTCAAGGGCCTTTAAAAATCCCAGCCGAAACCAGGAGTCGAACCAAGAACCTTTCGATCTCCAGTCAGACGCCTTAAGCACTGAACCATCTGACTACACATATGAATCAAATATTAAATGTTACAACTGATAAAATTGTTGTGTGTATTAGAAAAAGCATCTAAAAATGTATTTTGCTTATATACTTACTATCCGTTTCACTAATTTCTCTATGGAATGGTAAATATGATTTATTGGTGACAAAGTATTGTTGCTGAATGTAATTAGTTTAAATTAATCATTTTTTACTTTATGGAAAAAATATTTTACGAAACTCGAGAGACACCACTATAGTTTTCCTTTAAGTTTTAGAACCCTAGATTTTATTGCTTGCTATGAAAGATATTCCAGATACGTGGTTATGGAAATAAATGGGGAAAACTGATTTTTTAAATTGTTTTTCACCAAAAAAGTGCACATAATAACCTCCAATTATTTCCACTCCTTTAACATTTTTTTTTTTTTTTTTTAATTGTAGGTTACAGTATTTTATGGCATACTAACAACTAAAATAGTGCGCAATTAAAATTCCTGAGGTTAAGGGGTCAGGAGTATTGAGGGATGGCAGACGGAAATATGAGTGATCCGGTAAGTGTTTCGTCTTCAATTTACAAGGAACTGAATCAGAAAATAATTAGAAAGGTACAGTAATATTTGAAAATATGCATAATATTACTAGAGATTTTTCAGTGAGACTGATCACTGTTCATGTTCAAGTCCGATTAAACAAACAGTAGTCAGAGTTCTCTATTTTTATTACACTACTGTGTTTCCAAAGATACGATTATTTTTTGCATACTATGGATGGATTGTTTATTTTTTATACGCCCCTAACACTTTCGTAAGTTTCTCGTAGTACTCGGTGGGTAACGAGGAAGCATCCGTCGCCTCTAAACGAGTTCTCGAAACGCGCCAGTCAGTTGCGATGTTTGCGATAATGAAGTTTTCCTTGGGCTCCCGCCGCGCGGTGAAAGCCCTTAATGACGCACGTGCAGGCGGAAGCGCTCTCGTTAGTGGCGATTTCTGGAGGTGCCTATCTGCCAAGCTCCACACTCAGATGACGGCGCACACTCTGTCACGAACTCGATATTTCCCAGCCAACCTGCAGATCTCGGCGTTCCTTCGGCAAAAACGTCAAACGGCCAAAACCAGTACCTGAAATATTTAGATACATTTAACATTACTTATTATTTTTACAACATTACATCGGAAATAATTCCAGTATGTGACAGCAGTAACAATACAACAATACTGATGCAAACAACTTGATACGTAATTTTTTTCGTGATTTTCTAAATTCTTTACAGACCTCTATTAACTTTGTACGAGTTAGTATTGAATTTAACGTAATTCATTAAATTACACTGTCGAGCCAAAACATTGAGACCACCTGCTTGATGGTCTACATTTGGAATGCAATACAGCAGCAATTCGGCGTGGCATGAATTCGACAAGTCCTTAGTAGGTTTCTGGAGGTACCTGGCGCCAGATATCTACGCAGAAATCACACAACTCCCTTCAACTGTGGGCTGGAGTTTGCGGGAACGGAGTTCCAGATAAGTTTTATAAGGCAGATACTAGTTGACTCGGTCACGCGTTGCTGTGGCTCAGTTATAGTTCGTTGGACCAATGTTATTCCAAACTCCCTTATGTTGTCAAATTAATATTTACTAATAAAGACAAAAAACATTTTCGTCGATTTTAAAATTCAAAAGTAATTGGTAAAGACTTTCGGAGAGTTGAAATTAAGGACAAACGAACAAAATATTTTTTTTAAATTTACATTTTATTACAATTTACTTAATGGAAAATATCCCCTGAGGGATCAATATAACGTAAAAAAGGACAACCATACGTTTCTAACAGTAGGAACTATAATAATAATTTCATGTGGTCGTAAGGACCTGGTGACAGGGTTTCTATTGACTGCGCATTGCGCCTCTGTCGTAGCCGCCTTAACCTAGACCGCTAATCCCGCCGGATAAAGGGGACCTACAGTTTAACGTGGAATCCGAACCACAGAAGTGTTCTGGCGTACTTCACATTACACAGGAAGCTGTGCCGGAGGTAAAGCCACCAGGCCATTTCAACCAACGGAAGTTAGAAATAATTTCAAACCATTGTTCTATGACAAACATTTAATGAACATTTAATTCGCAATAATAAATATTGAGGTCAATAATGGGGATAATAACTATCCTGTCTTTTAAGTTGGACCAAATTACACACAGTAAGTCAAATTTGCATCAAAATCGGTTAAGAAGTTTCGGAGTTCATCTCGGACAAACATCGTGATGCGAGATTTTTATATATATAAGAACAGAAAAACTGCTGCTGTGAATATGCGACTGCGAGAATTAACTTATATTCTTTTCTGTTCCTTGTCCCCCCCCCTCCTCCCTTTGTAATTCGCAATATTAAATATTGAGGTTAATAATCGAGATAAAAACTATCCTATCTTTTAAGTTGGATCAAATTACACACATCAAGCCAAATTTCATCAAAATCGATTAAGTAGTTTTGGAGTTCATCCCGGACAAACATCGTGACACGAGATTTTTATATCTATAAGATTAGGCGAATTTGGTGGATACAACTTCATACTCCACAAACCATTATAGTACGATTCTGGTCTAGTGACATCAACAGTCATACTGCTCCAAATTATGGCATCGCCGTCCTGGAATTCATGAAGGATGAAGGGATGCAGGTAGATCGCAGTAATTTTCACGTAGTCCACAGACGGGATGGTGCCTTCGATCACTGTCACACGTTCCGTGAGACTCCAGGCGAATGTCCCCCATAGTATAATACCGTCCCCATTGACTTTGCGTCCGTGCCGCGATACATGTTTCTAGCAGCGGTTCGTCTGGAAGACACAAAGATTGACCTAGTGTAACAAGAAACGTAATTCATCCGACCAGGCAACAGGTTTCCATTTATTCACGGTCTAATCTCGGTGGTCCAGTGCCAACTGCAACCGCTGTTGACTACGTCGTGGGTCAACATGAAGCCATCTGCAGCAGAGCACCATTTTCAACATTGTACACTGAACTGTATGCTCTGAAATATTTGTGGAAGCACCAGCATCGTACTTTGCTGTCAGATCTACCCTGTCCTGCTTTACAGATCGGTCAAGTCTCCGACCTCTACGTTCTGTCACGGGGCATGGGCTTTCACCAACTTGTCGCCTACTCGATGTTTTGCCATCCTTCAACCACTTCCCATAGAAGCTCACTACAATGGCATGTGAACTGCCGACCTATCTCTATATTTCGGAGATGCTTATGCTGAGGTGAAGGGAAATAACAATCTGCCCTTTGTCAAAGTAACTTATGTCAAAAGATTTCCGCATTTTCCACACGCATCATCGCAGACTGACTCTGTAGCCATCTCTGCTCCGCTTATAAATATACTTTCCTTACTGCATGGCGTACTTGCTACGCCACCAGACGGCATTCAATCTGGCGATGGGCAGCACTGATTTCAAACTTTTATTTTAGTTGAATCCATTGACGGAATCAGATTCAAAACGTAGCGAAGTAAAAATTATTCATTAAACGTCACGTACTCAGTTGAGCAAATATAAAAAGCCACACAAATAAATTTATACATTTAACACATTACAGATTGAACTTAGATGTAATAGCATAACCTTCTCTTTAAAATATAGTAGATATTCTCACATCTGCGGACTGAACAAATTTCGTATATGAAAGCATCTATAGGAGATGGGGTTGTGAGCAACAAAATTCGTAGAGCATTTAATTAAAATTTCTTCTGAATCCGTACTTGCTTTACACATTATGACGTCGCTTTATTACCAGCCTATCTGCATGTTGATAGCTGGCAGATTTTTGCGTAAATACCATTTATGTAGCGATATATTCGAAACTTCATCTCAGTAAATTCCGATTAAATTTCACTTTTCTTACTCATGTATATGTGCAGAAAATAGCTGTATTTACTAGCTATACAAGTTTCTTGAGAGAAACTGTTATTAATTAACCAATAATGCAAAGTATGAATTGAAAATAATGAACTACTTCAGTGACATAAGTCCCTAGCTTTCTGACTCATTTAAATAACCTTCAGAATTATTAATTGAAAAATTGAAAAAGTTAAACCATCTCTGCAAACACTTTAACAATCGCCAATTAGTAGTCATATAAATTAATTATGCATTAAAAAATATTAAGTTTCAATTATCCACTGGATATCGACTGATTAATCGCTTGGAGGGAAATTCCTTTAAAATATCAAACTAAGAAAAAATTACGGTGAAACTTGGCTCCATTGTCAAGTCCATGAGACGTATATCGCATTCATTAATGATGTAACGTTTTCTCCTCCTAGAATAATACTGAAGGAGGTACGTAACATTTAGTCACAGCGAAATACAAAAACCGAATTCCTTCCCGGTCATTGTCCCCCGGCTTCTCTTGCATCTAATATAGTGCAGAATCTAGGAGGGAGGGGGAGAAAACCGGGGCGCTTGTCTCGGGAGCGAATTTCAAGTGGGCGGCAGGCACCAAAATCGTGTTTGAATGGCGGCAAATTTATGTCGCGCCGATCTTAATAATGTTCGAAGGAGCGGCAATCCGACAGTTTTTGCCCCGACTCGGAAACTTCCTTGACCGCCTCTGTCTAACGAATTCTACGTCGATGAGGCGTAAAACTATAGGCAAAATAATAAAACTACGTTGTTTACTTCAAGACCTGAAGTAGCAGTAGTAGTAGTAGTGATAGCCAGAACTGAGAGCGTTTTGTTAAATGTAACCTTCTAATTGAGAGGGGAATGAAAAAAAGTGACAAGACGGAAATAAAATTTAAAAAAATCTTCGAACATGTATCAAAGACCCGTTGGAAATTCGTTTACAGTATTACAATATTGACGGACGGTGCAAACCAATGACATTATTACATTAAAGTTTTGATATATTTTTGTAAGATATCCCAAATGTAAGCATAATGTTACTAATATGTTTTCGCGAGGTCTTATAGGAGATAAACATGTGTTTTCCTTCTGACATCACTATTGTTTGTTATTCATTAAAGAAATTACTTTCAGAGAAATGAAGCATGTGATGTATATGATTAATCTTTTACATGGGCATTTGTGTAATGGCTTCAATTAAGGGTTTTCTGGAGAGATTTATTGTGGTTCGACAATGTTGCAGCGCAATTAATAGAAAACTCTGAGCTCACGGTTAAAGTCAAATTACCCACTAAAATTTTGTGAAACCAAAAGTTTCAAGGTAAAAAAAAAAAAAAAAAAAAAAAAACACAAACTGTATTGATCCTATCAATGTGTAATTGCGGCAACAATTTCGTTCCAGTTCCTAGAGTAAATTATTAAACACAATTGCAATATATTACACATTGGATTATTAACATTGATGTGAATAACTCTATAGAACTTACATGGAACTGGCAGTTAGTTATGAGACAGCTGATCAAAATAACTGTAGGACTACACTTAGAAATTTTTGAATTTCATGGAAACTATCGTAAGATCTTGTTGTAATTTTTAGAAAAGATTACGAAAAAAATAAATAACAGCTTGTTTCTAGAGTTTTTCTTTAAAAATTGATAATTTCGTCCTATTTAACAGTGCATTATTTGAAGAGTTCTGTCAAGTAAATATTCCTGCATTAAAAGAGTTTGAAAAGGATAATTCATCAGTAGCCAGAAGAAATAATTGGATTGAATCTATAATCTTCACCAAATATCAAAATAAAGTTATGAAAGATGACAGCAGAAGAAGATAAATAGATAACTGACAGTTTTGGGATACTGAAAAGTGTTTCTGGATTTAATTAATTGAGTAATTGTTAGTTTTCGGTGAGAATCTTAATGATTTCTTTCGGTCCAATAAGTAAACATGGTAAATTGTTTGTCGCTTTCTCTATGGCACCTGCTGTTTATACCGTAAACCCACAAGCCACAATCACGTTATCATCCCTCTCCCTCACTAACACCAAAACTCTCCCTACCCGTTAATATAATTCCGATCACCCCTTGGTCCTCTCTCCTACCGCACACATTCGCGGTAATTAATGGGGAATGGGAGATAGGTTACACGTGGGCAGACCATTTCCCGCTGGGATATATACGGAAGAGGGGGGAACTGAACAATGATTAATTGTACCGTGTAACCCGAGCTTCGCTACCCTGTCCACAGCGCAAAATACTCATTCTGCGACAGCCGAAAAAAGGGTTCACATTTCCAGCAACACCACAATGAACCGAATCCAGTTGTTGGACGTGATTCGTGCAGGTAATAGCACACTGGAAAACAGTTGTTTGCTCAGGTGTTATGGAACCACTGGTTAGAACTAATAAACAAATTGCTAGTAATCCAATTTCAACATTAAAAATTTTCACTTCACAAATGCTCTCAAATATCAATTTTCCTTTTGAGCTTTCTTTTATTCCTCAAACAGTTTTCGTTAACGCCTAACGTAGTGAAAGATCTCTTGTCAGAGCTTTTACATATAAAGATTTTACCAGTAAATTAAAATTACAAAATAATGTAGCTCAGTGGTGGTATTTCATTTTCAGTATTTGTCTTCTGCAATACTCAAATTTGTTTCGCACACATGAATTTGCCAGATTCTCAGCTCAGTTCGTATTTTCCATTATCAATACCGTTATACATTTCTACCAGGATTAAACAAAGTTATTAAGTACAAGCGCGTCACCAACTCATAATTTTGTGAACGTATCAGCATCTCACATTAATTTCTATAAGAAGCTTAAGTGCAATCTACCAATTTAATCTGCTCTCAGCATATTTCCCCATAACTATAAACCCAAAAACAAATCTCCTGGTATAACGTTTGTGTATAACATAGGCGAAACGATTATATAGAGCACATGTGTTTTTGTTTTGTTTCTCGAAATAAAGATTTTTCAGAAATGAACTCCCACTGATATTCGGAATGCATTCAGTGATAGATGAATGTCCATAATAAAAAAAAAACTTTTTTTTCTTTCCTTCTCTTAAAACTCTCCCTAGGTATGCTCCAGAACAGAATTTAGACTTAGAGATGAATGTTCCAAACCGTCGTGAACCCTTTAGTACTTAACTAGCAGCCCGCGCCAAATGATATAGAGGACAAATCATTAAATTTTGAAATTGTTGACAACGTGTGAGTTAGAGGATTTCATCTAAACTGCAAATAGTGCTAGTTTATGTCATCTACTGAAATATAGGATACTGTTTATCACGAATTGTACGGTATTTCGATGGACCGCCGATTTAATTGTTCCATTTTTTTTTCTTTCGTCTCGGCAACGGCACCGTCATTAGCGTCGGTAAAGGACTTGGGGCAAGGGGGGGGGAAGGAATTCGGCTAGGACGTTTTGAAGGAACCATCCCGGTATTCGTCTGGAGTGATTTGTAGGAACCATGGAAAGCCCATTACGCGGAATTTGAGATTTGTGGTGTTAATTCAGAGTTAAACTATCAAAGAAATGTTAAATCTCCTTCTATACCTCAAAATTTAGATTGTATGTAAATATTTTAATCGTGTTTGTGAGCATCATTTATTTGTATCACCCTTGAATTTTTCGCTATTTCGGAATGTTTTATATTCTGATTTGGGTTTTCTATGGTTTCACCAAATAACTCCCATCGAATTACGGGATAGTTCCATCAAAAGGCCTCTAATGACCTCGACTTGACGAGGCTTGAAGCAAAAGGAAAAAAAAAGGAATAACTAAATCAACGTTCCGCCTAATTGCCATACTATTCGGGATGAAGAGTATTCAATATTTCGGCTGATGACATAATCCATGGCTATTTACAGTTTCGCTGAAATCCACTCGCGCACACACAGTAAAAAATTCCAAACTTTAAAGTTTTATCCTTTTAATCATTGAGAAGTAAATTATGTAGATAGAAGTAATAACATATGTTGTCTGTCGACATAAGATATCACTATGCGTGGAATGCTGATAATGAAATGAAATAACCATATGATTTATTAGACCGATTTGTCATAACCAGACCTAATGAACCTGCAGATTGGCACTGGGTTGGTGTTTAATTGATCACACACGCGTCACAAACGTTTGATCGCAAGATAGATTGGTGGATCGGGTGGTCCATGAGAAGAAGCCCATACGATGCTGACGTTCTAAGACGCACGTGCTGTTTGTGGACTGGCTTTTTACTAGTGAAATACTGAACTAGGGATTTGACTCACGAAATTTAAGACATGTGGAGGCAGGATGTCACTAACATGTGGCGTCAGGGTCTCTTGAGTCATTAGCACCTAAAGTCATACCCTATTTTTCACCAAACCACAATGCTAGGAGTTATTCTCATGTATTCTCTTAACACCACCACATGCCAACAAGACGGACATCAATGGCCAGACTGAAGCGTGATTCTTCGCTGTACATGATGCGATACCACCCATCCTCCATCCATGAATCCGGAATCATACCAAATGCAGCCGTCTTTGCCGCGACGTTAATGGCAGCCGACGAAGAATACGACTTAGTCGTAGTCTGACAGATGCCAGTTGTCGAAGCACAGTGCAGGATGACATGGGGTCTTGTATAGTCGGACACCTGTGACGGGTTGGCAGATGCAGCTGACACTGGGCTGCCTGATGTTAATGCACCATTCGACATCCCCCCCTACGAGGGAGGTCTGTTTGGAGAACTGAAAACTTTACTGTCCGCTAGTTCCAACACTGTGCAACAGTGACAGTTGTACGCCCATATACTGGAAAATGCTACTAAATAACCAAACCTCCAAATGCAGTTCAACAATGCAATCCCTTACATATTTCAGAGATGCTGTCTATTGCACACACGAGGCATTCTGTCTGTTTGGTGACCTACCCTCAAAGTGTTTATTGACTATTGGACGCTCCAGGCACAGCTTGTTATCAGTATCATTACTTATTATTATTATTGTTCCGCGATTCACTGAAAGTGGTTGGTGAAGGGTGCATTGTACCTATCCTAATGAGTAATAGTTTGGAAGGGATATACGGGATATGACACAAGGCTCCCATGGGTTATTTCGAGGATCCATCCCGGCATTCGCCTGGAGAGATCTGGGAAAACCATGGAAAACCCAGTTCAGGATAGCCAGAGTTGTTTATCGAGAACTACACCTGTAGGATTCTAAGTATTCTCGCCCGGTAATGTGTGATGTATTCACTCATGCCTTCTGGTGTCCGTTATCGACGTGCTTTCTTCATTGCAATTAAATAACTTATTTACCCATCGCTGGTATGTACTTCTTCAACTTTTTTGGCAGTGAATGCATATTAATCCTATACAGTATATAACCAAAATTATGACCTGGAGTAATCAATATACCGTTTCATATTTATGCATGCAATATAATAGGTACAGTGCAACGGATTTGGTATGAGGTTGAACTCTTCGTTATATAAGAAATTTAAATTACTTTTTAATCGATTTTTCCCTTGTTGGTTTTCGTTGTGTTTAGTCCGTGATCGTGAGAATTATGAGTCCAAATACCCGCAATGATTTTAAATATAAATTTCCTGCTGTTTTTTCTTTCTTTTTTTTAACTACTTCCTAAATATTCATTATTTTATGAAAGTGAAAAAATAATTTTTTAATCATTTAGTTCATTACTAAATTATAATAACGCTATAGGTATGAAATCATATTTCATTATGGGACGTCTTTCTCAAATTTCACTGCATTCCATCTTTATATAAATGCTTCGTACCCTTTCAGATGGGAGATCTTTCCTCTTCGTTGTCGATTTCCTTCCTAACTTTACTGCAACCATGAGCATAACGTTGGGTCTCCGAGAGAGTACTCTAAGATACAGAGCCCTTCGAGCTAAACTGCCGGCCGTTTTGAGCTAACCGTACAGGGAGGGGCTGGGCGTACGAAGGCGGGGGAGAGGAATGTTACGATGTCTCCCAAGGACGGGACGAACTGAGCGTGCACGATGTGACCACAAAACTGGAGGACGGCGCGAGACTTGCAACGCTGAGAGGGTTCGCTTGGACTAAGCTCACAACAGGTCTGTGTAGGCTTAGATGCCAGTTCTTAGGTTATAACATACTCTATATGGAAATCAGTGAGGCATCGTATATATTCAACTTGTTTGTCATTCATTTACTGTCATGGTTAAATCTGAAGATCAATTTGGAATCAAAACTATGGTTCATCCAAAGGTGGACGTCATATACACAAACATAACAAGATATAATAGTAAGCTGAAGGACTGGTAACATTCAGATTTGGCCTCGAACATCTGACTATTCATTCCCCGAATTCTATAACAATGAGGTTACACACCATGCCGTACGCCCCTCCCCCCTATAGCATCATTCATAGCCTCAAGGCAATCATCAGTTTGCTACCAAATGCATGACGAGAAATTCCCTGCGAATATTAGGCTCGCAATTTCCTCCAACGTTTCGACTATCTTTCTGAATGTAACTAAATCCGCTATATCTTTTGCTTCCATCAAAAGTTTACATTCTTCTGAAAAATAAGTGTTCTTTGATATTAGTTATTTAAATGATTATGTCAAAAACACTGAAATAATATATTCCCTAAATATTTTTCCATTGATTATGAAGGAAGAGTTCATCGATTTGTATAAATAATGAGTTTTTTCTACTTTTTTGCTGTCTGATAATTATTATAATTTAATGATAAATTCATAAAATTTTATTTATGCTGTCGTTATTTCAATAAAAACATACCCAGTGGTTGGGTCCCAGGATTTTTCACAAATTTTAGGATCATGTAGCAGGCCTCAAGTGTAATAAATGTGGGGCCACGATAAGCTGCTGCTACTCAAAGCATCCTCCGGAAAATCAAACTTCTCAAAGATTCGACTAGCGTTACGTAGCAGCAACACCGAGTTTTTATCGAAGTTTTGTGATTAGAGTGACTGACATGCGTGGATGGCAATCTCCGTACAGAAAAAGAAAATAGTTATATGCAATACGTTTTCTTTCAGACATGTTATTTGCAGTTTATTAATTGTTAATTATTAACTTACGTTTCAAAATGTTTGCACTAGTGTAACTTTCGCACTGGTGTAATTTTGCCATATTCGTGTTTGTTTTTTCATTGATAACTTTAATTTTTATTAGTGTAAATGAAAAGATCAATGTTTTCAATATTACGTTGCTCTAAGTGTTTTGTTTTTTTCCTGTTGAAATATGTCATCGATCAAGTAAATATCTGGAAAGTGAAAAATTAAATTAATATATTCAGACTAATTATCATCTGACAGAAAATATATTATATTGGGAAATTTATCAAAACAGGTTCATCAAGATATTATTTTTATTCTTAGGTGCAAGGTTCAGGTTAGGTGCAAGGAATTATTTGAAACATGAACTGCTTTTTTTCTGTACCAGTTAAGAATATTGTTTAGCAAGTATAAACCACATACAAAGGAGATAGCGTATAAAACACTAGTGCGTCCGCATCTGGATTACTGTTGTGGAGTTTGGGATCCGTATCGCAAGGTTCTGATTGACTCAGTGGAGAGAGTGCATAGGAGAGCCGCTCGATTCGTGACTTGTTGTTACAGCCCTTATGAAATCGTCACAGAATTGATACATTGGGATAGTTTGGAAGACAAACGACGTAGCTTGCGTTCGAATTTATTGGAGAATATGCGAAAAAATTTAAATTTCGAGTGCAATGAAATACTTCTTCCGCCAACCTATTTAGGTCGCAATGACCGGAGGGATAAGATTAGAGAAATAAGATGCCGTACAGATGCTTTTATGTATTCCTTCTTTCCTCGCACTATTCGGGATTGGAATGCGCGGGTTTAGGATTGGTGCTTAGCACCCTCTGCCACCCACAATGTTTGTGATTTGCAGAGTATGGATGTAGATATAGATGTAGAAATTCATACAGCAGTATTCCAACATCTTATGCAGTATGATTTTGTTTAGTTTCCTGCATACAGTATATAATTAAAGCTAATATTACGAACTGTTGAAGTTGTAACGTATATTCTGCCCTCATTAGCATGTGTCGAGCCAAGTCTTAGAAACAGCAGTCTTGGAGGAGTTAGCTCGTCGTGGGAGGCGGTGAGCTAATTGCAATTAAAGTCACCTACCAGTCCAGCCTGACAGCTGACGAGCCAATTACGGAAGTCGCCTGACACCGCTTCGCCTTCACCTCACGCTTCACTGTCGTTATCGCTTCACGTGTCAGCACCAGCAGAGGCAGTGCACTTCATCCTTTAATCATTCTGCACCCATTTCATCAACAAATACGAATACAAAATTTTTAAGAGATTTCTTTAAGTCTACGGTGTTAGAAAACTGAAAGTTAAATTTCCTGATCTCTCTGTACAATCATATAAAAATGGGTGTGTATATATATTTGTATTTTCCTCATACAAATTCACAGTTTTTATTCCATCTCGATGAAACTTTGCAGACGTAAACTTTAGACGCAGGGGAAAAATACTGTCTACATTTGGTTTATAAAGATCCTCCCCTCTTCATCATCACCCCCCTTAAGAAAAATATATACATACAACGATTCAGTTCTATAAAACAAACTTGAAAATGGTAGGAAAATCGACCAACGTGGATGGTCATATTTTGAATGCCCATAAAATTTCCAGCCGAACGGCGTTGTACTGGTTCCGGTCAGACAAATAGTGACCAAGAAATTATAAAAAAAGTTTTAAGGGTGGTTTGATCACACACAAAATCCCATAGTTTTTATCCGCACACGTATCGATTAAAACAAAAAGTAAAATACTGTCAACATATGATTTACAAAAACCCAACTCCCTTAACCCCTTAATTTGCAAGTTTTAATGCAAACCCACTTCGATAAAACTTCGCACAAGTATGCTTTAAAAGGAAAAGAAAAATAATAACTACATTTGGTTTACAAATCCCGTTCATATCCTTAAGAAACATTTACATGTAGGTTTTTGTTTTAATGGCTTGTGTGAATGGTAATATTCTTAAAGCCCATAACGTTTACTGTCGAAATAAGTTTAACAGATTCCGATCGGATAATTGCTGACCGGGCATTTCAAACCTGAAACAATTTAGTAATTATATTTTATCCATGTTGGATTAGTGGAACTCAGCGACTGTGATATCATATTTCTTGATATTAAAAACAGCAACCAGTCACAGTTTGTTTGATGTTGTATATTTATTAACCATTACTGGTTTTGAACAAATTGTTCGAACCATCTGATGATAAACAATTTTTTCGAAACCGGTAATGGTTAATAAATATACAACATCAAACAAACTGTGACTGGTTCTGTTTTTAATATCAATAAATTTAATAATTGTTTTAAAGTTAGTGTAGTGGCACAAAATTCTACAGTTTTTATCTGATCTCGAAGGAACTTGCGCAAGTATGCTTTCAGATAAGGGGAAAAATAATGTTTACATTTAATTTAGGAAACTACTCTCCCTCTTCATCCGTCTTTATACAAATTTATACATGGCACTTATCTATCGCTTTTTTTCTTTTTTGCGCATATCTCTAAAACGGTAGGTAAATTGGGCAAAGTGGATGCTGATGGAGAATGTTGACTCCAGCCAATCAAAAGAGATAAAATATCAGCCCCCGAGCAACGCCGGAACTCTGCTAGTTTCTTTACTCTCAAGAGGAGTGGGATAAAGTGTGCTGCATTAGGGGAAACAAACATCTTACTCTACTCAAAACGAAAAATGAAACTATACTTTACTCTAATTTATGCCTTCTTGTTGAATGTTTTCATATCTTAGAAATATTATAAGTGAGAAAGTTTGGATGGATGGATGTTTGAACTATTTGCCTCAATAACGCCTTAAATGTTCAACAGATTTAAATATAATTGTTACACGAAGTTAGTATATTGTCTGGGAAATGCCATTATCCCGAAAAAAATTGAATAGTCACTCTGAAAATTATTATTATCAATTCGTGTTTCTTCAACACCAAAGTGTTTCATATTTCACTTACTCTTTGATTCTTACATAAACCATAAACACTTCATTTTAGTGATCAAAGCAAGAAGGTTATGACATATTAAACGATGGGCTCGTATTAAAGCTGTAAAAGTGGACGCACTTGATAAACTAACTTCCGGAGTGGAAAATATAAATCAGTTCCTAAACCTAAAATTTTAAAAAATGTAATTAGTTTCTGGTAATTTACATTTAGACATACAACTTTCCAAGTAGCTGTATTAGATTTGGGTTGATATTGAAAGCAGCAACCAGTCAAAATTTGTTATTATTATGGTTATTTAACCATTAGCGGTTTCTAGCAAAATGCTCATCATCAAATGGTTTGCATTTTTTATGAATTTAAGTATGCGGATGCAAAATGCGAGGGTGCGTCCTAAACAACAGAAAAGTAGCATTTGTTGAATAAGAGTAATACAATTTTGTGTTGATGAAGTTTAATCTCTATTACATTACTTACGTTAAATATCTGAATATTTTTGAAAACGAACTCTTATTAGTGGCGAAAGGATATGACACGTTCCACGGAGGCTCATTATTAAACAAAATATAAATCAGTTCCTAAACCTAAAATTTTAAAAAATGTAATTAGTTTCTGGTAATTTACATTTAGACATACAACTTTCCAAGTAGCTGTATTAGATTTGGGTTGATATTGAAAGCAGCAACCAGTCAAAATTTGTTATTATTATGGTTATTTAACCATTAGCGGTTTCTAGCAAAATGCTCATCATCAAATGGTTTGCATTTTTTATGAATTTAAGTATGCGGATGCAAAATGCGAGGGTGCGTCCTAAACAACAGAAAAGTAGCATTTGTTGAATAAGAGTAATACAATTTTGTGTTGATGAAGTTTAATCTCTATTACATTACTTACGTTAAATATCTGAATATTTTTGAAAACGAACTCTTATTAGTGGCGAAAGGATATGACACGTTCCACGGAGGCTCATTATTAAACAAACACATGGCAATAACACTGATGATAACATTATTATTTCTCCATTACCGGTTTCGAACGAAATGCTCATCATCAGATGGTTTTCATTTTTAATGTATTCAAGTATGCAGATACAAAATGCGAGCGTGAGTCCTACAACAACAGAAAAGTATATATTATTACTGATACCTCGCCAGGTTCTTGGAATTATATATGCATTTAATATCCATTATGGACAAAATATTATAGCTGTACATCCAGGTGCAGAATGACTCCTAATATTCCATGGTGCTTAGTGGAGTCTGAGTGAAGGACGTGACTGCCATGCCGAATTCTGACTATAACGTCAGAATCAGATCGAGATGTCTATTGCGGCTAAGTGAGTCATGTGCGCAACCGCATCCTCCATCGCGCCGCATTACACTTTTTTTTACGCATTTCCCGGCTTTACACTTTTCCTTGAGCTAAAGAAACAGTTAATCAAATTTTTAAGCCCAAAGGATAAATATCTCAGCTGGCCTTATTTTTAACAGTAATCCAAACTCTTATATCATAACATACTTTCAAGCGGACGAAGTCGTGAGCTACTGCTGGTCATAAAATATATCAGCTTCAGTTCATCTAGCATAAAATAGAAGAATGACGTGAACGTTACAATTCAATCCACTTCATTTTTGTCCAAAAATGTTTTTGTGAGTTTTCATCTGCTACATAGACAAGGAATTATCGGTTACAATGTGTTTTTTAAAGAGCAGAACCATTTTATTGGCCACTGTAACTTTCCATCTGAAGTATATGTTGAGTAAACACAGAGCCATACCGGTAATTCGTATAACAAACAGATGCTGTTCGAATTTATTCAAGCAATATATTTTCTGCAGTTTTCGTAATATAACATAGTTCATAAAACAGAAAATACATACTTTTGGTAAACTTAGAGACAAATTGAAATAATCTCCGTCAAATCACATTTTTCAGTTTCTTCTTATTCTTTTCCGTTTTGGCCTCTATGCATTAGGTGGTTCTTAACTCTGGTGACATTTCTTTTTGGCCCAATATTCTTTTATCCTTGCACTGTGGTTATTTTTTCATTGTTGGGTCTATTTCACCACAGATCCGGGGTGCAGTGATTTGGCTGTTAGTGTCTGGAGAGAATCGGATGCTTCAATCAACGTTCTGTACTTATCCCTATTGTAGATGTCATTGGGGTCAGTTTTATTTATCATGTTATTGTCAGAAATAATTTTTCTGTAGAATTTCGGAAACAATAAATAACTGAAAATGTCCGATTTAAAAGTAAAAACAAAAAACACATAAATTCCCTTAAACATAGGAGGCACATCTGGTCCATACTACATTTGTATATTATATATGTATATAAAAAACTTAATTTCGATAAAATCTTGAAATAAAATTTTGGGGAAGTAAGAAATACATGTATTAAAATTAAAGCGCAATTGCGAAATCTCTTCCACGCTCTCAAAAAAGCAGTTGACAGGTGGTAGTAACGAACCTGTATAACAAATATTAGAAGGTAGTGTGAGGAAATAAGTGGAAAATGCCGTTATGGATGAAGTGGTAAATACAATAGTTAGAACTGACAATAAACCCTCAGAACGTGAAAAAATCTGTACCATAAGATTTTCAACATACGCGTCAAAAAAAGTAACCAGTAACATATAAACATAGTAGAAGATATCATGAGATGAAATTACTTACTAATACCGAGGCTGAGCTCAACAATCTAGCAGAAATGATTACACTGACCACATTCTAAATAAAAAATATAAACAGAAGGAAAAGAATTATGTTATTTGTTACATGTAATTACAAACCATGACAAAATCAATGATGATATCAGAAACAAGATAATCCCTCCATAAGGAATATACATTAATAGAAGAACAAACAATAGGACACAAAAGGCATAGTTAAATTGTATGTGTAAAAGAGCGCTTAATAAAAGTGAAGCTTAGAGTTTAGAGAAAAGAAAACCCCATCAAATGTGAGTAGTCTCCCACAAATATGCTTGCTTTTACAGATACAAAGAAGCTAAGGTCAGAAGGCAACCTCTTTGAGCAAAAATAAATGCTTGACACTGCACAAATCCAAATTAAATATGATGTTTGTGTGGAGAGTGATGAGTTCGTGAAAACTGACTGCGAAGGTGTATCTCCCTGTTTAGAAAACTATTAAACCAATGGAGAGTTTCGCGATTGTAGAGAAAACAAGCCAGTGTCCATCTCCATTAAAAACAGTCCCACAGTAAAATAGCTGAATGTGCGACTGGCTCGAGCCCACGGAATGAATCACTGTAGTTCATGTCAAGAAATACATAATATTAAAGTAGTATGGTTGAAAATATTCGACAATATGTCTGTACACAGTCATTCTGAACACAGTTGTTACTACTTAATAGGTATAAGTATAAAATTTTATAACGTCTATAACACCAAATATTAACAAATCTGTTATTTGGAAAAAATTGCTGTTTCAGGTAATACTGCTATCATAATTACTGTTGATAATAAATAAAATATGTTACATTAGTTAGTATACAATAAATGAATTTAGGAATAGTGAATATAAAGTCTCTTTACGAAAAATATGTAATTACGGTAATTGGAAAGGAATGTATATTTAGCAGTTGTCTATCACCACACTGTCCGAAATATGCATCAAAATGGACCATATATTTACAAGCAGTGATCTGAGTGTCGGCTCCTTGCTGATACTCAATAGTTCGTACCTATACCATTCATTAACGTTCAGTCCACTACGATTTAACAACATTGAGAGACGATTAATATACGTAATCACTAAATAAAAGATTTTCCTTGTTTTGTCCGTAACTTAGAAACTGTAGCAGAAGAATTTACAGTTTTTTTTTTTAATAACACAGGATATGTTTGACATATTTTCAATATCTTGATAATAGAACTTTTTAAATAGACCTGTTAGTAAGTAGAAAGTTGACTTGGATTATTGTTCAATCCTTTTCAGTGAAAAAACAAAAGGTTAATTATGAATATAAGGTGGGGAAAGAATTGCTTGCTGAAGACTTGAAATGTAAATATCTTGGAATTACTTTTGATAACAAACTTAACTGGGCAGGACACATAGGACAGGTGGTAGGAAAATGTTTCAAAGTTCTGCACTTGTTGGAGAGAGTGATGAGGGGATGTACGAGAGAAGTCAAGGAATTGGGTTACAAAACTTTGGTCAGACCATTGCTCGAATATGGTAGTGTAGTATGGGACCCTCATTTTGCGTATCAAATACAGGACTTGGAGAGGGTGCAAAAAAGGGCTGCTAGATTTGTTTCTGGAAATTATTGCAGAATGCAATCAGTGACGGATATGATAAAGGAGCTGGAATGGGATTCATTGCGAGACAGGAGGAGAATGAGGAAGATCATGGGAGTGTACAGGGCATATACTGGTGATGAGGCATGGAAAGATATTGCAATAGGTATGAAAAGTAGTGCATGGAAGGGAAAAGATGACCATGACCACAAGCTGGCACTCGATTTCAGGCACAAGGGTGTAGGAAGATTCTAATTTTTAGGTAAGGGTGTCAGGGATTGGAATGAGTTACCAAGAGAAATGATGAATAATTAACCGAAAACTTTGAAAGAATTTAAAGATAAAATTTGTAGAGGGCAAATGTAGGTAGGTGCAGGATAGGGGGAAGATGGGTGTGTAGGGAAATTGCCACCGGAGCCTGTGCTCCATTGCAATTAAATTAAATTAAATTAAATTATAGCTTATTTTGTAACCTACGAGCACTGAAAAGCAATACACTAATTACTGAGACAAGAAATTTAAGAATTATGAGCCCTCTCTCTCTGTTCATGTGCGAGAGACTCGTCATCCAACAGAATGCAATCTTACAAAATTATAAATACTCTATTCGCTTTTGTGCCAGCGCGATAGATAGCAATCCAAATGTAGAGTATGCATCTAATTCCGTTTTTTAAATAAAATCTCTGACAGATGTACAAAACAGACAGCAAGAGCAAAAATTTAAACATGGTCTGAAAATAAATAAATTGCAGATTGAAGTGTTTTAAGGAATTTGGATGAATCCACGATTTTGTGAATGAGAAAAAAAAAGTTCCATAATTTGAGATATAAAATTATTGAAACACGGTGTAATGGTTACGAGGAGATAAGAAGTTAGGGCAAGAGATGTTAGATTCTATCACATCCGATACTGATGTTGGTGAAAAATATATGGGCACATTTTCTTTTCTTCCATTTATTCCTTGAGGAGCCTGAATATCATCGATAATTGTCAATAAACATGTAATAAAATTACTGGTGTGAGGTTATTTTTCTGAGGTCTATCGATAGTCGACTCTCAGTAACATTTACAAGCTATAACCTAGTCACATTTTGCTACATTTCCTGTCTTCTCCTTGTATTACTTATATGCTAAACATCGACAAAAGACAAGGCCTGACGAATGCATGTTGACATTAAACGATTAAAGACATCGAGTTAATTTTACCCCATCATACACATCACAGAGCTTATTATGAGAGACAAGAGTTTAAAACATGGTTTAACGAAGAGAAACTAATGGATTGTGGTATCAAATTTCTTCTTACGTCGTTTATGTTGATTCAACAGGTGTTTCAGTTCCATTTACGCGTGTTTCAAAACCAGATCAGCTAGCTTCTGTTTCTTCCTGGTATTAGGCATGCGAATTATAATTGTGCAATGATAATTATCATTTAAAAGAACAATTTGCATTTAACTTCTTTCGCAAATTTCTGCCATCTGTGCTACGTTTCCCCTTTTCGAGTTCTCCTTTGCATATTCCAATGAATACAGCATCTGCATGCTAAGCGACTGAATTCTAATGAACACGCTCCTAAGGGCTCACATAGGATATTCCCGTTTGCTGTACACTGCTGCACCGAAATTTATGTAATGACCGAACTATAGGCTCACACTGGCAGAACGACTTCGCTATTCTACACTTCGCAGAATAAGCAATTTCTTTATGACTTTTCGGTCATTCACTACTTTTCCCTCATTTATCTGCAAGTTAAGTTGTAACGTTGACACTATATGATTTTATTGTAATTTTGTCTATAATGGAACCGACTTATCTTTTCGGTTTAACGTCCTCATCAATAATATATCTATAAAAAAAATGCTGATAAGTTGGAGAATTGTACTCAAGGCTTCGAGTTTTATACCTAAAGCCATAATAGGAAACGTTGTACGTGTAAAGGATGAAGGATACGAAGAAACAATTAGCTTCGGAATTAAAAAGCATAAAAAACACGATAGCATATATATCTATGCCATAAAACTCGCAATAAACGTTTTACCATTTAAATTAGCATGTAAGAATGAATTTTTCTGTTAATTTAATTACTTCATTGTTTATAAACATAAAAATCCCTTTATAGAATAGAATTTGGGATCGAATTTTAACAGGTATTAATGATTTCAATGGTTGCAAACGGTATGGAAGACCTAGATACGATACTTGTTATTCTCGTTCTCTAATATTGGTGGTTCCAGATATCTACACGAAAAGACTTACATTAAGAATTTGTTTATTTCATTTATATATGTAAACCCCAAACAGAGTTAAATTAAGAATATATCCATCTCAACGCAAAACCACAAAACAGATATGATAGACACTGTTTCATTTAAATATTATAAAATTATTGTTATTAATTTGAAAAACAAAACTATTTGGACCACCTCACTGGAGGCTAATACGTCTCTCTACTATAGTAATTTGGAAATAAAATTAGACCAATTCAAATAGATGTTGTGATTTCAGCGGAGCTACAAAAAAGGGAGGAAGATCCTGTATTAAGTGACATGGTGCAAAGAACCATGAGTCATTTTCCATCTTATTACGCCATGCTCCCAGAAATTTTTGCATTAAAAAATGTCTAAATTGTCACCAAACATGGACAAGCACTGACAGTGTTGTCACCTGATGGTGCACAAACCACAATTATCCACTACAATGAAATAGATGATTGATTGATAGTACCCTACAATCCAGTTTTCCTTATAGTGTTTGATGAACTGTTAAACGCTCAAATTTCTGAAATTTAACACATTAATTTAATACAGTGATCAAGCCACTTTCAGCTTCAGTTATACAATTGAAATTCAACTATATTACTTTCGAACGTTTGTTTACAGTTCTGGAGCAATGTGGAGAATGATCCCCTCCATTCATTCACCGCATTGTGCCATTAGAAAACGGTCTGAGAATCATAAAATCATGTTAACGACATTGTAAACAATCCATAAGACACGACAGTAAAAGCATTCTTTAAATAATGTAACTTATAACTTATAAGAAAGGTCTAAGATATTATAAATGAAATTTAACAACATATAAGTTCAAAATACGTAACAGCATGCATTGGTTACGAGCAATTAGGATTTTTTTTAAAAAAATGAAAACATATTTGTTTGATAGAGAGTACGTAGTCCATCTCAGTAACTGAGCACTTTCTCAGAAGAATGTTATTTCACTCTGTCGAACACTCCGCTTCTGACGACATATCTCAAGGAACTCTCATGGGAAAAACTCATTATCAGAAGCTGCGAGAAATGTTCGGAAGAATCGACACGATATTTTTGATCCACCATTATTATTGATCTATTGCGTCTTTTCAACAAATATCCGGAAACAAGATCTGAAGAATAATTAAATCAATGACGTAGAAAATAAGGATCTGTAGACTTGAATTGTCAGCAAAAAGTGTTTGACAAAGCTTTGACAGAAATGAAAAAGGGCTAATATTTTTGAAAGTAAATCATAGATTTCCTTTGACAAATAACAATTATACAATACTACGGAGTCTGTAGTATGAACAGTGAAGAACGGGCTTGGCACTTTCGTGAGGATGCGGGTTCAAATCTCCGTCCAGCCATCCAGATCTTGATTTTGCATGGTTTCCCCAAATCGCCCCAGGCGAATGTGAGCATTTAAAAAAAAAAAAAAAAAAAAAAAAAGATTAGGCCATGGCCTAGATCATTTCCGTTCCTTGCGCCAGACCTTTCCCGCGTCTGGTTGACCTAGACATCGGCGGCGAGGAGTAAAGCCATAAGGAAGTATATACATTCTCCGTGTGAATTGTGTAGATAATGAGGCTGAACTTAGGATCATCCCAGTATTGGTTTAAATGGCTGCTGGAAAATACCTAAAAACCGCAATCAAGATGGCCGGTTTGCCATTCCAGGGTTTTGAATCTGAGTTCGGCGTACCAACCCAGTCCAGAGTGGTCGAGCCTTTAGTGATGTATTAACATGTAGAACAGTAAAATTTTGAAATATTGATTGCATAATTTTGCTCCTACTCCCTTAATAATGTTTCATAACCCAGACGACCATAGCAGGTACGGGCTAGCACTGTCACTTCGTACTGGATTTGGCGGTAATTTGAATGCAGCAAAACTTATAACTGGGTTCACTGTTCGAGTTATGTTACCCGTAAATATCTAAAGAGTTATTTCGCAGAATCACTGATCACATTGGGTGAGCACAATTAAAACATTGGCTGCTAGGTGAATTGTCACAAAATTCATACACTTTTGTTAATTCCAGTGTATCAAGAATATTTATCTACAGACCGTAAGCTGCAGAAAAAATAATAAAAAATAGGTGTAAGGAATTAATTAATTTTACGATACTCGTAACATCTAGGGTTGGCATTGCCTTTCTCAGAATCAAGAGATACTAGTGTCATCGAAAAAAAAAAAAAAAGTTTTTCCCACAGAAAAAAGTCTTTTCTGAAGTAGCCTAATTAAATGAGAAGTAAAGGTGAATTATCGTTAGAAATTAAACTACGTGGCGCGTCCGGAAAGTAAGAACCGATTGCGGTAATGAAGTAGATTACTGAACGTCTAGCACAACAAAGTTGTGAGCTAAATTGCAATACATTAGTTTCTCGCCTATTATTTTAGTTTAAAATTGATGTTAAAATCGCAAGTCCCACCTGATACGCAGTGTAGGCGTTGGTAAGGTTCTTGACCGCATAAAATGTTAGTGCGTCGGAAATTTACAGACGAATTGTAGAGTTTTTTTTTTTTTGTTTTGAAAATTGTGTGGATGGGTGAAACGTAAAGAATTGGTTTCATCCACATTTTCACTAGGAATTAATCGTGCATAGCCTATGTCACTCCTGAAAGCAAGCAGTGGTCTTTATAGTGGCAACAAACTGGTTACCGTTGTGCAAGGATAGATGAACAATGATTTTTTCCTACAAAGGAATGCAAAATTCAGTATCCCCATCGTATGTGTGCTGACCAGTATCATGACTACACAAACAAATCAATAGACTAAAATTTATATCTAAAATGGAATCCTGCAGTAGCTAATCATTGTAATTATCACCTGCTCCGGTCCCGAATAGCGATACGCGAACGTGTCGCAAACAGACACGAAGATACATACGGGAGATGTTACTTCCTGCCAAATCAGCATAGCTGTAGCTAAATCCTCGTTATTTCGTTGAATAAGTGAACTGGACCTTGGCAAGGCCGAAAACCGACGAGGAAATAATTCCCGCAGTGAGAACGGCTTTTCGAAGTCTTTGGTTTCCGCGTGCCGAAGGCCGCCGGTTCGAATCCGGCCGCGGGCATGGATGTTAAGTGTTGTATGTCTGTGTGAATGTCCTGTCCGTCCTGTGGCGTCTATACACTGAAAGCAATTAAAATCACCTTGAGCTGGCTGTATGGCCTCCGTTGCCAAATGCCATTAAAAAAAAAAAAAAAAAAAAAAAAAAAAAAAAAAGTCTTTGGTTTGTATCAAAGTTGGAGAGAGACAGTCAGCCTATTTTGAATAAAACTAAAATTAATATATTTTTCCTTTGCCCGAGTCAATAGCAAAAAAGAAGGCGTATCGTTGAGAAAGCAGCGCGCGCTTTCTGGAGAGGAGGAGGACCGGACGTTTCTCAAGAAATTTCAACACTTCACATCTGTTCTATCATTGGGAACAACTGGTGGGAATCCATCTGCGAGCCATAATCAGACATCGGTCTGATTGTGTCAATATTCTTACTACCCAACTGGTCATTAGAAAACAGTTCCACTCGTGTAAAACGCCTGACTTATGTCCCATTCTCTTAATATTCACTCAGTCACATTGCAAGCATGCCAACTTTCATACCAACCGAATAAAATAAAATATGCGTGTCGTTGCTAAATTCTTCTGAGATTTGTCCAAAACAAATATTAATTTTGAGCTGTACTGTGGTTTTCTTGTATTTTGGATTAATTAAATACCAAATATCAATTGTGATATACCCTTTTTAAGATGAATGATAGAACTTACTTATTAATATTACAGTAAATATATTTACTAACAATCAATTCATAAGATATGAACTGTCGCATTACACCATCTTACTTATATCTAACTACTAGCTCGTACCCGCGACTTCGTACGCGTGGATTAAGAATTTTTTTGCCAGAATTAAATACAGTAAGTTGTTGGTAACGAAGGTTTGGTTCCAAACAATATCGAGTCGGAATAATTTGACAGGAAAGCTAACACTCCCAGGGATTTAGAGATTGGCTGTAACAATCAGGTAATAAAACATTGTTTTGTATTTATAGAATTTATTATACTGTCAAAAATTTAAAATAAATGTGCATTATATGTAACATTAATACATTACATTTTTAGAAGATTCATTGCTCATAAGTGAGAGCAATCTCGAGTCATCAGATAGAACTGGAGATTGCTGGTTGGTAGTCTTCTCCACCGTTGTGTTATACTTGGGAACAGAGTGATGGTTAAGGTGGTGCATATTTCTTTGGTAATATTCATTTTGCATATATGGCGGATAATGGATAGAAGCAGAAGTAGTGGAAGGAATGAGATATCTGTTATAATTGTCAGAATCACATGGCAGTGGATCATTATATTTTGTTAAAACCTGAAGAATTTCTGCTTTTGCAAATAACTTTTTATTTTCAGGAATGGTTTTTAAATGTGCATGTAGGGACAGTAAAATAACTTGTCATCATCGTCACCAGCTATACCAGAATGCACCTTATTGACTCTCTCAGTGTTTCATTAAGTTCCTTTAAAGTATCCTCTGAGTCATACGATTTTTTTTCTTTTTTGGCCACGATCTCTCGGACAAATAAATTCCTCCGGAATGTTTACTTCTAGTTCATGGCTTTCATTTTCAGGTTCCAAGCTTGAGAGTGTTCTTAAAAAAAAAAAAAAAAAAAAAAAAAAAAAAAAAAAAAAAAAAAAAAAAATGTTATATTATTATTTCCAATAAAAAATTTAAAAAAAACTTTTTAATATCACAAATCAGATTTTACCTGTTGCTTTAAAAATTCGGCTTTAAAAATTTGAAAATAAACGTATGATTTTCTGCTGGATGCTTCGTCTTCTGACTTAGATATCTTTTGCTTTGCTAAATCCTTAGTGAAGCTATTTCTCAAGCACTTCCATTTGCGTTGCATTTCATAGCCCAAAACAATTACAATAAAATATTACTTTGTTTTAACTGCTCAAAACATTGTTCCTATTGATAGTGGGTCACTATATTATAACTACAAAAAGTATTTCTCAATTGTTCTGTTGGGGGCTTGTGGCAGCAATTATAATTTCACTTATGTTGTCATTGGTTCATATTGGCGAAATTCAAATGCAGGAATTTTTAAAGAAAGTACGCTTTGGTATGCTATACAATCAAATTACTTATATGTCCACGCGCGTGCACCTATAGGAAGTCATAGAAAAGCAAAATTTCTCTTTGTTTTTGTAGGAGATGAGGTATTTGGCTTATCAAAACACATTCTTAGACCATATGGTGGTAAAAACCTCTCTACTACAAAAAGATTATTTAATTATCGAGCCAGGGGGTATATTGTCCAACAAATGGGAAATTTTTCACAGGCCACTTAACGTAGGAATAGAATTTTCTGAAGATATAATTAATGCATGCGTTATTTTACACCACTTTGTGCGCTCGAGAGATGATTTAATTTTTGATGATACCCTCTCATGCGAAGGATTCATTGATTTCGATGAAGCCAATAAGCAAAACAACCAACGGAAATCAGAGATTCACTTTCAGATTTTTTTTGTAGGTGAAGGCAATATTCCATGGCAATATAATATAATATAGATTTTTTTACAGTATCAGTGTAGTTGTAATTAGTTATTAATATGTTTTGTAGAGATTGTAAAACTTTAAATTTAAAGTGAAAAAGTAAATTCGAAAATTTAAATAACAAAATTTACTTACTTTTTTTTCTTCAACTGACATCCCAAGACTTTTGTTTTTCTATTTTATTTCAATACTCCCCTGCTTGAACATCCCATAGAGACGGTCTTTCTCGAATCAGCTCTACAAATAGTTCAGTATCAAAGAATTCCAAGCCACTGGTGTCTCGTGTGAACGGTCTAATAGAACTGACTGGTAGGTTGGTGGCCGAGACACGGGGCAGTGTCTGAGCGGCTAGAGCGGACAGCCACCGACCAGCCACAGAATCCAGTGGCGCAAGACACAGCCGCTGCGTGTGAACGCTCTCATTCTGTTCTATGTTCCGGCGGTGTCTCGAAATTCAGTGGCCGGACACCGAGTGTCCCGTGTGAAAGGGGCCTTATAGTGAACGAAGACGTCCGACACCTTCTACATCGCTATACATCAGCGCCACCTAGACTAAAGTTACGGTAAAGCTTCCTACGGACTACAAAGCCACTAAATGGAGCACTAAGCAATGAAAGAATATTGGCTTGGGAGAAGAGAGTGCACCATGATATCGAATGCATCAAGCCAAAAGAGGGTCTACCACCTGGGTTGAACAACCATGGCCTATATGGAAGTTACTAAATAGCTTCGAGTTGGAGTTTGCCACTCCAAAGTTACTCTTGCTTCATGGTGTAACGTCTACCTTGCGGACGTTTACTTTTGGGTCATACTGTTTTATCATTAGCAAAATTATCAATTTGGAATATCAAAAATCATACTTAATCTTCAGCTAATCACATGAAATATTATTATAATGAATAGGAAAATTGAAAATTGGGTGTACAATTTATTATTGTGAAACTAGGCAAACACGAAGTTTGTTTTTATTCTGAGGTTAACAATTACATATCATTGAATGTCAAACAGTTAGAGCAAAATCTCAGGGTCATTGCAAAATCTCAGGGTCATTGCAAAATCTCAGGGTCATTGCAAAATCTCAGGGTCATTACTGGGTGGAACGATTGCATGAGCTTCCGTCCGGGCCGTAGCTTTTACCATTGTTCACAGCCCAGGTCAGCGACCAGGCAAGACCCGCACCACATGAGGTCGTCCAGCTTCCTCGACCGCACCGCGTGAATGCAGTGTCCCCAGCTCCGGCGTCGTTGAACGGCTGTACTCGATGAAGATCAGAACCAGAGTGTCTCGTCGTCCATCCTTCTCCTCCAAGCAAGACTCTGTACTTCTCGTAATGCGATGTCGGGTCCGGCTCTTGGCGAATCACCGCAATCCGCGCCAAAGGAACAGCGTCACATTGGCCCCAGAACAGACAAGAAAAAACACCAACACGGCAATAAATTGAGGCGGCTTCTCTATTGGCTGGATCGTCTTCCCCTACTCTCATAAAGCACTCATTTACTAGGAAACGTCACTAAGGTTTATTTTTGCTAGTCCGCGCCAGTTTTTCGGCGGGAACTTTCCGAAACGTGCGAAAATAGAAAGCAGGTCTCAGTTATTTATGGGGGTTATAAATCCGCTTTATGTCCACGTTGAGTAGGCCGTTGTCAGCACCCCCCAAGGTGCGTGTAAATCTGGACGCTTTAGTTCCGTCACGTTTCTGTTCGTTGACATGACGCACCGGCAATATTCACACACATCGTGGGATCACTTAGTGCCTAATGGCACTGTACCTTTTAATTCATTACAACTACCCCATCACCCGTGCAATTGAAAATTATTCTATGGGATAATTTTCAATTCAGTTTTTCACTATAACTCCACTTATTTCTGGTCATTGGGTTAATGTTCCTTGTGAGTGAGATTAGTTCGTTCTAATATTCTCTAACTGTTTGTGATCTTTGTTAATAGTTACATTACCAAACTTTTTAAGATATACCCATCTTCAGTTCTCTATTTTAATACAACATGTGATAGCTTTGTACTTCACGAATTACTCTTGTGCCCTACTTGATTCCTCAGTGAACTCGCGAGACAATCCAGCATGTCTTACAACTACATATTACATATCTTATGAGTAGCATGTGACATATATCATTCTCTATACAACTAATTTAAATCTTTCTTAGATTGCCCTTTTTTCAAAAAAAATATTCAATTAAAATAAAATTACATCATTTTATTATTATAATATGCAAAATCATTTATTATCTATAATTTTTTAACACTTATTCTTATAATTACTTATTAATTCACTTTTTCATCACAAAAGTATCCTAACAGTTATATTTGTCAAATCAATACATGACATGAACTTAGCATTTTAAATCCTAATGCTTGTAATTAATTACAAAATTTTATTACAGCCTCCTTTATTTAACAACCTCTGTTGAAATAATTTCCCAGACTGGTATCTTTTTTTTTCAATTATTTAATATAAATACAGATTTTATTGAATGTTTTCCATAACATCAGAGGCATTAACAGCGTCTCTGGTCATATTTGACAGGCCAGCTGACTCGAGTAAACAAACCCCACTGCGATTCCGCGAACGCTTTCACTTTCTAAGGGGCAGGTATAAGACTCGGTCTCACAACAGAATACCCAGCTCCCTATTGTGTGTTGAGCTAACTGTTACTTCACACCAGCTTACAGTTTGGTTTCGGCTACATTCCGTCAAACTAAATATAATTCACTTGTATTGCATTTCTGAACAAGGTCTTAAATAACCGACAAATGACTTAAACATTTACTAATTCGTTAGCTTAATTCTTCATTTCGATAACAGATTATCTCGGGACATCATTTTAATCTTTATCTTTTCATTTCTTCGTAGACCAGCGCGCATTTACGTGTTAACCGACACTTATCTTTCCAGTTTGTGTAAATTCATACAATTTATCTCCTCTTCTAAGGGAATGTGGGTGTTCATATTAAAAAGCATCTCCATTTCTTTCATGACCTGGTACGTTTTATAATCTTTAAATCGTGGTAAACTATCGATTTCTTCCTGAAATCATGAACCCTTCGTTTTTCTTTGAGTATTTCTCAACAACTGCATCTAACACGGCTTTCTTCTCGCGTTTCCTTCTCTTTTTGAGTTCCTAGGACAACTCAGAACAGCATTTTTTCTTGTTTTCCTGAAACGTCTTTTATTTCATCATCTCTTTATTAATGATTCACCACGAAAGTACTTCTTCAAATTATTCAATTTTATTTCTTCACAGGCCTACACAATAATATATAAATAGATGCTCTCCTATTATCTTTATTTTAATCATTTCTTGATTTTTAACAACCCAACAAACTCCATCTGTTTATTCTATGAATCCACAAAGTTATTTAATATTAATTGAATTTCATTAATCGTAACTGTGTCTGATGGTTAACTTTTACACTCATCTGACTTCACATAGCGATCGTTAATCACCTCATATTATGATCTTCTCATTTTCTTCTAAAATCTTGAATTTGTCTATCGGACCAAATTACTTTTCTTCTTTTACCATGTCCCACAGATAACGGATTATTTATAGATTTTTCCGCATATTTACTTCTATGACTTTGACGCAGTGATTATTCGTGGGTCTCCCCCCTTTTAATGATGCATTACGCATATTTTCTTTGATGAAACTACTCATTTTCCTATTTTTCGATAACGGACCGATTTCTTTCCAAGCCACGAGAATTTATTTAGATTTACAGGATTTTTTTCACAGTGATCCACAACGCTCACTGTTGGGTTACCGTAATTATGACGGCAATTCTTCTTTAGTCTTAAGTTGAACAAGAATATTACTGTACAAAATAGTCTTCTCGCCCGAAACGCATGTACCAATACAAATAGCAAATCGTTGCAAGCATCTTTTGAGGGTGGACAGGTTTCATTCATTGAAGCACGTCTCTTTGACCGAGGGTTGCCCGTCCAGCGAAATACAATAGACGACCCTGGACCCAGGTAACATTCTAGAATTCCGCTACCCTCTGTTAAGCTTTCTCCAAACGAGTCCAACAAAATCTCGTAACTCAGGCATCAATAATTTACAAATCTCTTGTCCCTTCGTTCGATGCTGTAGACGCATAATTAATTCGCTTTCAATTACACCCGTTAATACTGTTTGTATTCTATAAAACTAATGAGTATACTTGCAATCAAAACTACACGAACTACAAAAACAATATTTTATCTAATTCACTACCTCCTCAGGTATATTCCTTAAATCTTCACGAAAAATTCTCTATTTCAATCTTACTGCAGGCATGGCATGTCGATAGTATATTCCTGATTCTGGAATGAGCCTACCTTTGTGTTCTCTGCAATCGAATTTACCATGGCGTTTCGGTCTGATTGTTTTTCATGTATGTGCTTATTTTGGTGCCGACGCTGGTTATTCTCCTTCGGATACCACTGCCTGGTAAAATCTCTTCTTTGACCTTGTTTATGTTTCAAGTGTCGGTTTTGACTATAAGGATTTCGATCAGCCCTTGCGAGACCATCGTGGTATTGGCTTTTTTTCATCTGATCGAAGTATCTTAATGTGTCCAAAAACTGCTTTCGCGTGGTGATCACGGCTGGGTTCAAATTTAATTGCATTTCTGGAGGGAAATGAGTGATGAGCGCGGCATTTAGTTCCATGTCACTCATAGGCTCATCTAAATATCCTGACAATACTGATAATCTCATTGCATATCCAAACATTGAATTACCTTTGCTTGCATCAAATTGGCCCCGGCATATGCGTCTTCGGGTTTGTATTTGTTCGTCTTTCGACCAGAATGTACTTAAAAATACACTTTTAAATTGTGGGTACGTAAACTCTGGTGGGCAGAACACTGTACACCAGTCTTTTTCCTCTGGACCAAGAGCTAATCTGGCTACATGTGTCTTTAGAGCTTCCGGCGTATTCTTTAGATCAAAATAGTACTCTAAATCATTTATAAATCTCCGTGGATTAATTTTCCGTCGAACTTCGAATTTTGGCAGCACCAATTCCTCTTGATTGTATGTTAGTGCTTCAGAACCATTTGATACCCTTCTCTCATCGACTTTCGCTTCAATTTCCTTACATTTTGCGATAATGTCAGCCCGAAAAGTCTTCTGAACTTGATGCGATTCTTTGTATAGCTCTAGTAATAAATTTAGTGATCTATCAAAATCCCTCATTCTTTCATTGACTGTTGAAAATTTTTGATCCGTGCTAGTCAGCAACTCTGAAACTACCTGTTCAGTGTGTAAAATACGTGTTTCGTGTTTTGAATTATCTTCTTCCAGTTTACCACATCTTGTAATCAGTTGATTCGATGTGCACTGAACTACAGACATTTCTTGTTGTATGTTTGTTCGAAAGTCTTCAAATTTATTGTTAGTTTCTGTACAAAAACTATCAAACTGAGTTTCTAACTGACCACTTAGTGCTTTTAAATTTTTGTGAATCTGTGTGTTTTGTTCGCGAATTTGAGCTTTTTGAGCGCTAATTTTAGAGTGAATCTGTTCTATTTGTTCTGTAAACACCTTTTTTAATATTACAAGTACTGATTCTTGCAGGAACTGATCACTATCAACGTTCTGTTGGTGTTTATTGTGCTTAATGTCACATTCCGGAACATCCGCGTCTGTATTGTCTGTCTGACTCGGTAGCGTCACTGTGCTATCGTTTCGCAATTCCAAGTATTCCACTCTGTTGTTTGCCATGATTGCAAAATTGCAACTGTATCCGTGTACTGGGATAGATTCTGTTTTATTCTCAACCGATTTTGAAATCTCAAGCCCATAATCAAATTTTAGCATAAAGTTCGAAGCAGTGCAATCAACACTCAAACTAAATCCTTTTTTGTATATATACCCGATAACAGTCATGATACATAAAGCCAAAATACGATACGGTCTCACGGGGATATCATTTGGAACGCCGGAAATAAATAAAAGTGCGAGAAACAAACAAACAAAACGCTCCATTTTTCGTTTCAAAGTTTATAGTATGACTCAAAAGTGACAAAATTCCGACTGACTTTATTTAAATTCTGAAAGGAAGATAATTTTTTAGATCAACGTTCCATTAAATCTGATCGACAACCCTAATATTTTGATTCCCGATATCTCAAGATGGATTATCCTACAAATAACAAACAAGACGAACACAACACATTTGACAAGTACTAGGATCACCAACACACGTAAAACAAAAACATGAATGCTCATGACACAAAATTTAGAAAAAACACCTGCCACAGAAGACATTCAAAAATCAAACATGCCGTTTTTCAACGCTGAATCGACGAAACAATCTTACCTTTATAAACCAGTCTCGAGAAATCGTTTCAACAAAGTCATTACCATCTATTACCAAAATTAGACAAAACCACATCACAATCGAAAGAAAACCAAAAATCATATTTCAACACCACAACAACATATCGAATGAAAGACAATCATCACATCATATTTCCACCATTGACAAACAAAATCATTTTTCAACGTCGATTTGAACATGTATCAACACAATACATCATATAGCATGATTTTCAAACTGCATCCATCTCCGTTGCAGGACTAAAATAAAATAATTCAATGGCATAGCATTAACATATCACATATAACATAAAATAAAATTTTCTGCTGGCTCATCTCGTTTCCACTGAAATAAAATTTCATCATTTATTTAATATCAATGCTTCATAGAAACTCTTGCAATCATTCGTATTTCGATAGCTCCACGTTTAGGGTGCCATGTTGTGACGTCTACCTCGCGGACGTTTACTTTTGGGTCATACTGTTTTATCATTAGCAAAATTATCAATTTGGAATATCAAAAATCATACTTAATCTTCAGCTAATCACATGAAATATTATTATAATGAATAGGAAAATTGAAAATTGGGTGTACAATTTATTATTGTGAAACTAGGCAAACACGAAGTTTGTTTTTATTCTGAGGTTAACAATTACATATCATTGAATGTCAAACAGTTAGAGCAAAATCTCAGGGTCATTGCAAAATCTCAGGGTCATTGCAAAATCTCAGGGTCATTGCAAAATCTCAGGGTCATTACTGGGTGGAACGATTGCATGAGCTTCCGTCCGGGCCGTAGCTTTTACCATTGTTCACAGCCCAGGTCAGCGACCAGGCAAGACCCGCACCACATGAGGTCGTCCAGCTTCCTCGACCGCACCGCGTGAATGCAGTGTCCCCAGCTCCGGCGTCGTTGAACGGCTGTACTCGATGAAGATCAGAACCAGAGTGTCTCGTCGTCCGTCCTTCTCCTCCGAGCAAGACTCTGTACTTCTCGTAATGCGATGTCGGGTCCGGCTCTTGGCGAATCACCGCAATCCGCGCCAAAGGAACAGCGTCACATTGGCCCCAGAACAGACAAGAAAAAACACCAACACGGCAATAAATTGAGGCGGCTTCTCTATTGGCTGGATCGTCTTCCCCTACTCTCATAAAGCACTCATTTACTAGGAAACGTCACTAAGGTTTATTTTTGCTAGTCCGCGCCAGTTTTTCGGCGGGAACTTTCCGAAACGTGCGAAAATAGAAAGCAGGTCTCAGTTATTTATGGGGGTTATAAATCCGCTTTATGTCCACGTTGAGTAGGCCGTTGTCAGCACCCCCCAAGGTGCGTGTAAATCTGGACGCTTTAGTTCCGTCACGTTTCTGTTCGTTGACATGACGCACCGGCAATATTCACACACACCGTGGGATCACTTAGTGCCTAATGGCACTGTACCTTTTAATTCATTACAATGGGGATATCTAGGAGAAGAGCCAGATACCACGTGTTCGTGCGGGGAGAGAGAAAATATGCTACATCTGCTGTCTTGTCCACAAATCGGAATGAATATCCCCAATTTGGCCTCCAATATTCTACTGACAATGCCATCGCATTGGCGGAAAAACTACCTCATATTTGATGCTGTCATCGACACGAGAAGAAGGACTAAGGATCTTAAGTTTGCCGTAGCGGGAGTAAGGAATATGGAATATTTTATCGTGGTTATGGAGTTAAGCATGCTGCTGTAGGTCAGCCATAATGGGCCAGGAAATCTCGCTTTGGGATCGGTCAACCCCGCGTTCCCGACAGTTCGTCTTGGCGCGAACCCTGGTCTCAGCCAACTTCACCGGAGCAAAAGTCATCTCCTGGGAGCGGTAGTATCTGTGGAATAAGACGGAGAGCACTGCATTAGGTAAACCAGAAGTCGATGATGGCAGTGCTCCTCTAGGATGACACAGAACGATCCCATTGCAGTTACAATAGCGCGGTGAGTTTCGCTCAGTTTTTTCAGTCTGAAAGTGATGGCCGATCATTGATACCGCCAGTGCCGAGAAGCGCCTCTGCATGTAAGTCCATTTTCTCTCTCTCTACATTGATGCTCACTCTCGTTACGTATTATGATATGAAGATAACTAAATACATTAATATGACTTATTTAAATGTTTCGGGGTGCGGACCACTTTCAGACAAAGTAATGATATGTAGACTATTGTTTGATGAATTATTCATGTGTACTTGACCGAGCGTGGTGGTGTAACGGTTAGCAATCTCGCCTCGCATTCGGGAGGACACCGGTTCGAATCCCCGTCCGGGCATCCAGATTTGGGTTTTCCATGGTTTTCCAAATCACTCCAGGTAAATGCCGGGATGCTTCCTTCAAAAAGGCCATGGCCGAATTCCTTCCCATTCCTTACCCCCCATCATTTCCCGTGTCTAAAGACCTCGCTGTTAAGAGACGTTAAGCAGTTAAAAAAATGTACTTGAATCACAATTAACCAAGTTATGATTTCAACATTGTATTCGAGTTTTGCAATATAGGACAGAAGTAAGAGTTGAATATTGTCTATCCACTCATAATATTTTGTAAATGTTCCTACCATTTTCCCCGAAATTAATAAGTGATTTCATAAACTGAATACAGTAACTCTTTAGTAAGAAGGCCAATGGATAGTAATTTAACCATAATTATTAAAGTTTTCAGGTAGGAAAGTTACAGGAGTCTTTTGGAAACATCGGAAATAGCGGATAAAGTAGTGCAATATGAAAAAACTAACTCTATGAAAATAGGAAACAGTTAAAATGTACTCACAAACCGTCATAAAATAATGACTATACCTACCAGCATTGGCGTATGGATTTTCCTCTATGGTCTCTCACGCAAACCAGTAAAGGCTGATCCCAGCCGAGAGGAAACATCCGCCGTCTGGTCCATTCCTTCCGCTGTCCCTAGGGAGAGGAACATAATTAATATTCACGGCATTAACGACGCTGCAGCAAGATTTATGACGCGAGGACCACGCACTGCGACGGAGCCTGGACTGGCTAGCCTGCTGGCTTATCTCGAGCGCTAATGTGTATGTAGAACTGATCTTCCGCAGCGGCGATCTCCTCTGTACAGTTATCTCGTTTGTACGAGTATAATATTAAGACACAATGCTGCTGTAGTAACGAAGTCAAATAATTCCACATTTATTTTCGAATCATATATGGTTTATGGAATTTGTGGTTCACAGAAATAATATCTGAAAACCTGCATCCACAACTTCTAGGTATGATGAATGTGAATTAATAAGATACAGTGATTACATTTAACAAATAAAAACAAACAAAGGATAGTATTTTTGGATTAAACTAATGGTTCAGAAGGGGGCGATACTGCCCGGCGGTGGGTGTTGAAGAGATCATGGGGGCGTTTCTGGACCAAGGGAAATTTGGGGGGGGGGGTGAGGGGTTGAGGATTAACCATCGCCACTCGTCTTCCAGTATTATAACCGACTTCCGGCTGCATCAAGGAAGTATTTAGTCGCATTCTCATTATCACATTTAGCAAAAAAGGCTTTAGTGTAGTTAGCAATTTATTAGGTAAGAAAAAAAACTGATTTTCAATAGTGAAACACGTTATTTAAGATTTCTGATGACAAATCGGGCTCAAAATATCGAAAAATTTGTCATTACTCCTTGCTCACCCCTCTAATTAACAATATTTTTCCGTAATATAATTTGGTAATCAAATTGTGAACAATTTCACAATATTGTTAATATGCTTCTATTGTACACATTGAAGCCATCGAATCACTGTTTAAAAAAGTGGGTTCTGAAAAGGGAAAGATGTTTTTTTTTTCAGAAAGATGTGGTAGTTCAAAAAAGTATGGGAACCAATCGTTTAATCTAATAAGATTTACTATTCCGAAAGGTGTACACTACTCGTTGTAAAATGAAATGAAAAAGGATGAAAATAGTTAGGTAGTACTTGGTCTGAGAAGGAAGATCCTACGTGCACTGTCGGCTACTGACGTGCATTTAAAAAAATAAATAAAAAAAAGCGGTGAACTCACATGTTAGAGTGAATGGTAGAAACAAGATACCGAAATATAACGAAATAAATTGGTGGCTGAAATAAGGAAAGGGATTGGCAGGAGTAGAATACAACACAGAACGAGAAGGTGGCGAAGTTAAAAGATGGCCCGAGATGAACGAGAGATGGATTAGCTGGAATTTAGTATGAAATAATAACCTTTGGTAAAATGTGAGGTACAACAATTTGTGAATGGTAAGCTGATAAGATGAGGAACAAAGTACCAATATAAGAGGATGATGTAAAAGTTGGAGGAGACACTGGCAGCAGAAGAAACGGAATAGAGAAAGTGGGATGTAATATGAGTGAACCATCAGAAAATGAATCGTCTATATATTTAGGACTAAATGACTACATCAAGACCACCGTAAATCTGAAATCCGAGCTGTAACGCAGGGTTTCATATCCAAGATTGGTGAAATATTGACGCTCTGCGTAAGCACCTCAAACACGTGGCTTCAACAACATCAACAGCTATACAGAAACTAAACAAACATAAAAATTATCTATCAGGGTATAAGCAGGATGGACACCTTCGGGATTTCGTAAATTTTATGATCGAAACTCGTAAATTATTTGGATAATTTTTCATAGCGATCCGAGCATTGCTGCCGCATAGAATAGGTGTTAGCTTCGATCAAACCACGTCTTGAAACATGTGGTCCTGTGATCGAAGGTATTGCGCTCCTACTCTTACTTATTACTAATAAATGAGTAGCAAATTAGTATTAACAAATGAAATAGCAGGGGAAATATCAAGTAAATTCAATAAATTCACTGGAATGGGATAAGAAGGCGAATATATGAAAAAAGATGAAATACGGTAGGAAAATAGTTCTGACTCAATTCAATAATATTACTAATAAAAATCTAACCACTTGAAGTATCTTTCCCAAGCGTCAGAGTGTAATAGAATGCAATTTATCAAGTACCTGTTAAACACAGATAGAACACAGTTGGTGCTGCAATCATGACTGGAGAGGAACTCTCTGAGCGCCAGGGTGGTAGAGCCGGAAGGTGAACTAGCTATTCATCACCTGTCTAGCAAGGAGCTACCCCATAATTGCTTCATTAGGTTAGAGTAAGTACTTTACAGAAGGCAAGCAGGGAGATAATTTTATCACGCTATAGGCGTCCCACTAACCTTGAAGCGTGCTGAAATTAAAAGGAATTATGGTATCTGACTCAAGGGCATGAGAACGTTACTTCATTTGATCATGCTATGTTTTGAAGGATTAAAAATATACCGATTCATTACACTTTATCTGATGAATATCTCATAATTTTAGACGCAAATACATTTCTTGCATGACTTACAATCTAGAGGGTAATAAATTTTGAAGATAAATTTGATGTGGAAGGTAGGTTATTAGCAGCGCTGTTTGAATTTGTTTCATCTATCCTCGGTATTTTTTTTTTTCAGCTTAATGATCCAGCGCCTATGTTTTTCTCAATTTCGTAGTGCCTATTCCGTTTTAGTTTGATTTTGTTAAAAGTGCCTGCCGATTTAGACACTTCAAGCCATTTTCTGATTCGAATGTCTGCAATTTTCTCAAAATTTTAAAATGAGAATCCAGCCCATATTATATTGTAACTATGATGTCTATCTTTCTACAACGTATAAATTTAAATTGTAATTGCTATAATTCATCAGAACACTGTTTTAGAGTCTGCAAAACTCACTCGCTGAATGTTAGACATGTATTGAAGTCTTCAGTCTACACCTTGATGCTCCATGATGGTAATAGCGATATTGTTTATTTGTGCCACACAACATCCGCAGTGAGTTACTGACTAATTTTAAATTTTTTATGCAGGAAGAGTCTACCTTACATCGTACATTCACCTGAGCTAATAAAGGAAGATAGTTTTTACGCTGATTGACAACACCCCTTGTACAGTTTCAGTTTTTCATTTGCATGCTGACTTCATTGCAAGCAAAGTCCTCTGTTGAAGATACTGTTAATTTCCATCAGTGCGATCTATATCATTCGGGGAAAAAAATGACATATGCTGTGATTCGGTCACAAATCGGTCTTTCATTGCTAACTAGTTGAATATTAGAGATGATTAGTGAAAATTGTTCCCTCTCGTGAACTCCACTGCCTGAGGAAATTGTAACAAGTTAATTTGTTGTATCTATGAAATGCATGGAGGTCAATTCCTTTTTCATCACCAGTTACTAAATCCTTCTTCGTTTTTAAAGAAGTCTCTTCACATGGCAAATCCTATTAACTTCCATTTGCTGGACATGTATTGATAGAATAATAACGTCTGGCGACAAGAAAATTGAAGCACCTAGAAGACATGATCTGATACCGATGTAACTTCATACACAGACACACCATCGGTGGGTATGTAGATGATTAGAGTTGCAACTCTCTGTGATAGGTAGAACTGCCACTAGAGTGTATAAGTAATGTTCATGTTTAGTGTCGTTGCCAAGCCTGTTAGGGTGTACAAGGAGCGTAAAAGGCTCTAAATGTTGATTGATAACTATGAAGGACAAGGAGATGGCGCGTGGTCGAGTGAGACAATGTTATCAAAATTTGACAGAGTTTAAAAGGACCTCGTTGTGGGTCTCCATTCGACGGGCTCAAAATCGTGCAATATACGGATTTGTGGGGCATTTTGATTTTACCGAGGTCCGATGCTGGACTGAATGGGTACGTGAGGGCAAACACTTTGTAAAGATCCCAGTCGACCACGTCTGACCACCACAAGAGAGGTCGCCGTATTGTGTGCATCAAGCACAACGTAACCCCTTCACATTTCCGCCTACCATCCGAGAACAAGTACTGGATTCCCTCCAACATTCTGTGTCATCTCACTCAATTGGTCGGAGACAAGCTGCACTACGCCATGGCTATCGTCAACACAAACAGTTGCGTTTGAAGTCGTACCGTGACCGGGAAACATGTGCTGCTGATGAATGGCGTCGTATTGTGTTTAATTATGACCATCCTCAGGGAGTATGGTGGTGACATGGGAAGAAGTCCCACTCTTCCAATATGTGGAGAGATACAGCGGTGTTGTAGCTGGCGTGAAAGTAAGGAGAGTCCGCTGGTATCACTTCATGTCACAGCTGGTTATGATTGAGTGAACTCTGACGGCACAGCGCTATTTCACGGACAGCCTGAGCCCTCATGTGTTACCTCTCATGTAGCAGTATCGTGTTCTCACTAATAAACAGTACATTTTCTTCCACACACGACACGTGTCTCTATGAACTGTTGCGTGATGCTGAGGTACATGTGTGGGACAACCTCGTATGTCAACTCCGTCAGAGTTCCAGTATGAAGGATATCAAGGAACAGTTATTACGGTTGTCGTCCAGCTTGCTTCGGGAGGGGATGAAAAAGGCTTAATGACACCCTTCCCAACCTAATCATTGCGAGCATCCGTGCTGGAGAGGATACAACGTCATAATGATAAGTGGGCTCGTATTACCAAGTTCTTTGCGTATTTGACTACCTCAACCCGTGAAGTTCCATTTACACTGAAGAGCCAAATAAACTGGTATAGGCATCCGTATACAACATAGAGATATGTAAACATTCGGAGTACGGCGCTGCGTTCGGCAACGCCTATATAAGACATCAGGTGTCTGGCGCTGGCATTAGATCAGTTACTGGTGCTACAATGACAGATTATCACGATTTCAGTTTAAACACCTCCGCTGGCCACAAAACTCCCCAGACATGAACATTATTGAGACTATCTTGGATGCCTTTCAACGTGCCGTTCAGAAGAGATCTCCACCCCCTCGTACTCTTACGGATTTATGGACAGCCCTGGAAGATGCATGGAGTCAATTTCCTCCAGCGCTACTTCAGACATTAGTCGAGTCCATGCCACGTCGTGTTGCGGCACTTCTGCGTGCTCGCGGGGGCCTACACGATATTAGGCAGGTGTTCCAGTTTCGTTTGCTATTTAGTGTATATTCGAGTCGTCAGCTGTTTCCCGTTGTATACAGGCACGGCCAAAAAGTGGGGACGAAGCTCTACTAACCACGTAGAATAGCGTTTGTTTTTAGTGCGATACACACCATTATGAAGCCTAAAGAATCAGTTGAACACTGTCACGCTGTTACAATTCAATGCTTGCATCATTCCTTCTTAGCTCTTACGACATTAATTAGATACTTAATTCCAATGTTGTGTGATAGAATACAGAATCCTCCTAGTGCCAATTGAAGAGTTAACCCTGCAGCAATGTGTCACTAGGGCAAGAAGAATTTGACTAAGCTATTACTGTCTGTGTACGAAGGGGATTTTATTACTGAACCAGCTGGTACCCACGATTTCGTGTTTGTCAAGAATTTTGAAGATTTTTATGTTTTTGAACTAAACCTTAAATATTTCCAGGAAAATAAATCGCCTATGTTACTAGCTACCAAATCAGAAATCCTCCAATGAAAGTCCCGACTAAATCGGTTCACACAGTAAATATGTTGCATATAAATTACTTATATTTGTTAATAACTGAAAAGAGTGTCATATTCTAGAAAAATATTCAAGAACATTCTGGTACAGTCTTGAAGATCCCAAAGATTTTTAGAACATTTTGGTCGAAATATGAAAATGCCCCCTGTCGACCACTTTCAACCACCATACCTCCCACACCCACATAGTTGTCGACATGCAACCACCATAGTGCACCATAGAAGACTCAAAGCTACTAGAACACCAAAATACCAGTGGTCTTCACTAAGTAGTTGTGCCTGCAGAATGAAATATATAGACACATGTCTATTTTTGTATGTATGTTACGCACAAAGACCAAAAAAGCGTCTGGTCCAGGTCGCATTCTCCACACATGACAACTCACATTTTTTTTAGAGCCAAATAACACGCCGGTTAAGAAAAATCACACATATTAAATGCACCCTGGACCCATTCATCGTAAACACATAGTTAAACACTGATAAACCACAGCGTGTTGTGGACGTTTTTATCGCTCAATGAACCTTTTCGGTCTTTGAGCGTAACGTGTATACTATACAGTGGCGGCTGTACCTTAAGTGCGCTCGTGCGCTGAACCACCAATCCAAAAGATTTAAAAAGGGCAAAATATTTAGTACCTACTTCATCTTTATTTTTATATTACCATTTTGATATTTATTTTGAAACATACAAAAACAAAAACGTATAAAAAATTAAATCTCCAATTATGGTGAAACAGTTTGAGCGCTTTACTAAACTATTAAGACTTATTTTCCTGTAAAGACAAATTATCGTGCGCTTCGGCGAGTGCACGAGGACTGCTAATACAACTTGTAGGTGATACGAGTTAATACGCCTGACGCGTGAAACAAAAGATAGTTCATAGAAACGTACCGAGTAATGAGTCGGTTGTCGAGCGCCGCACGTGCAAACCGAGGATTGCCGAGAGCACCCGATGTTTGACGAATTGGCCGGCCGTTATGGGCGCGCGCGATGCGACGCGGCACCCATGATTGACATCTCGTTATTAGACTATCAGTATAGTTTCACTGTATGTGTGACGCGCTAATAATTGTTTATTTATATTACCGTAAATAATTGTTTTTAGTTTTTGTTTCGATTTTTTTCGAGAACTTTTATTCTATACTGTGTATGGTGTTAGTGAAAATGAGCATAAACATTGATTATATTAAAGAAAATAACAGAACATTTCAAAATAAAGTGAACATAAAATTGGCCGGACCGCCACGGCCCTTTTTAAATTTAAAACAAGAGTGCAAATCGAAAAATAAAGCATTTACACGAAGTTTTAAAAGTGAAATGTATAATAGAAAGAAATGGTTGTGTGGATGTGAGCGTCTTAATGCATTCTTTTGTTTTCCTTGCATTATTTTTGGTGGAGAATCGATTTGGACAGAAACAGGAATCAAGGATTTGACGCATTTGAGTGAAAAAATAAAAAACATGATTCTTCACAAGTACACCTACAAAATGTAATGAGTTTGTCTGTGTTAGGCACGGTCGACATTCGTAATCAGCTAGATTCTGTGTATAGAAGCAATATCCAAAAGTATAATGAACAAGTTGATAAAAACAGGTATATTTTATCACGTCTTATCGATTGTGTCAAGTTTTGTGGTGCATTTGAGTTAGCTTTGCGAGGTCACGATGAAACTATTGAGTCTATTAATGCTGGGATGTTTCGTGGATTAATAGACTTTGTATCAGAGTTGGATACGGTCATGAAGGAGCATCTCACATCGTCTACAGTTTTCAAAGGCACGTCAAAAACTATTCAGAACGATATTTCGGACTCAATTTTATGTGTATACCACAAAGAATTGTCCAATATTATAACAAAATGTGAATACGTAGCAGTTCAAGCTGATGAAACTACCGATGTATCGACGACTATGCAGATGGTAATGATTTTAAGATACGAAGAAAATGGACAGGTTCACGAACGGTTTTGGAAATATCTTACGCCGCATTCCCATACTGCTGAAGGACTTAGTTCTGTTATTATAAGAGAATTACGGGAACTTCAAATAATTCCGCAACAATTAATAGCACAATATTACGATGGCGCCGCTGTAATGAGCGGGAATGTTGGTGGAGTACAGGCTAAAGTAAAAACCGTCTATCCAAATGCTTCATTCGTTCATTGTTACCCACCAACTAAATTTAATAATAGAAAAAAGTGTAAGTCAAAACAAAACCGTACAGAAATTTTTTGCTAACCTTCAAGCTTTTCCAAAGTTTTTTTCACGATCACCGAAGCGTACAGATGTTTTGAAAACTATTGTATCAAAGAAGATTCCAGCTGCTCCGCAAACGAGATGGAACTTTAATTCGCGGACCGTTGCATCAGTACATAGCTACAGGGAGCCTTTAAAATAATGCATGACCACCATTATAGAAACGGAAAATGATACCGATTCTATAAATCAGGCTGACATGCTTCAAAGGTATTTGAACGACAGTACTTTTTTATATTGGCTTGATTTTTTTCAATCTATTCTGCCACATAGTGAAATTTTATTCAAACAAATGCAAAAAAGAAATATTGATTTGGTTCATATAAAAAACTGTATTAATGATTTTGAAATCAGTATACAAAATGCACGTAACACCATAGATCAACTTGAAGAACCGCCTCAAAAAAGGTTTAAATCGTCTAGCTCTGTTATAGCAAAAGAAGTGTGCGATATAATTATTACTCAAGTGAAAGACAGATTCAATTTTTGTAATCATTTGATAGCAGCCAAATTATTTTCCTGCGAGAACTTTACCACATACCGTTCTACTTTTCCCGACAAAGATTTCACGATCACAGTTTCCACCTATGCAGCTTTGGACAAGTACAAGTTGAAAAACGAACTATCAGCAATATACAGTCGCGACGATTTCACCAACGCAAAAAGTGCAATTGCAATTTTACAGTTGTTCTATAATAATGACCTGACTGAATCATTTTCAGAGTCAATGAAACTATTGCGAATTCTGTGCACTAAACCAATGACTTCAGTAGAGAGCAAGCGATGTTTTTCGACACTGAAAAGAATCAAAACTTTTCTCCGAAATACCATGTCTCAGGATCGGCTAAATGCACTTTCTGTGCTTAGTATTGAAAAAAAATTCATACAAACAATACCCGATTTTAATAAAAAGGTGATTGAACATTTCGCTTCAGAAAAATGTCGTCGTATTGATTTAATGTATAAAAAATAAACATATATTATGTCAATTTTTGTTTTGTTGCATTTCCTAATTTTAATATTTTAGTAAAGTGCACCACCAGTTCGATAACCCACCAGCCGCCACTGATACTATATAAGATTTATGAGGAGATTTTTATTCAAGATTTATTTACTTCATTCTAATTTATTCTCGAATCTCATTAAACGTAAAAACAGAGTCATGAATTCTTGCTACTGCTGTTTGTTTCATACAAATGACTGAAAATTAGAGGAATTAAATTGTAAGAAATACTCAATCTAAAAGTAGTGATAAGTTCTCTGACGAAGATATTGTAGGTTTTTAATTACAATGCTTCCTGTAATTTTAAAAAATATTTAACAAATGGTACAGTTCTTATAACAAGAAGTAGTCTGTGTAAATAAAAGATAATGTCTCTTAATGAATGAATATTGATCGTACCAAACTCCTCTGGCCCACTTCTGATGATTTAGTTATTGAAAGTAGCGTTTAGGAAGATATAACTTTGTGAGAATCAAACATCTGCATACGAACTCGCAACTATTGCATCACGAAATGTGTGCACGATAATGACACGTGTGGTCGTTTATTAAATATTATAAAACAAGGCCTTTGACAGGGTATGAAAGTTTCCTCATTAATGGCACCAAAAGTGACCATTTAAGTTTTTAATATTCACTACTACGATTAGTGTCAAAAGTTCTGCTTCGCTTATTCCAGACCCCGTTAACATGACTCGTCAGTTTACGCAGTCTGTGAACAATAGGCCTTCAAGGTAGATCTCCAGCAACATATAAAAACTCAGGTATATCGAGTAGAATCTGAAGTCGCTACTTTGTCTTTATCTTTTCTTTCTTTTATATTAAATAAGTCACAATTTATACAGTTACTGGAAATTGGTAGAATCTGCTACCAAAAATAGTAGACATAGGAGTCGGTGGCTTTAGCCCAAGACCTTATGTTTTGGGTGACGCTATGGCCTCGAACTCAGGAGGACTCAGGATCGAAACCCCGTACCACCATCCAGATTTCAGATTATCATAGTTTCATGAAATTATTCCACCCGAATTCCAGGATGGTTCTTCCAATAGACCATGGTAGAGTTCCTTCCCGCTCTCCAGTCCTTCCTCACCTCTGATGACTTCTACGTAATCAAAAAGTAAAAAAAAAAAAAAAAAGTAACAAATGTTACTATAGGAGTTACATATTTCGGGTATAATACATCGTCTGTGACTGTTTTAATAGACTTAAATAAGGATACATCACCGTGCAGACATGGTTTAACACTGATTTCCAATGTCTCAAAATGGTTTGTTTTCAGCGAGACCATGATATTTCTACTGAAAAGAAAATCAATTTATGGATTATATGAAATTTGAAGTGCAGTATATCACTGATTATCGTAATGTATCTTTGAAAGTGTAAGAACTATTTGTAGGTGCTTTCGCAAAATTAAAGTGCACAAATAAGCAGAAATATAGTTATTTATTTAGAAGGTGCTACAAACATAAAATAATAAATCATACTGGTATAAAAGAAATGTTGATCTGTTGTATCTTTACTAAGTTAAAATTACTGTCGTTAACAGATGAATCTAATACTAGAATGAAACTGCTTTCTTTATTCCTCATTAAGATTAAATACAACATAATTTTTCAAAAAAAAAAAAGTTCCCCTACCAAATCAGTAATTTTCACACTTGAAGTCATTATTTTAACAGCAGTCCAAATAAAAATTAGCAATAAAGAAAACATTACTGGATCACATTTATCTTCCTTTGATTAAGTACAAGTTTCTTTGGTATTTATGACTCTTATTCTTTTACTTAATATATCAAGGAAAATCAAAAATTCTTAGCCACAGAAACATTTACCTACAAGAGTTCTACTGCTCTTTCACATAAATTGAGTGATGTTAGAAATTAATCTGTTAGTAGAAAAGAATATTTCATTTTTGGTTGGACACATTTCTTCTGATAAGAATTATTTGTAATTTGGATACAATAATTCTTCAAGTTTTTGTATTCTTAACTTTATGATGGCGTTGCTATTTATATTTCTGGCCTAATAATGAAAATAAAAACAAATACTTTTGATCGAAATTAGTTTTATTGTTTCTCAAAATATTCTCCGTGAATATCAATACACTTTTGCATGCGTTTGAACCAATTTTCGAAGCACATTTTCCACTCCGATGGAGGTAACTCCAGAACATACGTCTCGAATGCATCAACCGCTTCTTCGGGTGTCGAAAATCGTTGACCACGTAATTCGTTTTTGATGTGCGGGTGTAAAAAGAAGTCATTGGGTGCCAAATCAGGGCTGTATGGCGGATGATCCATCAATTCAATGTTTTGACTGGTCAAAAATTCCTTTGTTTGAGCCGATGTGTGACAGCTCGAATTTTCGTGATGAAGAGTTATTCGCCTCGTCTTCGCTTTTTTCCGAATTTCTCCAAAGACTTCTGGTAAACAAATGGTCGTGTACCATTCAGAGTTGACCGTCCTACGTTGCTCCTAACGCCACTGTCGCCACATGACCGGTAACGCCGAAGCAACAACATTTGCTTGGATGTGCTTCTTCCGCGAACAACTTTTGTCGGATTTTTCTCGTCTTGGAAGACCCATACAGTCGACTGCTGTTTTGTTTCGGGCTCATATGCATAGATCCATGATTCGTCACCTGTGTAGATGTTATACACAGCCTTTGATGAACCTTGGACGTATTTTTTTAACATTTCCTTGCACCAATCGACACGAGCTTCATTTTAAGCGTTTGTCAGATTATGAGGGATCCAACGCGAACAAATCTTTTTTGCAGCCAATTGATCTTACAATATTTTATTGATACTTCTCATACTAATCTCCAAAGATGCCTCAATCTCAAGGTATTTCACATGCCGATCTTGCTTTATCAGTTCACGCACAGCATCGATGTTTTCTGGCACAACAACCGTTTTTTTTTACTACCCTGACGGAATTCGTCCTGAAGCGAACTTCGGCCGCGATTGAATTCGCTATACCAGTTTTTTACAGTGCTATATGATGGTGCTTTATCGCCGTATAAAGAATTAAGTTCGTCAATCTTGATAATCCAGGTCGAAAGTTGTGAAAAATAATCGCACGAAAATGTTCACGAGTTAATTCCATTTTTCGTCCGAGATGAATTTTTAAAGTTACTGTAAACAACAAATCGCCCTCAAATGACACATTGTTATGAATTAGGCTATGTTCAACAGTGTCAGTGTTTCCAATCAAAACGGCAGATGGCGCCTAGCAACACTTATTGTTGCCAAGACCAGAAATATAAATAGCAATCATCGTATTTATTGGTCCGGTTTTATTAAATTTCCCCTCACATGAATGGTTCCTTTTCGTACTGAATGAGGAGTTTGAAGAAGAAAGTATATACTTCTTTGACAAGTAATGTTTTTATCAACCACAATCTCAAACCACCATCTGTCATCTTACTGCATGAAACCTTTAGTTCCAGTGTTTCTTTTGAGTAGTTCCTGCTCTCGGTTGCGGTAATCGAGACATATGAGAAATCACGCTATATTTATAGATCTGCATATTTCAGAAATATTTTCGAAGAATTTATGATTCCTTTCCACCACATTCGATGATAAAGACATGCATTTAATTTCCTGAGCTTTACTCCAATGACTAATGGAAAGAATGATTTTCAATTTAAATTACTCGATTTTCTCGAGGCAATATTCACAAAAAAAATTTTCATGGTAACTTCTTTAATAAGTGTATTTGGAAATAAAAGTACTTGGAAATTCTCTGAATTTTTCAGTTAAGTTTTTAAATCCCGGGACAAAAATTACTTCACGATCACCTATCATTATAACATCATATTTCGCTAATAGACTATTTATTGTGCGGCTTATGGTTTACGTCTCGTCATTTTCTTGGCCATTAGAGGAGAGGGAAGGTCTAGGGGCAAAGAAATGGAAAGAATTTAGGCATGTCCTTTTGAAAGAACCATCGCTGCGTTCGCCCGTAGTGATTTCAGGAAACCATAAAAATCCTAAATTTGGATGACTGGTCTGAGATTCAAATCCTTGTCCTCAGGAATTCGAGGCCAGAGTTTCACGGCTCACCCACCACGCTCGGTGCTAATACACTATTTAACCTCTTCTTGCTGGATACTATTGATTAGGATTTTGAAACCTCTGCGATATCCCGAGGATTCGCTTTTAAATTTATGCAGTTTTTTACCATGTACAATAGCCAGATTGGTAATTCAAACTGTATAATAATTTCAACACATCTCATTATATTTTGTGTTTTCCGAGACGAATAAAGACTTTTTATACCATATTTACAGTGCATACCACGCGAGAAGTCGTCTCAACTGAGGATGCAGCTGGGAACATCACTACGGCTAGTCCTGAAGACGTGGTCGGCTTTTGGCTTCTGGATTCCGGAATGTGCAGCTCATAGCCTACTTCTGAACGCTCTCTACCGACTGTACTCACTATTTTTCTTTAGTTGGTTTAGCACTATTATCCTGTGGCAGGGAGCAGGTCTGTACGTCTATTGGGGTGACATGGATGCCACGACCAACAACCTCTGTGTGATGACAGGGTACGTAACAGCATTCCTTAAGATGATCACTTTGAAGTATTTGAAGAGCAACCTGCTATCCATCGTTGCTGAAGTGGATGCCGCAGTTTGTGCTCTGGAGGCGGAATCCACCGTAGCTGCAGCCATCGTCCGAAGGATCAACCAGCGTACTAGCAGATTCACAATCTTCTTTCTCTCACAGGTAGGTCTACTGTATGTTGATTCCTAGTGCACAGCGACACTGTGATACCTCTTACCGGTATGTCTACATTCAGCCTGAAGTTAGTACCAATTATTTCATTTACTCAATGGCGTACTGATGTTACGCATGGTGCATGAACTTACAGTAGGCCCTACATGAAGCGTCTTTCTGTACCCCAGTTATTTTGTAGAAACTGCCCTGATAGCAAGTTATTCCACAGTAGGAAATTATATTTTAACAGGAAACAAATTATTATTTGGAGTTAAATTTAATAAACAGGTTGTAACGTCATTAAAGTCTTAAGTTTTCTTGTACGTTGATGCACATACTGTCATTTTACCACATATTAATAAAATTAAACGATGGATTCGTTTTCCGAAAAACTTGGGAAAAATATGTAAACCTATATACCAATTAAAAAAAAAAACAGGGGTTTATAAAGTTCATATTAAATATAATTTGAAAGATGTAGGTAACTTTTAGATATTTCATTTACATCAATTGTTACGAAAACAATTGCTCTACCAAATGAAACATTCAATATTATTTTAATAGCTTTTATTTTACTTGAGCCATCTTATCGTTCCAGTAGCAATGAACCATTAGTTTGTCACTAGCCGACTACGGATAGATATTGATACAATGCTTAAAACTATATAATGAATGAAATAGGAAGAGAAGTATGTATGTAATTCATATATAGATGTACTATTTTTATCTGAAAGCTTTATTGCTGTAGAATTACACCTACAACGTTATTTTTAAATTTATTTGCATTTTATTCATTGATTTAAATTTGCCTAATTGTTGAAAGTATACAGGAAATTTAATTTCGCAACACGTACCGCTATTGGTCAAATAAAATTTTGACGTCATCCACATTCATATTGCAATAAAACTGTGGTTACGGGGTGTTTTTACATTTCTGTTAGAGAGTTTAAGTACAATCGTATTAGCAGAATTGGTGAAATATTGCATTCTTGGGAGAATACTCATAAAATAAATAATTACCGAAAGCGGTTTTGTAAAAGCACAGTCACCCAAAATTACGTGTTTTCATGACGACAGCGAAGTTTGCATTAAATCCGGATTTTACTGCCGCAGAGTTCGGAAGAATGAAAGCTGTAATGTAATTAAGTTATAGATATCTGAATTATTAAGCTCTTTACGCTTTTAGTACTATAGTTACGTATTAAATAAACCTAATGTGAATCAGAGAACACGCCGGACAGACCATTGCTTAAATATGGTCGTGTAGCATGCCATCACGTACAGGAGTTGAAATGTGGGGAAAAAGGAGCTGCCCGACTTGTCTCTGGATTTAGCATAGAACACAATTAGTAAGTGATATGATGAAGGAGTTAGAATGGATTCTTTGGAAGACAAGTGGTGCTGAGAATCATAGCAGTGTACATGGTCTTTATTGGTGATGAGGCCTGGGAAGATATTGGTGGAAGAATTAGGAAAGATGCATGTATGGGAAAAGATGACCATGACCACCTAAAGGTGTGGGAAGATTTTCTTTCGTAGGTAGAGGATGTCGTCGATTAGAATAAAAGAATTTGAATAAAAAATTTAAATAAAAATTTAAATAAATAAAAAATAAATAAACAAATAAGATTTAAATAAATAAAAGAATTTAAATTAGTAGAGGGAAATAACAGGCGAGAAAAGGAAAGGAGAAAAATCGGCGCTCCATCAAAATTAAATTAAATTCTTTTTTTTTTTTAATTCTACTACATTAACGACGTTTATAGTAAGGTCTAAATGCAACCCGGACAAGGGTGGCAACTGAAAGTTTTTATTACAGGTAATATGCAACAAATTACATTAGGAGTTATTTTATAACAATTTTACTAAGTTAATTGCGAAGAAATGGCGTCCAGAACGCTCCGTTCAATCCGTCATTTTGATGATCTTTGAAACTAGGAACATAATAAAGTACCAGTAAAACAATTAACGGTCTTGATCTTTAAGATTTTCAAACTTGATCAAGCTTAACTAAGAAATGATTTTAAAAATATACTTAAAAAACGATTTTAAACAAAATTATGATTTCAGAATTAATAGTTAACGAATTAATGTCTGTTTTAAGAAATGTAATATAACAACATTAAACGCGATTTACTTACATGAAAATGATCTTCACAACAGTATAAACAACTAGTTGAAGATGCTTTATCTCTTCTTATGGCTTTAAACAACTTTTTTCTTACGTTCGCATCTCGCATGAAAATACACTTTATCAGGTATACTTCCTATCGTATAGGTACAATAAGTATTTCAACCTTCTTCCATATCGAAGATAGTTATGAAACTAAAATCTTTTTACACAAAACACTCCACAACATACAAGATGTAGTCGCAGACATGACGCCAGTGAAACTCGGTGACAATGCTCCAAAATGCCGGAGTTTAAATCACCCGAATTTAGTTGCAGTTTTAAAATATTGATTTTTGAAGTTAAATTTTAACATTTTCAACAATGTTATTTTTTCTACGATTATGTAACAATGGAAATAATACATTAAAACTACCAAAGTAGTACATGCATATATCCTACTGTAAGTAACACCCTTATCATTTAAACGCACATAATTTTTTACTTTGTTTCATCGACGTTTTATTTATTCATTTTCCATTTACTTTATTTATGATCCTTTTCGTGTTATTTAGATTAGTGTTTGGTTAGATACATTATTTGTTTTCTTCATCTTGGAAAAATAACCAAATAAATTTTTTTTGAAACATGTGATGTTAGACTTGTGCGAAAATTACCACATTCGTCAGAGTATACTTTTTCCAGACGTGTGAAGATGATCCATTTATTAAAATCAGCTGGAAATTCTCCTATTTCATAACTTTCTGATTATCAGGTTGAATAATCTACGGATTCTTTTTTTCTCCTAGAGATTTCAGAAATTTCGCAGGAATCTCATCAATTCAAACTGCCTTATTTGATTTCAAGTCATTAAAAGCTATGTCAAATTCTATTCTCAAAACAGGATCCCCTAAGTCATCTTTATCAACGTCACCTTTTTTCTACCATTACGTTGTTGTTCAATTCATCATGCAGTTTCTCAATATATTCCTTCCTTCGGTTATGTGTATCATTTGAGCTTAAAAGAGGTTTCCCATCTGTAGCTGTAATGTTATTTCGTATTTTTTATTTATTTACCCTTCATTTATACAGTCTAATATCTAGTGACTAAATTATGTCCTACGTATTAATTTTTAAATTGTTGATTGCATAGCTCCAGGAAATTTTCAATGAACATGTTTATGATTCTTAAGACTTGCGCGGCCGTCTTTGTTCATGATTTATAGTTTTTCGGGTTATGCCACGTCGTTTATTGAATTATCTGAGCTTTTGGCTGGTATACTACAGCCTTCTTCAGAGATACTATTTATATCTTGTTTCTCATATACATTAATGATTTGTGTCACATAATAAGGGGGATGAAAAGATTATTTGACGATGATGCTGTTATTTACCGTGAAATCAAACCCCAGGAAGACTGCGCGTTGTTACAAGACGATATTATGAAAATAATTGGGTAGTGTAAAGATTGGCAGTTGGAGTTAAACGCTAAAAAGTGCCAAGTCATGCGTGTAAGTAAAAAGGTGACACCATTCAGCTTTGAATATACAATTAATGGTACTGTCCTTAGAACGGTAGTTTCCACTAAATACCTAGGCGTAACAATTCGTAATAATTTGTCGTGGAATAAGCATATCGAGAATGTAATGGGGAAAGCAAATCGTATGCTCCGATTTCTCGGTCGCAATTTAAAACGATGCACTCCGGAAGTTAAATCGATTGCATATAAGTCACTAGTGCGTCCTCACTTAGAATATTGTTTTTCTGTATGGGGTCCCCATCAAAAGGGGTAAATGGAAGCATTAGAGAAGGTTCAAAGAAGCGCCGCCCGATTTGTGACAGGTATATATAGTTAGAGGGAAAACGCAAGTGCAATGTTGATGGAGTTAGGTTGGGAAGACCTGGAACACCGAAGGCGTTGCTCGCGACAGAAGCTAATTAAAAAATTCACGACTGACATACTTCGGAATGCCAGCAAACGAATATTGCTATCAGTAACATTCAATATCGGAATGACCGCGAAAATAAGATAAGAGAAATCAGGGCCAGAACAGATTCTTTCTGTATTCATTTTTTCCACGAGCGATTAGGGAGTGGAATTGAAATGATTTACCGGGCGAGTAAACTTAAAATCCGACAGGAGTAGCTTTCGATAAAGTACTCCGGCCATCCTGATCTGGGTTTTCCATGGTTTTCCCAGATCACTCCACGCAAATGCTGGGATGGTCCCTCACAATAGCCCATGGGCGCCTTCTGCCATATCCCGTATATCCCTTCCAAACTATTACCCTTTCGGATAGGTGCAATGCACCCTCTGCCACACACTTTTAGTGATTAGCGGAGTAATTATAATAATATTTATGTTCACATAGCAACAGTCGCCAAGCATCGCAGAGTAAAAGGCAGAAATTTTAAGAAATTTGAACAACTTCAACGAAGATAGCGGCCTTTTACTCTGCAATGCTTGGCGCCTGTACCTATGTGAACATAAATATAAACAGTATCTCTGAAGAAGGCTGGAGTATGCCAGCCGAAAGCTGAGATAATTCAATAAACCACGCGGCATAGCCCGAAAAACTATAAATCATAAACATTTTTATGCAAGGAATTTGGCATGTAATTCCATTACACTTGGACTTATTGTGTAATTAATTCTATAATATTATATTTGGTCTTGTTTACAATTATACAGTTACAGCTGCTTTTTCAAACTTTTTAATATTATCTGTAATATAAAATGTTGCTTATTGTTGTTACACTCTTTAGCTCCTACTTATAATTTAATGTTGGAACTGACATTTCCAGAAGCCGAGCTTAAACCCTTCCCTCTGACTACTACTTAGAATCGTATTCTTTCATTGTTTTTTCACATCACCAAAATTTTATTTGATCTTCCTGTATGCCACATCTACCTTATCTACGACCATTTCCTTTTCTACTTCCTCAAACTTTTCTCGCAGCCATTTATCTTTTGCTTTTTTGCATTTCCTGTTTACTTGATTTCTAAATGTCTGTTACTTAGGGTTACAAGAACTACAGATAATTTGGTACATGCTCATCAATTTCTGTCCGTGTCTCCGAATTTTTCAACCACTACTTATTGCAATTATACTGTCGTGGTCTCCAATATGCCATTCTTCAGTAGTCTTATTCGTCCAATATTATGGTAGACCTTTTCCTATTTTCCTTATTCACCAGTGCTGTATTTGGCATTCATTCGTCTTACATTCTCGTCACATGCCCCAACCATTAATAATCATAATTAGCATTTCTAGCATTGTTCCCCTTTTAACTCCTCTTTAATCATTTTATTATTAGCAGTATCTTTTCTTAAAACTCTGTCAGGAATTTTACCTCTGATTTTTAAGTTTGCCTAAATCACTATTAGTCCAACTCTATTTTTCAGAGCCATACGGAATTCTGTGCAGGTAAAAAGAATGTTTTAGTTCTTCATGCTGTTAAAGAGTATTATTTTTTACGTTAGAGACTGACAGCGATTTCATTTACAGGTGATATCTTTAACATCCTTGTTCGGCTTGAACTCTCTGGTTTACGGAACGCGTGATACGCATTCAGAGTTCCCGGTAGTAGCGTGGTTACCTTACGACACATCTACCACGCCTTACTTCGAGCTTACATTCATCTACCTCGGCTTTGGCAACATCTTCGCTGGAGCGACCATAGTCGCAGTCGACGTAATGGTATTCAATCTCCTGGCACAACTCTCTTCTATGCTGGAGATACTCAACTTCAAGCTGCGCAGCATCCGTCGCCGACCGACAGAGGGGCAGTGTGGGGGTAACTGGGCCCCCGCGTTGGATTCAGAAACAAGAAGTCAGTTACCTGCCTCGGGAATTTCGTGGAAGTCTGCTCACACAGAGGATGATGAGGACAACCGGATGTACGGGGAACTAGTGGAGTGCGTGAAGTTACATCAGAAAATTATAAAGTGAGTTTCGACGAGCGATTTAATGTTCTAAATACTAATCTACAAATATTGCTGCACTGTAAATGAATTATAAAGAACTTCACACGGTAGTAACTATATGAAAGCTAGGTCGTGTTTATTATTTGTCAACGGAGCGGTCTGGTGTCTCAATGGTTAAGGATCGGAAGGTCCCCGGTTCGAAATCCTGTCACGGCGTGGATTTTCACCTTCTTCTTCGTCATAGCTTGCGGTACAATGTGAATTTCGCTTCCGTAGTTTGTATTCCACTTTAAAGTGAAGGTCCCCTGTACCTGGTGAAGATTGCCGGGTTAAGTTAAGCTGGTTATGTGAGGGGGGGGGGGCGGGATGAGCAACCAGTAGAAACCTGTCATTAGATCATTACGACCACGCGGAATTATTATTATTTGTTTATTTCGATATTACTACTATTACAAATGGTTCCATCTGTAACGAAAAGCACACTTTTACGAAATCGAAGGTTTTCCCGGCGAATCTACTGCCTGAAAATTTTTGGATCATACGTTCGGATCAATTGATTTGGTGGCACTACCAAGAAATTTTTAAGCGAAAGAATAGTATCTCGGAAGCACTTGTTATCAGTATTGTAGATCAATATTAACTGCACAATTATTCACGCTGATTGTATTAGTAACATAATATAACTTACCAGAAAGCTCTGAATAAAGCATTAAAGATCGAGATTATGATATAGTATGTCTTAACTGTCTCGTTTTCTGATATGTTGTTTATTTTCATATTCTGTTTACACACCCTATATTCAATAGCTCCTATATATTAAAACAACAAATTTTAAATATCTCATTACTATATCTATTCAGTATTTGTTAAGAAGGGTTATGGATTTGTATTAGCGTGTTGGTTTACTCTTCTTTTTTTGTTTTGTTTTACGCCTCGTCGACGGCTAAGGTCATTAGAGGTGGGATGGAACCGGGGACAAGGAACGGGAAGGAATTCGGCCATGGTCTTTTTGAAGGAAGCATCCCGGCATTCGCCTGGAGTGATTTGGGGAAACCATGGAAAACCAAAATCTGGATGCCCGGACGGGGAATCGAACCCGCGTCCTCCCGAATGCGAGGCCAGAACGTTAACCGTTCACCCTCCACGCTCGGTTGGTTTTCTCTGTGATGTATAGATACCAAGAACACGTTTCATGGAGTCAATTGTCTGTAATTATGCACAATACGTGTGATCAGAAAGCGGTGGTTGTACAGGGTGTAATAATCAGGAGGTGATTATACACTACGCTTATTGTTAATATAACCGCAGAATATTAAGAGCTAAATATTCATCTGCTACGCGTAATACGAGGTACATATATGCTGAAAGAGATCGCAGCGAACAACACTCCATCGCTCCATACAGATTTAGCTAGAGATCCCAAAGATAAATGCATAGGGAGCGTCCAGTAATAACGTGAGGTGTTTTTTCCGGAATTCCGGACCCCTCTCCCGCTCAGGTGAGATATGGCCGAACCCGCCTCTCCCCTATGATGACGTGAGATTTTGATTAGCTTAATCTTAAGAGCAACAATCGTATGTTATTTAATCAAAACATAGTGTTTTGATCAAATCAAATCATAAGATCAAACAATGAAAATAAACATATCAAATATACTATATTCTTAAAATTATTATCATCAGGAGTTCTTCCCCTCATTCCTTGGATTTGTACCGACATGAATTATTATTCAATCCATAGTAATCGCAAACCTTTTATTTCTAGTATTAATTATTGTCATCATTACAACCCTCACTTTGTATTGCTACATACGACTAATTTTTTCAGCACTTATATTCACTAATACAAAAAAAAACAAAGGAAATATTATAAAAAATAACTCATCAAAAACAAATTGTTATATTTCATTATAATAAGAAACACTGGTTATAAAATAATCCCTATATTAAGATTTATAATTTCAGGAGTTAAGTTAAATAAACTAATAGCCTTTAAAGTTATAAATAAAAGAACTACTTCTGGCCTTAGTATTACTACACGATTAGAATTGCAGTCTAACATCATTTTTTTATATAAAGCCATAAGTGGTGAGAGAGTTAAACTCATAAATAGATTTACAGTCTACCATCTTAATATTGCTAATAGACCTCGCAGTATTTTGAGACCTTTTTTTATAGCTCTCTTGCTGCCGAGGGCGATTATACTCCCTGTAAAGTCGGTTTTCGCGTCAATTCTAGACGTTATCCCTCCATCTAAAGTCGACGTCTGCGCAGTTTTTAGACTTTATATGCACTGTTGTCCTTTAAGAATTTCAAAACCGGACTCTCCCCCTCCCATTTTCATCTCACGTAATTAATGGATGCCCCTTAAATATAATATAAGTTATTTATGTGATATAATCTAGTGTTATATTTCAATAAAAAATTTATTACATAACACTTTCTAATAGCATATAATATGTAATAAATAGTTTATATTATAATAAATAACTATATTATTCAGTTAACTAACTTAATATAAATCATTTCTATATTAAAATATTCTTTAATAATTTATAGTATAATAATTGTTATATATATACATATAATTATAGTTTTTAATATATAACATTTCTTTTTAAACCTTACAAATAGGACTTATCTAATCTTATAGATATATGTATAAATATAAGTATTTATTATAATATAAATCTTTCTCGAGCTAATTTATATATTATAATATAACCATACAAAATAAATATGTTATTATATTTGCCGCAAGCATAGCACCTCAAATTAAAATTTCTCTACCTTGTAATATTTGTAATAATTAAAAGTGTCTATAAATAAAATCTTACATAATATTCAAATAAAACATTAAATAAATAAAATATCAAATGATGTGCCTGAATAAAGGACTATCATGATAGGGAGATAACTACCCTCATTATATATTTAATAGATTTAAACAATTCCCTCAATTATCAAAAACTTGTGTGCTTCATACACCTAAATATGATTTAAAAGATAAGCTAATAAAGCTAATGGGTTCATACCCCATCAATAGAGATATTAATTATCTTCTTTTTAGTGCACAACAACACAGTAAAAATCTTATTCCTATCATTTTTAGTGATAGGATCCATATTATCCATTTCCTCCAATTCTTGACTTGGATCTTGAATAGGGTTAGAAATTAACATACTATCTATAAATATGCCACGGGTCTGCACCAGTTAAGTCAGTACTAATAACGCTTAGTCGGTGATCGAGAATTCTAGCGCGGTCCTTCATAAGTGGTCCTCTTTCGCAGAAAACGGTGGCGGTACCTTTGCTGTACCTTTAATACCGAGTTAACCACACAAGAGTGGATTTAAGTGTCCAGCGGTGCGGGGTCTTATCATGAGCCCAGCTAACAGCAGATGACGAAGGATACAAACGTTATCTCATTATTTCAAATGTCACAGACTATATGATATACTAGATACCAAGCTTCCTGGATGTGGTGCACAGATGAGAAATTAATATAAAACAAATATTATTAATGATTATGTTTGATTTTCATGATAGCAACTAATTCACGGCAAAGGAAGGCCAGCCATCTTGTTGACTGGCTGATAAATGGAAAGATACGCCGACTAGCAAACAAAACAGCAGGATGAATAATATCATCTTCCTGTAGCCTGCCTACTGCGTCTGAGATCTTCAAACTAACAGCTTCCGGAGCATACATGGCTGCATGTGCCGTTATGATCTTCAAGCCGACGGTTAGATGTTAGAATTCGTAACTACGAATTCACCTCGAGCGAGATTAGTTATGTTGATGAAAAGTTCAGATTTTTCAATGTGCAGTGACAACATTTACGAAAAACCGTAAGGTTTTGTAGAGAGTAATTGAGTGATAGAAGACGCTTTGAGCTGAAACAGAACTTGTAAATATGGTCATTGTTTTAAAAGAACGATTTGTACAATTATCCGTAAGATCTGATACCAGCCCTGAGATATCTCATGTGTCTGAGGTGCTGACCGCTTAATACGTTCGCTAAGGGTTCCTAAATAATATTCAGTAGTGGCAACATATCGAACTGTAATTTTCATTTATTGCGCTGTTTGCTAAGATTTATACCCTGTATAGCCACCGCCTTCTAATTACGCGTGTATGCACAAATTACTGGTTACCTACTTCCGAACTGATGAAATTAATAACATGAGATGAATATTCCAAAGCATTTTTCTCAACTATCCAGAATGCAAAATCGTTTTGTCGAAGAAATCACTGATTACTAACACTGACAGTATATTGCAACGGAAACCCGGTACAAGAGAAAGTCAAAAAGAAGAAAAAATTCTGCTACTATGTTTATATCTCCATATTCAGATACATAAATGCAAATGCGTTTGCGTAATTCAGTCAATACATGCAAATTTTTCATTTGCTCGTAATAATAATATAAATATACCACCTCACTATGCAATTCACTTCAGTGTTTCATGACGGAATTGCTCCCCAGTAATTGGAAGACGTAATGAAAGGAAATTGTATTTATAGTGACTACTTTAACCACTTGATAACGAAATTAATTCTTGTTCCAGGATCTCCATTGCGTTGGAGGACGAAGTAAACGTTGTACTGCTCATCTCTTGTATGGGAAATCTGTTCTTCATTTGTACTTCTTTGTTCCAGACAGCTGGGGTAAGCAGTTTACTGTTTATTTGTTGTTGTTTTTTATTCATTATTTCAGTAATAGCTACCATTAAATATATGATATTATGGGGACTGATGAATTTATTACTGCAAGAAAATTTTTATTTGAAAATGAGTTTCATTCCTTCTCTACATACTATACATAAATCTGTAGCTGGCTGACTCTGTTTCTTTTTTCCTGCGTTTCTCAAAAGATATTGAACCTATTTGGGTGCGGTTTTCATTGCTCATAGATTTATGGTCTAAGTTAACATTTGTGGTATGTTTTATGTCCACGAAACCGTACGTTGGAACAAGAAAAGAAAATCTGTTTTCAACCTCACCATATTTCTGCGCGACATTTCATAATGGTTAGCAAAGATTACTATCGTTCTCTAATGTTCATAAATTATGACCATGAGTTAATAGGAACAAATTTCTGGGGTGGTAAAAAAAAAAACAGGGTATTGGCTGCTTACCGTAGTGGAAGAATGAATGATGGAGATGCAATTCTTGGAAAGAAACTAAATTCGAATTTACAGTTCAGAGGTGTGCGTAAAATTGTTATTATTGGACGAGATTTACATTTTTCAGGTGTTAACTGGGTGGGAAATAGGATAAATAATACAAGGGTACAGAGATTTGCAAATACGTTAGTAAGGGAAGGATGTTATACACAAGTGGTGCAGCAAAACAAGAGAGGACCAAACACGTTGGATATATTTCTGTTCCGGCATTATGACAATCTTGTAGGGTGCCGTGTAAGTGAAGGAATAAGTGATCACAGTGCAGTACTTATTGATATTAGGGGATTCAGGCAACCAGTTGACCAAATAGAAGGGGGAAACAGGAATAATTACAAAAAGGCACAAACTTTACAATTGAAGAGATACTTCAGGAAAGGTTCAGCATATGGAATGACGGGAAAATTACAGTGGAGGCGAAATGGGAAGAGTTTAAGGAGATACTAAAAAAAGGGCGAGGAAATGTTTATTCAAAAGCTGAAAATAATGATAAGAACAGATCCTTCATACTACAAAATGGAGGTAGGAAGGTTTAAAGAGGCTAATAAGACGGGAACAACAGAGTTAAGAGACAGGAAGCAGTAGGGAATATTTAAAACGACTAAACAAGCAATTAATAACAGCAAGGAGAGAAGCAAAGGATGAGTTTATGAAGAATATTAATTGTGCATGAGGATCACTGAATGATGCCTCCAGAAATTTCTATGCCTATATTAATATACCGGGGGAAAGGGAAGATACTAGGACTATTGTAGATAACAATGGAGTTGAAGTCACTTAGGATTTTAAAATTTCAGAGATACTGAGTGACTGGTTTAATGAAACAACTAGGCACTATCATCCAGTGATAGGAAGTAATGAACCAGGGGAGAGTCTTCCCATACGTATAATTGAAGAAACTACAGTACTTGAAATAGATTCTCAGGACATTATAAAGTAACTCAGGAAGCTAAAAAAACGTAAAGGGACTGGTGTAGATAATATTACTACAGATTTACTAAAGATGGTGAGATATGATATTGTACCGTAACTTGAAATTTTATTTAAAATGAGTCTGAAGACTTGCGGCTTACCAGAGGATTGGAAAAGAGTGATAATGGTTCATAAAGGAGGGATTACATGTAGGGTTGAAAATTACAGGCCAATTAGATTGACATCAGTGATAGTGTGCCACTAGGTCTTAGGCATTAGAAGGAGTGAGCCATAAAATGGTTTTAAATCAACTGAAATCTATTCGATAGGAGCAATAAGTTACTTAATGGGTAGAGGAATTCTTAAAAAACAGAAAACAAACTGTTAGTGTCGAAATACTACATTATCAAAAGGTTGTGGAAGTAAATATTGGAGTGCCACAAGGTAGTATATTTGGAGCGTAGCTGTTCATTATTCTAATAAGTGATTGTGTTGATGGACTACTGTCAGAATTTAGATTTTTTTGCAGATGATGTAGTGGTATTCAACAGGATCAAAACGGGTGAAGACTGAACAATTGCGAGGAGACCTGCATGGATTACACAAATGGGTAGGTCAGTACGTAATGAAGATAAATCTCAAGAAGGGTCAGTTTAATAAGTACACAGATAAAAAACTAAAGGTTAATTATGATTATATGTTGGGGACGAAATTGCTTGTTGAAGCCTTGAAGTGTGAATATCTTGGCATAACGTTTGATAACAAACTCAACTGGGCAAAGAACATTGGGCAGGTGTTTGAAAAAGGTTTAAAAATGCTTTATTTACTGGAGAATGAGATGAGATGATTTACCAGAGAAGTTAGGGAGCTGGGTTACAAAACTTGGTTGGTTGAATATGGTGGTGTAGTTAGGGAACTACATTTTGTTATCAAATACAGGAGTTGGAGGGTGTGCAAAGAAGGGCAGCTAGATTTGATGGTCAAATTATCGCAGGAGCCAATCAGTAACTAGCAAGATAAAGAAGCTGGATTTGGAATCATTGGAGGAAACGAGCAAAGTGAAGAGAGTGCTGAGAATGTACAGGGCATAATTAGCAAACAGAAGAGCAAGTTCATTGTCAAACAATGTTTGATTGATGTTCAAGAGTTCTTCTCTCCTATATAATCTGTAAATACAACCCAAAAACTCTTCTAAAAACAGAGATAAAAATACTTTGTCCCAAAACCAGACAGTTATAAGTTTTAAAATGAGTTCAAGTGGTTAAAAACGTGAAAAAAAAACGCCAGCAAGGCAACAAATTAAATGGTTTCTTCAAGGATTAAATGGCTTTGATGCTGTGAATTCTTATCTGTTAACCAATACCTTCTTAGTAGTGATGTGCCGGATCGTTAAAAATGTATATCCGCGGATACGGATACAGATACGGATCATTAGTGTCTAGATCCGCGAATACGGATACGGATACGGATCTCAACGTTTTCAACTTGGACCGACAGTGAAAAAGTCGACACCTACGATCTATTATCGACAAACGTTTAGCTTACACGACGTGTTTTGACCTTGCACTGTGCTTGTTTATGTTTATATTTTAAGATGTCATAGGATGACGTGGATTATATACGTTTGTATTTTTTGGGAAGTTAAATTAAAATAAAAACAATGTCTACAAAAAAGTATAGTAGCGTAATATGGAAACATTTTTCGATAGTAAATGACGAATCTGCTAAATACAAAATCTGTGAAGGAATTTATTCACATAAAGGTACAACTTCGGACGAAACACTCACAAGAATATGAGTTATTCTTAAAAGAAGATTCCGCTAAGAAGTTTGCCGCCGAAAACATTCAGCAGTGAACGTCTTTAAAAACGGTAAAAAGATAATTTAGAGAAAAAAACAACATTTTTTATCGAATACATAGAAAAAGTCAAAATTTGGAATAATTCAAAATAAAAATTAAGTATTTAATTGCAGAAATGATAACTTTATCTGATTTACCTTTTCAAACCGTAGACGATTTTGAGTTCTGACGATTGATGGATCATGTTCTAAAAGACAAGTAATATTTTACGGAACTTATTTGCAGGCGAACTTTACGATCGAAAATGAAGAACGTGTTGAAGGATTTTGAGAAAGTTTCTATAAAATCAGATATCTGGTCGGATTTTTGGTCAGTTGTTTCATTATTATCTTTCACAAACAAAATTATAAAAAAAATATCGTTTTAAAAGCGGAGATTCTTGAAGAACGTCAAACGGGAGATTACATTTCAAAATGTATTTGAAGGGTGGAGAATCCTGAAACAGAAGGTGAATTGCATGGTAAAAGATGGGGGATCCAACATGAAACGTGCCTGTACTTTATCTGACATAAATAATATTGACTGTACAGCACATCAGCTGCATCAGGTGGTCAAAGAAGTTATTACGAAAGTTCCATATTACTTATAAAATGCAGAACAAATGCGGAAATTTCAACCACTCTATAATGGCAACGCAAGAATTAGAAAAAATACAAGTTTGACTCAATCAAACAGATTTAAAATTTTTGCAAGATTCACCGACACATTGGAATCCCAGAAATTATACGTTGGAAATTCTTGATTGCTTTCTATTACTAATAATGAAACAACTTGATGTCGAAGAGTGGGTCTTAATTCAAGAATTAATGAGAGCACTGAAGCCTTTGTAGGATATCACAAGAAAATGAGTGCACAAAACACATGTATATCCGACGTTATTCCTCTAGTACGAGCGTTAAATAAATTGTAAGATGAGATGAAAATTCCTGCTGATTGTGGGGAAACTCCCAAAGTCAGCACACACGCCGTTCTTGATTTTTGTCTTCTTTGAAGAATGAATTAAATTAACGTTTTTCTTAAATCAACGAAAGTATATTGTTCCAAATAGAAACGTTTTTAGTGCCACGCTACAAAGGTAGATTCTTCAATGACTTTTTCATCAAGGATATAAAAGAGAAATTACTTACAGCTTCAGAACATAAGTAAATTTCACAACAACTACAATTAGCACAGAAAAACCAAATGCTGTATGAAAAGCACACTGCAACATTTTATAAGACTCATTGGCCAATATGTTAGATAGTGACCATCATGATGAGGAAACTGAAAACCAGTTATCATGTACGAATGCTAATTTGCTAGCAAAATATGCCAATGAAAAAAGAATATCAAGAGACCAAGATCCGTTAAAGTATTGGAAAATCAATAGTAATAAATTTGGAGGTCTATGATAAATGGCTCACACATATTTATCATTATCTGCAACAAGCGTTCCAAGTGAGCAGTTTTTCAGTGTAGCAGAAATTATTTATGATCCTCATCGTAATAGACTTTTGGGTGACAAAACTGCCAAGTTATTTTTTTTTTAAGTACAATTTACCAAACTTAATTTTAAATGTAATTTTTTTTAAGTTTCTGAAAAAGTGATTATTTTATCTGATGTAAACACTTTAACGGTACCTTAATGATAATTTCAGTTATCAAATCACAAATATTAAAGTTTTCATCTCACTATAAAGATAGTTAAAATAATACCTTAAAAGTTACAATAGTGGTAAGTTACCAGTTACCTTTCGTAACCTAGTAAAATAAATGTTTAAATAATCAATTTTTGCAATATGAATGTGCCATATATGAGATTTTAAGAAATACTAAGTAATTGGAATTGAAGTTAATAATAGTTCATTGCTACGTATCTTTAAAATTTTATATACGTGCTTAGTGAACAAAAGATCCGTTAAAGATCCGCTAAGAAAGTAACGGATACGGATACAGATCTTTTTTCCCTCTCAGATATCCGCGAATACGGATACGGATACGGATATCCGGTACATCACTACTTCTTAGTGCCCATCGACAGGTGAGTGCTCCATCTTTAAAAAGTAACTGCTTCAGCTCTTTTACTGTTAAATTCTTGTAAACACACTACATGGCAAACGAAAACAAACGCACAGTGGTCAACCGGAAGTTGAACTTTGGTAACGGCGGTGCAGGTGGCGCAGATAAACTAATAACTTGCAAAGCTTTACAGTGAAGTATAAAAACTTCTCGGGTTTCAAGCCGCGTTAAAATTGAGCCGTCTGGCGACGTTTCGAAAGCTTGAACTGCTTCCATTCTCAAGCCCAGCTTAACATCACTGAAGTGTGCCGCACTGTAGTCTATTTATTGCATAGGATCTGCAGCCGGGAGCAAAAAGCGGTCTAGTTGGGCCCTACTCGCTTGGTGACGTCATGATCGCGTCACTTCTATGCCCTAATATGGCTCGATTCCGAGTGGTTTGTAATAATCCAATTACTGGTTTTTTAGGTTTGGCTTAAATTGAGGGCTTAATCACGATTAATAACATTATTACTAAGTTTAATCTCAATCGCCTCCTTCACAACACTGACCCAAAAGTTATTCAATTGCCCATTGATGCGCCTGGATACCATAGGATTCTAAGAACATTCAGTCTTAACTTGGAATGAGATCCTCTACTACGCTTAAAGTCGAGGTCATTAGAGGCGGAAAAGGAGTAGGGGCAAGGATCGGGAAGGAATTAGGCCTTTGCTTTTTGAAGGTGCCATCCCCACATAACCTGGGGTGATGTCGGGAAACAGTGGAAAACCGAAATCTGATGGAGGGACAAAATTGGAATCCTACACGTTGCCACTCACACACCACGGTCAGCCTGTTATTATTATTAAATAATTTAGTTATTTTATGTGAATATCAAAACTTCTTACAATGAGATTTGTTTATGCTTAGCACCGCAATCCTTCCGGGAAGACAGGGTCTGTTTTCCAATGAACAAATTCATTTGGTATGTAAATAAATTTTCATTGTATCATAAATATTTAATGTTTCTTTTTATTTAAATGGTTAATCACTTTCTATTTTCCAACAATGATTGGAAAGCCTTACAACACTGAATATTTATGCCGATGCCACCTCTACATGTATTAAACTAAATATACTTCCAAACATTTAAAAAGCTACAAGTTGAATTATTTTAAAAGAAATTATGTTGTTTTGTCCAGACTAGCTCATTTGTACAAAACGTAAGTCGACTCCACTAAAAATGAATTGAGACCATTTCCCTCAGTATGTATTCTTTGTTTTCCTGTGGGCAAAAGATGACCTCACTAGCTCCTGCGTCTTCAAGTACCTCTTGCTGCGTTATCTCTCTTTCGCCGGCAATCGTTAAGAGCCGTTGGTCCTCCACTCTTCTTCAGCTGCTGCAATGATCTCTCATTTGAAACCGTCGTCTTACATAATTGTAGCCTGCCTGCTATCTTTTCTGTATTTGGTGGAAACAGCCTCTTATGGAAACCTGGTGCGAGAGCGCACGCCGTATTCATATAACATCTTGTTTCTTTGGCGGGGATAGTGCATCGCTGGTCTACGACACTTCGACACCATCTGTTTATTTCCCATGTTGATAGTCTATGGTCTTCGCCATCGTACCGACCATTTTGTAACGAATTGGTATATCTTAAATCATAACAAGATAACATATTCAGCTGGATTAATTATCTCATCCCCTTGATCCGTGTAACTTATAAATTTGTAGATGCAGTATGAGTTAAGGCTAAGCTGTCATTCACAGCGAAAGAAAACCTTCTCCCACTCCCTTTACTTTGTTTAATGTTTAATGAGCCAATTAAACGAGAGCCAACTGATGGACGCGAGAACACTAGCCAGTGGGTTGCTGATATCCCCCTCCAAGGCTACGCTCGCGGAGTGCAGTCCAGAAATGGCTCTCAGAGAATCCATGACAACTCTTCAATGAAGCTATAACGTAACTTCATGCAAGAAATGAATTAAAATTTGTTTCTGCCGGCTATGAAAGTGGAGTACTGATGTAAGGTGACTGTCACAGTCTAGACAGCGAAGAGACCTAACTCCTGATGAAGATAGCAGAGCTCGAAACGTCGTGATTATACAACACCATCCAACTGGACACCAGAGATGATTTTATTGCAAAGATGCCCCAGTTAGCTAAGATTTCATTAGTAATATCCATGAAATGAGTCAGAATTGTTTTCATACAGTATTTTCATGATTATTTGCATGTTTGCCCGTGTATACCATTCAAGCGAATTTATTATAGCTAATTTAATATTTGCTTTGCTATTTCATTTGTTAGTACTAATTTCCTGCTCAATTACTAGCACTAAGTAATAGTGTAAGCATAATACTTTCGGTCAAAAGTACCACATATTTCAGATAAAACTAACTTGAAAGTGCGCCTTATTGGAAAGAACCCTAGTTTATATGGCGGCAATGTTCGGGTCACTACAATTTGTCTGATATGAAATCTTTTGTCCCACTTTACTAAGTATTTGTATCAGTGACAAATAATAGAGTGATACTGATCACCAGAATGATACTGATCACTATAAACTATCTAGTATCGTGTAATAGCCCTCAAACCTGAATTTTGAATAGCATTGTACTGTATGAAGTATTTGTAGTGAGCTAAAGTTTGCTTGAAAGTGATTCGGTATGTTTGTTTTGTAATTTCTTGTAAATCAGTGTATATAGACTTTGTTTTATGTAAGAAAATTATTTAAATTCCATTTAATATGTTTAAGAACCGAATGATGCAAGAGAATTTCTTAAATGTTTGTAATTCCATGTATTAATGTAAGTTACGATGTCTACAGGACAATTTTCTACCGTTTGAAGGGATTTCTGTAAATAATTTTGTATTTAAGTATCTCTAATTACCATTTCTGATCATTTCGTAATGTTGTTAAGTAATTTTGTATTAATTCCGATGATTTTTAATATGTTAGATTGTTTGAGTGATTGTTAATTATCGAGAAATATCGGGCGGATGCCTTTGAAGAATTCTCGTAATTTCGATAGAGACTATATAAACAGATCGCCTGGACAGAAAGATTCATTCAGTAAGTAAGCAAGGAAGTTAGTCAGTTTAGTTGACAGTATTCAGTGTTACAGAGAGTTTCATTCAGTTGAGTTCACAGAGATTATCTTTGCGACTATTCAGAAGTGCATATCTGTATTGTATCTATGCTTGTGAATATCGCTGACTTGTTTTGATCACAATAAAACTACTCTTCAAACATAACCTGTTTTGGTGGACTTTTTAATTAATCAGTAATTAAACCACCGAAGAACCTTAATAATCGGACAAAATCACTAATTTCATTCTAAGAATGACTTCATTTTTAATCATTTGTCGCATTCGTTTTGCAGAATACTGGTAGTACTAATGACATGATGAGGTGGTTTACGTTCTTGGCGACAGCAATGTGTCAATTGCTTCTCTACGGCTGGTTTGCTCATGAGGTGATTGACCAGGTGAGTCCCTCAAAAGTTATTGTCTTTTTAAAAATTTCGTTTGGATTTCCTGAAAAATATTAATTATCTTACAGGAAAAGTAATGGAAAAATGAAATTCCAGAACGCAAGAACATAAGTTGGAATGATACCATTCTTTTTTTTCTGTTGCTAAATACCTTAACCACTGAGCCACGAAACCAAAGCGGATATACTTTTCACATTAGCATGTCGGTAATGCAAACTCAAAAGATTTTACTCATTCATATATCAGCCATCAAGCTTAAAGAAGTTTTCACTTCAAAAACTAAAAACAGTGCACGCATTCGGGAGGACGCGTGTTCGAATCCCCGTACGGGCATCCCGATTTGGGTTTTCCATGGTTTCGCCAAATCACTCCAGGTGAACGTTGGGATGCTTCCTTCAAAAAGGCCATGTCCGCATTCCTTCCTGTCCCTTGTCCCCAGTCCCATCCCGCCTATAATGACCTTAGCCGTCGACGAGGCGTAAATCAATAAGAAAAAAAATTAAAAAATAAAAACAGTACAACTCCTAAAAATTCCTACTCACCGCGGGATTTTAGCCCGTGGCCGAATAGACAACTGTCGGAAGTAATCGCCTGTACCGCTGAGTTTCCAGACCACCTTGTTTTGAAGTACACATGTACTAATTCCTATCAACATCTGATAAAAACTGTAGGCCTGTATGAACAATGGTGACAGAAATTAAGGTGAGGGGCGAAATGATTAGAGGGTTTAAGGTTTCTGTATATAAAACGTAAGCAGAGGTTTTATATTTGTTTTAAAGTATACTATGCATTTTACATCAAATTCGGATAAAAACTGTGTGCTTCTATAAACATTTTGCAAAAAGCATCCAAAGCGCATATCATATGAGCAACAGGTGGTGTGATGGTGACGCGCGCAATATCTTGGTTACGTTGACGTCAAAAACTCACAGATTTATCCCCGTCCAAGCATCGGGATAACGCGCCTCTAGAAATTTTCGTTTTTTTTATTTATTTATTTATTTATTTTTTGTCGACAAATATTCTATATTATCACTCACCATCTTCGTGAATTAACTAAATACAGGTCTCAAGAAAAATGAAATACAAAATAAACCATCAGAAACAGCAATTACAATGAAAGAAAGATAAGGGAATATTATAACTAAATCGTAATAGTGAATTACTTGATCTGAGAAATTAAATGAATAGATTCGAGCTACTTGGCTCACAGTATTCGTTGCATATTAATACACCAACAACACCACCAACGAAAAGAGTAGCCAGATATAATACGTTTTTAAACAGATATATTGCCCGCAACTCCTATAACTATTGCAAAAAATCTTTCCATATCAATATTTCTGCAGTAAAATGAGTAAAATTGTTGCGAAAATTATACATAAATCTAATAATATAAAACTATCATGCGATGATTGTGTTCACACATGGAACAAAGAAGGCGAGTCTAATGAAAAATTTAAAACATCATAAAAAGTGATAACATTCGGCCGCGTAGCTCTGACACAGTTCGCATCGAGCCGCCGCGCCGCAGCGAGTAGTTGCTCGATATTTCCTCAAGTGAGGCTACGAGTGTGTGTGTCAGTGTAACTTGTGTGATACAAAAGTGAAAATGGAATCGACGGTACGAAAGAATACGCCGAAATTCGCATTCGATGCAAAAGAAACAAGACCACGTGCATACGACTTGACAGACGCGGATGTACATGGAATACAGATGGACTTCTTGACCTTGCAGTTTATGCTAAACTGACAAATGACAACTTGTGCAAAATGATAGTAGAGAAAACTGGAAGAAAAGCCCACTGCCAAACCAAGACGGAACGGTTAGTACCGTATATATAAGCCACGCAGTGCTGAGGCTACGATCGGTAAGAGTTTTCAATGTGCCCTTTGAAGTCAGTAGTGCCAGTATAATGGCAGCATTCTGAAATTATGGAGACATAATAACGGCGACTGACGAAAAATGGAGCCCTAAGTTCCGATTTCAAGCAAACAACATCATACACTGTGTGAAAATTCATTTAAAAAAGCATATATCCTTCTATGTAATGATACAAGGATGCAAAGCTTTAATAATAATGAGCGACAGCCGCGTACATGCTCAATCTGCAGTGAACCAGGACATCTAAGATCTAAATGTAATAAACGACGCCCGGTACAACTTCCGAGACACAAATTGGCAACAAGTGCTGCAAATATAACACAAAATGCAACACTCACAGTATCAATAAGAAAGACAACACAACGACGTATACAGAAGCCACGGCACAACAAGACAATAGTGTAAACACACATCGCGCAATAACATCAGGAAGTGAGCAGCACACGGAAATGATGGACAACACACCTCCGCCGGCCTCGGTACCGCGGGGCTAGCGAGCTAGCTTCGCGTCGCAGAGGTCGCCGGTTCGAGTCCGGCCAAGGGCATGGGTGGTTTTAATTAAGTGTTGTGTCCGTCCTGTGTTGTCCTGTCACTGGTTATCATCAATAATAACACGAGAATAATCTATATACACACCTGACGAATATAAGAAAAATCAGTCGCTGGCTGAATGGCTGAATGGCTACACGGCCGAATGCCATTGAAAAAAAAAAAAAAAAAAAAAAAACACCTCCACTGCAGGAAGTCGACGGTAAAGTGAAAACGACAGAAATAACATCACAGGAAAATGACAAAGCACGGAAAATCGGAGAAACAAGCCAAAAAGTAGACGATAAACTCCAAACGAAGGAGACGGAGAACCCAAACTGTAAAGAACAGAGAAATCCTATAAAAATACAAACAACAAAATGATAAGACTTAGAAGAAATACTTAAACATCCAAATGAAATCGAGGAAGCAATGGAATCAGAAAACAAAGGATGTGATCTCATAACGATGAATGACCCTCAGTCGACGGCTGATGAAATAGAGTGGACACGACTGGAACTCGATAAGGCTGGTAGAAAGAGATGAACAAAGAGGAGACTCGTGGCATACACTATACAAACAAGGGTAATGTCAAAAGAAGTGAAAAGTAATGAAAACACCAGAACAAAAGAGATGAAAATTAAAACACAAGCAAACGACAAAAACCAACCACCTTCAATAGAAGAACTACATTCTGATACCAACGTGCTACCAGAAGGAGACAGAGAAAAAGCAAACACATATCTAAGCTGGGCAGATGACCGACCACAAGGGTAGCCAACAGAGCGTACTCAAACGGCTTAAAACCTCAGAGCATCCGCTAAGAACTGAAACGAAGATACAGCAATAACGACAAAAGAAGCTACGAATCAAGAAATTGACAGCACGATAAAAAGAAACGCAGCAAGTACTGATAGAGATGCAAACATATTGCACAGCAACGATAAACCTGAATAGAATAACAAGAAAATTAAAAACAGAATGTCTAAAAGACTTCCTATATGCTCCCCTTCAAGAAGTTTGTAATACCAATGTCCTTGACCTAACAGGATATGAACATGTATATAATCAAGGCAACGAAGCCGGAACTGCGATTTTAATAAAAGAGGGGATAGATTACAATAATCTTATCACTATACAAAATGCCAGAGGAATATCGGCAACGATTAAAACAGCTATAATATATAATATACACAGACGGAAAAAAAAAATCCCAACACCAAGAAAAAATTATTGTAGAGTAATGAAATTTGGACAATGCATTTGTCAAGTTAACATGTTTAATTGATTAAATTTTCAAGATCACAGGTTAATTTAAGCTCAAGAAAATGCATTTCAAATGTGAAATACTGTTAAATTAATAGCCGGTGTAACCTCCAGAATTTTGAATGCAAGCCTGCAAACGTGAATGCATTGTGTCATACAGGTTTCGAATGTCACTTTGTGGTATGGAGTTCCATGCTTGTTGTACTTGTGCTGTCAATACTGGGACGGTCAGTGCTGGCTGTGGATGATGCTGGAGTTGTCGTCCAATGATATCCCATACGTGTTCAATTGGAGACAGATCTGGTGATCTCGCAGGCCAAGGTAACATGTCGACACTCTGTAGAGCACGTTGCGAGACAACAGCGGTATGAGGGCGAGCGTTATCCTGTTGAAAAACTCCCCCTTGAATGCTGTTCATGAATGGCAGAGATGTTCAATACATCGCAGCAATACAAACAAGTGCAGCCAATGCCAACAAACCGATACCCTACTCCCCAGATTTGAGTGTGAAGGAACGAAAGAAATATTGGAATGGACTAAAAAATATGCAAAAATAAACAGACCGCAAAAAAACGGATCAGAACCGAAGAATTAATAAGACCACAGAGGAAGGCTTATCCCGGCACAAAACATAATGCCACAATATGGATACAAGAACACGCCGTCTACCACACATTCTCTAACAAGAGCAACACAAAACAAGAATACTGGTTTCACCTAATAGAAGAATACAACAAACTCACACCAGCTCAAAAGAAAAGCTCCTTTGTAAATTTTTTAATTGTTATAAACGAATAAAGTAAGAAAAAATCAAAAGTGAGAAAGAGACAAATGGCAGAGAAGGTTCAAATGAAAAGAAAAGGACGCCTAAGGGGGGAGGAGGCAAAAAAAAAAAAAAAAAAAACGAGGATGTTTCCTCGATGTTGAACGTCCGGAACGGCTCCCCAGGCCCACTCAGCCTGCTATTCAATGAGTACCGTGGAGGAAACTCCGAGGGAAGGAGAACAGCCGGAGCGTGGCGTCGACCCCGTCACATCCATTCTAGTGCCAACGGTTGTACTGGGAGTGCGGAGCTCTACCTCCGTGAATCCTACGGGATGCGGCAGGAGCCGTCGGAACCCCGTGACCTTTACTTTTAAAAATTGATAACATTAGGTTTTGTCAAATGTGAAAAAAAAATACTAGATAAACTGAAAATGTGAAGAAAACTTAACTTTACTACCATGTGAAAAAGTGAAACATTGGATATGACAAACCAGCACCACCTAAAAATCAAATGGAACCTACAATAAGTAAGAACACTGAGGAGGCCAATTTAGTGAATTAGCATGTAAGAACAAGAAACCAGATGAAAGCATTGAAGACGTCAGTAATTCGCAAAAAGTAATGAAACCTAGGAATGGTGGATAGAAGCAAATATATATTTAAGCAAAAAAAAAAAACATTGAACAAAGATTTTTCCAAGTTAACTGGAATTTTAAAATGTCGAAACTCTAATATTAAAATCAAAACACAAATAATACAGAGTAAAATCTTAGAACCATTAGCTGTTGTTGATTACTACCACAGGATTAGAGCATTGATCTCGCCAAGTGTATGTTTTGCATGGGCAGTTCTTATTTAACCTTACGACAGGCATGCTTCCAAAAGTCCAGGCGTTAGAAACTAACAATTTTTTGTACTTTCATGATAAATATCAGTTGTATAAATAAGGGACATTAAAGACAAACTTTCATTTCAACAAAAAAGAGGTATCTTTATTTAACTAAAAGAAGAAAATATATGATAAATTAATAAATAATAAAACAAAAAATAATAAAATTTTAACATCATCAGCTCCTATTCCTTCAACGCAATCAATGCATATTTTCTTTGAATGTTGACCGCATGTAAGATTGGTAAAAAGAATGCAAGTGCTTGCTGTGAATCTTGTTTTATCTTTAACCAGCGAAAAATCGCATTAACGGGCGCAAGTATCAATTTGATACGAAACTAGTTTCTCCAGAGAAGTATTTTACTTGCCGGAGTCGGGAACATCACTGGCAGGTTGAGAGTTAAAAGCCCCACTCACCGATCACGTGCCTTCAAATTCGCGGAAAACTGTTTCACATGTATCAAAATGATACTCGCACCCGTCGCTGGGTTAATTAAAGGATTTCTGTGAAAAATTAAATACCTATTCACAGTATCATAATACCGTTCATACAACTAATAGGTAACAGATTCATTAAATTATACATTGCAATGTGCAGTCGCTACATGTATTTAGTGCTTGACTAAACTACTTGTCGTGTTGCAGAGCGAGCAGTTGAGGTTCTCCGCGTACAGCTGTGAATGGACTGACTCCAGTCTCAAGTTCCGGAAGGCACTCCTCATCGTAATGTGCCGTGCCATGAAACCTCTCACTATTACCATTGGCAAGTTTTACCCCATCTCCAGGGAGACTATCATCCAGGTCAAAACATCTGTTACCACTCTGTGATATAGACATTATTTGTTACCTCTTAACTATAGAAATTTTTGTTCTAAGAATTCATTTTGAATTGAAGTGCATCTCTAGAAACAGCAAACATAAATTTGTAATTTTAAATATCATAATAATTATGTTATTAATCCTGAGGGATTCGTAACTTAAGGCATTTCCAATGCTAATTAGCTAGAAGATTTAATTATTCCTATTATTTAAGCTAAGTTCCATAAACTGACATTTGTGGAAGTTCTCAGCAAACAATTTATGCTACTCATTACAGCATTCTGATAAGCTATTCTGATTAGAAGTTTTTTGTCTGCGGCTTCATAGGTCTCTGGCGCAGTGAGTAAAGTTTTTTTTTTCATTTCCCGAGTCAGTTTATAACTCCTTAATAAGCTCCACAGGAAATTTCTTTTGACGTTCATTGTTTGTAATTAAAACATAGTAACCAACGACAGTAGTCTCGAAGCGTTTTCAATATCGCATTTGCGGATTGCGGGATTGGTGTCAATCCCGCGGGATCAAACATAACAAATTAAAGAAGAAACTTCCATTTATTGTATTAATAAATCAACTTTAATGTTAAATAGTAGAAACCGACCGTTAAAATATTTTGTTTAGAAAAATAACATGAATTTTTTTAAAAAAATTCGTTAAGTATACATTGTACCTTAGCACTTTTGTTTTTAATCTATTTCTAGTTTTTATGAATAATTGTTATTCCAGTGCAATTGAATTTGTTGTTTTATTTCCTGAACGCGTTTCACTTCATTCTCTCAAGCATCTTCAGCGGTTATGTCGAATAAAACAGAAGAAAAAAGATGAAGATGCTTCAGAAAATGTAGTAAAACACGTTGAGGAAATAAAACAACCAATTTAATTGCACTGGCGCGAAATTATTCATAAAAATTGATCCTATCGCAATTGAGGAAATGGCCCACAATATCCAGATCATAATTCTAGTTGTTAAGTAAATATTCAAATATGGTAAGTATTCAGTTTTAGATCACTTGATATGCCTTACAGAAAATCAGATCACTTTGAAAAATAATTTATCTATCTACTACGCAGTTAAACCATTTCTTTATTTACAAAGAAATACATATACACTGAAGAGCCAAAGAAACTGGTACATCTGCCTAATATCGTGTAGGGTGTAAGCTTCCCTCCTTTCTGCTGCTTTTTGTCAGCTTCCACAAATGACTTAAGTGCTCTACTTCAAGCAGAATATTTTTTGCTGTAGAAGTCGGCACCAAAGAAGAAAAAACTCTGCAACTCAAATATACAAATAACACACGACAGGATAATATAATTAACTCGAAAAATTCACTCTTTTATTTTCCTTTTTTCACAACATACAAATACACACACGGCTCATAAAACAACTTGCACTATTTTTATCTCAATACACATCCGACAGCTAGAAATCAAGCATGTCTGCCATACCGTGCTTTCTCTGTCTTACTATTCCTTGCGCAATCCAAAGATTATTCACCTAGTCCACTTCTTCCAAAGATAGTCCTCACTCTCTGTTCTTACCTTTAGTGCTATTTATGTTATTCAGCAAAACTTCAACATAATTCTCTTTATACAAAATAAAACATGTTTTTAAATATTATAAACACCAAAATTATAAATATAGTAAGGCGACCTTGTCACCTTACACATTCCCCCCGTCAACTCATCATCAAAATTACTCCCCAGAAATTTTGATGATCATCTATCTTACATTACAATTGGTACAATCATTCTATATACAATTTCAAATCTTGCACATTCCTTAACCCTAACATTTTTCCAGACTTTGGTAGTTGCAGATAATATGCATGTGGATGTGGCCTACCTACAATTTTATATGGTCCTTCATATATATCAAAGAACTTTTTGATCTCCGCATTTATGCTGCTGGATCGTTCATGAGTTCTCACCAACACTAGTTCCCCTACTTCGAACTCAATCTTCCTAGAACGGCGGTCCTTCATCTTCACTTTTCCTCTTGTTGCGTCCTCTTCTTCTCTGTATGTCGATCCTTTGTCCTTCATCTTCACTTTTCCTCTTGTTGCTTCCTCTTCTTCCACCTTTCGGTAACTTAGCTCTTTGTTCTTCCTCATCAATTTGATTGCTTCACTTTCCTTGCCTCTTCCTGGTCCTTCCTTCCTTATTAGAAAGCATTTCAGTTCTCTTTCTTCATCCTTGTCACTATCGACTACATAACTCTTTTTTAAATCTTCGTTAAAGTTTTCTCCCTCTTCCATACTATAATCTTCATTGAATTCTTCTTCGTCTCCATACTCTTCATCGTCTATCGTATCGTCTGTTTCCTCATCTTCCTCTTCTCTTCGCTCTTCGTAATTTTCATCCTCATTTCCCAAGATATTGATTCCATATTCTTCATCCCCTATCAATTCGTCAATACTCTTCTGGTCCTTGTTCTTCCAATAATCCATTTCTGCTAAACCAATCACCTCACTTCCTTCCATTGCCTCATTTTCAACCTTGTCGAATCGTTCACTTTCCACAATTTGTTCTAAACACCTCCACCATTTTAACGGACCTTTGTCTTCCACCGTTACTTCTTGCTCTTTTCCCACTTCTAACCGTTTTTCGAGGTCTTCCTCATCTTCTTCTTCTACCGTTTCCACTCCTAATTTTTCCTTACAAGCTCTTCTTGCTTGGTTTACCCATTCATCTACTTCATCAATCATCAGTGTTTTATCCATTAATGGCTTCCTTTCTTCATTATTTCTGATTTGATTGTCACTCTCTACTGACGTCTTCTGATTGCTCTCCTCTCTCTCTATTCTTTGGAAATGTTTTGCAACATCTTCTAGAACGGTCTTCCTATGTTTTACTGCTTCTTCTTTGTTTACTCTCATGAACATACATCTATATTCTTTAAAATTTCTTGGTCCTCTTCTTTCATCGGCCTGGGAACGGACCTCTTCACAAGCCCTTCCTAATTTCCCTGGTTGCATTTTTCGTCACTCTGCTTTCCGCTTTCTACTCGCTCCATCCCTCTACTTCCATTGTTGAAAGCTTTCCATTCTCTAGCGTTTCGATCGCTCCATTGTTTATATTGTGTAGGCTTTCCTTTCCATTCTTGTGCCGGTCTCGCTTCTCTATCATCTCTCTTTCCATCCTTTTCCCGATATACTTGTCCCGATTGCTCTTTTCCACCATACGAACTTCCGGTAAAATTTTGATCTCTCACACTCCTATCGTCCCATTTGTCTATCTTGTCCACTCCTTCTAAAAATTCTTGGAGATTATTCCATCGCGTAAGCAACATCCTTTCCTGCACCCAACGCGGCATCTTTCTCTCCAAAATTTCTATTTTCTCGTCTTCTTCTATTGGGTTTGACAAGTATTTCAGTCCTTTCATCAATTTTTCGCAATATTCGCGAAGGCTACCAAATTGCCTTTTGTATGGACAGCTGTTCCTAAATTCTTGTTTCACACGTCTCTGCCTTTCCTCCGACCAGTACCTCTTCAAAAAACTTCGCAGAAATTCTTCGTAGCTAATACTGCTCTCGGCTACTCCACACGACCATTCCAATGCTTCGTCTTTCATCATCATCTTTACATATCTAATTTTTTCCTCATCACTCCAGTGTTTTGGTAGTGCGTTTCTGTAAATCTCTACAAAAATGTGCGGATGAATCTCGCCCCCTGGAACAAAACTTACTTCCGGTAGTTTTATTTGACCGGACGGTACTAAATTGTTGCCGGCACAGCATTCGATTTTGTTTTGTACCACGTCAACTCGCTGATTCACCTCTATCCATTGTTGTTCAACTGTCTTTTTGCAACACATGACCTCACCTTGAACTTGCCAAAATTCCTGTTTAATCCCTGAAAATTCATTCTTCAACTTATTTTGCTCATCACATACCAGCCTCATTGCCTCTTCACGATTCTCTTCTTCCTTAACAATGCGCTCCTCCACATTGTCTAGCTTAATATAGATATTGTCCTTTTCATTTTTCCATTGATTAAATTCTTGTTCCATTCTTTGTCGGTTTTGTGTAATTAATTCTTGCATTTTCTCCATCTGTCGTAGTGTTAACTTTTCAAACTTCTGTTGATTTTGTTGTAATTCTCGTCTTAAATCTTGTTGGTTCTGTAGCAGGGTTTGTTTTAATTCTTGCATATTCATTATCTGCTGTTGATTTGTTTCTTCAGATCTCTGTTGGCTCTGTAATATTTTTGCTAGTATCATTTCCAAAGAATTATCTTCTTCTCGGTCAAATTTCTTTTGAGTTACGCTAGCTGGAGATAACTCATGAACTTTCTCAATACTAACATCACACACTGACTGATCTGAATACGCGCAACCCGAATCCAAACTGTTATTTAAATTTCCAGAAACCTTAACCTGCTCACTATTTTCGCCTCCCGTCCCATTAAATGAACTCTCGGAATCTACCACTAAATTTTTGTTTTCCATTTTACACACAAAATTTCACACAAGAATAAATCCTCACACCAATAATTTCAACCCCATAAAAAATTTTACGAGAGTAAATACAGACTGGAGACAAGAAAGTCTTCAACGAGGTGACAATGAATTTTACAACGCAGTAGTTCGACTCAGAATTAGAGACACAAAAAACTTCCATCAACATACAATTATCTTTACAAAAATTATTTTCACAAAAACACATTCAAAATATCAGTTTTTAACTACAGCAAATTTACTTCCACAATTTGTCAAAGATACTATTCTTGCTCGTTAACTTCTCGTGCATGCATTATACATTGAGATGAATTTCTTTCCCGGCATTTTAACTGTTATATTCCTGCTTGTTATTTTACTAATATACAGTATTATTCACTCTACTGCAATTTACTTTTACTATTACTTTTATTTAAAGCAAGTTCCTTTCAGCAAACAGTCACAGATAATATCTAGTTCGTTAACTACTTAACCAAAACGTTCATTACCATATCTTGAAGTTTACTCTTACTATTTTCAGTAATTTACGCGGCTATGAGTCTCTTCAAATTTTTAAACAATTACCATATCTCTTCAAATAGCTTCTCAGATTTACATCTGCATTTATTTATTGTCCACTTCACGTTATTAAAATGTATTTTCTGTCTTACCTTTCTTCTTTCTCTTCTCCGAAGATTTGCCAGGCTCTTTCTTTACCGAACTAAAGTTTTTTAGTTCTGCGTCCTTTCACGGTCAGCCACTTGTAAGCTTCCCTCCTTTCTGCTGCTTTTTGTCAGCTTCCACAAATGACTTAAGTGCTCTACTTCAAGCAGAATATTTTTTGCTGTAGAAGTCGGGGGAGTAGTGTATGTCGCGATACATGACGTCACAACGTGACATAGTGCTTATGAAAGTTTCTTAAATAACTGATAGCTAAATTCCTCTTGCCCTTTGCTTGTTTTCATTCTGGTCCAGGCCGAATTTCAACCTAACCACAACCTCCGTTTATATTGTCGCTACAAAATCAAAGCCTCAATCACATGCGCATTGATACAATTATCTTAAGTTAGTGATGTCGTGTATCGCGAAGTAAACTTGAACCGAAGGCGGCACCAAAGAAGAAAAAACTCTGCAACTCAAATATACAAATAACACACGACAGTGATAATATAATTAACTCGAAAAAATTCACTCTTTTATTTTCCTTTTTTCACAACATACAAATACACACACACGGCTCATAAAACAACTTGCACTATTTTTATCTCAATACACATCCGACAGCTAGAAATCAAGCATGTCTGCCATACCGTGCTTTCTCTGTTTTACTATTCCTTGCGCAATCCAAAGATTATTCACCTAGTCCACTTCTTCCAAAGATAGTCCTCACTCTCTGTTCTTACCTTTAGTGCTATTTATGTTATTCAGCAAAAAACTTCAACATAATTCTCTTTATACAAAATAAAACATGTTTTTAAATATTATAAACACCAAAATTATAAATATAGTAAGGCGACCTTGTCACCTTACAAGGGCCCCCGCGAGAACGCACAAGTGCCGCAACACGACGTGACATGGACTCGACTAATGTCTGAAGTAGTGCTGTAGGGAATTGACACCATGCATTCTGCAAGGCTGTCCATAAATCCGTAAGAGTACGAGGGGATGGAGATCTCTTCTGAACGGCGCGTTGCAAGGCATCCCAGAAATGCTCAATAATGTTCATGTCTGGGGAGTATGGTGGTGACCGGACGTGTTTAAACTGAGAAAAGTGTTCATGAAGCCACTCTGTAGCAATTCTGGACGTATGAGACGTATGGAATTGCCCAAGTCCGTCGGAATACACAATGAACATGAATCGTTGCACGTGACACCTGTTAGAGTCGTATCTTTACGTATCAGAGGCCCCATGTCACTCATACTGCACACGCCCCACACCATTACAGAGCCTCCACCAGCTTTAACAGTCCCCTGCTGACATGCAGGGTCCGTTAATTCATGAGGTTGTCTCCATACCCGTACACGTCCATCCGCTCGATACAATTGGAAACGAGACTAGTCAGACCTGGAAACAAGTTTCCAATCATCAACAGTCCAATGTCGGTGTTAACGGGCCCAGACGAGGCGTATAGCTTTGTGTCGTGCACTCAGCAAGGGTACACGAGTGGGACTCGGCCCCGAAAGCACATACCATGTTTCGTTGAATTGTTCGCATGCTGAGACTTGTTGATGGCCTAGCATTGAAATCCACAGCAATTTGCGGAAGGGTTGCACTTCTATCACGTTGAACGATTCTCTTCAGTCGTCGTTGGTCCTGTTCTTGCAGGATCTTTTTCCGGCCCCAGCGATGTTGGTGATTTGATGTTCTGCCGGATTCTCGATATTCACAGTGCTCTCGTGAAATGGTTATACGGGAAAAATCCCCACCTCATTGCTACCTCGGAGATGCTATGTCCCATCTCTCGTGCGCTGACTATAACGCCACGTTCAAACTCACTTAAACCGTGATAGCCTGCCGTACTAGCAGCAGTAACCGATCTAACGCCTGTGCCAGACATCTGTTGTCTTATATAGGCGTCACCGACTGCAACGCCGTACTCTGGCTGTTTACGTATCTCTGTGTTTATATAAGCATGCCTATACCAGTTTCTTAGGCAATTCAGTTTATAACCAGCGGCCAAGAAAGCCCTTTGTACCACACAGCTCATTGGTTTTTATGAAATGATCAAGAATAAAATATTTTTTGAAAATCTTGTCAACTCTCGATCGTTTTTTAGATCATTTCATCTGTCAATCACTATAATATGTGTAGGATGATCCAGTGTTACTGTCAGCCGTTCTTTGACCAAACTGGTGCAATGCCCCGCAGTACTGCTTGTTATAAGAAAACCAAGATTTAAATGTGTTCCTTTGTAGTGTACATCAACGTTCAAATATCGGTGATTTTTGGGACATCCACTCATCAAAACGCAACGAATTGATTCTTGAGATATTCAGACTGTCAGACAGCAATCATGCCAACTTTTACACTATTTAAAAAATTTGTAACCATAGATCTTACAATATTAGCAGAATTAGGATGCTGAACTCAACATTTTGAAAACAAATATTTCAAATCTGATGACATACAGAACTTTCTTTCATGTGTGTTTGTGTACGATCTGGGAGCTAATTTTGCAATAGGTCGACGTAACTCTAATTATACATGAATTCTCATACAAACACAAAAGTGAATCTATTAACTTACAAATTACGAAGGACGACACATTTGTAGCCGCCGATCAGGTGTTAACTTGAAGGGTAGAGACAAACGAGGCAATGCAACCGGAAGAGATGACGGGGAGGCAAGGCCACGTAGACTGACACACCTTCTCGAACCCATTTATGGATTGCCGATACTCTTAATTTTGTCCGGAATTCGCCAGACTGTCAAATGTTGGGAGATCCTACGGAATTGCGAAATCTATCTATATATTAATACGCTAAGCTAAAACTTCGGATCCCTTTTTAAGAATATTGCGCAAACGGAGAAGTGTGAGGTTTGGCATAGTTAAAGTTTATATGGAGAAGAAGTGCAGGAAGCTAAAATCTATATATAATATGTGTTACAAATTCATTAAATTAAATTAAATAAAACATTCGTTGTATACATTCAATTGTTTTTTAGTGGCAACGACACTTAACGATTCTGCCAATGTCTGTGGTAAACATTAAAAACATATTAATACATATATATAAATATATAGCATAGTTAATAAATGTTAAAAATACATTATTAAATAACAATTAAATTCGCGAACGTATATGTGAGTGAAATCGGATCGGAGCCAACTGTGACGTGTATTCCCAACGCTGAGATACTCTGTGATCTTTAGTGAAACAAAAGAGACGCATAAAGTAGAGATTAATCGTAGAAGTTATAAAAGGAACATTTCAAAAAGGAATGTAGCGATTCTGCCAGATATTACATGATATTTTTATTATTTAAAAGGTTAAACTTTGGTTAAGAGTCTTTCGATTTTTGAATTTCAGTAATTTCACTACGGATTTATTATTATTATTATTATTCAGGTATTTGCACCTACTTCCATCATGCCTCGATATAGAATATTGACAGGTCAGAGAGAGAGACAAAATAAAGAAGGAATACCTATTTGCGTGAAATTCAAAATGATAATAGACCAAATTTAAATAATGAACACACAAAATGATGAAATTATTTTGATGCATATATTTAAATGGGCACTAAATGTCATCGCAAGAAATTTTTATAGTTTCGAATTTACAACGCAGGTTTTGCAATGCAAAACATTTCGAATCAGAAGTCACTTCAAGTGAAAGCACTGCATCCACTTTATTTTACCATAAGTTTAAAGCAGTTTTATCGGTCTTAATTAATATTTTAAATCATTCTATGATGGACTAAATTCAAATGAACCATTGATAAATACAAAGTCAAAAATTATTTTGAAATATTCCTAAATACATTTCATAATTTGCTATGGTTAGTTCAGAAGTAAAAATTTCGGAGTGTATCATTTTAATTTTATAGCTTCTGCATGGAATTATGGCAAACAACACAACCTAATAATGTATTGGTACACGCTCGCAGCCACTGATGTCAATGTATACAGTATATCTATGCTCGCAGCAAACGTAATGTGTCTTTGACGAAATAAACTAAAAAACTTAATGAATTACTGTCGAATTTCAACCCCTGGGCGATCACTAGTAGTAGTAAAATCGCTAAGTAGGAAAGTTAAACTCTTAGGATGGCGGAATTAACTTGGATTTTTTGACTGTTTCTATGTCGTTCTTTTCAGCTCAGGTACACCTCGAAACGAGCGAAGAAACTAAGCTATCATATAAATACTTCTTACCTGTAGAACTCTTCATTACTTTTATTAGTATCGTTATTGATTTCCCGGTCATGGCACATATCTGCATTTCTGCATACCTTTAAATAAAAACTCTCTGCAGCGTCGGTGATGGATTCCACATTCACGTTGTAAACGTATTAAATATCATCACATTTTAACAGGTAACAACAAATTCTCACCAAATCTCATTTCAAGGGAGAGGGTCAGTGAAAATCTCACTACAACTTTTTAATTCAGAGAAGATACAGTATTGTAACAGATAAAATGCAGGAAATACAAGACATCAAGTATTTAGTAACATTAAACCACATATCTGAAAATATCAAAAAAATTATTATTAAAAATTATTAGTAAACTTACCATGAAGGAGGGTCCAAATTTTAAGAAAAACACCTCTTCAATTAATGGAAGCCTCCTTACGGAATTGTTGACGAGAAGGAAATCAGAAACTGCTCTCTTATTGTTTTAAAAGTATATTTCATACTTTTAGATCAAGTACACTGCGACACTGTAGGTGTATTCAATTCATGTTATTAATAACAACTTAATAGTAACTCAGACATAATTACAGCACAGTTCAATCAGATTTTTTTGTTTATCAATAATTGTGCAATGTATTCATGACTTTTTTTGTCTTACAGGTTATGAATATGGCTTACTCATACTACGCTATCCTGCGGCAGATGAATGAAGCGAAACTTCAGTAATACTCAGTTGCAAGAAGTATGGTCGACCACGTATTCAACCCATTCGTAGAGTTATTACTGCATAGTGTTTCTGAAATCGTTTATGTCTCTTTAAGTGCATTTATCAAGTTCGCTTTATAAGACGCTAACATTATTTTGGATTGTTTTGTTTAGCCCAAAGTGTACATTTAAAATCATTTGGCTGAATAAAATAATTTTACTTGCTACATTTAAAATAGATTTTTTTTAAAAGTTATTTACATTTTTAATCACACATAATGTTCTTTGCAGAAGGATTGAAGTTCGTAAATCCTTTTGATTTTTATCTTATACTTTTTTGTGATACTGAGTAGTTGGTTCATTTGATTTCTTTAGAAACAGAAGAGAGGATATTTGTATACTTGTAAATGAGGTGCTGAAAAAAGTAGTACGAACAGAAGATGGAAAAACTTTTATTTATGTTAAAAATTAAAACCGTGAAGTATGTGGATTTTCATGAAGGCTCTTTTTGTTAGTGCTATTCTACTTTTAAACATCATTCCTGTTTCCGCCATCGGTTGTAATTTTGCTTCCCAAGTAACAGAACTCACTTACTTCTCCTATTGCATCCGATCCTATTTTTATATTTAATCTACTAGTATTGGTATCATTTCTGCTACATTTAATCACTTTTGTCTTACTTTGATTTATATTCAGTCCAAAATCTTCCTTCAGTATTTTGTTCATGCCATTCAGTAACTTCTCAATATCCTCAGCCCTCTCTGCTAACAAGACAATGTCATCAGCAAATCGCAGCATACTGATTATTTCTCCCTGAAAACTTATGCCACATGTAAATTTTTCTTTGACTTTCTTTATTGCTTCTTCTATGTACAAGTTGAATATTAACGGGGATACTCTACAACCTTGTCTCACATCCTTTTTAACAGATGCATGTCTCTCTTGATTCTCTACTTTTTAACCGACTTAAAAAACAAAAAAAGGAGGAGGTAATCAATTCGTCTGTAATTTTTTTTTATGTATGTTCAGCGATAACTTTGCCAATTTTGAACCGATTTAAATGAAATTTTTTTAGTGGATAGGGTATACCTCCAAAATGGTCCCATATGAATTTCATTGAGAAACCACCCCTTCTACCCCCTTTCACCCCTTAATTTTTATACAAATCCACATTCTTTATTCGATCTCGATGAAACTTTGGACATATTTAGCCAAAAAAAAGAGAAAAATACTGTCAACTTTTGGTTTAGAAAAACTGAACCCCTCTCTCCCTATCCAACCCCCTAATTTTTGCCAATTTTCTTTATTAAAATAACTTTATACCTTGCTCAGGAAAAGGTAAATCTAAATGGACAATATTTTACATTACTGTCATTGAAATTTTTACATTAATTAGTTATTTTTCGAGTCGGTGCCAGCGAAAGCAAGAAAAACAAAAAGATAAAAACAATAAGGAACGACAATAATACATGAAAAACCATGTTACTGCCTACCTAAAATAAATGCTAGAAACATGTTTCAACAAAACTGAAACATACAGATGATACGCCGATATTATACTAACTGTTAATCGTTTACTGCATGATGCAGCCTACCAACTGACAGAGATATGCCTGGATGATCAATAAGGCCGAGCCACAGATTAAAATACTGTTACTTTGTTTCCCTAAGCTGTCCCTCGCAATAACACTATCTGCCTCACGACATGCTCTAAAATATTGGGAATTTTTGTTCGTTCTCCCCGTTTCGCCCAAACACCAAAAGAAGTTCAGTATTCGATCTTCGCGATGTGACAGCTGGCACCGACTCAAAAAATAAGTAATTAATGTAAAAATTTCAATGACAGTAATGTAAAATATTGCCCATTTGGATTTACTTTTTCCTAAGCAAGGTATGAAGTTATTTTAAAATTTTTAGTGATTTTTTGATGGTGGTTTTGTTTTTTTAAAATTATTTTATATTATAACCACTTTATTCTTATATAGTTTATAGAGTATTCTTCTATCTCGATACTTTAGACCTGACTTCTTTAAAATTTTGAACAGCTTGTCCCACCTAACATTATCAAAAGCTTTTCCTAAATCAACAAATGCCATAAAAGTATCTTTGTTCTTCTAGATCCTCCCTTCAATTATTAATCTTAAAGACAAAATTACTTCCCTTGTACCGCGATTTTTCCTAAACCCAAACTGATCTTCACCTACTATCTCTTCTACTACCCTTTCCATCCATCTGTATATTATACCATTATTTATAACATAACAATATTGCTAAATAATGTAATCCCAGAAAAAATTCTTGTAAAAAAGGCCAAGTCTGGTGCTCGTATAGTTACAAAAAGTTATGAGATCTTCTTCTGCCCCGTCTAATTTTTACTCTGCGTATTCACTTCACTTTGTGAAACAGAATGGTTTCTCTCGGTGTTATAGATTTTATTTAGAATAAAAAATTTCTGGTGACTTGGCGACAGCGCATGCCATGTTTCAGTAAACCTATATAAATACCTTAAATGCATTGCTTTATTAAACACTTGGCTCGGAAGAAGATATAACTCTTTGTCACTACACGAGCAAGAGACTTGGTCTATTTTTACAAGAATTGTTTTTTCTAAGATCTCATTTCTTTTTGTATTGTTATTCTGAATTTTACCTTAAATGTAATTATTACATTCGAAAATCGGCGAATAAGAACTTTTCAGAATTGAACGTTACCAACAATGCTCCACTCATATAAAACAATGGGTGTGCGACGTAACCCAGCAATGCAGATTGGCGCTGGTTTAACTACCACCACAAGTAAATAATGAGGAACTTCCAAACTAAGCATAGGAACAAAGTACAATTTAATATATTAGTTTAACTTGCTGATCTCTAAGCACTGAAGAAATCTCAGGCTTATAGCTTCATCCGGAGCAAAGCAATCAACCCACAAATATGTGCCAGAATTTTTCATGTTGGAATTGTATTTAAACAAATACGCTGAAAAATACTAATATTAGACTTTTCTTACGATTCAGGGATAAAACCATATATGTGTACCAAATCACAAGTTTCTAGGATTCCTGGAAGTACAGTGGAATTTTGATGTGGAGGTGTCGTGGTCGAAATAAAATTTTGAATTTCAAAAACTTCCAAAGTTAGGTAAGGAAATAAATAAAATTTAACACGTTAATTAAACTCAGTAAGCTCACTCTACAATGAAAATCTGAGGTACAAAGAGTTATTAGGGAATGTATTGGATGATATATGGAAATTTACTAGTTTCAGACTTTTCTTATAATACGTGAGTAAAATGTTATCTGTGTGCCAAATTTCAACTTTCTACGACTACGTGAAATATCTTAGAGTTTTGATGATCATGATTGAGTGAGTGAATGAGTGAGTGGCAAAATCGCTGAAATTTGCATGTAAATAACATTCGAACTAAGAACAATAACGAAATAAAATTTAGCGTGATTGCTAAGATTGCTGATATCTATACATAACAGAAATTTTAGACATCTAGCATCAATACGACCTAGAAACTGAGGTACAAAAATGGCCAGAATCGCTTCGAGAAAATGGTAGCAGTGCCTCTATTGACTCGACTTGGCGGGTACACTGCAGTGCGCCGAGAAAATAATAAATTATTGAAGGGTTGTGAAATTATCACACACTTATTTAATTAATATTGATTCTTAAAAACTCCTGTCCTACTTGTGATCATTTAGTTATTAGAAGTAACTTTTAGGCAGAGATATAACTTTGTGAGAATCGAACATCTGTTTACGAACTCGCAACTACTTCATCCCGAATCGTTCATTAAATATTATAAACAAGACCTTTATAGCGTATGAAAGTTCCTGTATTAATGGACGGAAAAGTGACCAATTCAGATTTTAATATTTACTACTGCAATTAGAGTCACAAGTTCTGCTTCACTATTCCAGATTCTGACGCTGCCTGTGCACAATACGTCTTCAATCATCTGATAACTCAGGTATATAGAGAACAATCGGAATTTGCTGCTATATATTCTCTTTCTTGTACCTTAAGTAAGTCACAATTTACACAGTTACTAAAATTTGGTAGAATCTGATACCGGAAATAGAAGACTTAGGAGGTAGACCGTGCGTATTGGATGAGCGGAGACGCTCTGGTCCCGCATTCTGGAGGACACAGGAACGAATTCCCACCCGCTCTCCTGATTTCGCGTATTTTAAAAGAGGAGACGCTATACCCGAAGTATTTTGTCCAAGTTTTTAATATTTTTATTAACGCTAATATAAAAGCATCCTCTGTCTTATGATGGTATCGAAACTTTCTCTTCAAGTTCCAGTGTTAGGTACTCGCTTCTTATTCAGTAGTTCCCGCTCTCTATTACGGTAAACGAGACTTGCAAAAAAATCCTGTTATTTTAGCTATATTTCTGGATCTGACTATTTCATAAATATTTTCAAAGATTTTATAATTATTTTCCGTCATATTCCACGACATCTACTTACATCTCCCGTTCTTTACTTCAATATTCAGTGAAATAAATGATTTTACTTAAATGACTTTTTTCGCTTCTGGCTTTTAGACTCGTCGACGTCGTGGTCATTAGAGGTGGGAAGGGGCTGGAGGTAAGGAATGGGAAGAAATTCGGGCAACGCCTTTTTAAAGCCATCATCTCGGCATTCGCCTGGAGTGATTTTGGGAAACCATGGAAAACCCAAATCTAGATGGCCGGAGGGAGATTCGAATCCGGGTCCTCCAGAATATTAGGCCAGAGCGCTTTAAATTACTTGATGTTCTCACGCTTGTATTTAAAAAAGAAATTTTCATGATGACTGCTTAAATAAGTATAACTGAAGATTCTTAAAATTTATTTGAACTTTTTAAGTCAGTTTTTCAATTCAGATTTCAATCACCGCACAAAAACTACGATCACCTGATCTACTCTCTTTAATAGACTATTGCTTGTCTTATATCTCTACGCCTCGTTTAGATCCTTAGAGACGGGAAGGTGCTGGGTGGAATGAACGGGAGGGAATTCGGACATGGATTTTTAAGGAATCAGCCCGGCATTCACTTAGAGTGATTCTTGGAAACCATGGGAAACCGAAATGGCCTGCAGGGGATATGAATCAGAGTCCTCTTGAATGTGAGGGCAAAGTTTTAGGCTCATCCATCATGCTAAGTGACGATTAACCGCTTTTTCTGAATATAATTCGTTAGGATTTTTCAACATATGCAATAACCCCAAGGATTGGTTTTGAAATTTATGCATTTTTTTCCACTGTAGGCAGAAGCTGAATTGGTAATTTCGGCTCTTGAGGAAATCAACATGTCTTTATGACAACTTCATAAATTTATGTATGAAGTATTCTGAATAGATCGAAACTAATACATTCTTATACTTTATTACAGCGCATATCACACGAGAAGGAGTCTTAACTGAGGATGGAGATGAAAACTTCACTACGGCTGGTCGTGAACATATGGTCGGCGTTAGGCCTCTGGATGCCGGAATATGCTACTCATAGCCCTCTTCTCAATGCTATCCACCACTATACATGTTAATTCCGTTCTGTTGGTTTAGTAGCATTCTCCTGTCGGAGTGTGCTGCACTGTACTTCTATTGGGGTGACATGGATGCCACCACCAACAACCTCTGTATGATGACAGGATACGTAACAGTATTGCTTAACATAGCCACTGTGTCTTACCGGAAGAACAACCTACGAACAATCGTTGCTGAATTGGACGCCGGCGTTTACGCTTTGGAGCAGGACTCCACCACAGCTGCAACCATCGCTCAGGTGATCAACCAGCGCACTAGGACCTTCACGATCTTCTTTCTATCACAGGTAGGTCTACTGTTCCACGATTACCAGTGCACAGCGAGACAGTCCAATGTTTCTAATACATCCTAATCACGGCATGAAGTTTCAATTATTCCTTTTACTCAATATCATCCTGATTGTAAGTATATTGAATACGTCAACTGCAGTTTTTTTTAGTTTGCACACCAACCTGAAGTCGTTTGAAGATCTCTATCCTCAAGTACATAAAGCCTTTTTCTGCATCTCCATGATTTACTAAAAACTCGTCTGACAGCGGTTATTGCATAATACCAACTGCAAAATGGACTGGCATGGTATCAATCAGCAACAACACTCCTCGTCGACGCGTCCTTAAGCCCAAACAACAACAACAACAACACTCCTTTAGTGAAGACTCTTTTGCTCTGAAAACTGTAACATGGCGAACACATAAAAATGTGTTTACCAATTCCAAAAACAATAATAATAACTCATGGGTTTGTAAGCATCTTAACAAAGATAAATCTGAATGGTACAGACCATTTTAACTATTTACACGTAACTTTAAGTAATTATATTTACATCATGAGAATGAAATCTCTTTGATTATTTTACTCTTGATACTATCTTTTATTCAGAAATATTATGTTAGGAATTTTAAATTTGCTTCTTAAATTTATTTGAATCAGTATTAGTCCACCTTTATTATTCCACATACAAGCATACAATATGTTCAGTCTGCCAGTAAAGGCCCCTGCCAGGCAGACCTCACACACAACGCGCCTGCACGCCAGGAGACATATACGACTCCAAACAGGCGCAGAGGCATCAAAACAAACCAGGAAAATAAATAGAATCATCTAGAGGCTAAGTGGGACCTTTTCTTACAGAGGTCGCCGTACTACCACACAACAGAATTCCTGCGCCAGGCCGCCTATATAAGCGAAGCCGGCAGCTCCACCGACAGTTCCGACCTGACCGCTGAACCAGCGTCAACTACAGAAGACCACCGGAAGTTCGCGAGAAGTAGAAGCCGTCACTCTACCCCGGATCAGGACCAGGCTACAATTCTCGACGGTCATCTGATAACTGTACCCACATTTGTTATGGTTTACCAGTTGTTTTTGTGTACAGAGTAATAAACCTCAAGGAACCGTTAAGTGTAGTTCACTTCAGTGGCGACAAGGTTGGGATAAGAACTCTCGACCATCATGGCTACGCCAGCAGCACCTACGGAATGGCAACAGTTCCTCCAAGGACTTCTACATCAGTTCACAGCACTGCAGACGATTCGCAGAATCTCAGAGACAACTGATTGCGGAAGTCAGGAATCTCCGCCAACCCACGGCCCCGCCTCCGTTCCCAGCATTCAACGACGACGTCGAGGAATGGGAGACCTACGAGAAGCGCATAAGACAACACTTCGCAATTCATCACATATCCAAAGAAGAAGACCAGCGTGCATATTTCCTTTCCTGGAACCAATCGAAGATGTATGTCTTGCTCACCAAACTTCAGCCACAAGACCCCGACACCCTCACCTTCACGACCATCTGTACGACACTGAATGCATACTACAGACGCCGGTACCATGTCGTCGCGGCCCGCGTCGAATTCTATCAATGCCGGAAGAAGCCCGATCAGACGTATCGCCAGTGGGCGGCCGAACTCCAAGGCCTTAGCAGAAAATGTAAGTTTCAAACTCGTTGTTCCCACGAATCCTACGCCGACGACATGGTGCGTGATCACATCATACAGGCTGCACCAGATGCCGCACTCCGGCATGACGCCCTCAAGTTAGAGGACCCATCCCTGGAGCAGGTCATCGAACTTGCCTACAAATTCGAAATATCTACGGCCGCAGATCGCCGCCTGGAGTCCTGGGCGGATGTGGCCGCAATCCGAACCGACGTAGAGGACACGGAGGACGTCGCCGCCATCCAGAGCTCCCAGTCGCGCTCCTCCCGACACCACAACCGGGGACCGCTTCCTCAGAAGGACATCGAACCGGCCCGTTCCGGCCGGGGCACCAAGTCTCGGCAGCAGCAGCGGATCCCGCAGCGCCGACGCCGCAGCCCGCTCCGCCTGCCCTCCTGCCCCGCCTGTTATTCAGCACATGAGAGGGAAAATTGTCCGGATCGTTGGGCTGAATGCTCACGTTGCGGCAAGGAAGGACACCTGGCGTCCGTCTGCCGCACCAACACCACCAATGCCAATCCCGGCTCTCGCCGCCCAGGGTCTTACCAAGACAGGTTGAGCGGCGCACCTATGGATATCAATCAGGTAGACACTTCCACAGCATCCAAACTTTTTATCGACGTTACGGTCAATGGCAAGCCTCTGTGCCTACAAGTCGACACAGGAGCAGCAGTCTCATTGCTTAATTATACTACTTATGTGCAAATTGGCTCGCCCCCCCCTCTCGCCGGCCCCAAGCGCCTCCTGACATACAACAAACAGGAAATAGCACTCCTGGGACAATTCACAGCAAACGTCATGTATAAGTCTGTACATCGTTCAGTCCCCTTTTTAGTAGTTAACAGTTCTCTCACAGCAGACTTATTTGGACTGGACGCTTTCCGCTTATTCGGATTTTCAATTGAGGATAACATACACCTCGTATCTCAGCATGTTCCTTTTCCTGAAGTGGACGCCCTTTGCACCGAGTTTCAGGACCTGTTCTCACCAGGCGTCGGCTGTGCAAAGGACTTCGAAGCATCACTCCAACTCCGGCCGGACGTACGGCCTCGATACTTCCGGGCACGCCAGGTACCCGTAGCGCTTCAACAACCACTTCAGGAAGAACTTCAACGTCTCCAAGACGAAGGGATCCTCCAGCCGGTGCGGTTCAGCCCCTGGGCCACGCCGTTGGTCATAGTTCAGAAGCCAGGACGCCGCTTACGTCTCTGTGGTGACTTTAAAGACCACCGTCAACCCGCATCTGCTGGTAGACGACTATCCACTTCCGAGACCGGACGACCTCTTCCGTAAACTAGCAGGAGGTACCTACTTTACAAAAATTGACCTGGCAGAAGCATACCTTCAAATCCCTTTGGATATCCAGTCCCGACAATACACAGTCATCAACACTCCCTCTGGCCTCTTCCAACTCAACCGGCTCATGTTCGGCTTGGCCAGTGCTCCAGCGATTTTTCAACGGTATCTCGAACAACTTCTCCAGGATATTCCGGGATGCATCAACTATCTCGACGACATAGTCGTCACGGGACCCTCCGCTGCCGAACACATGACCAACCTCCGCCTACTCTTCCTCCGCCTCCGTGCAGCAGGATTGAAATGCAACCTTTCCAAGTGTCAATTTTTTCAACAATCCATTTCCTACCTGGGTCACATCATCGCTCAGGAAGGCATTTCCCCAGCATTTTCCTATGTGGACGCTATTTCCAACTTACCTCGGCCTCAGGATCTACATCAGTTGAAATCTTTTTTAGGCAAGATTTCATACTACAGAAAATTTATACCCTCAGCAGCACAAGTGGCAGCACCCCTGTACCACCTCTGTCGCAAGAATGTCCCGTTCCGTTGGACCCCAGCTTGCGAGACCGCATTCCACACCCTTAAACAGCAGCTCAAGTCCGCAGCATGCCTCATGCCATACACTCCAAACCTCCCCTTGATACTTGCCACAGATGCATCCGATTACGGTGTGGGGGCAGTTCTGTCTCATAAATTACCAGATGGCACGGAACGCCCCGTAGCTTACATCTCCAAAGCCCTATCGGCTGCTCAGCTTAAATATTCTCAAATCGAGAAAGAGGCGCTAGCTATTGTTTTTGCCTGCTCCAAATTCTATTCCCTTTTATATGGGATTTCTTTTCATCTCATTACCGACCACAAGCCACTCCTATCACTATTTGATCCGTCCACACGTCTGCCTACCAAAACATCCCACCGCATCCAGCGTTGGGCACTATTCCTGTCCCAGTTCAGATATACCATGCATTTCCGTACCACCTCCAGGCATGCCAATGCAGACGCCTTATCCAGACTACCGCAGGGACCAGACCTTGCCTTCGACAAGTCGGAACTTCTGGTGTTCCAGATCGACGATGACATACAAGAAGCACTGAAGACATTTCCAGTCACGGCCTCAAAAGTCGCTGCAGCCACAGTGGAGGACCCCCTCCTCCGTGTCATCCGACACCACATCCAACACGGTGGCAAACACGTTCCCCTCCACGCCATCATCAAGACCTCAGTTCTACTACTCCATCCGCCACCAGCTCTCAGTAGTAGAGGGAGTGCTCCTCCGCACAGAACCAAATTCCACCCCGAGGGTCGTCGTTCCGAGATCCCTACAGCCGACAATCCTCCAAACTCTCCACCAAGGACACTGGGGAATTGCCCGCACCAAATCCCTTGCCAGACGCCATGTATTCTGGATCGGCCTTACCACGGATGTCACGGAGATGGTGCGGCGCTGTACCATCTGTGCCCGACAACTGCCCCGCCCCCCTCAAAAGTTCCTTTCCTGGCCGGCACCGTCCGGACCCTGGGAACGCATTCACCTCGACTTCGCTGGCCCATTCCTAGGCCACCAGTGGCTCTAGTGACGGATGCCTTTTCCCACTTCCCATATGTCGTCCGTTGCTCCACAATCACCACAGAGGTCACCATTTCAGCCCTCACGAAGATCTTTTCCATCGAAGGATTACCATACGCCTATCGTCACAGATAACGGACCGCAATTTCGAAGTCGGGAATTCCTATCCTTCTGTACCGCCAACAATATCCAACACCTCCTCACCCCGCCCTTCCACCCCCAATCTAACGGGGAGGCGGAACGGCTAGTCAGAACATTCAAAACCCAAATGACCAAATACACCACAAGTCACAAACTCGAAGAGGCATTGACACTCTTCCTCAGTTCCTATCGAACCACTCCAGTGGGGACCAAAAGCCCGGCGGAATTGCTGCATGGCCGCCAACCTCGCACTCTCCTCCATCTCCTCTTACCCCCGCCCAAAGTACAGGTACCTTCGGGCCCATTCCGTTTCACCCCGGGCTCCCTAGTCTGGGCCCGCGGGTTTGGCTCCCAGGCCGGTTGGCTTCCGGGGGTCATCCAGCGGCCCCGGGGCCGCCAACTGTTCGACGTCAGCCTGGATGGCCGGATAGTGCGACGCCATCGAAACCAACTACGTCCCCGCTACCCCACGGCACCGTCCTCTTCCACCACGGCACGGCCATCCACTTCTTCCTCTCCTTCCCCGCCCCCTCCACCACTCCTGCCGTCTAACCGTTGCTCAGGGACAGTTACAGCGCCACCACCGACGCCACAACCTGTCGGTCGCTCCGACACCCTTCAGCCGCAGCCTCTCGACCACCTGCGGGGACCATCTTCAGCGCCCCCCGTACAGCCCCCGGCCATCGACGCCGACGAACCGATGCCGTTAGCTCCACAGGCTACCTCCATCACAACCTGCACCACGACGCAGGTCGGCACGCATCGCCAGGGGAACAGCTCCGTACTCCCCGGAGGTAGCCTTCATAGTCTGCTCCAGGGCGCCGCGGCAGACGACCTCGCAGACGTCGCAGACATCGCTTCCCCCCCCCCCCGGGAGGGAGGTATGTTCAGTCTGCCAGTAAAGGCCCCTGCCAGGCAGACCTCACACACAACGCGCCTGCACGCCGGGATACATATACGACTCCAAACAGGCGCAGAGGCATCAAAACAAACCAGGAAAATAAATAGAATCATCTAGAAGCTAAGTGGGACTATTTCTTACAGAGGTCGCCGTACTACCACACAACGAATTCCTGCGCCAGGCCGCCTATATAAGCGTAGCCGGCAGCTCCACCGCCAGTTCCGCCTGACCGCTGAACCAGCGTCAACTACAGAAGACCACCGGAAGTTCGCGAGAAGTAGAAGCCGTCACTCTACCCCGGATCAGGACCAGGCTACAATTCTCGACGGTCATCTGATAACTGTACCACATTTGTTTATGGTTTACCAGTTGTTTTGTGTACAGAGTAATAAACCTCAAGGAACCGTTAAGTGTAGTTCACTCACAATAAGTTCGGGGTTTTTTTGTAGTTAAAGTTTTAGATCAGAGGATGACTACGATTTCGTTTACAGGTGGTAATGGTAGCATCCTTCTTGAACTTGAACGCTCTGGTTTACGGAATGCGTGGCATGCAATCACAGTTCCCTATTGTTGTCTGGTTCCCTTACAACTAATCTATCACGCCTTACTACGAAATTACATCCATCTTCCTCAGCTTTGGCAACATCTTAGGAGGCTCGACTTTATTCGCAATCGACATGATGGTCATCAGTCATCACACTCTTGGCTCAGCTGTGTTCCATGCTGAGGATCCTCAACGTCAAGCTGCGCAGCATCCGGCGCCGACCGACAGAGGGTCAGTATGGGGGTAACTGGGCCCCCGCGTTGGGTTCAGGAATAAGAAGTCAGTTACCTGCCTCAGGTATATCGTGGAAGTCTGCTCACACAGAGGATGGTGAAGACAAGCGGATGTACGGGAAACTCGTCGAGTGCGTGAAGTTACATCAGAAAATTATAAAGTGAGTATCGACGGGTGATTCGATGTTGTAAATAGTAACCTACAAATGTTGTTGCAACGTAAATGAATTATAAGAAAATTTTTACGTTATTAAACATATAAACATGTCATTTTTTGTTTTTGTTTTTGCTGTTTTTTGTTGTTCTGTTGTTGTTTTTACTGTGTTTCTTTCTTTTGTTGTTTTTAAGTTTATAACTTGTTTCAACGAGTCTTCTATTACAAATGTCTCCATCAATAACAAAAAGCATACTATCTTTGAGAAACCTGTCATCAGCCTTATAGATCATTAATTATTGTACCATTATGGAAACTAAAGCATCAATGATTAAGATTCTGAGATTCCAGCTTTCTAGTATTCTTATGTGTATCTGCTTGTTTAATTTTTTTTTGTATTCTTAAATTCAATAGCTCATACGTAGTAAAGCAACTGATTTTAAATCTCGCAGCATCAAATGTATTACAGACGTAATAAAAATGGATATGTGTCAGTAATGGTAATCAAACGTGTGATTACAAGGCGGTGGTTGTACGCGGTATATATCCTATTGGCGCTGTCTGCAAGCAGCCTTGTTCAACCACCGCCTTGTAATCAAATTTATTATACATAATTAACCGATATTTAAATACATGGGGTGAATATTTCACAGCATTAACAACCATTTTTCTCAACTATCCAGAAAGTAAAATCTTCCTATCGACGAAATGGTTGCTTACTGACATGATTGCTTATTGCAACGAAACGCGGATACAACTGCAGATCCAAATAGAAGAAAAATATCGACACTGTGTTCATGTCTATTTACAGACATAAAAAATATACGTTACTGTAACTTAGACAATCAAGTCATATTTTAACCCTTAATAATAGTACCGTACAAATACAACACCTCGATATGCAATTTACTACAGGGTGTTGGGAAATTGGTTAGGATACCAGTGGGTAGGAGCTTCAAGAATCAAAATGTCATTTACATAGAATACTTTGACCACCTGATCACGAAATTAATTCCTGTTCCAGGATCTCTAATGCGTTGGAGAACGAGGTAAATGGTGTACTGCACATCACTTTTATGGGATGTCTTTTCCTTATTTGTAACTCTTCTTTCCAGACGGCGGTGGTAAGCATGACATATTGTGCGTCGTTTAGTTTCTAAGGTCCAAAAATCATTTCAATAAGCTAGAAAGTTTGCTTCGCCAGCAAATGAGTAATATACATATTTTTTTACCAAATGAGTATTACTAAATACTAAACATTATTCATTTCAACTGTAAATTATATGATACACATCAAAAATAAATAAGATTTAATGTTCTTTCAAAATTTATGTAAGGAAAATAGTTTAGAGAACGCGTCCCGAAGTAATAATCCTTTGAACGATCACCGAAAATTTCTATAAAATAAACGACAATAAACAGTTTTCTTAACTTCTAAGGGCTCAGTTTCACCTAATATCTATATCCTGTAAATATTTAACAAAAGAATATTTAATTCATAAGGGAATATGCAAAAATATTGAATCCGGTAACATATTCATCATGTCGGTGAACGCAGCCGTAGTTGGCCGAAAGTTATTTAAAATGAACGCAGCCTTTAGGCGCCAAGGCGCAGTTGTGGTACGAGATTGTCACAAGTGTTTATCAGCAAATTAATTAAAATTAAGCGAAAAGTACCATTCAATTAGTTATTTACAGTGCGCACACCAATAGTTCATTATCCCGAAAATGCTCTTTCCGGTTTTGGAATACTGAAAAAATAAATTTTAGAGGATTATAAAAAGTAACCTAAAACATTTTACGCTAACAGTGAAAGACCACATATAAAATTACTGCAGTCAAAGAAAAAGCGCGTGTTTATTTGAAAACGTCTTACGTGAATGGTCATTTCGTGAACGTCCAAGGACGTGATGATGTTCCCGCAGGTTTCGTTCCCGAGGTGATATCAGCCATAGTAATTTCTCGGTCAATTTATTGTTTATGTTGTTTTAGCTTTATTTTTAGGACTTGTTATTTTGTGTAACATTGACATCACACGAGGCTGAAAAAAAAATCCCAAAAAATCAAATTAAAAAGGATATCTCCGCTTATTCACGCCAAAGAGAAAAAACTAAGAGCAGAAAAAGAATTTTTAAGGTAAAATGACTGCTGAACTAACATAAAAAAGGGCTAAGGACAGAGCTTATATCAGAAAAAAAAAGCAGCAAAAAATGTGAAGAGCATTATTGAGATGTCAGAGACTGAGAAACGAAAACAGAGAAAAATAGTAGGAAAAGAAAAAGGCATTAGCAAATATAAAAAGCAGTTCGTCCCCGTTGTATCCTCTCTTGAGGCAAGCTGGTCCACAATTGTTCTGACTGGTCCTTCATATCCTGGATACTTGTACTGGGATGAAGTTGACGTTCTAACTCGTCCCACACATATTCTATCCAGAACAGGTCTGGGAATCTTCCTGGCCGTGGAAGTACCTCAACATACCGCAGGTAGTTCATTGATATACTTACCTTGAGTTATGAACATTGACCTGTTGAAAAATTACATCACGATACTATTGAATGAGAGGTAACAGATGAGGACGCATGATGTCTGTGATGTACTGGGGTGCCGTCAGAGTTCCCTCAATTACTACCAGACCTGACGTGAAGTCATACCCGATGGTTCACCACACAATGGCACCAGGTGTAACATCCCTATACCTCTCCTAAACATTGGAAGAATGGGACATCTCACCAGGTATCCGCCATACTCGCTCGCGTTGGTCATCTGAGGTAGTGCAGAACCACGATTCATCGCTGAACAAATGTGACGCCAAACTCAGCAGTCAATGCTTTCCGGCCACGGCACCATTTCAAATGCAGCCTTTCGAGTTGTGATGTTAACGCACGGGACAGTAGTTCCCTGGTCCAGCTGTGTTATCTCCGACCAACTGGGTGTGATGACACAGAAAGTTGCAAGGAGTCCATTAGGAGTTATCAGATGGCAGGCGCTGGTGTGAAAGGTTTACAGTGCGCCTGGTGCACAATATGGTGATCCTCCCTTGTGGTGGTAAGTTGGGGTAGACCGGTACCCTGAAGACGAGTGTGCATGCCCTCATGTTCTCGTGCTGTACAACACCGGGCCACCGTCAAATCATAATGCACCACGAATATTAATATTGCACGATTCGACCAAACAGCAAAATGGGACGTGCAATTAGGCCACTTTCAAAGTGTGTTGGTTGCGGATAACGCTGTCTTACAAGTATATGCATTATCACTGCGTAGTGATCACTCAACATCAGGCCCTTTATATGCTCCACCACAACTAGCAACAACACTAAAGCACTCTAGTTTTGGAATAAAATGATGTAAAAACTACTGGGATGATTTTATGGACGTAGGTATTCTTAAAAGAGAAGAAAGAAAAAATAGAGTAGGAGATGCAGTATCAAGAGTTGGATGTGAAAATTGTAATGACACAATTAAGTGTATTTGGACCATTGATGATCATTTCTGTAATCAACGATTATTTCAATGGTTTAAATTCACAACTATGGTTGTTTGCATGTGATGTAGTGTTTAAGTTGGGATAAAGATAAAACGGATATCCGCAACTATCGGGTGTCCGACCTAACTAGCCTAGATTTACTATCCGGATTGTAGGTCAATAACCGGCGGACATCCACCGTAAACCGGATTCTCAATAAATTACAAAACTTTTCTGTAGATCCACAAATGTTAAGAATAGAAGCAGAAGATGTGGGATTTTAATTGATGCCGACAATAATGTTTAGTTTATGAAATTATGAACGTCACCTGGTTTTGTTTTTACAGTTCATTATTAATACATTAATTATTTCCTTACTTAGCAAAAGTTCTTGCCTTAATGTCAGGAAGAAATAAACAGCACCAAGTTTATTCCAATAGTGATAACTAAAAAATAATTTCGCATAGTTATTAAATTTCCAAGAAGTGTTAAACTCAATTTTTTTCTCCCATGTTCTGATATTATTAAAACCTGAATGTACAACTTCGTTCTAGAGACGTAAAATAAAGATCTTAATGAGATAACCAATTTGTTACTATTTGTTTTGGTATCTGATGTATGGTGTAAATACATTCTCGTTTTTGTCATAACTGTTACATTTTTATCTATTTTTTTCATTTTAGATTGATTTTTTTAAAAAATTTATGTTTTTTCATTGTACTATTATTTTTCTTCCGATACGGACAGTTTAAACTAAGTACTCTTAATCTAGCGGTGTCAGCGGAAAATTTACGTTTCCGGTAATATATTACTAACGACGAAGATGTTTTACATTCTTTCAGAAGTTAAGAAGTTGAAATTGCGCATTCAGTTATAAATCACTCAAATCTTGGAGAGAAAAAAAGTGTTACCGAAAGTGGACTCAGTTGATGAACAATTTCTTACGCAAAGTATAGGCTAACGTGAGCTATAAGATACTATTATTTGTTTCCTGCAAATTACAGAAGACTATCGATTAAAAAAAAAAAAAAAAAAAAAAAAAAAAAAAAAAAAAAAATTTGAAGAAAAATATATATATTTATATATAATAAATTATTAATAACTAGCTGACTCGGCAATGCTTCACTATTGCTGGACTTAAGTAGGCACATAGATTAAATGAAAAAATATTTACATATAAATTTTAAAATGCTGTTTCATTCATTTTCAGTTGGAAAGGGTGAGAGGGGATGCGCTTTGGAAAACATATGCAGGCAGTAATTTTCTGTTTGTTTCAAAGTATAAGTGTGCAAATTCCCATTGAAATCTGATGAAATATGTGGTTTTGTCTAAATTATGGGGAGGAGAACGTAATGGGGGTGGGAAGGGGGAGAGGGGATGAATATTCGGAAACCATATGTTAGCAGTATTTTTCTGTTTGTTTTAAAGTATACGTGTACAAATTCCTATCTAAATCGGATAAAAAATGTGGTTTGCCTAAATTATGGGGAGAAAACGTAATGGGGTTGGAAAGGGGGGAGAGAGGATGAATATTCTGAAACCATACGTAGGCAGTATTTTTCTGTTTGATTTAAAGTATAAGTGTACAAATTCTTATCTAAATCGGATAAAAAATGTGGTATTGCCTAAATTGTGGGGTGAAAACGTAATGGGGTTGGAAAGGGGGAGAGGGGATGAATATTCGGAAACCATACCTAGGCAGTATTTTTCTGTTTGTTTTAAAGTATAAGTTTACAAATTCTTATCTAAATCGGATAAAAAATATGGTTTGCCTAAATTATGGGGTAAAAACGTAATGGGGTTGGAAATGGGGAGAGGGGATGAATATTCGGTAACCATACGTAGGCAGTAATTTTCTGTTTGTTTAAAGTATAAGTGTACAAATTCCTATCTAAATCGGATAAAAAATGTGGTATTGCCTAAATTATGGGGTGAAAAAATTATGGGGGTGGAAAGGGGCGAGGGGATTAATATTCGGAAACCGTATGTAGGCAGTATTTTTATGTTTGTTTTAAAGTATAAGTGTACAAATTCCTATCTAAATCGGATAATAAATGTGGTTTTGTCTAAATTATGGGGTGTTATGGGGAATAGCGGGTGACTTTTTGGAAATTTTTTTTCACAGAAACCTTCGCAGACGTGCCCTCGAAAACTCTCCAAAGTTTCATTGCAATCTGGTAAATGGTATAGGACTGCATAGAAGAGGAACAAACCCACAAACAAACATTGATTTTTATATATAAGATAAAACCTAATTGCACTCAGTGAATGAATCCTTATTTTAAAAACTCGTCTAGTTCTCTTCCGACATAAAGTTAATGAAAAACTCATTTAATTATTCATATCCTTGTAAGAATCCAACATATGGAAAGTTAATATTATTAAAACATTTTCGGGTTAGCATGGTAGGCAGGCCCGCCGTAAGCGGGCGTGCAAGGCATGCAAGGTGTGCACCGCACGTGGGCGGCACATCAAGGGGGGCGGCAAAACGAGTGATCGACAGTCGCCACGACGAAATTTGAGGCTTTTTTTTTTTAGCTCAACAGCTGCTTCGGGCGGTCGGCGACACTCAGGATGGCAACAATGGGGGCGGCAATTTCACAGTTTGACCCGGTTCGGAAATTTTCTAGATCCACCACTGGCTGTAGTTAGACAGGGGGCGACATTATCGGGATTGCACGCGGGCGCGTTAGCGGCGGGCCTGATGGTAGGTTATTGAATTCTCTAATAAAGACCTCTGCCAGACAGTTAATGCTCCTTCAAACAGTAAAAGGTAAACTATTATTCACGTTTTTAATAATTAATACTACAATTAGCGTCCATAATTCTTCATCGCCTACTCGAAACTGTTAATAACCACAAGACTTCTGCTATTCAGTATTACAATCAGCGTCCATAATTCTTCATCACCTATTCGAAACTCTGTTCATGACCACTTCTGCTATTCAATGAGGAATACAGTTTCAGGGCTGTTGCATCGTCTAAATATTTTAAAAAAAAATATTAGAATAAGAAGATCCTATTAATTTTTTTTAATTACGTTTTCTACTAAAATCTGAAATAAGCCTTGTTAACTGCTAGCACCTCCTGGAATAGTAATAAAATTAGAAGAGACATTTCGTTCTAATCTTCAGAATGTGGGAACGGATCTTTCGGGATTTAAGACGATCTGATCATTTACTGCAGTATTTACCCAATGCGTCTACTTTTACTAGAATTTTAAGCTGTTTGGTATGTTTTAGACAACACAGATATAGTCCTTAATGTTCATTCTCTCCATTACTAGAGTTTAGAACTGAACTTTTTTCGATACCTGATAAGTAATTTAAGAGAATATACTTTTAACTAAAGTAATTATTTAATTTCAAAACCAAAAAGTCCAAAAAAACGAGAGATGTTTACTGAACTGTTGAGGATAAATTCGTATTACTAAAAACATCAAATCCTTCGATTTTGGTGCCCCTGCTAATTGCTAAATATGAAAAATGCATTTTTAAAGTAGTCTTAAAACATAAAAGATTGTAACAGAACCAATGTTTGGTAGTGGAAGAGGAACATCAAGCTTAGCTTGGATTTTTCAAACCATCCTGAAATATGAACTCTTCTTTCAATATTTTATAAAAGCCCTTACGCCCTGTTCAGTCGAAATGAGATAATTACAGACTACATAATGAATGAAGTCTGACATATAAACTTACAAATGTTCAGCATTCTGGGCTAAAATTTCAAAGTAACTGAGACAGGTAGAAATCACGTAGAAACAATAGAGTACCATCAGTGGTTTAATTGAAGCGCAGGCTCTGTGAGGGATATTGTTTCAATTAGGATCAATGCGAATTCGGATACAGAGGGCATACGTAGTAGCACAGCCTACGAGGTATTCAATAAATGAGGTCCGTTCAGTTTAACTACGGCATTAACCGCCGGTCTATGTTAAAGTGAGTTTCCCCTAACATGCTTCTGAACTGATCAGTCTCTCCTGGCGGGTAAGTAACAACAATATAAACCAATATTCAACTTCTAACCCGATCTGAATGTAAAGATTTATTTTCGCAATGATTTTTGAAACATGCTACATATGAATCCCGTATTCAGGCAGGTAAAATACTCCCAGACGGCACCCCAATATCTATGAGACTTTTAGCATTACATAAAATAAAGTTTTCATTATTTGTAATGCAGAACCATTATCGATATTCAACTACTTTCAATTGGCGATGACAAGAATTTCAAACAACGCCCAAAACGGATAAATTTTCCACGTGAGTATCGCATAATGTGTGTCATGTTAACAAATATCCTAGTTGATAACTATAGTCTATTGTCACGGGAAAGCATGTGCAATATTTTTTATCTAACAACAGATTTAACGCTTAATAGCTTACAAATATATTTAAATTATATTGAACAAATGACTTTTCAAACATAGTCATATAGTATCTTCTTGGATAAACATGAAAAAAAACACATTCCATAAATGTAAATTGCTAATTACATAAATTGTGCTTAAATAACTCAAGTTGGTGTGAGACACTGAATAAATTCGTTACAGGATGGCCAGTGAAGCAATTGGTCACTTTTCTCAGTTGTGACTCATCTCATTGTTTGTTGAGTGAGAGAGGCGAGGCTGGCAGAACAGTCATACCGCTGGAAACATATAGTATGTATTTAGAATCATTCATCAGAAAATGTTGAGCAAAGCCTACGAACAAGAGATTCTTTAAGATAATCATCATTTAAGGTAACTAGGAATTAAATATAAATGTATAGCAACACTATAATTATTGAACGATATTGAAAATTCAGGTCATTTAAGCTCTTACGGAAATAAGTTGTTTGTTTTTCTAATCAAATCGTTCCATGCACCTGAATCCTACTGGAATCATTGTACACTAAGGGACACATTTTCAATAAATCATCTAAATAAATAAGATAAAACAAAATTAAATTATAATTATATAAATATTTAAAATGAAAAAGATATTCAAGTAAAAATTTCTGAAATCATTTCGTTACTGCAGTCACCTGTAAGTGCCTAAACTGTTAATACAAAGAGAATCATTCAAAAAACTAAACAAAATAATTAGAAATTAAATTGTGCACAGAGAAATTAAAGAGAAGGGGTAAATCAAAATGAAACTAATATTTATTGATAATTCTGGAAAATAAGAAATTTACTATAAATTTCCTGTCAATATAAAAGTGTGAGGAATCAAGTGGCTATAATAAATGCAGGGAATCATGAGAGACATGCATCAGTTAAAGAGGGTGTGAGAAGAGGTTGTAGTCTATCCCCATTATTATTCAACTTGTATGTAGAAGAAGCAATGATGAAAGCAAAAGAAAAATATTGCATGTGGCATAAGTGTTCAGAGAGAAAAAATCAGTGTGCTGCGATTTGCTGATGACATTGTCTTGTTAGCAGAAAAGGCTGAGGATATTGAGAAGTCACTGAATGGCATGAACAAAATACTGAAGGAAGATTTTGGACTGAATATAAATCAAAGTAAGACTAAAGTGATGAAATGTAGTACAATGATACCAATACTAGTAGATTAAATATAAAAATAGGATCGGATGCAATAGGAGAAGTAAGTGAATTCTATTATTTGGGAAGCACAACCGATGGCCGAAGCAGAAATTATGTTAAACGCAGAATAGCACTAGCAAGAAGGGCCTTCATGAAAAAGAGATATCTTTTAGTTTCAGGTATTGATCTAGGAATTAGAAAGAATTTTTTTAAAACTCTATGTGTGGAGCACAGCACTATATGGTAGCGAAACATAGACTTTAGGAATACCGGAAATAAAGAAAATTGAAACATTTGAAATGTGGTGCTACAGAAGAATGCTGAAAATTAAGTGGACAGACAAAGTAAGAAATGAACGAATTTTGGATGAGGAAAGATGTTTGTGGAAGAAGCTTTCAGAAAGAAGAGACAGCCTGGTAGGTCATATTTTGAGACATGCAGGATTGGTTAATTTGCTGGTGGAGGGAACAGTCGAAGGTAAGAACTGTAGATGAAGACAGAGATTAGAATATATGAAGCAGATAATTGAGGACGTGGGTTGCTAAGGGATATGTAGAGATGAAGAGGTTAGCACAAGATAGGAAGGGATGGGGGATTGCATCAAGCCAGTCGAAATACTGATGACAAAAATAATAATAATAATAATTGTTCAATAGGAGGATCCGATGTGACCCAATTCAGCGTAAACTTTCCAACGATTTGATGTTGTTGTTGTTTTTGGTGTTTTAGGGCGCGTCGACGTCGGGGTCATTAGCGCCCTAACCAACGATTTGAGATTCTTCGTCAATGTGTATGGGTACAAAAATGTCACAGCTAAAAACCATGCGGTCAACTCCTCTACATGTTTATAGATAAGATCGCCATATTCAAATGCAAAGATATCGTCATATAGCATATGTTGAATATAAAACACACATTGCTCCAAAGCCAAATGATCTGTGCAGGTGGTATAATGTAACTCGTAAATAAGTAATGACTGTTAAGTTCCTAACGAGGTGTATAATCACCTTCCAGCGTCTTGCCTTGGTCTACGGACTACAGAAAATTGCTCCGAATTATTACTCAGCATGGTTGGTAGACCTGTGGGGTGATTTTATCCACTCCTGACGTATCTCATCATTTACCAGTGTCAAAGTGCTTAGTATATTCAACGAACTGGCTACATACAGAAACCAACGAATGGAAACTCTAGTTGTAATCGATATATTGAGATGTTACAGCTCTGAGGCAGCCATCATACCGATTATTGTAATATGAAATCAAATAAGAATGTGATTAATGATCTGAAAATTTCTTCAGTCCTAAATGAAGCTTGATATCGAGTGTGATGGATGAGAAGAATGCTCGGTGCTGGCATGCGGTAGGATATGGGTTCAAATCACCGATCGGATATCCAGTTTTGGTTTTCTGTGGTTTTCAGAATGGTGACTGCAGGGATGGCAATGGCCGAATTCTCTCCCCTAACCCTCGTCTACCACTAATGACTTCGACATCGACGAGGCACAATTGAGAATGGAATGAGAATGGGATAGGACGAAGAGTGTCATCTTCAAAAATAGCCGAAATTATTGCAGTACTAGTGTAAGCCCGTGACTGTTTTTTACGTATTGTCACGGGTCTAGAATAGTTCCAGTTTTTACGATGAAATATTATGGCAGGTTGATCTGATCTGAACAAATATAAGCTTGATCTGTGTTTCACCCTTAGGATGAATAAAATCTCTTGAGCTTGAAGAACTCAGAAGCATTAATAGAGGTAGCTACTAACACGAACATGAACGATCGTGCTATCGTGTAACTGTTTCAAAGGTCATACACTCGAACTTGCTTAAATACGAACTTCACTTGTATTTGCCCCTTAAAGTTCAAAATAAAAAAATAAAAATCCTGTTTACTTCAAAAGCATCACGTTGTTTATTATTTGTCGTGGTATCTGTGACGGCCAGAGAACTTAATACACATTCAATATTATGAAACGGTTGAGCAACTCCGCAGAAATAAGTTGCCAGAATAGTTGATTCGGAAATATATTTGGTCTGATTTCCACTTAAAATAACCTGATAACTCACGTACAGTGAACATGAATAAAGACCATCGACAAAAGTGGTCAGTAAAATACCTGAAAAGCAGATAAACCGTAATGCATAAACTTTGGTCAAGCAACAACATTAGTGACAGTTTTAATTAAATTGAAATTTATGCTAAGCTGGAATGACAATTGGCATTCATGGTTACAGTAGATACCATGAGTAATTTAATTTTTTAAAAGTTTTTTTTTATTTTTTTAAGTTGCTTTCATTAGTCACATGTTATTGAAAAGCAGATCAACGTTTTTTCAGCCGCAAAATTTATCGATATTTTTTTAACTATGAAACGCTACGAAAATCAAACTTAATGACAGTATTATTATTATTAATTTGGTAGTAGTTGCTTAGCTATTAAATTGTAGATATAACCACGAATTTCTACTAATGGTATCTCTGGTCGCTGTTTTGCCAGCGAAGGCTGACACGTGACACCGTTCTTCAGCCAATAGGTATGGAGGTGAGTGGATGAGCTTACGAAATTATTATAGTATTAAAATATGTAGTTCCGTTGCTATACTTAGTTTTTACTTTTACATTATCTTACCTAGGTTTTACGGTAGTTTTGAGTTTCACTATGTTTCGGTTGACCTTTTATCAATTTACAGATGCTAGTGTCGGACGATTTCGGTGAAAGTAACCGGGAATTTGAGACACACATGGAAATTCATTAGAGAGGAATTAAGCTAGGCATAGATGTGCCGGCGATTCGGCTGTTCTGCTGACCTCGTGAATTCACGTCACGTGTTGAACGTCGGCGTCGCTTTGCGCCATTCGTCGTCCACCGCCAGAATGCGCTGGCTCCGTCAGCACCACTGAAAAGAGCTCGGGTGTCTTTCAGCAGCCTGCCTTCTTTAGTGGCATTCTAACGCAGGCACAATTAGGAACGACCACCAGGAAAATAAAAGTACCTACCGATCCATCGCATGTTAAACATTTCACGAAAAAACATTACAATTCACTTCATAAATTATCTCATCCCTTCCTTCCCCCACCAAGCTGCATGGACGATTTCACAGAATTGAACCGAAAAATTTCATTTTGCAATTATACTACCTTGTTTTATTTATTATTGTTATTATTATTACCAACAGTCTTAGCAATATGTACGCAGTATGTAATAATTCTATCCTACTCATCCTCAGGAACCAAGAAACTTATCTTGCTACTTTTGCTAGTTAGCTCATTCTATATACTGCAATACAAAGTGGTTTATTTGTCTTATCTAGTTCAATTTACACCATTTTCTCTGATACTTCATGTTTACTCACTGCAGTTCCGTGGTCGCGCGTTCTCATTACAATCCAACAACCACAATAAAATTACTTCCTTTCAGTTTTGTGCATATGCCATCCGTCACAATTCTCTTTCAGTATATACTTCATAAATTAACACTGTTCAAACGAAAACGTCACATACATATTACTCCCCCTAACTACTCTTGATTAATTACACAATTTAAAATCTTTCGAACCAGAGATACTCCTCTTTCTCTGGTTCACGCATGCAGTGTACCAACTTAACCTCTAGTTATGTTATATCTACTACACATTTTAATTCGTAATACATCTTTACAAAATTGAAGGAATACAATGTATGAACAAAAATTCCTTATAACAAAAATAATACACAAACAAAATCTAAGTATGAAGGAAACCCTGTTTCCTTACAAATACAAAACAGGATAGTTTATCTGGGTAATTTCATCTTTCCTCTCATCGATGCGTTTACTACGTAAACCTTGCAAGCTGACCCACCTCAACCAGGGAATATGCAGAACTGTAATTCATTAACACATCTTAGTATAATTTTGAAATATTATTTTTTTTTATCTGCTTAGCGTCTCTCTAACAGCGAGGTCTTTATAGACGGGAAAGGATGGGGGGCAAAGATTTTTTTTTTTTTTTTTGTAACTGCTTTACGTCTCTTTTTAACATCGAGGTCTTTAGAGACGGGAAAGGATGGGGGGCAAGGATGGGGGCAAGGAATGCGAAGGAATTCGGCCATGGCCTTTTGAAGGAAGCATCCCGGCATTTGCCTGGAGTGATTTGGGGAAACCATGGAAAACCCAAATCTGGATGCCCGGACGGGGATTCGAACCGCCGTCCTCCCGAATGCGAGGCGAGAACGCTAACCGTTACACAGCCCCGCTCGGTGGGGGGGCAAAGAATGAGAAGGAATTCGGCCATGGCCTTTTTGAAGGAAGCATCCCGGCCTTTGCCTGGAGTGATTTGGGAAACCATGGAAAACCCAAATCATGATGCCCGGACGTGGATTCGAACCGCCGTCCTCCCGAATGCGAGGCCAGAACGCTAGCCGTTACACCACCACCCTCGGTATATATGTTCTTCTTCTGTATGTGATAATAGCAAAATAAAGTAATTCCATAAACCAGAGTATTCAATAGTTGTAATGTTTCTTTTCGATATTGAGACATCAGTGTACTTTCCACCTGCCTAATAGTTATGAAGTTGTGAATATCGTAACCTAGATAGCGACAATCAGTACACAGAAGATTTTATACTCAGTTATAACACGGCAGAACAATGTTTGGTAAATTTACTGACAAATAAAAATTGACATCTATTATAAAAGTTACCTCTTATCTCTCAAGCATATAGTGTTTATTTACAACTTCCTTTTTGATATTTATAGACACTCCATATATAATTACAATTTAGGTCAACTTATTGTATGCGGTTTACTAAGAAGTATCGAGTTGTAAAACGTTCATCTTACCTCATACACTAACGTAAGGAAAAAATAGTTAATATAAGTTCTGAATCTTCGTAACCGTCTTGAACTGCTTTGCTTCCGAAAGCTACATATGTTTATTCCAATTACAAATCAAGTATTAAAAAACAATGAAGTCACAGTGAAAGAAAAAACCTTGCCGGCCTCGGTAGCATATGGGCTAGAGTACAGGTCCCGCGTGCCGAAAGTCGCCGGTTCGAGTCCGGCCTAGTGCCTGGGTGTTTAAGTGTTGTGTGTGTAAGTGTCGTGCCCGTCCTGTAGTGTCCATACTTAGAAGTTACAATATATACTGGAAACACTTATTCACCGGAAGATATTCACATTGAGTCGGTTGTATGGACTTAGTTGTCAAATGCCATAAAAAAAACACTTATTTCTTCAATCCATGCACCATTTTAATATTATAAAATATAATTTTGCAATTGAAATACAGTGAGCATCTATTTTAGGTACAAATATATTTGATTAAACCTATCGCCGCTGGAGTAATACTGACTTCCATAACCGTAGTGCTTAACGTTCTACACAAGACTTGTAATGGAGATAGACAATCGGTACGCCGTTTCTAAACGTAGTCAGCAATGAAAGGGTTGCGTTATTTCGTGGGTAAAGTGGCAAGCCGAAGCTTTGTAATCATGCTTCTAATTGCTACGTTACTTATCACTAAATGTTTTGAGGATACAGTTTCATTATTTATTACAGATTCATTACAGATTCAAGAAACGTTAACTTGTATATTAATTCCTTGAATCTCTAAACTCGAGTCGTTTCTTTATTTTAATAAAAAAATTATAAAAAACATGCCAGTGTGGATGCGGTTATTAAGGCGCCATAACACTGGATTCAGGAGGTACAAAGGGACCGGGTACGTGTTCTGGACCCCGCGTACCGACCGTACATAGTGCTGTTTTTAGACGGATGTCCGCAATCACCTAGGCGAATGCAGAGACAAACAAAAAATACACGTCATAGAAAACAAAAACTATATTAATCGCAGACAGATGGAAACACTTTAGCTCTCCCATTTTTCCAGGAACTGACACAACCCCTGGAAATATTGGAAAAATTAATTATAAGCCATGATAAGAATCGAGGCTCTGCGTGATCCGATAGACTCCATTTGCAATAATAATAATAAAACTTGAAGAAATAATAATCCTTCTGAAACAGTCCTAATAACACTTCTGGTGGGACACATAACGTAACCATTAGCATTTATTCGTTGCTAGATTTTTGGGTGTACAAACTCCGTGCAACGTATTTTAAATTGTTGTCATCAAATTAATTCTTTACCATGTTGTTGAAGGCCATTTTTTCGCAGTTGCTCAGTAAATTAAATGATAAAATAATGCTAATGCAACTGTTTTTGTATGTTTTAATGCCGTACGCGTTTCGCCTCTCATCGAAGCATCATCAGCGACGAATCTATGTTGAAATTTTACATTTAGTTTACAAATTTACTATATGATGTTTAACTTAAATATTTTCACATTATTTACAACTTACTATTTACATTAGTGTTCTCCAGGTTCGTAACCACACATCTCTGCTTTTTCTCCAAAGTATGTTAGCAATAAAGCCATTTGGATGTAAACATTGCGTCTATCACTGCTCACTTGTTTACGGTGGTCATCATGTTTTCTTAATGTCAATGTGTTGGTAGGGGGGAGAGTGACGTTTTGCTGTTTTGTTTCCAATTTTATGTAAATGTGTGAGTTCACGTATCTGTTAGATTTATTTATTTATTGTTCTTATTACATTTTCCTTTCTGTAGGGTTAGTGTATGTTTACCAGTTTGAATAACAATTATATGGTTTATATGGCTTACCATTTTTAATTGTTTTTTGAATTTGATAGTTTTCTTGTAAAGTTATTGTGTCTATGATAGGTGAGTTTTTACATATCTGTGTTATTATCTGCTGGTAAGTGGTCATTTTCTATTAGATGTTCAGCGAATGTGGAGTAATTGCTGTACTTAAGTTCCCTCATGTGTTCTTTGTATATGGTTTTAAACTCTCTTCTTGTCTGTTCTATGTATATTGCCTCCCAATTTTGACATGTATGTTGATAAATGCCCAAGTTTTTATAGTTGTCCATTTCTAAGTGAGTTTTCGTTTGTTTTTGTAGTGGGTTGTCTGTTCCTAGAGCAAGGTTTATGCCTTGTTTTTTTTTTTTTTTTTTTTTTTTTTTTTAAATATCATTCTATGTGTGTAATTGTTGTAATATGTCATTAAGTACCATTTAATTTTATTTTCGGTGTCTTTTGTTAACTGTTTTGAGTTGTATGTGTTCTGGGTGTTCTTATCTAGTGGGCATTGTGTGGATGAAGTTTGTTTGTGTTAATTACAGTACTGTTGACTCGCAAGAACAAATTGCTGAATGGTATGAACAAAACACTGGAAGAAGAATTTCGAGAAAAAAATTTCAATAAAGAAAGAGAATACGAAGGAGTATGGCAGACATAAAAAAAAAATCAGTAACATAAATGCAAAAATTGTGTTAGATGCAGAAGATTAGGTGTAAAATGTTTGTTGTCTAGAAGATAAAGTTAACATTAATCGCCTAACAAGGTCGATTTCAAAATACAGTTATACTGGCCAACACAGCCTTCTACAAAAACATAAATTATTTTGGACTGAGAATTTGCTAAAACTGTAATTACGGAACAGCTTCAAGAATACAAGCAAGCAGAGAAATTGAAGAATTCAAAACGTGGTGCTATGGAAGGATGTTGATAGTTAAAGCGTGTGGTAGAATAAAAAATATGCATATTATAAAAATGATGGTTGAGAAGCGATGGTATAAGGAACTGAAGGTATAAAGAACTGAAGAAATCAGCTTATTACAGAAAGAGATGTAGGATTGCATCGTATTAGTAAAGAGACTGATGGTACCAATACAAAATTATTTTATCCGGAAGGAAATACTGACCGTAAGCACATCAGGAAAAACAAGTGATTGATTGTGACAAAATGCAGTTTAATATTAAGGAGTAACACTCACTTGCTTATAATTTTTCTGAAACAGAAATATTTCCAGTACTTCGATTATTTTCTTGCAACATTGGAACAGGAAGGTCACAGAGAAAATGAGCGTTTATATGTTCACATATTTAGTTCGCGAATGGCATGCATTTTAAGCTTTCTTGTATGCAGGAGAAAGTGAAATACATAATGTACAACTCCAGGTTTCGATTAAGCATATACATTCAAAATACGTCGTAATTTTCGCTAGGCAGTAACTACCGATAACGTAAATTTCCTTAGGTCATGTAAGCCACAATACTAATGTACAATCGGTTTCCCTATACGAATATAACATTCAGTTTAAGGCAAGAAATATTGAAAGAGTCTTTTAAGACGATGACCAAACTAAATTGGAATATGAGAACGATTTAATGAACATGTAAAGTTTTTCATTTCTTTCGTATTCTAGTACAGAAATTCAAAATAATTTGACATTATTTATAATGAAGTACGGCAATAAATCAAAAATGCCATTTGACAGACCTTGCTAAAATTACAATTGTCACTCCCGTCAACTTGATACATGTTTACACAATGTATCATTTAAGCTTGTGAAATTTCTGTTCAAGTACGAAACAAAATATCCCGATTTAATGTTCTTAAAATTAAGCCTTATCAACAAATCTGATGACAATTCTGATACCATATTTGAAATTTGAAGCAAAACTCTTTATGTAGTCGATTAATTGGGAATAGAGACATATTTCTTTGGTAAAAATCAACAGATACAAAGTACAGTAAACATTCTCTCCACTGAACATTAAAATATACTGAAAAAAATCAAAACCGAATATTGATCCGTTTCCGTAGGTCATAAAATTGCATAGGCAGAAAGTTAAAAAAGAGAAAAAAACATTGTTTAAAAATAAATCAAACTAACAAATGCATGCTGTTAAACGTTATACTCTGAAATATTCCGGTAAAGTTTCTTCAGACCCTTCGTTTGAACAACGAAATTTAAAACATTTAATTGCATTAGATAGGAAGATAAAAGGTAAATAAGATTTTTGCATGACAGAATAAAAGAAGTAAATTGGATACTTTCTGACTTAATGTGGCTGTAATACGCCATAGTAGCGACACAATATTTTATTTCCCTATGCTTTGAAATCAAATTGTCAGTCGTGTGTAAATTGCGTGTACAATCATCTCCGCACGAACACACGCGTCAGCAAAGAACTCAGTTCTTAGCATTGAAGGCTGGACGTGATCAACCGGGCTCGTCACGTTAAGCCTGTGGAGAGATTTTCCATTCTGCGTGGATGTGGAGACTGTCGGTGTCGGAATTGGAAGCGAAGGGGAAGATTTGGTCTGGCCGACGCAGCGCTTCTGGGTTCCGAGGAGTAAGCATTCCCCAGCTACGTGACCGCAAAGGGGCTTCACCACTGTAGGCACGTGCTTCTGTAACGATGATTACATCCATACGCAGAAATTACCAATAATCTTATTGACATAAGGTTGGACTGCGTTAAATGTAATTGCATTCTGGGTTAATACGAGACGATTGGCTGCCAATGAACCCAACCGAAACCTCGCGGTTCATTCGAACAACATCTGCGCTTTTTTCTGAAGAAATTTTTATGGTGTAATTTTGCACTGACAGGATGGCTTAGGAGGTCTTACAACACAAACTGCACCAAAAAAGATAGTATACCGCACTTTGACGTTTAATTGATATGAAGTTGCATTATAGTGAAACTCACAAATCGGCTTTTTTAATTCAAGTTCTTACCGGTCACATTTTTCTTAAGGTTAAACTTTTATTGAAGTTAATTATTTTGTTAGTCCCATAATTTCTTCAGTATTAGGCAGTTTCGTAAACGATACACTTGAAGATCAGCTCCTAATTCATATTTTAATTTGGAACGTCGATTAAACCACATCGGTCTTTTCTCCGTAGTGTAAAAACTATTAGCTAGGAAAGAGATAAATAACACATATGTGACTTCGTTTTGTGCTAGCAGAGTTCCCTCAAATCTATACTTTTGTAACACAATAATGATTGTCATGTTTGGCTATGATAATTAAAGAAAACAAACAATATCTGAAAGCCAGCGCAATCAATCAGATACTGTTAAAATGCTTATTTAATAACCTAAGCGTTCAGTTTTTGCTTATGGCTTTAGCCTCGTCGATGACGATGTCATTAGAGGTGGAATAGGACTAGGGGCGAGGAGTGGCCTTTTAAAGGAACGATCCCGGCATTAGCCTGGAGTAATTTTGGGATATCATGGAAAACACAAAACTGTAACGAAGGATGGGGATTCGAACGCACGGTATGAGGCCAGAGCATTACCACTCACCCACAACGCTGGGCAAAATGTTATTAATTTCAACCAGAATTGATTGCTAACGATTTTAAAATCTGATAAAAATAATTTGAATTATTTGAATATTACTTAGAGTGTGATAAACATTTTGAAACGACGTATCTTATAATACCTTTAACTGATATTCGATGTCAAAACCAACTATAATTATTTAAAAGAACTGATACAGCCACTTGTGAGGGACAAGCCTACTCCTGTGCAGGTTCTGTCATGCGATGCGTGGCAATTCCTTGAATATCTCTGTGTGTCAGAGCAGTTCTGGGGACAAAGATGAAAGGTCCGCCACCATTTGGAGCATTGGCCTAGGACGTGAATCTTGCGTATCGAATATTGCGAACATTAACACCTTTTAAATCAATTGTTGAAGGGTTAACTTTGTGAAGAATGATGGTTCATACTTCAGCAAATGATGTCAACAGAAAATAATTCCACATAGCTGTAGAAGCAGACACATGAAAATTCAGAAAACAATCACAAGAAATTGGATTCCTTGCAATCATTAGTAGGTCATAGCAACGGATGCCAAAAGTGTTACCGTTACATATCCACAATCATTTTAGTGATATTCATAACATACTCATACATATTAACAAAATTATCTTACATAAATTTCAGTAAACAGAATTATACTCCTTATCTACATAAAACGTTTAATTGTAGGAAAGATACATTCTTTATAAAGTCGCAACATTCAATATGTAATTCAGAGAAGACAACAGTGTCATTGCTAAGTTGTCAGAAGGATTATGATGCCTGAAGCCAGGATTCGGAACACGTACATGTAATTGTACCCTTGCCCTGTGTTGTTTTAAACTAAAGTTCCAAAAGACATGGGATACCTCCTTATATTGAGAGGGAATCCCTGTTGGTCGTCGATGTGCAACAACACAACCTTAAACTGACTAAAAATATCGTCGCAAGTCCCTTGAAAAAATATTCAGCTTCCTTTACAGCTGTCCATAACTGAGAAACTATTGCAGGTGCAGAACGTTGTGCACAAAAAGATCTTTCGATCACGTCTCAGATAAGTTCGATTGGGTTCAAGACTTTCATTTAGGTTGGCAAATCATTTACTGCAACTGTCGAGGTTGTCCCACAAACCAATCGTGAACGATTTTGGCCGGGTCAGATGGCGCATTTGTCGTCCTCGAAAAGTCCATCGTTGTTTGAGAACATGAAGACCACGAAGTGTTTCAAATGGTCTCCAAGGTGTTGAACGTAACCATCTCCAATCAGGAGTCAGCTCACAAGTCCCAGTCGATGCCACAAATATACAGCTCATATAAGGATGAAGCCACCACCAGCTTGTACAATACCTTTCTAACAAATTGAGTCGTTAGCCTCGTGGGAGCTGCGGCACACTCGAACCCTCCAGTCAGCTCTTGCCAATTGGAATCGTGACTTATTTACCCACGCAACATACCTCCAGTCTAGGAAAGGCGCAGCAGCCGATGGCGTTTTGTTAGCACAAGGACTATTGTCGGTCTTCTGCTGGCATATCCCACAAATTATCGCCGCACTGTCAGCATGGACACGTCTGTCTTAAATACCTCACCGAGTGTTGCTGTTCTTTGACGCAGTGTTGCCTGTCTGTCAACAATGACACCTCGATACAGACGTCGCTGGTTTCGTTCATAAAGTAGATTTGGTCGGCCACTGCGTTGTCTATAGCGAGAGGGAATGATGGAAATTACTTATTCACGGTACACTGTGGGTGAGGAATGTTGAAGTAACGAACAATTTCAGAAATAGAGTGTCCCATTCCGCGATCAAAATCTGTTTTTTCATGACATGCGGTTGCAATCACTTCATAAAATATTTCATGCGTCTCACGAGACTACTAATTAAATACCCGTAACTGCAAGGCACATTTATACGTTTCTTCCGCGGCGTGTTTTCCGATACACACGACTTTTAGCACATCAGTGTATATCTCTAAATAGACGCTCATTGCATAAAACAGAATCTGCTCTTCTTCATCTTATGTAACGTCAACAAACTACGCGGCTCAGTCCATGGGGGGAGGGAGGGGGTGATAGAAAGCTACGCTGGGCTACGTGGGGAGGGTTTGGAGCCAGGTCACGTACAGGGTGTTTCAAAAATGACCGGTATATTTGAAAAATCAATAAAAACTAGACGGGCAGCCATAGAAATACTCCGTTTGTTGCAATATGCTTGGGACAACAGTAAATTTTCAGGCAGACAAACTTTCGAAATTAGTTATAATTTTCAACAACAGATGGCGCTGCAATCTGGAAAAATCTAAAGTTCTAAGGAATAAACCATTTTTTCAAAGCAAACTTGCAATCTGTGAACAGCACACGCTTACAGCAGAAGACGACTTACAGAATGGCGTACTCACAGACTGCGTTTACTTCTATATGTTTCAAATCGCCTGCAGTGCCATCTGTTGTTGAAAATTGTAACTAGTTTCTAAAGTTTGTCTGCCTGAAAATTTACTGTTGTCCCAAGCATATTGCAACAAACGGCGTATTTCTATCGCTGCCCGTTTAGTTTTTATTGATATACCGGTCATTTTTGAAGCACCAGGTAGCTTTTCATTCATATTATTTGTCACAGTTAAAATAAGGTACAGAACATATCTAAGTATGTAATTTATGGCAAAATGACAAGAGAAAACAGTACAAAATGTCTTCTGGTATCAATAGAGAAAAAAGCTACGTACCAAGCGGAGAGGGACCGGGGGGTGGGAGAGGATTTATAGGCAAAAGCCACGTCAGGCTACTTGGGAGGAGGGCGATTCAGAGGAAGGCAAAATGGATTTACGTAGTTAATGGACGCTCCCTTACTGGCATTAAATGTGATCTTTTGAGATGAACATCCTGCTGGCTGGGGAAATGCGTCGCGCTTGTGCCTTTGTCCGGCGCCATGCAGTTGTAGTCTCTGTGGCTCACCATGTGAGACACAGCAGCGGCGGCTGAAATTACCTGGCCGCATTCCAGGCGGTAGTTATACGCATGAGAGGCCAACACTCGGCGCCAGAACTCTCTTGGTCTCTCCTCAGTCTCTGTCCCTGCGATTCTTTTGGTTAAAATTGCGGTACTATGATTCCGCCTGCCTTTCTGTTACTCATTAAACAGTTAACTACACATCCAGAAATACACAGAGACCAAATGTTTACATGAAATTCAAATTTTTAAGGAAGCTTAATAATTTTTATGCCAACGCCAAACCTCCAAATACAATAAAACTATATAAACATCGTCTCTGTGTATCAAAACAGTAATTCCACAAAGCACAGTAATCAAGTAAATTAGTGCCTTGGATAGGACGGAGGAAAAGTTACTCAAAAAAGAAAGAAGGTAACTAATCTGGAAATTTTAAACTGCAGAATGGTATTAAAGACTGACTATATGTCTATTACAGAAGAAGATAGAGATTCAGAATGATATTACATAAAAGAATTTGTCACCAAAACAGCAAGAAAACAAGAATAAGCAGAAACAGTCCCAAAACATGGAATGAAGAAATTAAAGAAGCAAAGGAAAAAGAAACGGCAGGCTTATTTGGCATGTACACAGAATGGTACAGATCAGGCAACAGAATGTTACATGCAAAAGAAAGAAATAATAATGTAAGCACATAGAGCAATGTGGGATAAATTTGTCAGTCGGATAGAAAATGATGTTAATGAATGCATGGGCGTTTCCTTTAAAATACTAAGGAGTTTGAGAAGAACAGAAAGGGACACTGCGCATATCGACGTAATATAACTACAAGAATAAATAATAACCTACAAAAGCCACTGCTTTAATGAAAAAGTGGTGATACGAGAATACCCAGTTACAGAAACAGGAATAGATGACATAACGACAGAAAAATTAAATGAAGCTTCAACCAAACAAAAAGCCGCTGTGTCAGTAGGCGTAGCCGCAGTATTAGTTAAATATGGGAGAATGCTACTGACCAATCGTCTTTTACATGTGCTGGTTTAAAGGTAAAATACTTGAACAGTGGCGAATAGCTACGATAATCTAGATTTTCAAGAAACACAAATGGTTACAGAGAAATAAATACACTCCTGGAAATTGAAATAAGAACACCGTGAATTCATTGTCCCAGGAATGGGAAACTTTATATACACATTCCTGGGGTCAGATACAACACATGATCACACAGACAGAACCATAGGCACATAGACACAGCCAACAGAGCATGCACAATGTCGGCACTAGTACCGTGTATATCCTCCTTTCGCAGCAATGCAGGTTGCAATTCTCCCATGGAGACGATCGTAGAGGTGCTGGATGTAGTCCTGTGGAACGGCATGCCAAGCCATTTCCACCTGGCGCCTCAGCTGGACCAGCGTTCGTGCTTGACGTGCAGACCGCGTGAGACGACGTTTCATCCAGTCCCAAACATGCTCAATGGGGGACAGATCCGGAGATCTCGCTGGCCAGGGTAGTTGACTTACACTTTCTAGAGCACATTGGGTGGCACGGGATACATGTGGACGTGCATTGTCCTGTTGGAACAGCATTTTCCCTTGCCGGTCCTGGAATGGTAGAACGATGGGTTCGATGACGGTTTGAATGTACCGTGCACTGTTCAGTGTCCCCTCGACGATCACCAGAGGTGTACGGCCAGTGTAGGAGATCGCTCCCCACACCATGATGCCGGGTGTTGGCCCTGTGTGCCTCGGTCGTATGCAGTCCTGATTGTGGCGCTCACCTGCACGGCGCCAAACACGCATACGACCATCATTGGCACCAAGGCAGAAGCGACTCTCATCACTGAAGACGACACGTCTCCATTCGTCCCTCCATACACGCCTGTCGCGACACCACTGGAGGCGGGTTGCACGATGTTGGGGCGTGAGCGGAAGACGACCTAATGGTGCGCGGGACCGTAGCCCAGCTTTATGGAGACGGTTGCGAATGGTCCTCTCTGATACCCCAGGAGCAACAGTGCCCCTAATTTTCCGGGAAGTGGCAGTGCGGTCCCCTACGGCACTGCGGAGGATGCGACGGTCTTGGCGTGCGTCCGTGCGTCGCTGCTGTCCGGACTCAGGTCGACGGGCACGTGCACCTTCTGCCGACCACTGGCGACAACATGGACGTACTGTGGAGACCTCACGCCCCACATGTTGAGCAATTCGGCGGTATGTCCACCCGGCCTCCCACATGCCCACTATACGCCCTCGCTCAAAGTACGTCAACTGCACATACGGTTCACGTACACGCTGTCACGGCATGCTACCAGTGTTAAAGACTGAGATGGAGCTCCGTATGCCACGGCAGACTGGCTGGCGGTGCCCAACCGCTGCGCAGCTAGCGCCCTTCGACGGCCAACACTGCTGTACCTGGTGTGTCCGCTGTGCCGTGCGTTTGATCATTGCTTGTACAGCCCTCTCGTAGTGTCCGGAGCAAGTATGGTGGGTCTTACACACCGGCGTCAATGTGTTCTTATTTCAATTTCCAGGAGTGTAGTTTGAATGTAAGATACTGAATTTATTCCAAGATAATTAATGCTAGATTGCGACTAATAGCAGAAGCCAAACTATCGGATTTTCATAATGGATTTAGGCTACGACGTTCTTGTACAGATAATATACATATTACAAACAGAATTATAGAAAAGAGGAACGAATATAACCTACCGACATACATTGTATTATGACTATTGACAAAGTAGACAGAAATTTGCTGCGGTAAATCCTTCAAAGTAATGTATATTCTAAACATATTATAGAATCAGCAAAGAGTTTATATTTTAATACAGAGATATTCATAAAAAAAGAAACGAACAGCATATTTTAAAAATTTACCAATGCTTGAGACAGACGCGTTGACTTTCCTCAACACTTTTTAACATATACGAACGATGACATTAATATGTGACAGAATGAATATCCAACGAGGGGTTTAGGCTTAGGACAAGGCCCGTCCCTAAATGTACGTTTATTTGCTGACGACCTGCTGGTAATAGAGGATGCTGAAAATTGAATACAAAGAACCCGCAAAAAATTTCAAATTGGTTCAGAACAATACAACCTGAACATACCCATACAAGACCTTCTGCGGTAGAGCTCCTGTAGAGTAAAAATACTTATATATGGATACCTGGCTGTAAAAGTTTTGCATTACAACTACCTTGGTTGTGACATCACATATAGTGTAAGCAAAGATATTGATAATAAAGAGAACAAGTTGTGACTTTGATGTTAGTTGCATTTAACGTAGAAAATTACAACGTCCCTTTAGAAACAAAACTTCTTTGTTTTGGCTGTACTATTCTTCTTATTAACTCACATTACACACTATTCAATTACTTTTACTGCAGTCAAATTAGTGTCAAATGAAGTGTGGAACGCTAACTTAAACTTTACGAATTAGGACGCGGAGAGTTACAAAGCTGAAATTCTATAAACTGATGGCAATTCCTATGCTTCGCTATGGAAGTGAGTCTTGGGTAATGAAGAGAAGAGAAAAAAGTCGCAAAATAGCAGCGGAGTTGAAATTCCTGAGATCTGTAATGGGATGCATAAGGTTCGAACTAATAAGAAACGAGAAAAAAAAGAGGACTCGAAAATATATAGTATCAATGACAAGATAGAGGAACATAGGAATAACCGGAGATACCATCTGTATAGCATGGATGACGCACAAATATCAAAAGTACTAAACGAAAATAGACTGAAAGGTAGAAGAAGTATAGATAGACAAAGGAAGAGATGGGAATAGTCCCTGAAACCAGAACAGGTCAACAGGTCTAATCCTTGAATGAGCGCGCAGCACACAAGAACTACACATTTTGATAGTATTGTTATCGGTTAACTTATATGACACTTCTCATCCAGATTAATAACATAGTTTACTGAGCGGGGCAGTGTAACGGTTAGCGTTCTCGCCTCGCATTCGGGAGGACGGCGGTTCGAATCCCCGTCCGGGCATCCAGATTTGGGTTTTCCATGGTTTCCCCAAATCACTCCAGGCAAAAGCCAGGATGCTTCCTTCAGAAAGGCCATGGCCGAATTCCTTCCCATTCCTTGCCCCCATCCTTGCCCCCCATCCTTTCCCGTCTCTAAAGACCTCGATGTTAAAAAGAGACGTAAAGCAGTTAAAAATAAAAAAAACATAGTTCCCGATGAAGCAAAAGCGAAACAGTAAATTTTGGAATTTTTGCGTGTCTGTGGACGATTCAAGCGCTAACTTATGAACGGGTTTCAGCGAAGTTTACACATAAACATAGCTTATGCCATGATATGAATGAGGCAATATGTTATATGGTAAAAAATGTCAAAATAGCTACGTGCTTCTAAACAGCACGAAAGTTTTAACGAAATTTATCACTCTGGTACATTGCGTACATACTGATAAGCTCCCACAGTAATCATCGTAAAACTAATGCAAGCATACGTAAGTTTGTAGTTGGTTTTAACTTTACATAGGTAAGTACATATATTTATCTTTCTTTCTCGTATATACAAACAGTTTGTATTCTTGCAAACGGTGTGAACATTGAAATAATAATAATAATAGTAATAATTATACTTCGTTTTTATGCAATGTATGAATGTAATTTTTTAATACAAGGCCGTACAGTGTAGCAGTAGGTGTAAAGAGGACTAAATTTAAGTTTTCATAATATGTTTCGCTGTGTTGAATTTTGTATTGTTAGTTTAGCCAAAGAGATGTGGATTGATGTAAGAAGGATGGTGATGAGATTAATGAATGTTTTAAAGTGTCGTTGTTTGTATTTGACTTCATGAATGCGAGAAGTGTAATTATTTGAGTTGATTCTAAATGTTAATAAATATTAGTTGTTATAAAACAAAAGAAACTTTTATTTCATAGAGAAGTATATAACTAAATTTAATCTGAGAAGTGATAGCCAAAAAACGGGTGTGACGATATCCTGCGGCCACACATATATCGTCCAGAGCGTGCTATCAATTACAGAAGAGATTGCAAAGAACCTGGAAGGAGTGGTAAGACCGACCAGGATTTCTTTAATTATCGACGCTAAAAAGATATAGAAAATAGCAGTAAAAAATGAAAGGATATCTTGCAACACATGTCACGATTAGTTCTTCATAAGCAGTGAGACGGTGTGATTAAATAACAGAACTATAAGAGATTGAGTTAGTTATTCAATGGAGGATTTTTGTGCTAGTTAATATACCTACAGATAAAACAATCTGTTCTAACAAGCGCCAAGCAGCGGCATTTTAAATAGTTTTTACATCAAGATTTGTGAAAATTACAGACGTGTTCTTGTAGATCATCAACAATATCATCTCCCTAATTATTGGCAATCTCAACGGATGGTAGAATAAATGGTGTGCACAAATGCGTTTAAAACAATTGCCTACAACCGAAAATTAAAAGTTAAAGAGGAGAACTTATAAAGAGAAAAAGTCAATCGCAAACCTTTGTTTTACCTACCCAACATTTATTTCCTACCCAACATTTATTTGATAGTTAATCAGTGAATTAACCGAACAAATAGTAAATCATGGACGAAGTAACTGATACTTTTAAAAATTTAAAATCAAAATCATTTAATGAATTAAATTTTCCAAATTCTTAAGCTTTTATTAACCGAATACATAAAACTTAATCCTTGTATCCATAGAAGTCAATGAGGAGTTTAGGACGTGATTGAGGGAGATAATGTTCCATTGTTATATCCAGGAATTAGGCACCCGATTTAAGGGTTCGTAATCATCGCCAGAAGAGGTATCCACTCTACAGACAGCGCTAACACACGAAACTTTTGTTTCTGGTTATTGTCGTCGACGTCATTAAAGTCGTAAAGGACGGGGTCTAAGGAATTGCAAGGTATTTTCCGGTGGCCTTTTGAATGTACTGTAAGCTTCACTCACCTTGAATGACTTCTGGAAGCCATGTAAATCCGAAATCTAGGTAGTTGTATAGTGTATCAAACACACGTCTTCCTGAATACCAAGTCGGCAGTTTACCCACCAAGCTTGAAACAGGTAATTTTCATTGGCGTTTAGCTATCAAAATACATTTTCGACTAGTTGGTCTAATCACAGTTGACAATTTCAAAGATATTCGCTGGATCAACTGAGATAAGTGATTTCTCTTAAATATGACCTACTATAATCAAAGAATGCAGTATCTAAGCGCTAAAGACAATTGATAAATATTTGTAAGCAAACATAGTAATCGTAAGAGTTACAAAACATGGTACGAAACAACGAAAAATTATGTTTTATGTTTTCCAAAGCATCCGTGACATAAAATTTTAACATTTTTTTTTTTTTTTTTCAATTGAATGTTAACACAAATTTTCGTACATTGGTACCATATTAACAAGCAAAAATAAAAATCCAAGATGTAACAAAAAAAAGTTCTAAAAGAATAAACGCTTAACGTGTGACTTAGTTCAAATTAATCTAATTTTAATCCAGCACATATATAATTAATACGACTTTCCACAATTAATTCAACAAATGTTAAGTTCGGGGCAACAATTCAAACCGGAAACAACACATTCCACAATTTCTCAAAGAACTTACTATTGTTATTTTCTTTCTGGAACAACAAAGGTTCAATTCTTTCAGCTATTTCTCTCTATTACGAAATCTCATTTTACGAAATTTCTCTACACCATAGGGAAAATTTTAAAAAAATTCTTAGAAATAGATCTGAACAAAGATTTCAGGCCTCATCAAAAATCCTTATAACGATTAAAGTTTTCTAATGGTTCCTGAATAGCGCATACCTCCTGTCATGCTTTGGAACAAATAATTGTAAACCATGTTACCAGGAATAAATACAACGTAAACTAACACCACAAATCACTGTCAGTACTTCAACACACATACACACAAAATCGCTATAAAATTTTGACCTTATAATCCTCAATTGAAGTATGTTTTAAATCTCCTGTAATTTAACCCTTTGAAAGAAAAGTTTATTTTGCATAGTAGCATAAACTAACTATGGCATAATCATTATCGCTCGTTTACTGAATGATCCTTTGTAATATATCTAGAGCAGCGGTCGTCAAACTTTTCTGCTCAAGGGCCAAAACTAACAGTATGATGTGGCACCACGGGCCACAGATTTACATGTATCTTTATTAATTGGCAACGCATGTAAATGATGTGTTTTGAACCTCCAGTAGACTAGCTATAGTAAAGAAGCGAGAGGTTTACCACTGACTTTCTAGCACTAATCGTTAAAGTCGAGACCATTCGGAACACTTTGTGTAGAATGTTCTGTTTCAGATTGCTGCCACCCTCAGCGACCCCTAAATAGTAACACTGTAATTGCCCAACGAAATATTGCTGCGTTGTCTTGGTGAGCAGATGGTTAATAACGACAACTGTACTTACATTTAAATGTATTATGTAACATGAGACACAATCACAACTGTTTACTACATGTTTTGAAAGTCAAATTTCTTCAACTCAGTGGACTAAACTACAACAGCCTTAATTTCTTTCATACTAGCTGGCATTGACTAGATATGTATTTATTTCAATCTAATGTTATTTTGTATCTTCCTCCCCTCACTCTCCGTCGCCCATGTCGTCCTTCCCCTCACTCACCATCTCTTCATCCCTTTCTCTGTCCATTTCGCACTTCCCCCTGTATGTGTCCATCTCCTCCTTCCCATTCTCCATCCACTTTACCACCCCCCTCCCCCCCAATCCTAATAAGACGTTGCCTTTGCTTACCCCACAATATTTCTTCACAGGTGTGGAGGATAAACACACACCAAAACACACACACACACATTTTTTAAGAGCTAATGACTAATGATTCCTTTTTCCAAATATTTACCACATATGAAGCTGACCGCCTCTATAAGCGCATTCATGAATCCAAGGCACTTTCATTTAAGATTTATACAACAGCAGATAATTTGTACGAGGCACACACGCCCATGAGTTGTCAGCACTGAGAAACAAACAACAAAACGTTTCCATTATTACGTCCCCTCACACAGCAACGACAAATCTATCTGCCCCTATACTGAGTGGCACCTGTAAAGGCGACTGAACAACTTTACGCGCTCCTACTTATAATTCTTCCATTATATTTTTCATTTGACGAAGGAGACAGGTAAAGCCGACAGCTGCAAACCATTTATTCTTTATCGGATTAGGATATACATCATTTATCATTCTTCAGAAGCTGTGAACTTTAGCACCTGTTAAAATGAAATAGTACTTTCGAAAACAGACCATTTGCAACTGTTGGATGTATATGACTCCTTCGCCAAATAACACTGCTGTGCAGTTGCTGACAACAATAAGCCATGTTTATGACACTGAAATCCTGCAACACAGGGAATAATATTTTTAAATCCCCATCCACCAGTTTGACAACTATTAGATTTTGAGGGACGTATTTGTGGGAGGCGATAGTTGTCATGTTGACAACAATTACATTTTTAGTCAGTCTTCACAAGAGTCAAGTGTTGAGACCGACTGGAATATTCATTGTAGCACGAGTCATTGATGACATGCGCCATTCAGATTTTCACAAAATGGCTGTCACCATTTTACAAGCGTTTAAAATAGCATAAAATGCTGCTGATCAATTTTCAATAAACTGTAAAAAAGCATACAGTGCACCTGACTAATTGATTCCAGTCTAATTATCCCTGTGAAAATTCACATGACTTGCGTAATGTTACAATATTCATGTAGCTAAGCAGGAGCATAAGAAGGGTGAAGGCAAGGAAGAGAATCATTAGTAATTTTGTCACTACCAAAAACAAGTCTGGGATCAGTGTGTTTTGTTCCTTAAATTGATTTTAAAGTACTTTCACGCAAGATGAACTAGACGTATTTTAAAAATATTATATTACATTATTCAAATGGCCACAAAAACTTTATTATAATTTAGTTAATCTCAAACTTTTAAAAGAATATATAAATAAATAACTAATTTAAAAAATAAGAAAACGACAGATACACTGCACATGCAAAGGGCTATATAAGAAAGCTACAGGTCTGTTCTTGAATGTGGTTTTTTATTCATTAAAATTGCAAAACAAAGTACAAATATAAAATTTTTCATTAATGTGATTTGTGATGTTGAACGTTTTTGGCTATCTCATCTATATCTGCGTCGTTTGGGCTGCATGCAATCCTCATTGCGTCTTCTAAATGACTGGACAACCGATTACGATATTTATTTTTCAAGTACCGGTACTTCATTTTTGAAAATGAAGCTTCACAAAGGTAAGTTGAAGGAAATAGTGTTAAAATGAACTGTGCACAGTCTCGTAAATTTTTATAATTGTTAGGCACACATTTCCAAAATTGAGTGTACTGTTGGGTTTCACGATGTTCTATAAACAGAGCTTTAAGCTGTGTGTCATGTTGAAGTTCGATTATTTCATTTAGCAAGTTAGTTTTAGGAAATCCAAATTGGCAGAATAATTTGAGATCATCATGTTCAACATGCCAAGGGTTCTCTACGAGAATGAAACAGCTTCGAATATTTCTAACATCTGCAAATCTGTTTTGTATACCTTCCAAATAGGCTTCCAAATGTTCTTTCATGTCTTGGTAAATAGTTTCGGCGATAGCTAAGTCTGATCTGAGCATAGCAACAGTTGGAAAATTAGACAGATCTTTTTCTCAGAGTTCATTTATATATAATTGCAGTTTGGCTTCAAATGCTAATATTTTGTTAGTCATTTGCCCAATTATCTTGTTTGGTCCTGGTAATTCCAAGGTAAGTGTGTTGAATTTTTGTGTAATATCGGTCAAGAAAGCTGTAAGTATCCACCATTCATCATCATCAAGTTCAGGATAATATTTGCCACTTTGCTGTAAGAATAACATAATTTCTGATTTCAAATTGTTCCAGCACTTTCCCTTTGCTTAACCATCTGACAGCAGTATATAGGATAACATCACTGTAACAAGCCTGCAATTCCTCCAGTAGTTCTTTAAATTTCCGGTGATTAAGTTCACGGGCACGAATGAAATTTATAACGCTTATAACCGTTTTCATAACATTCTTCAATTTGGTATTTGAAATTTGACATGCCAGACTTTCTTGATGCAGTAAGCAGTGAATGGAGAGTAAATGTGGCAAATTCCATTCCTTCTTAATCAGTGCTACCAAACCATTGTTGACGCCCATCATTGATGGACAGCCATCTGTACATACTGATATTAATTTGCTCATAGGTAAGTCATTTTTTTCTACAAACTCTTTAATTGCATCCATAAAATCAGAACCTTTTGTGTGACCTTTCATGGTTATAATTGCTAAAAAATCTTCCTCTATTACCCCATCATATGTGCAGTAACGCACAAATAATGAAAACTGAGCCATTGAAGCTAAATCTGTACTGGAATCACATGCAAGACTGAAGTATTTACATAGTTTTACTTTATTAATTAACTAGCTGACCCGGCAATGCTTCGCTATTGCTTGACTTGGTTTAGGAATACCAAATGTAGACAGTATTTTTCAGTTTATTTTAAAGTATATGTGTGCAAAGTTCCTTAAAAAGTTGGAAAAAAACTGGCTTTATATAAGGTATACTGGCAAAAATTAAGGGAGTTTAAAGGGGAAAAGGGGTTGCAATTTTGGATACCATATGTTGCAAATTTTGGTGGAAATCTGATTAATTCTATGGGTTTGTTTAAATTAAGGGGTGGAGGGTTTTTTAAAAAAAAAAAAAAAATCAGGAACCTTCCTAGCCGTACTCTCTACAACTCAACAGAGTTTCATCATAATCGGATAAAAATTTGTGGGTTTTGATAAATATAATTGGAAATTAAGAAGGGAGGGGGTTAAAGGGAAGAGGGGTGGGATTAGGCTAACCAAATTTACATAGTATTTTTCTGCTTGTTTTAAAGTATACCTGTGTTAAAATTCCTTCAAAATCGGGTAAAAACTGTACCTTTATATATGACACAGTGGCAAAAAATTAAGGGGATGTAAAGGGGACAAAGGGGTTGCCCTTTTGGAATCCACATGTAGATAGTATTTTCCTGTTTGTTTTAAAGTATACGTGTGCAAATTTCTATAGAAATAGGATAAAATCTGTGTATTTGTTTAAATTAGGGGGATGTGAAGGGGTATGAGGGATGGCGTTTTTGGAAACCCTACGTAAACAATATTTTTCAATTTGTTTTAAAGAATTGGTTAAAATCTGTAGGTTTTCTTAATTTATGGGGAGTAGGAGGGAAGAGGAGGTGGTTTTTGGGTGGAAAAGGGGAGAGGGATTAGGTTTTGGTAAAAATAATGTCTATAGTGTTTTTCTGTGTGCCAATTTCCATCAAAATCAGATAAAATCTGTGGGTATTTTTTAAATTATGGAATGCAAGGGGAAGAGGGGTTGGTTTTGGGGTAGAAAGGGTGAGAGGGATTGTGTTTTTGTAAAATTAATGTCTACAGCATTTTTCTATTTTATTAATAGTATATGCGTGCAAAGTTCCATCTAAATCTGATAAAAAGTGTAGGTCTGTGTAAAAATTAAGGGGCGGGAAGGGGGAAAGGGGGTGCGTTTTTGGAATCCAAATGTAGACAGTGTTTTTCTGTTTATTTTAAAGTATATGTACGCAAATTTCCGTACAAATCGGATAAAATCCGTAGGTTTTGTTAAGTTATGGGGTGTAATGGGGAAGAGGAGGTGGTTTTTTGGAAATTTTATTTCTTAGGAACCACCCCGGATGCGCACTCGACAACTCACCAAAGTTTCACCATAATCGGACGAACGGTTTAGGAGCGCATAGAGGACAAACAGATAGACAGACAGAAGGTGTAATTAAGGTGGTGGAAAGAGAGGAGAGGAATTGGGTTTTTGTGAAATTAATGTGTACAGTATTTCTCTCTCTTTTTTAAAGTATACGTGTACAAATTCTGATCTAAATCGGATAAAAATGAGGTTTGCCTAAATTATGGGGTGAAAACGTAATGGGGTTGGAAAGGGGGAGAGGGGATGAATATTCGGAAACCATACGTAGGCAGTATTTTTCTGTTTGTTTTAAAGTATAAGTGTACAAATTCTTATCTAAATCGGATAAAAGATTTGGTTTGCCTAAATTATGGGGTAAAAACGTAATGGGGGTGGAAAGGGGGAGAGGAGATGAATATTCGGAAATCGTATGTTGGCAGTATTTTTCTGTTTGTTTTAAAGTATAAGTGTACAAATTCCTATATAAATCGAATAGAAAATGTGGTTTTGCCTAAATTATGGGGTAAAAACGTAATGGGGTTGAAAAGGGGGAGAGGGAATGAATATTTGGAAACCATACGTAGGCAGTATTTTTCTGTTTGTTTTAAAGTATAAGTGTACAAATTCTTATCTAAATCGGATAAAAATTTGGTTTGCCTAAATTATGGGGTAAAAACGTAATGGTGGTGGAAAGGGGGAGAGGGGATGAATATTCGGAAACCATACGTAGGCAGTATTTTTCTGTTTGTTTTAAAGTATAAGTGTACAAATTCTTATCTAAATCGGATAAAAGATTTGGTTTGCCTAAATTATGGGGTAAAAACGTAATGGGGGTGGAAAGGGGGAGAGGAGATGAATATTCGGAAATCGTATGTTGGTAGTATTTTTCTGTTTGTTTTAAAGTATAAGTGTACAAATTCCTATCTAAATCGAATAAAAAATGTGGTTTTGCCTAAATTATGGGATAAAAATGTAATGGGGTTGGAAAGGGGGAGAGGGGATGAATATTCGGAAACCATACGTAGGCAGTATTTTTCTGTTTGTTTTAAAGTATAAGTGTACAAATTCTTATCTAAATCGGATAAAAAATTGGTTTGCCTAAATTATGGGGTAAAAACGTAATGGTGGTGGAAAGGGGGAGAGGGGATGAATATTCGGAAACCATACGTAGGCAGTATTTTTCTGTTTGTTTTAAAGTATAAGTGTACAAATTCCTATCTAAATCGAATAAAAAATGTTGGTTTTGCCTAAATTATGGGGTAAAAACGTAATGGGGGTGGAAAGGGGGAGAGGGGATGAATATTCGGAAATCATATGTTGGCAGTATTTTTCTGTTTGTTTTAAGGTATAAGTGTACAAATTCTTATCTAAATCGGATAAAAATTTGGTTTGCCTAAATTATGGGGTAAAAACGTAATGGGGGTGGAAAGGGGGAGAGGGGATGAATATTCGGAAATCATATGTTGGCAGTATTTTTCTTTTTGTTTTAAAGTATAAGTGTACAAATTCCTATCTAAATCGAATAAAAAATGTTGGTTTTGCCTAAATTATGGGGTAAAAAACGTAATGGGGGTGGAAAGGGGGAGAGGGGATGAATATTCGGAAATCATATGTTGGCAGTATTTTTCTGTTTGTTTTAAAGTATAAGTGTACAAATTCCTATCTAAATCGAATAAAAAATGTGGTTTGGCTAAATTATGGGGTGTTATGGGGAATAGGGCTGACTTTTTGGAAATTTTTTTTCACAGGAACCTTTGCAGACGCACACTCGAAAACTCTCCAAAGTTTCATTGCAATCTGATAAATGGTATAGGAAATGTTTATATGGGTAAAAGAAAAGGGCTGTTTTAAGGGTTGGAAAAAGAAAAGGGCTGTTTTAAGGGATTTTCCGGCAATTATTGGAATTTTTCTCGCCGTAAAAACCATCCTTGAACTCCAACGAACATTTAAAAAAAAAAATTGGCCAAATTGGTCCAGGCGTTGTTGAGTTATGCGCTTACCAACACATTTTGCGATTCATTTTTATATTATAGATTGCTCAAACATATATTTTGAAATATCTTCTACGTCGTATACGGCGTCGACAGGTAGATTCTGAAAGTGTGAGCTTATTTATTTCAGCTAATATTTGCTTACTGTTAGAGAAATTTTGAAACAAAGTGTCAGAAACAGTCATCATACATTTCTTCACTAATTCAGCATCAGTGAAAGGTTTCATATTTTTTGCTAGAATATTACATACTTGGTATGATGCTTTTGTGACAGCCTCACTTTGCCCAACTGCTGCTAACATAACGTTTTGTTGACGACGAATGGTAGATTTTAGATGATCATTTTTTTCCTTTCTTTCATTTGAATTCAAAGGAAAAGCTACTGTAAATGAACTGTGCTTACTTGTGTAGTGGCGAAATAAATTGTATCTCTTCAGTCCCACGATGGTATCCCGGCATATTAAGCAAGTAGCAGTACCTTCGTTGTGCCCACTTATAAAACAAAACTCTTCTTCCCATATTTCTTGGAAACTTCTTTTCTCTTCACTTATTTTCCTCTTAGTCACTGTTTTTGAGGGTACACCAGACATTATTTATTCCACTACTAATGATAGCACAAAATATGAGCACAAATACACTCAAGACGAGACGAACGCTCAGGAGCACCGAAACTTACTGCACGATTGACACGACAAAGCTAACACTGAGGCGGCTGCGGGACAAACCCGCCGACAAACGAGCGGTCGTAGGGGCGCGGCGCGTTTGATGCACGGCTTACATTGTGGCTAGCAGTGCGCTCACGCCTCTGAGCGCTGCGGAACGCCACAAGTGGCCCCGACTTTAATCACAATTCTACGCAGTTTCCGCAAACAAAACACGGTTACGCCAGACAAGTAGATAACTAATGCTGCCCGTGCGAAGCCGAGGAGGGCCGCGGGCCGCACGAAAACTTCATTCGGGCCGCATGCGGCCCGCGGGCCGCAGTTTGACGACCAATGATCTAGAGAGTGTAGCTACACAAACTAAAATTTAAGCTATTGGTCATTTGAACAAGCATTTATATGGTAATCTCGATTATTTCTCCAAACCCCTCGAATCATTCTATCATGGATAAAAGTGAACATACATATTTTATTTACTGTCCTGTAACTTTCAGGGGTGTTGAAATTTCTAGTATGATAAGCACTGAGAATGTCCTTTTCATGTTGTTTAGGTTTAATAAATAACCCACTTTAATGACTCGATAATTGTGCAAGAAATGAAAAAATAATCTATATCTGGATAGGAATCATTATCCGGTGATTGTCATTAACCTTTCATGTAAAATTGGATGATCCGTTAAGAAAAAAAAAAACATTTTCCTTGCGTCGTTGTACTTAGTAGTTTATCTGAGAGCGTTTTGCACCTCTATACTATAAGAAAGGAGGCATCACCGAAAGAGTATATTTCACGCCATTCTGACTAAGGATCTTTTCAGTTTTCCTTCAACCTGCAGGCAACTGATAAAATAGTCACCAATTCCCCTCTAAAAAATGAGCGTTTTAAAACACATTGAAACACTAGGCACATACGATTTCCGAGTGACCCCACTTCTATTCCATAAAACGCTGTGTGCATTTTTTCTTCTAGTTTTGTGTTACATATTTTACCGTCTTGAACAGGAATATGACGCATACACTTCAGAAAATTAAACAGAGAATTTACGAATGTATATCTGTGGTTAAACCTGCCCACTTGTAGCAGAATGACCAAATATGGGTCATTCCGTACATTTTTATATATAATATTTTGTATATTTTTATATATAAAAAGAATAAGAAAGGAATTATCGGAGAGGATTGTCAGTGTGTTTGTGGGACCTGAGCTAGACACGCCAAATTGTCGCGACAGGCCGGCGGCTGCCAGGGACAATGGACACCAGCTAGCCCTTTCTCACCCAGTTGGTCAAGCGTATAATCCCTTGGCTCCGGGGAAACCGTACGCTGGGGTGAATAAACTATCCAAGCCCCAGGTCTACGGACGGGCAGTTTGGAGGTCACAGGTGACGAATAAGTCCGAGGCTATCCCGAGTTCGCACGAATCGAGAAAGACAAGGTTCGCCTATCGTGACAGCCGGAAGGAGGAGCTTAAAAATGGCAGAACCAATCGAGAGAGACTATCCTTTGCATTTTGTAATGCCGGTGTATTTTTTTTTTTTTTCTATGTAAACCACGAGCGACGAGAGGAGGCTTTTTCCGGCGGACGCTGAAGGGGACTTGACTCCGAGCCTTCAGACTGGAAGGAGCGGATCTACCGAAGCTGGAGATCGCTCCGTCTTGGCATCGAACCTGAAGGTCAATAAGCGTGTCTTGTACAGTGAGGTCACTATGCACGCATCCAGTACGCTTGCACGGACGTGGTGCATTGTCCGCTATAGCCAAGGGGCTATAGTAATTCCGCCGTCGCGGGAAATACATCACCGTCACGGTAATAATTCTACAAGTGCAGTGTGGTACTTTTATTCGGTCATTGAGTACAGCCCTGTAACGACCACTGACTGATTAGGAGTTCTCGCACCCCCAAATATTGGGCTAGCTGGGGCAGACTTTCTTTAAGCCACACTTGGTGGATAATTTAAATTATCCTGGAGCCCGGCATTTGAGATCGGATTCAGTTAATGTCAATACTGTGTTTGATTTATGGTTCCCGATCATTTTGAAGGGAACTTTCATTTTAAAAAATCAAGTGTGAAGCTTTCTTGCTTGCCAATTAACATTGGGATTTTGTTTCAAGATTAATTTTAAAAGTGGTTGTGTTTTGATTCTTTTCTTTATTTGATAATATGTGTTGGCAATTGTAAGAAGAGGCTTTGCATAGTTCTTTTTTATCATATTTCAATGTGTCAATGTTAACGATAAATAAGCCTCGCCTGTACGCCATTATGAGTACCCAATAAATTAGTAGCCTAGGGTTTCTTTTAATTATAAAAAAAGAAGTAAAAGGTTTTCACCCTTACCTCCCCAAAGACATAAACCGCCACACACTTTAGATGTTATGTGCTGATTGGTTCATACACTTGGCATACTTTATTATTTTTGTGGTTAAATAAATACATTAAAAACTTCTCTGTTGAATTACCTGCCGATATTAGTACTAGGGATGTAACGGATTTCCGCATCCGAAAGTGCGGAATTATCGCGTGAAATCGAACATCCGCTTCCGCATCCGCAATTTTTAATACGGATTATGGCGGATGTTTTGTTTACATTGCAATTTATATATTAGTCTTTTCTCTTCTGCCCATCGTCGCTTAGCTAACAACAAAGTGGTTGTTTTTTCTGACGATCTTGCAGTAACAATGAACAGAACTGTGTTATTACCTAAGCGACGAATTTTCAAGTTTGAACTTGCATGTAAAGTAAAGCGACCTATTCACGATCCAACTTATAGGATATCGGTGTAGAATTACCGTATGATGCGTTCACCCATTCACGCTAATAGAAGGGGTCCAACAAAATGTGCCAAGCAATCATTTCCACTCATACTTTCTCGCGGCACACCAAGTGCCCTTATTATAAACTCGTAAGATGTTTCCTCCAAAAGCTTCCTACAATATCCATAGCTCGGTTGACAGCAAGGACCCTTTCTGGTTGCCTGGGAGTCCAACAAAATCCAATACGTACTACCTATAGTTCTGTAACCGCTTTCACGGCCCATGAAGAGTTCTTTATCGTAAATCGGATCATCGTAGGTCCTACAAGTTGTACTGTGATTGCGCCACTAGAGCGGTGGGAAAGGGAATTACGAGTACGTGGTGGGAGAGCGATAACGCTCTGGCCTCGCATTAGGGAGGGCGTGGGTTTGAATCCCCGTATGGGCATCCAGATTTGGGTTTTCCATTGCCGAATTCCTTCTCCCTTCTAGCCTCCATCCTTTCCCGGCTCTAAAAACCTCGACGTCGACGAGACGAATAGCCATAAGCAAAAAAAAAAAAAAAAAAGCGAGCACGGTGATTTGCGTTGGCGTCTCATTGAGTTTGACGCTTGAATTAGTCGCGCCACGAACTCTGCAAAGTTCATATGACAAAGATTGGTTTTTAGACGCGTGCGTAGTTATGTAAAAAATTTAATTCACATTTGAAATAATCCCACTTTTTTGTTGTTGAAAGATGAGGCAAAAAATAAATCAATATGTTAGTATTATATGAAAATATACTTTACTTATGACAAAAGATAAAATATATACCTATTTTTATTTTAAGTTTATTTTTTGTAAAATATTAAAATCTTAGTAATTATTTATTTATTTATCAACGTCCACTTCCGCAAAACATCTGGTGATTTCAGGCACTAAACATCCGCATCAGCATCCGCATCTGCAAAGGTGACCTCCGTTACAACTCTAATTAGTACACTGCAAACAGCTCCGTAACAATTCTTTTTTATATATAGTCAGTAGTATTTAAGCGTTTATATGAGCTCAGAACGGAATGAAAAAGCAGCTACTCGCATTTTCTATAGAATTTACTAAATCCATCGTATTATAGTCGATATATTAAAGGTATATGCCTTATCGAAAATATAATATACTCAGCCTGCATGCAGTATCCATGGATTTCGGATTAATGTTAGTGGTTTCAGGTTGCTCATTATTTTCTAACATTTTCGTATAACGATATCAAATTAATGCCATTCCAATATTTAACTCCGACCTTCGTCACCTGTCGCTGTAGGTGGAACACCTGTCCCAACCTCCAAAAAAAGCCTAAACAACTTACGAACCTATGTACCATTTAGTAAATGGTCCAGCTCCGTCGTCAGTAACATTGTATGACGTTATAATGGCAAAACAACGTAAAACATCCTCCCAGAAATATGCTGAAACTTCCAACCTGTCGTTGTAGACACCTCAACAAATGTCATCGTACATAGGACCTCAAGATTTTCTTCCAAACATCATACTTGTAGCAAATGATCAATAATTTAGTCATACTGTTATTTGTATCTGTTTTTAATTCAAACTGTCATTCATAACTATAGTAGGTAAAAAAATAACATTTATAGTTACAGTATATGAAAACAAATTTTACATTTGTTATTCATTGGTTTTAATTCTGTTGACAGGCACTCCACTTACTTTCCAAGCACAATTGAATCGTCGCATTACCACCACTACCTCTTTTATCATTCCTTTAATTTGTATAAACGGTTCTCATCTGAGATAAGTCACATGTTAGTGGGCTTTCTTAGGGGAATGTATAAGAGAAGGATTATTGCGTTGTTAAAATTTCTAAAAGTTCCACTCAAAACTGCTGTTAACAGTAGAATATGATAAGACTGTAATCATAGACCACAAGACCATAGAATCCGATTTACTGCCGTTCGTAGTAAGGCTGTTTGCAGTACTGACAAAACCAAAACGCATAGCTTTGGCGGTATATTTATTCCCTTCTCGGGATTTTTTAATGATTTCGCTGTGTGACTCGTAGATCAGGTCAGTGGTGTTTCTCCGCCGATATTCTGTTTAAAATCGATAAAATAAGGGATATTTACCTTAATGCAGGTCTCTGTAGAATTCGCATCTGATTTGCGAGCCTCGGCCCTTCCCCACACGCCTTGTCGTTGTTGGGCGCGCCCGACCTTTGCCTCATTGTTCGGGTCGGCCTCAGCGCATTCCATGAATAATGCAGCCACCAGACACTGCCAGGAACGCCACGGCATGGTTTGCAAGTCTCTGAACGTGAACTGATATCGCGCTGAGAAGGCACGTCGCTGCATGCTGGGTGAATTTCGGCGATCAGTATTATCTGCTCAGCATAGTTTCGCGATGGAGCTCTTGGGTTTACCAGAAATTCGTTACGACAGTTGCAACAACATACTTCTTCGCTGTACAATGATTTTCAAGTTTCAGAAAAATGACAAGGTGAGTAGTCTGAAATTTAATGAGTGCTAAAATTTAAAATCCACATATTTCTAATCATTGAAATCTCGGTTAGAAAAAGATCTGGTATTTTCAGAAAAACAGTAGACAAAGTGTCTAATGCCTCATATGAAATTAATTAATTGTTTCGGCTGTGTTCATTCATTACATTTCCCCTCCTTTGACATCCTTTTTCCTGTAGTACCAATCAACCAGTTTCTTTCTTCTCTATACACCAAAAAAGAGAGATAATTGTATACTGTTTGTTACAGGCTTACTTAAATGTTCTAATTATTGTATAATTTTTTACACGTCGACATCTTTATTTATTTATTTTTGCTCTGAACATTTATCTCGACTCTTTTCTTCTTTGCCTTTCGAAAACATTTTTAGGGATGCTAGAAACAAATATCACCTCACAGCTAATTATAGCACATAATTTTCAGAAATATCAAAGTAAATTTGCGTTGATACTGTGGCTGATTAAAACAATGGCAACTCCTACACGTTATATAATTTATAGAAAAAAAATCATTGTTTTTCCAGGAACACCAATTGCAATATTTTATTATTTTATTTTTTAACCCGTTACTCTAAATTTCGGTGGGTAAACAGTATTTAGTTATAACCATCACTGCTAGTTTAACATGTTCCAGTATAAAGAGAAAATATAGAAGTATTTCAACTCAGTATTTCAGCTTTAGCGTTTTGATAGCTAGATAACCAGAATATTGTGATATGTAGATTGACGCAAATAGAAAATATAATGACGTTAAAATGCTGATCAATCAATGCCAGTTTTATAGATTCGTTTCTATAACCACTGGTTTACTTGATGATTTAGTTATTTAGTCAAAGAATCGCGTTGCACAACAGTACGCTACAGCGCGGATTTGTTCAGATGTTGTCAACTGTGAACTTTTATTTAATAAATATGCACCGTAAAACAAATTTTTCAAAGTATTTACTCCATTAAACTGATTCTGCTTAAATGTTAAACATTGTTTCTTTTTAATGCGTGTCAGGAAGATAAGAAACTCGAGACAATAAAAACAATACCAATTGAATTTTTTTTCATCAATGTTTTCGACTACTGTTTCGCGCTTTTTGTTTAATCGCATTTTCAATATACTTCTCCTCAATAATCTTTACTAAAACTTTAATCAATACCATGCAGTTCCTGCTGGTTCCACGATATATAGTTTAATTAATTTCCAGGAAAAATAGTGTAGTTAGAGGGAAATATAAGTATTTTAAAGATTATACCATCAAAACAATTGCTGAATGTAAGTAAATACTTAAATCGCATAATAAGAGCTGGCATTTTACAGGAAAGACCTAAACAAACAAAAACGTAACAAAATATTAAGGCGATACTATAAATACTATATAAAGTTTATTTTTTAATTTGTTACCTTCCATAACCTCTTTCATTTACAGCGTTTATAACATTTCTTGCATGAACGGTATTATTAAATTAAATTAAAAATTATGTCTTTCATTTTTTACTGTAAAGCCTTCGCCGGTACTGATACTAGTAATATGCGAAACTGAAGTTAATGAAGAGAATCAACTAGAAATCCAATGGTAATGATCGCACTAGAACAAAGCAATACCATAAAGGTCTTTGACCTGTCATCATATTTTCTTACAGGTGAGAAAAATTTTCAGTTTATTTCGTTAATTCTGTACAATTGACAAAAAATTTACATGTTTCCCTTAAATTTCGAGAGAACAAGATTTAAGTGGTAAACTAATCACCTTGACTTTTATTCGAAACACTAAGAATCTAGTTTATCTGGATAAATAGTTGAACGTAAGATCAATTTTTTCACTTTTTCAATATACCTTTTATCAATAAACTTTTATTATCTTTAGTGAAACTATTTTAGGCACATTGAGACCCTAAATTCTGGCAAAACTGCTATGTTTCTTTCACAAAAACAAGAGTACAAAATGATTAAGGAAAGCGAGCAATACAAGTAATTAAGAGGAAATTAATCAATGTGAACTTCACAGGTGTTCTGCCGAATAGCGTCATAGAAACACAATGACAGCTGGCTCTGCTATTTTCTTCAGGTGCTGTAAGTTAGAAATAGCCTCCTAGACTGGCTTAGTAGTTTAGGCGGTAACTTCTAGCTTACATCACTTGAAGTTTTCCACACCTGATGAAGACAGCAGAGCCAGCTGTCGAAACGTTGTGTTTTTATGACGCTATCAGGCTGAACACACGAGAAGCTTACATTGAATTAGTACGCCGGGAAAGTCTCCACTCACACATCAAGAGAAAATAAAGATAAAGAAACACTGTACCCATGAACAGCTATCATTCCATATACTTAGCACAAACAGCTTGCTTAAAGTAGATTAAACTGAACAAAAATATTCCATACTGCAAAAGAAATAAAATTTATTAAAGAAGATTAGCTTGATAAATCAATGCTCTACTTAAAAACCTAAGGACATTCGATGCTCGCATCATTTAAATACTCCTATTCTGTCCATTGGTTGCTGAGAACCATTTTGCGACAACAGGTACGTTCATTGGAATAGTCTCGGCATAGGTCCCTGCCATGTAGGCACCACCGCAGCACACCGTTTGTGGTCAGACGATACGCACTACCACCCGGCAGGTGTTCCCTACTGCAAGCTATCACCTCAGGTAATCTCAATGTTTTCCATCCAAAAAATCAATTTCAGTGAGTACTAAAGAAATTGTGAGATTGAATTCCGTACCCTCTATATTACGGGTAACTATAATTCCTCTTAAAATTTAGATTTGTACATTTTAGAGCACATTCTGCTTCCAATTTACCCAGAAACTTTATCGCGTTTCTGTAAATTTTCTTATGAATCAAGTCATAAGTACAGAGAAGTTGAATTACAAATTTTTGTCGCATGATATTCGATCTACGTTTCCCATTCTTTTCCTATTTTTAAATCGTTTCTTTGTTGTTGAAGAAGTTTTCATTAATAATTTTCTTAAAATCTGTAGAATTTAAATGATATTCTTTACGTACTAATTATAATATTAACTGTAAATAATATTATACGATCTGACACGCACACACGAAAAAAAAAGAAAGAAAGAAAAAAAAATACAGTTGTGTATACTGGTTCCAGAAACACAGTACTCTACGCATTATATTTATGTTAAAATTCAGATTTTCGTATTTAATGGGTGTTCAACATCTTTTAACTTTTATTATATCTGACATATTTAACGTCAGTCATACATCTGCAATTATTTTCTTAGCCTTGAAATTCAAAAGTTATTCAAGTGTACCAGATAAGTGTATGTTTTAGTTAGCTTTTTGCTGATGGATATAGTAGATTAATCATGGCGCAGTGTAGATGAGTTTGTTTCCCGTTATTTGTCAACAAAATCTCTTTAAACATTTGGTACTACTTGAAAAAATAGTTATACAAACGCGATACACAAAGACAAAAGCCTTAAAGGTGCATTTAGTGTCTTTTTCGTGTGTATTAGTTTTGACACTTCAATTTTCTGCTCTCAGTTTTACCACCTAGATTATATGTGAAGAAGTCCCAGCGCCACAACTATCAGCGATTATAAGTCGTTAAAGCTGTGTTGTTGACATTAAACTTTTTTAACTGTTTAAATTTAGTAAATCTTAATAGATGTCTCAAGTTGATTGATGATGTTATTTGTTGTTTAAGAAATTAATTTGAAATAATCAACAATAATTTTAGAAATATAACAAATGAACAGTGGCAAAAATTGAATTTTGGTGTATGTACTTTTTTGAAAAAAGAACCACATATTTCAGAGTTGAAGCGAAATTTATGGAAAAGTCCAGCATATGAAAGGAGAGCACCTGTACAGTGCAGACGAGGAAGAAACAGTTCAATGAAATGATAAGACTGGGTTTAGAAACGTTTATTCCAAAACAGAAAATAAAGAAAGTACAGAACCTAAGTAGTACAACAGGGAGGTGAGAATGATGAAAGGGCGAATGCAGGTAAGCAGTGATATTTCACAGCAAACATTAAAAAAAAAAAACATGAAATCAAAAAGTACGAGCGTAGTAAAATTGTCACAGGGGTGTATACTAAACCTAAGTAAGTAGAAATTCTCAGTCTTGTACATAATTAAACAAACTTTGAGGGAACGTTCGACACTAGTTTTTGTACATTAGATCTAACATGTTTACAGTATACATCGACGATAAAAATGAAAAATTGTCTTTAACTTTGAGGAAATTTTATTCATTACACTTGTCAGCGTACCATAAAGGGTAGGAAAAAACTGAATAATACAGTATTCACGTGAATATACACAAAAAAGAAGTTTTAAAATCGTTATTTCACTGTATGTTACTTCACTAATTACGGGTCGTATCATCAAACTGGGTGCCAGTTTGTGTGAATTTATGTTGCTGTACATTAGAGGGTTAAATGGCAACATTCGGATACTCATTTTTATGTTACTTCGTGCCACCGATGTGAAAACATTAGTGTTTACGATTTCTATCAAAGCGTGCAAAATTATTCATTCGTGGCAATTTTAGTCGTCATGAATTAATTTCATACGGGCATCATTAAAATACACCTGTAATATGGTGTAAGCCTAATCATACCGTTGTTAGGTAACGGTTTTTAACTTCTCATTTAATAATGCAGTAATTATAAATTAAATTAAAAAGTACACTTTCCCCATTAAAAGCCTTCCTCCAATCCTTAACCTCTTAAATATTTTTCTGATAATAGAGTTATGTGGGATAAAATAGTTATTAACATAAAATCAATTTATTCCCTCAACTGAAGAGCTGATTTCAGTCATCAGTGATTAGACAAATAGGAATAGACTTAATTAATATATTTTTCTCGGGCTTCCAGCCGTGTTAAGATGTCACATTTGCGGGACGTTTCGAAGGCGTCCATCTCTGCCTTCATTCTCAACTACATTTGGTTGAGAATGAAGGCAGAGATGGACGCCTTCGAAACGTCCCACAAATGTGACATCTTAACACAGCTGGAAGCCCGAGAAAAATATATTAATATTCAACGCCGTGAAAAATTACGATCCTACAGGAATAGACTTTACTAGACTACTAGTAAGTACTGGACAGCATCCAATAATTACTAGCAATGTGAAAATTGTCCACTTTGAAACGGCTAGTAATCAAAGTCTGCGCAACGAAGGACAAGGAGGTAAAAGTCCTTCGACAGAGAGATACTGAAAGAAAATAGTATATTGGTCAACTTCCCTCCCTCCACCCAGCACAACGAAGGGAAGATACACAATTGGTGAAAAATAAAACGGTTAAAAGGTGCGGCCTCTGTGGACAACTTTAAATTCAATTAAACTATTTTAGATTTTAAACATTCATAAAAGACGAAAATTTGCGTAATATCACCAGCCTTTTGTGTGTGTGTGTGTGTGTGTGTGTTTACGTTTCCTGATATTTGTAATAAAAATTTAGGATTTATTAATTAAAATTATTTTTTAAAAATTAATATTTGGTGTAAAAAGATTGATAAATTCGAAACTGACAAAGTTAAATTGTTTGTGATTGTTGTAAGCCATTTCGTCTGCAGTTGTTTCTTAAAGTAATAATTATTGTTCAATAAGTACGATACAGCAACAGTTACGTAGCAACAGTTCAATTGGAGTACTTATTACACAATAATTATTAGTTTAAATTGTCTGGTTTGCCGAGTTCTTCTTCGCATGGGTTATCGAAGTTTTTAAGCAGGATGTGAAATATTCAGAGTGCGTCGTATGGAGAGTAGTGGCAGAGTCGTGTTTGGCAGTACAGTACAGCAACATCATGTAGCCAATATTCAATCTAGTTTAACGTGTGGGGGAAACGATGAAGATTCATCACATAATTAGTACAGAGATAGTTACTTGAAATAACATCAACAACACGTTAAAATTAAGTAACATATAACACTTCTTGTAGCAAGTATTCGGATCGGATTTACTGTTATCAGTAAAAATATCAACTAACATTCTGAATAAAAAGAAGATATTTAAATTTTGTGTGTTAACGTTTTTACAGCAGCAACCTGGCATTTAATCAAGAAGTCATCATATATATTATTTCTATAAGGTATTTTTTTGTCACAAGCCTATATCTTCCTCCATACTTAACCGAAATCAATGAATGAGGTGTCATTTTCAAGCTTATGGTCTCCACTTTGGTTAAATCGTATTTTAAGCAAGAAAGTTTTCGGAATTCGACCCTTAAAGGGCAAAAATTTATTTTTTCTAAAATGCTGTTTTCTCTGTAACGAGTCAGTTATCTCCCTGGATACCTATCTGAAACCGTTTTATGAAGTATCGTTTTAAAGATTAAGATCTACGCTTTAGTGAAGTCATATATTAAGCCAAAAATTTTTTGGAATTCGACCCTTAAAGGGCAAAAGTATCAATATTTTTGCAATGCGTTTTTGTGTCCCGAGCGATTTATCTCCCTTAATATCAAACCGATATAGATAAATGAGGTATCATATTAAAGAATAAGGTCTCCGCCATGGTAACATTATATTTTAAGAAAGGAATTTTTCGTAATTCGACCCTTATAGGGCAAAAATGTCACTTTTTCTGAAATGCGTTTTTTGTATCTCGAGCCATTTATCTCCCTGGATATCTAACCAAAATCGATAAATGAGGTAGGATTATGAGGAGTAATGTCTCAGCTTTGTGACATCATATTTTAAGAAAGAATGTATTTGGAATTCAACCCTTAAATGGAAAAAGTATAAATTTTTCTATAACGCATTTTTGTGTCACGAGCGATTTATCTCCCTTAATATCTAACCGATATAGATAAATGAGGTAACATATTAAAGAATAAGGTCTCCGCCGTGGTAACATTATATTTTAACGAAGGAATTTTTCCTAATTCGACCCTTAAAAGGCAAAAATGTCAATTTTTCTAAAATGCGTTTTTTGTATCTCGAGCCATTTATCTCCCTGGATATCTAACAAAAATCGATAAATGAAGTAGGAATATAAGGAGTAATGTATCAGCTTTGTGAAATCATATTTTAAGAAAGAATGTTTTTGGAATTCAACCCTTAAAGGTAAAAAGTATAAATTTTTCTATAACCGATTTTTGTGTCACGAGCGATTTATCTCCCTTGATATCTAACCGATATAGATAAATGAGGTATCATATTAAAGAATAAGGTCTCCGCCATGGTAACATTACATTTTAACAAAGGAATTTTTCCTAATTCGACCCATAAAAGGCAAAAAAGTGAATTTTTCTAAAATGTGTTTTTTGTGTCTCGAGCCACTTATCTCCCTGGATATCTATCCAAAATCGATAAATCAAGTACGATTGTGAGGAATAATGTCTCAGCTTTGCTGACATCATATTTTAAGAAAGAAGTGTTTTGGAATTCAACTATTAAAGGGAAAAAGTATAAATTGTTCTACTACGTATTTTTGTGTCACGAGCCTTATATTTCCCTTGATATCTAATCGATATAGATAAATGACATATCGTATTAAAGACTAAGGTTTCCGCCGTGGTAACATTATAATCTAAGAAAGGAATTTTTCGTAATTCGACTTATAAAGCTCAAAAATGTCAATATTTCTAAAATACGTTTTTTGTGTTTCAAGCCATTTATCTCCCTGTATTTCTAACCAAAATCGATAAATGAAGTGGGAGTATGAAGAGTAATGACTGAACCTGGTGACATTATATTCAACTTCACTATTTATCGCATTTTATTCGCGAAATTTTCGCACGGGTCGTCTAGTAATGATTTATTGTAATTGAATGGTGTCTTGTGTAGCCGATGGTAAATATCGACTGTTGGTAGTTTTTAATTATGGCTTTACGCCTCGTCGACGTAGAGGTCAATAGAGGCGGGTTAGGACTGGGGACAAGGAATTTGGCCATGGTCTTTCGAAGGAAGCATCCCGGCATTCACATGGAGTGATTTGGAGAAACCATTCAAAACCCAAATCTGGATGCCAGAACGAGGATTCCAACCGGTGTCATCCCGAATGCGAGGCCAAAACGTTAACCGCTCACCCACCACTCTCGGTCCTTGTTAGGCATACGTGAAGTAACATCATGAATACTGGTTGGTAGTAATTGAGTAATTAACTCCCTGGTTAAGTATCTTACAAAATTCAGGGGATGTGAGAGCATATAACAACAAAAAATTGTTAATAATTGTTCGAAACATTATATTCGCAATACCTCACTTTAATTAATAAGATTGTTATAAATATGTCTGAGACACCCGTGGTAGCTGAGCTTAACATGACCTTTCAGATTTCTACAACTAGTAAAATCTTTGAATATCACTTAAAATAAAGGATTTATAATAAATACTAGCTGTTACCCGCGATTTCGTAAGCGTGGAATTAGAATTGTATTGCTAGAATTGGATACAGAAAGATGTAAGTTACGCAAGTGTTACAGAAAATACGGAGTCAGGATAATGTGACGTGGAAGCCATCACCACACCATTCTACCATCGAACATGTCTCATGAAGACAGCTAGTTTGCAACATGTTTAAAAATAAAACGAGGGGAGGGGGGTTAACTGATGGCATCTTGTCTTTCAGCTTGGTCTTGTGTTCTTCTGCAACATAAGCATCGGTTTCTTGGTTTCTCATAACCTTAGTTGCTCGTGCTCTGCTAGAGCTACACCTTAGGTCTGATTTACGCCTGCGAGACATGTCAAAAAAAGAAGACAAAAATACAGATGGCAAAACTTTTAGGTAGAAAAAATAATATTCTGCTGCAACGAAAAGCAACATTTATACTATATAATATATTATGTCTGTAAACGAAATTTCTTAACAGATCATACACTAACAGATCTGACAGACTGACCAATATAACATTACAGACTTACAAACGTTATCCGTCTGTTTGGCACCATTCAGTTAGTTTAAAAAATTTAGTGACTAAAAATGTTATTTATCCCAAAAAAGTATTCTGTGTCGTTTCAAATGATACAAAGTATTTCCTTGTCAAATTTCATCATATATCAGTATAGTTTATTCTTCAAAAAGTAACAAAACAGACATAGTTACTTTCGCGTTTATAATATTATTGGTGTAGATCATACACAAACTGATTGCGAAAGAAACAAAGGCTGAGCGACTCCATTTGCTGAGAGATTCCTTTTGCCACATATTCCGCCCCTGTCTTGGCTGGATCTACAGTGTAACGTGGAATACGAACAACGAAATGTCCATGCTGGATCAAAAACAATTCTTAAAAATTCCTCCTCGCATTGCTATTTGGACCCGAACCTACAACTTCTGAAAGCAAGGGCCTTAATTACTGAGCCACCAGTCTATTCTTGGGCAGAGCGTAACAGATACTTACACATGATCTGCGTCTGCCTATCTCCGTTCAGTTAGTTTTCAAAATTCCTTATTTATACAGCAAAAAGAATCATATGTCCATCCAAATGTCAAATAGTATCTCCTTATGAAATTTCATCCAGATCGGATAAGCCGTTTAGCCCTGAAAACGTAACAAACAAAGAGACAGAGTTAATTACGCATTTTTTATATTAGCATAGATTTCCGAAGCTATAACTTACTCCGACCGAGAACTGTTGATCAAGAAAAAATTTCGGATATTTCAGAATGTTCCGAACATTATTGCAAGAATTATAGGGTAAACAAGAAATATCTCTGAAGTTTTTGATAAAGTAATCCTTAAAAAAAATTCAAACGGAGCTGCTAATTACCATCCTGCCAGATATTTGGTTTTGCTGGGGTTTTTGAGTGAGCTGTAATCTTTATCTATTTTGTCGTGTCCGTAACAAGGGCAGCCTGCCTCCCTTTCCAGGAAACGGCAGTGCGCCCACCTCCGTCTATTTTCGATCTTCCCGTGGCAAGAGCGTTCGACGTTGTGCTACTGGCGCTCAGTTCCTTTCCCCCAAGTCGCAGAATTTACCTTCAATTTCGTTTCGGTTACAATATGCGAATCCACTATCTTGGCCACCGTATCAAATAATGGTTTACTAGGCCAAGGGTCACCAAGTCATGTAATTCCGATCGTCAGCATAACTTTACTCGAAACATCTAAATCAATTTACTGACAAATGATAGTTTTACTGTCTTGAAACATAAAACATTTATCTTGAAGCCTTTTATTCTTGTGTCTCTCTTACCTAAGCTACCAAACTTGTTTTTTTTACAAATTCGGCTTACAGAAAAGATAGCTCTCTACAAGCGCAGAATCACTTACTTTGCCTAGAAAATCCGTGAGGACCGCGAATGGCCTCACTGTAATATGATGTTTCATTTATTCGCGTGGGCAGGCAGCCCTCCAATCGAACACTTAAATTACCTCTTCTCGATTATGAACGCCGATTTCTGATTTTTCCGCTGTTGCTTACTAATTGTTAAAACTATACTGTGCCTCGGCTCCAAGCCGCTTCATTTCTATACAAAAAAAACATCCTACTTTGCCCCTGTTCTCGAGTCCAATGGCTGGTAAAAGTATTGCCGAGTGTGTGACTTCGGACTGTAAAACAATGTTAGCCTCCTTTCCCCAACTGTTACCACTTTGCTCACTGCGTGTCTTTGGTGTAAAAATATATTTATACTCATTGAAAATAAATGCCCATGATTATACGTGTGATTACAATCCTTTTCCATCAACTCACCAAAATGAAACGAAATCCATGTCGAATGCAGAGCGCTGTTGACTTAATAGGCTGAGAAAAAAATGTCTCAAAATGGAACAAAAAAAAACCATAATTGTTGATTCAGGGAACTTACGGCAGTCGATGACTTAACTAACGGAAATGAATTATCCACTACATTGGAAACAATGTAAGAAATTTTTATACTTCTAACATTACAACATATTTAGCCAATAAAAATTATCCAAATAATAGACAAATTTTGACAAATTACTTTCGAATTTCCCAAACGGTGACGCCTGTCTAATTTTTTAAATACCTTATCTCCATTTTCACTTCTATGGTAGTTACTTCAATCCATAAAATATTCTGCGGTCTATTGTTGTTGCAGTTAGAGCTCATTTTTATTGTAGCCTTCAATTGTTTCTACAGTACATTCAATAGAAATACAGTATTTGTAGGTTATATAATTTTTAACTTCGTTCATATTTATGTAACATATTTCAGCACATATTTGTATTACACAAATCTAAGGATCATATTCATTCACTTTTGTGAAAACAATTTCTTCCTTAGAAATGAAGAATTTAATAGGCTACAAAAAAAATCTTTATAAAAGTTGAGTTTTTCAATCTTGCAACGTGCGTCCGTGCTTTTTCTGGATTCCGATAATGAATGCTTGGCCGTTTGCACAGGATTAGTTTCGGTGGCAGTACAGTGAGCAAGATAGAGAGAGGGAGGTAGGGGGTGAGAATCAGCCAGTAGAGATAGAGGCAGCAACAGATGGGGGCTCGACTAATGACGACGACACGGAGCAGTGCAGTGCGCACAGACTACTTGGGGAGGCAGCCGGTTAACAGACGGCAGGTATAAAACCGAACGGCCGAGCAATATCCATAGCTCAGGTTGGCCGGGCTGCGCTCAGCTACGCTCGCAGGTGCGCTAACAAGCTGGAGGGGACTGCACGGCACACAGCGGACCAGCTTACATCGTGGCGACGTGCGAAATTCTGTATCTAAGTAGCCAGATCAAGACCGATTTATTTACCTTTTGTAATAGTCACGAAAAAGCCGAGGTGTTTCTGCACTCTTGTATTAAATTTTAGTGTGAATTATTCAACAATATATTGTAATTTGTCTCTGTAGTCGTGAGCACGGAATTAGTCCTGTAAAGGTCAAGGAGTCTATGAACAAATCAGCAAAAATTTCAACTTTTAGTAATGAGTGCGAAAAAATTATACTTAACTTGCGGATAAGGTGATGTGCTTTTTAATTCGGAACATGACTATTTTTTAAAAACTTAGAAACTAGTTTCCTTAAAAGTTTGAAATCAAAATACTTTTTTTTCAATTTGAGCTACAGAAAAAGCAAAACAAATCATAAGAAATAACTTAAAATCAGGGCCGGATTAAGAAAGCGCGGGGCCCGTAGCAAATGTGAAGGGGAGGGCCCCTTGGTTTTCGCCGTCCGGGGGAATTGTATAGATAAACAGAAAAGAAACAGGTCGCCGATCTAGCCTGACGGGGAGGCTATAGACACTCCTAGACGCGGGGCTCCCCTAGGATACCCGGGGCCCCCAAGAAGGCGCGGGGCCCGTAGCATTTGCTAACTCCTGCTACGTGGCTAATCCAGTACTGCTCAAAACCTTCTGAGTGAAAACCCGACTCATATGGATTCATTCACTTACCCATCTCTCTATCCGTCCATAACATGCACATAATTTATAAATCCATTAAACTTCTAAGTCCGTAATAGTGCACTACCGTAATTCTTACCAACCTTATCATGACTGTAACATAATTTTTTTTAAAAAACACACACTTTGGTTGGTCATAATTTAAGAAACACACACACACACACACACATACATTGGTGGTGAAAGTAGTTGTAGGATATTTAGTTGGAAGGTGAAGAAAATATTTCTAGGTATCAAATAAAAGTTTGGCAACTCAACGATTACTTTTTCAATTGGTATTTTTGTGCTTGATTTATACGACCATATGAAAGACAGTTACGAAAAATCTTTAGTTACATTTATTTATAAATAACCTGATACCATTTAAAAAAAAAAAAAAAAAAAAAAAAAAAAAAAAAAAAAAAAGTTTGGTGTTTTCTCTTCTCTCTATGTGAAATCAATTCTAATACACACGTTGTACAGTACGTGGGACGATTAGTGCATGATAGTTTCTCCCACTTGATAAGGCTAGTTTTTAATTATTTTTTCCATACTGATTTCGATTATTTCTTTAATAACGGTGTTCCTGAAAGTGCCTGGGGTGGATTCAACTTTGGTAAACTCAAACTGAACGATGTGTGAGGCTTTTTTTTTAAATATGGCATTCGGTCTTTGCGACCATTTAGCCAGCTCCAATTTGTTCTTGTACCAACTGCTGCATGAGGACAGCACAAGACGAACACTTAATTAAAACCACCCATGGCCAAGGCCGGACTCGAACCGGCGGCCCTTGCAATGCCAGCCCAGCGTGCTGGCCCCTACACTGCCGGGACCGGCATGGGAGGCTTTCTCCTACGGCCGGTTTATAATTCCTCTCAGCAGATATGGTCGGTCGCATATCTCAGTCGGCACAGTGACTGATAGGACGCTGTACACGCGAGGCTTATGTACCAACAAAGACGACAACGTTTTTTCGAAGTTGAACATCGAAGTTGGTAGCCAAGAGGAGACTATAGGCCATAGCAAATCCATTCTGGTGAGGAGGTCTACAGCGGGCAATCGGAACTCGTACCAAGGGACACGGTATCGAATAACAGTATCGATACTGTACTCATGAACAGTATAGGAGATAAAAAATATCTTACTCACTAAAGTATTGAAAAAAAGTATTGACATCTCCAGGTATCTTAAGAAAAGTATCTATGACATAATATTTTTCAATTCATTCGCGGGGATTGATTTTTTTTTATTTTAGTATGTTTTATTTTTTATTTTAGGGTTAAAGACGTGCATCTGCACAATAATTTCAAATTTTAACCCATTTTTTAAAATTTTTAAAATCTTTCTATTGAATTTTTCAGTATTGTTAAGATGATAAAATTTGCAGCAGTAAATCAGGTTCCTTTTTGTACTCCTAATATGTGAAAAAATGCATTATAAATTGAAACAAGGTTAAACTTAGACTCAGTTTTTATTTTAGTTATAAATCAAATCAACAGAAAATTCCATTATTCATTAAACTGTGGAATTAAGTAGTTAAAATTTTTACTAATTTTACACCTTTCTCTCTTTCTCCGTTCAGTCACTCAAAGACAAGAATTTATACAATCGTTCTGTCTGTGTTTTAAAATAAACGTTTGGTGGGGACTGACGTTCCTGGAACTGTCAGGTATTCATAGACAAATTTATACAAGTGAGGGAATACTTCTTTCATATCTTTTCACAGCTCCAATGGGTCAGTAGACAGTGGTGACATTGGTGCTGCTAAACAAAGAATCCTTTTCATTAGCCACAGTATACTGTAAAGGTGAGTCTGATGTTCGAATTCAACCTTTTTGTTTTGTATGTGCTAAGGTCTTGTGATGAATCCAAAATTCATACTCAGATATTGTGTCAATAGAAAAATCATTATTTGGATCACTGGGAAAGGTGACATTAGTGTTTCCAGCTGCTATATACCTTATAGTAAATATTGCCTTGGCTCTAGTGGAGGCATCATGGAAGTGAATTTTTTGAATCTAGGATCTAGCAAGATGATTAAACGATTAACTTCAATGTGATCGAATCTGTTGTTAACGCACTCTCCATACAAACCAATGATGCGACAACTTTAATAGACAATGATAATATAACCTAACCCCTAAGTTTTCGAGTCGAGAGTTCGAGACTCCTTCCTTCCTTTTTAAAATAAGAACTAGGGAAATGTCAAAATTAAGTTCTCACAAAATTATTAATATTTAAAAACGTCATCATGGGCCATACATCATACAGTCATGTCTGTTGTATTATATTTTCACTTTTTCTCTGAGTGGCATTGTAGTAATGTCACTAATTTTTCCACCGTTATTTTGGTATCGATACCTGCTCTAGAGTACTGATATGAGTAGAAGTATCGTATGAAAAGTTTCGAGTGCAAAAGTATCGGTATCAAAAGAAAAGTACTCGATACCAAAAATTATAGATACTTTTCTATCGATACTCTTTCCGTGTCCCTATTCGTACTTCCTCAAATCTTGTCTTCTGTCATTGACACCTAAAACAAAAACAAACACCGGCTGGCGTACTTTGTACCATATTGCAAGTTAGTGGCTAATAACTTAATAAGTGAAGCTGATTTCAAATAAGGCATCTAAATTAATTTTGTTCCCACATTAAAATACTTGCATTTTATTGTAGATCATAGGCAGGAGTGTAAGGAACCCCGTGACTTTTACCTTTACCCATCATAATCTGATTTAGAATAACCCACAGGAGACACAGAATCTCTCACTAATCGTTGAAGCAACAAGACTAGAATAACTTAAATGAGATTTTCTTCAATAAAAAGCATTCAAAGGTATTTTAGAAGATTGAAAAATAGTATTAAATACATAGCTAAACAGAGATGTAATACGAAAACCTGTACAAAGCAAAACAATGTCACCGGAATTTTGATTATTTTTATTTTTTATTTATTTTTTGGTATTATTGCTTAGCATTATTTTTGTTGCTAAATAAAAAAAATCTGTTGACAGTCAATTCCTAATGAGAAATATTCATTGTATATTGCAATAATATTAAAATTGTGCTGCAATAGAATGGAGAAAACTTGTAAGGAGGCATTCATGTCAAAAATTAATTTTTGTGCATTTTTTCCCTTTTTTGTAAGTAAAATATGAAATGTCGTTAAGAATTGCGATAGATAAATCACAAAAAAATCGTATTACGCAACTGAATTCCTTTTTACAAAATCAAAACACGTGTCCTTCACAGTTCTGTTTAAGACAAATCAGGTACTAGCACAATTTCTTGAATCAGTAAATATAGGATGACTATTTCTATATTTCCCACGCATTAAATGAAAATACCGTACGGACAGCCCAGATACTTATTTTTTATGTCTACCAGAAATCCATTATGTAACAACATACGTAAATATATTCTATTATTTGACACTAAGTTCGAAATTCTAATTGCATCACTACCAGCGAAGAAAACCTAAGGGAAGGGTAATGAGAACTACGTATATTGCTGAACTCAAAACCGTCATTTCTAAAAAACTTTACCGCTGACCTTTAAATTTCATTCATAGCCAGTTCTGTCCACAAACGCAAATATCACAAAAGAACACAAGTAATTAATTTGCGGTTAGTAAATTTTTTACAGTCCCATTACCTTTTGTCGCTCCTTACAAACGCGACTGCAGGCTTTTAATTTACGTTACCTGAATATCAAGTAATAAAAAGAAAATTTCAGGGGCATGCAAACGTGTAATCTGCTTTCCCTGTGACCTGAATTAATTTCTTCATAATGAGAAGTTCTCTCAGGTTATGTAATTGGCAATAAACGCACCTCGTCCCCTTTCTAATTTTAATTTCTGCTTATTAATTCTCTTCGAACAGCTGAACGTGATTTTATTACGTTTTTTAAATTTTTAATCCAATGTCTAACATACATGCAAGGCCTGTTTATAACAACAAACGCTTCTTTTGCTTTAGCAGAAACCAAAACTATTGTTTTAACGAAATTTCAATCCACAAAAATTCACAATAGCTTAAAAACTATAAAAATAGCATATAATGATAGTTTTTATAACATAAAAATACCCACTTTTCACAGGCGTAATTTTGCAAATTTGTAAAGAAAACCAGTTCATCCAGTGTACGAAGTGAATACATTAACTTGAAGCAGCCCTGAGGAATCCCCAGGTTGGGATCGAAAGTTTGGTATCACGAGCAAAAAACACACAGCGCAAAAGCCGAAGAACAGTAAGTGCAGTTTTTATAATCTTCAGTAATACTAGCAGGCAATACATATTCCTTACATGTGTTTTTAATTATTTAATGATGGTGAACACTTCATTTTGAAGTCATTAAATGCTATATGCAATGCTTGCTACTTGTAGTTCTGTTATTTTGTGCTACCAACTACGAATTTTTTTCTAATGGTTTTACGCCTCGTCGACGTCAAGGTCATCAGGAACAGGAGAGAACTGGTAGCAATGAATGGCCAGTAATTGTTCCATGGCATTTAGAAGGAACTCTCCCAACCTATGCCTCCATTTATTTTTGGAAAACATGTAAAACTGAAACCTAGATGGCCAGACCGGGAACCAAATTCACGCCCTTTGAAATTAAATACACTGAAGTCAACCACTCGTTCACGAGACTAGGTTGGTTAACTTCAGTGGTCGTGCATACAATGTGCTGCCTTTCAATACCAACTGACGTGGATGCTTCATCTTACAAGCAAGAATGTGTGCATATCTGCAAATTGTGGTGCCAATTTTGCAAAGCAATAGAATATTATCTACACGGCAAGCAATTATTTCTACTTGGATTGTATCCATTGCCAAATTCCACTGAATAATCATTGTTCAAATGCTACACCAATTAGAAAAGCAAAAGTAATCAATCAACTAAATGAGAGTTTAGAAGCATACTATTGATATTAATTAATGTAGTGCCTTAAACTTCATAAGACTAGATGGAAATAATGTATTCAAAGAAAGAAAGAAGATAGACCCGTTATTTGTGATAAGCAAAGAAAATTAGATACATGTTAAATATTTAAAAATAAATGATTAAAAGAAGAAACCCTCGTCAATTTTACAAGGATATACAGAAGAAAAGGCACTTAAATTCGAATTGTTACTGAAAACCTGCGTGGTAGTGGTTGGGGGGGGGGGGGGGGGTAAGACAAGAAGAAACTTGAGGGAGAATCGATGAAAACGAATATGTGCAGATTAAAAGAAATTTCTTCTAGTGAATAACATATTTAAACGTGTTTCAGAGATCGTAATAAAAATATGTGGCCCATCTGCAATTAATACTATGTAGAATGTTTTCTCCATTTTATGATATACGAGACAGCAAAACGTCACAGGTAAATCATGCTAAGCCAATGCCAATAATGTAATGCCCTAATGGAACCGTAAAATACCATACACAAAACGACAAAATTAGAATTTCTACACAGTCATATCATTACACAAATTATAAAATTTCTTTGTCATGATATTAACTAAGGATTTCAGAAAATCTTATCGCACTATTGACAAGAACCGGCAAAATGACTGTCATTACAGTGCGGAAAGTAAATTAATCATTCAGTGCCCAAATTTGTGCCATAAGAATTCACCATTAACACAAATATATGCATATACTTTAATTCTATTGTGGAAATATTATGACTACGAATACAAAGTTCTGAAAATTAAATTGCTGCCAACCACTATACCTTACCCAGATCCTCCAACGCAAAGGTGCGATCCAGTCTTATAAAATTATTTCGTTAAGGGTTCATCGATGCGGTGCAGAAATAAAATGACACAATTATGTCCAATAAGGTTATTTTTGATGACAAATTAACTAACCATTAATCTTTAACTTTATTTTTTTATTATTATTTGCTGTCATCCTCGATCTCTTCCTATCTTGAGCTAACCTCTACATCTCTAAATATCCCATACAACCCAACTTCTCAATTCTCTGCTTCATATATTCTAATCTCTGACTTCCTCTACAGTTCTTACCTTCGACCCTCCACTAACAAATTAACCAATCCAACATGTATTTAAATATGACCTACCATCCTGTCTCTTCTTTCTGTAAGCTTCTTCCACAATAGTTCTTTCCCCACCTATCATTTCCAAAACTTGTTCATTTCGTACTTTGTCTGTCCACTTAATTTTCACCATTCTTCTGTAGCACCACATTTCAAATGCTTCAATTTTCTTTCTTTCTGGTATTCCTAAAGTCCATGTTTCGCTACCATAAAGTGCTGTGCTCCACACAAAGAGTTTTAATAAGTTTTTTTTCTAATTCATAGATCGATATTTGAAACTAAAAGATTTCTCTTTTAATGAAGGCTCTTTTTGCTAGTGCTATTTTGATTTTAACATCATTCCTGCTTCGTCCATCAGTTGTAATTTTGCTTCTCAAGTAACAGAAGTCACTTACTTATGCTATTGCCTCAGATCCTATTTTATAATTAATCTATTAATATTGGTATCATTCTGCTACATTTCATCACTTTTATCTTCCGTCCGGGCATCCAGATTTGGGTTTTCCATGGTTTCCCAAATCACTCCAGGCAAATGCCGGGATGCTTCCTTCAAAAGGCCATGGCCGAATTCCTTTCCATTCCTTGCCCCCCATCCTTTCCCGTCTCTAAAGACCTCGCTGTTAAGAGACGTTAAGCACTAAACAAAACCTTTTATCTTGCTTTGATTTACATTCAGTCGAAAATCTTCCTTCAGTATTTTGCTCATGCCATTCAGTAACTTCTCAGTATCTTCTGCCCGTTCTACTAACAAGACAATGTCATCAGCAAATCGTAACGTACTGATTTTTTTTTTTCCTTGAACACTTATGACACATGACAATTTTCCTTCTACTTCCTTTATTGCTTCTTCTATATATAAGGTGAATATTAATGGGGATAGACTACAACCTTGTCTCACACACTTTATAACTGATGCGTGTCTCTCATGATTTTCTACTTTTGTTATAGCTACTTGATTCTTATATAGTTTATAAAGTATTCTTCTGTCTCCATATTTTATACCTGACTTCTTTAAAATTTTGAACGTGTTGTCCTACCTAACATTATCAAAAGCTTTTTCTAAATCAACAAATGTCATGAAAGTATCTTTATATTCTTTATCCGCCCTTCCAGTTTTAATCTTATAGCCAGAATTGCTTGCCTTGTCCCACGGATTTTCCTACTATCTTTTCTATTACTCTTTCCATTCTTCCGTATATTATTCCGGTCAGTAAGTTTGAAACATGTGTTGTTAGACTAATGATGCGATAATTCTCACATTTGTTGGCTTGTCATTTCTTTCGAAGTGTGAAGATGATATTTTTATTAAAATCAGTTGAAATTTCTCATGTTTCATAACATTTTGATAACAGTTTGAATAATCTTTTGATTCCTTCTTCTCCTAGGGATTCAAGAAGTTCTGCAGGGATCTGATCAATTCCAACTGTCTTATTTCCTTTCATGTAATTTAGAGCTCTATCAAATTCTGTCCTCAAAATGGGATCTCCTAAGTCATCAATGTCAATATCGCCTTCTTTTTTCATTACATTGTTCAAGTCGTACAGTTTCTCAATGCATTCATTCCATCTGTTTGTTCTATCGTCTGAGCCTAAAAGAGGTTTCCCATCGGCAGATTTAATGTTTACACCTTTTTCCTTCATTTCTCCAAAATTTTGTTTTATCTTCCAATATGCAACATCTAATTTACCTATGACCGTTTCCTTTCCTACTTCTTCACGTTATTTTTTTTTTTTTTTTTTTTTTTTTTTGTATCCATTTTTCTTTTGATTTTTTGGCATTTCGTGTTTATTTGATTTCTAAATTTCCTGTATTGTTCTCTTCCTGTTCCATCCGGAGCATTTTTGTATCTTTTCCTCTGATCCATCAGCTCCAAAATTTCTTCTGTGATCCAATGTTTTCGGCCGGCTTTTTCCCTAAAGCCTAATGTTTCTTTACCAGCTTTCAGTATTACTCTCTTAAAAGCTTTCCATTCGTCCTCGGTCGAGTTGCTTTCAGACTTACTTCTTAGACCTAAGTCTACTATTTCTGAAATATTTTCTCTCATGTTAGATTCTTTCAGTTTATTCACTTCCAGTCTGTTCTGCTTATATTGCTTCCTTATTCGCTTGAATTTCAGCGTGCTCCTCATTACTATCAAATTATTGTCAGAGTCTGTGTCCGCTCCTGGGTACGCTTTACAGTCTAGAACTCGATTCTTGAATCTCTGCTTGACCATGTTATAATCTAGCTGATATCTGCCTGTATCCCCAGTACGTTTTCAGGTGTACATCTGTGTTGACTGGTTCTTAAACAGTGTGTTTGCAACAACTAGCTTATATCTTTCTCAAAATTCTAACAACCTGCTTACTCGCTCATTTCTTTTCTACTAGACCAAAACTTCCTAAATTATGCCCTTCTTTTCCTTCTCCCAATACCGCACTTCAATCACCCATGATTATTAGATTTTCCTCCCCCTTCATATATTCGATTAATTGGTTAACAATACTATATCAAATTATAATAATACATCTACATATCAGATCAACAACAACATGCAGTTGAGCGCAACAAACTAAAACCGTGACAGTCTGAACGTGACTGAAATTCTTGTGTTAATGCGAAAGAATGTAACAGACGATTTTCAAATTCCGTACATCATACTGTCTGACCTTCTATATGATTGCGGTGGACAGAAACGGTACATCGAATTGCTCCTCTGGCCTTGCAAATAAATTCTAACCAATGAATCTCTGCTCTCATCTCACGGCGGCCCAGATCCCAGCACAAATGTGCAATCTATCTTTTACGGCACACGTCAACATCGAACAGACGTCACTTGTTTCACTCGCTGCGGCCACAAATCCGTCAGCCGCAGCCAACACAGCGGCACTTTGAGAGCCTGGAGCACTAGGTCAGACCACACTTTGCTTCACATCACCCAGGAGTCTCTAAAAAGTAAAGGATAAAACTACGTTTGTGATGTGATAATGAGATAGAAATTTAACTACAGAACACTCACCAAGCTCAATATAACGGAGCACAGATTTTTTTTTAAATTTACTTTTAATATACAAGATCAACACCTTGACCGAAGTTAGTAATGCCTGCTGCAGTGTCTGACGCTTGATTGCTTTGAACATTTGCGTGTATATTATAGTTCGGGACGTAGCCAACAAGACATGAAAGAGGATGGTGCATGGTATTGTCTCAGATGCATCGTCACTAATCACAGATTGTGAAACAAAGACTTTGGTTATATATCAATCGTATTCGCAATGGTTAGAAAATGAGGACATTCCACACCATTAATGGTACTTTACTTAAAATTGGGATATTAATTTATTCCGTCTACTAATCAAACAACACTGAATATAGAAACCATCGTAAACATCCGCACTCATTAAGACTATTCCCACTGGTGAATGGTAAGGAAAACACATTTCTTAAATCGCCAGAGGTGCTGCCACGTATAGCATATACCCGTGTTTTTGACAGATGGCTCCTTCCGTCTCGAACGCATAATTTGTATTTTACTTTCCATCATTCCCAGGGCCGCATTTAAGCATAGGCTACATAGGCTGTAGCCTAGGGGCCCTCACCACATACAGGAACCCGCACCACCAAGTATTAGAGCTAAAAAAAAAAACAAGGTTCCACATACATTTTTTTGCGCTGAATTTCAAATTTTATCCCCAAGTCAGAGGGGCCACTGCCTACAAGGGGGCCCGCGCCACATGTATAGCCTAGGGGCCCACAAAGCCTAAATGCTGCCCAGATCATTCATACTCTTCCAAACAAACTTAATTACTTGTATAATCACGTCACGCGCTGTTATCAACAATGGGTCCCCAGCGAAGCGAACAATACATCATTATAAATGAATGTAATCTTTCTCGGCGTTGTGCATTAATAACAATATCACTCGGTTTGTTTCCCGAGAAACGTTTATATATAAAAAAAACAATACATCTTTGTTAATACTGTACGCAACAATCTAAGATTATTTAACGGGGACTGGAGGGTGGACTGATAGTATGTAACGGTATGCCACATGCGGAATATTAGCTCCCTTCACCAGGGCCGGATTAAGACAGCGCGGGGCCCGTACCAAATGTGAAGAAGGGGACCTTGATTTTTGCCGTCCGGGGGAAAATTGTAAAAAAAAAAAGAAAAAAAAAAGAAAGAAATGGTCGCCCCTCCTGCTGCGTGGTTATCTGGTACTGCCCTTCACGGAAGCAGTAAGCGCCTTAGTCACCGGACCACCGGACAATTGTACATCCAGCAATAAACTGTTAATTCTCACCGCAAGAGACCTGACTGGCAATCGGAACTTCAATTGTTCGAATCCCGGGCACGCTAGGCATTTTTAGGGCTGCTTAAACTAATATTTACATTTATCATTTCATTACTTTCTTTGTATGAAATTCGCTAGGACGCTCGCTCCGTGATTCTGATTCCACGTCAAACTTTAGATTCCCTTCACCCGGTAGGATTGCCGGGTTAGGTTGTGCTTGTAACGACGAAAGCGGTTTGCGTGGTAAATTGAAACTGAATCATTAGTCGACCAATGGTGGCATAAGCATTTACGTTATCCATTTTACTTTATAACAAACCTGGTTGTAATATCTGAGTTTGTGATTAAGTATTATGATGTCGGGGTTACTGAAGTATCTCATTAACTTGTTTAACCGAGTCATTAAAGGGTGTATAACTGCAGGCCTACCTAAACAGGCCTTCAAAAGGATAAACTTTTAGAAAAGGACAAATTTGAGACAAAATGAATGACTATGCACTTCATCCTGCATTGAAAGAAGACACTCTCCGACTGTACTAGCTCCCTCCCTGTTTGTCAGAAATATCTTACCGTTTCTTCTGCGAAAAATAGCATTTTGCACGCTTAAAATCAATGAATCTTCTTACCTTATCACACCATATCCGACTCTGGATGAAGGCGGTTATCATGGAGAATGTACGCTTCTTTGGGAACTTTCTTGGGGAGACGAAATGGGATGGTTTCCCGTTGCCTTCTCCAGTGAGTCTTCACCCTTGTCATAGTATTTGACTTATGCACCATGCATTGTTAGATTTTTGTAAACAACATTGTGAGCTTTATATTTAAGGTGCCAAACTTGAAACCGACATCTTCATTCACCAGTAAATCAGTAATTCATCACGACATTACAATAAAGAAAGTTTCGATCCGACGCAGTTCTTCATTTTTCGATGGGCTCAGCTACATATAACAGATACACGAGCCGTGCTTGAAGTTTCAACATCAAGCTGAGTTCACCGAGCGGTAACTCTTTGGCCTCGCATTCGGAAGGACGATGGTTCGAATTCCAGTCCGGGTATCCAGATTTGGGTTTTCCATGGTTTCCCCAAATCACTCCAGGTCAAAAGACCATGGCCGAATTCCTTCTCGTATCTTGTCCTAAATCTCATCCCGCCTCTAATGACCTCGACGTCTACAAGGCGTAAAGCTATAAGTACATAAAAAATGTTCACAGCGATCTTTTTTCATATGTGTGAAACATTTCGTTTTCGTATGAGAAAGAGATAACCATGAACGGAGAAAAAGTTGATGATCGATTACATAGTCTTATATCTCGAAAAAATCGTTTACTTAATGAATAAGAAACATGATGAAGAGATTCGAGAATCATAACGTTGGTGCCGCTCAACGCGCAGAAATCGGCAGTTCTTCTGATTCACTTGGTCTGAGTTTATGATTCCACAAAATTTCTTGCATTCGTCCTTACACAATACACCTTTATACATTGTTATTCAGACAAGGCACGTTACTATATGTCGAATTAATTATTGATTGATTTAGTGAAAACAAAGATAAGGTTTTGCAGACATCCAATGGTTATGCGAATACGTCTTTGTTGCTTAATTTAAAATTTTTGTTTGATTCCGAGAATCAACTTTTTAGTTGTGTACACTCATAGGCGATTTTGATCATTCTTCACCGTTTGTATTTTATTCCTTCTTTCCTTCGGTTGAAAACATTCATACAGCTGCCTTGTTTTTGCCCCTGGTCTGCAATGTTCAATAATTTATTCAGTTTTCAGCGTTTCTCATATTACAAAGCTGTATACCTATACTTATTCTGCTTTGATTAATAAATCTTCTTTAACATTTTCTGTCGTTGATTCTGATTTATGCATCTCGATTTCGCCGAAAGGTCACGCTGTACTTCTAATGCATTCACTTGGAAACTTCATTCTGCGTGTTCCATACACAGGTCAGTTTGTTTATTTAATAACCAACAGCTACGTAATAATTAGTACACGATTACTAAAACTATATCCTGTTTGTGCTTCAAAGACATAATATCAATGTCGTCCCAAAACGTTTCCCTCCCGAAATCAGTACGAATACATTAACATTCAGCAAATTACAAAGATGAAACCTCAATATAGAACAAAAGCTTATTCGACGTGGAAATGTCTGCTTGTAAAATGTGTGCTATCAGCAACTATAGATTTCTAATAACTATCCTCATGAAGGACAAAAATAAAGCGCAAGAACAAAACAAAACAGTAAATCGATTATAATATATCCAACAAAACCCCCACACATTCTTTTCTGGCATAACCTATAAAAATTACACAAATTATGGACCAGATTCTATTATCTCATAAAGAAAACAAAAAGATTATTTTAACAACTACTGCAAGCAGATACAATTTTCTCATTTTATTCCACGTAGGCCTACTATTGTACCTTTTATCAAAACTTACTTATGACCCATCCATATAATATTATTATCGGAAATCGGAAACAAAACATTCGCAACCTTACACCAAGATGTCAGTTCTACCCCCTCATTCCTCAAATGGCAAATAGTTTACCAGTTTTTTTCTGTATCATTATCACCTCATATAATGAAACGTTTTGCGGGATCACATTCCGTTAATTGTGGGATATGAATCTAACTCAGAGTCTAACCGAACATACGTGGGCTAGAAACCCAACACACATATTTTTCATGGTGACAGCAGAACAAAATAATATATTTTTGTGTTATTTGAAGGTGATAACTACACTCCTGGAAATTGAAATAAGAACACATTGACGCCGGTGTGTAAGACCCACCATACTTGCTCCGGACACTACGAGAGGGCTGTACAAGCAATGATCAAACGCACGGCACAGCGGACACACCAGGAACAGCAGTGTTGCCCGTCGAAGGGCGCTAGCTGCGCAGCGGTTGGGCACCGCCGCAGTCAGTGTCAGCCAGTTTGCCGTGGCATACGGAGCTCCATCTCAGCCTTTAACACTGGTAGCATACCGCGAAAGCGTGTACGTGAACCGTATGTGCAGTTGACGGACTTTGAGCGAGGGCGTATAGTGGGCATGCGGGAGGCCGGGTGGACGTACCGCCGAATTGCTCAACATGTGGGGCCCGAGGTCTCCACATTACATCGATGTTGTCGCCAGTGGTCGGCGGAAGGTGCACGTGCCCGTCGACCTGGGTCGGGACAGCAGCGACGCACGGACGCACGCCAAGACCGTCGCATCCTACGCAGTGCCGTAGGGGACCGCAACGCCATTTCCCTGCAAATTACGGACACTGTTGCTCCTGGGGTATCAGAGAGGACCATTCGCAACCGTCTCCATGAAGCTGGGCTACGGACCCGCGCACCGTTAGGTCGTCTTCCGCTCACGCCCCAACATCGTGCAGCCCGCCTCCAATGGTGTCGCGACAGGCGTGTATGGAGGGACGAATGGAGACGTGTCGTCTTCTGTGATGAGAGTCGCTTCTGCCTTGGTGCCAATGATGGTCGTATGCGTGTTTGGCGCCGTGCAGGTGAGCGCCACAATCAGGACTGCATACGACCGAGGCACACAGGGCCAACACCCGGCATCATGGTGTGGGGAGCGATCTCCTACACTGGCCGTACACCTCTGGTGATCGTCGAGGGGACACTGAACAGTGCACGTTACATTCAAACCGTCATCGAACCCATCGTTCTACCATTCCTAGACCGGCAAGGGAACATGCTGTTCCAACAAGACAATGCACGTCCACATGTATCCCGTGCCACCCAACGTGCTCTAGAAGGTGTAAGTCAACTACCCTGGCCAGGCGAGATCTCAGGATCTGTCCCCCATTGAGCATGTTTGGGACTGGATGAAACGTCGTCTCACGCGGTCTGCACGTCCAGCACGAACGCTGGTCCAGCTGAGGCGCCAGGTGGAAATGGCTTGGCATGTCGTTCCACAGGACTACATCCAGCACCTCTACGATCGTCTCCATGGGAGAATTGCAGCCTACATTGCTGCGAAAGGAGGATATACACGGTACTAGTGCCGACATTGTGCATGCTCTGTTGCCTGTGTCTATGTGTTATGGTTCTGTCTGTGTGATCATGTGTTGTATCTGACCCCAGGAATGTGTACATAAAGTTTCCCATTCCTGGGACAATGAATTCACGGTGTTCTTATTTCAATTTCCAGGAGTGTATTTGTAAAAACATTTTGTAGAAATGTTATGGTTTATACATCAAGGAACAATTATTTAAATCCTGAAAATAAACACATGATTTAAAAACATTTTTATTATAGGTAAAAAACGGTAATTTTTGTTTAGTAAACCAATTATGACACAGTTTCAGTGTTTTATTATCACAACACGAATCGATTTTAATAACAACCAATATCTTAACAATATTTTCTAAAAACATAGTTCTCTCTCATTTAACAAATACTGAGTTTCATTCTGATAATTACTACAGCATGTTTTTATTTGTTCCTATGTTCATTTAACGTAATTTCAATTTTCCTAAGTTAATAGTTTTAAACCATTTTATTACTTGCAACACATGATACAAGCTACATGTATTTCCGTGGTAGGCAACAGAACAAAATGAATCCCAATATTTACAACATGCATGAACAACAATACTAATAAAATGCCAAGCTTGATCATTGTATCATCGTGGCCGTCACATTAACGTCCGATCTGGGCCTCCGTTACTGAGCTAACTACGGCCAAAGATGTTACTACCAAATCAAGGTTATACCCGTTATTTAATAAAAAAATTATTTAGTTAAGCAAATGTGAAGAAATAATTTCCAGAGCACTGTAAGAAAATAGGTATTTCGTTTAAATCAGCATATTAATATTGGTTGCTTTTTGTTTATTTATATTAGTTGGATGTAGATTTTTTCGCTATATTTTCTGATCGCTGCTATAGTAAGATAAGAAATACATTGCGATGCAGTGAATGTATATATGTGAGTGCATTGGAACATTTCATTTTAGATCAGTAATGTTATAATTCTTCGTTAAAACAAAGGTAAGGAATTATTTAAAATTTTCAAAAAATAATTGAATTTGATTTCATGAGCGCCATGTTTTTGAAACCATTACTAGGTTTGAATGAAAGTAGTACCACATTGATCGCGATCTATGAGGCCTAGAACACAATTAAAACCAGTATTACAGGTCATAACGTCAGTTGTTAAGACTTATTTTAAATTTCCTTTCCATTCACTGATGCCATATTGCTGAGGTCATTATTTCAGGCGCATGTAAGAAGTTCCAGAAGTGTCAGCCGTTCAAACGTTGTAGTAAACGCGTGTGATTGAAGCTTTGATTTTCAGTGTCGATATTAGCGGAGTTTGGGTTTGTTTGAAACACACATGCTAGACAAGGATGACAACTGAAACTTTTTACTGCAGTGTATGGCACAATTAATAGGACAGAGCGATATTTTATAACTATATTTGTCTAAGCAACTGAAAATGAATGACTTGCTAGAACACTCCATTCAACCTAACATTTTTGATGGGTTTAGTGGATATTGTGAACATAAATAGGCTGTATAAAATAAGAAAAATTGATTATTGTTTAAAGTAACGGTTAAACGATAAATATCAAATTGAGATTCATTGGATTGTGAAAATTCACATTGTTAGGTTTGAAAAAAAGAAATGAACCAACAGTAAACATCTTAGGCGTGAATAGTTTTCGCTTGTGTTAAATTTAACTCGTAGAACTTGATAACACAAATCAGAGCGTTTTAAATTGGTTAACTTTGTTGGCAGGTCGCAGTACCTTTAATTAAAGGTTCCGCAACTTTACCACTCTGTGTCCGATGGAGCAGGCTGTGGTTATCGATCGAATCCTCTTCATCTCGTTTAGTTCTGCTTGTTAGGTAACCTCGTTTCGTGTGCAGTTAAAGTAAGCAATGCTTTTAGTTCTCAGCCTTTGATGAGAGAGGTTTCAAAATTAAAAATTTTACTTTGTTTCATTGACCATAATAAGAGGTTGTAGATACTAGATCTTAACCGGCGTGAAATAATTACGTCGAAGTTGACAATCATCAGTTCAAAGTTGAAAGTTGTTCCATTATTTTCCAAAAACTCAAAACCGAAAGTGAATTCTAGTCCCAACTCAACAGTTTTTTTTTTTTTTTTTTTTTTTTTTTTTTTTTTTTTTTTTTTGTTTAACTGTTTAACGTCTCTCAACAGCGAGGTCTTTAGAGACGGTAAAGGATGGGGGGCATGGAATGGGAAGGAATTCGGCCAGCCATGGCCTCTTGAAGGAAGCATTGCGGCATTTGCCTGGAGTGATTTGGGAAACCATGGAAAACCCAAATCTGGATGCCCGGACGGGGATTCGAACCGGCGTCCTCCCGAATGCGAGGTGAGAACGCTAACCGTTACACCACCACTCTCGGTGTTTCGTTTTCTAACAAGTGAACAAAATGCTAAAAATATCTATCTAAGTAATACAAAAATAGTCTCCTCATGGAGTTCGTAACCAAATAAATATACAACGTACTTCTTCATATCCGTGTAAATAATTCAACACAATCGTCGGGTCAGCCTACTTTCAGATCAGGGAGAATAATTTATGCTAAGACGAACTTGTTTCTGGGCACATTAACCACTTTATCTCATGCTTAAACCACAGCCCTTAATTTGCATGCGCGCCGTTTTTAAGTAAACAGTATCTCAAAAACTTTGGTCCATATTCTGATGCTTGTTACAGAGTATTAGCTACATATATAGCATAAGTGAAAATACCTGCGTATCCTTGGTCGTTTCTAAATTTACTTACATATACAGTTTCCCATAAACCGAAACGATAGTTAAACAGAATAAGAATTATATATAATGAATAATGTTGATGAAACTTCATACGTTCGGTTATTTTTAGCTGAATTGTCATATCTGTATTAGTTAGTGCATGCAATATATTTAAGAAGTATTGTTCCAAATACTAGACTTACAAAAACCTGACCATAAACAACTGAAAAATTTCTCAGCTATTCCACCACTGTGAGTCTAAAATAATGCTGACCATGCTGTCAGAAGTAGCAGCATTGTGGAATACTGCATGGATCTCACTAAACAGTTACACTAGTTCGCAATGTGGTTAATACAGGTTAAATCGCGAAACCTCATCAATACGTTACTCATACCTGCACCGAATCCAGGTCCGCCTATCGTACCTGCTACACATGCAGGGGTTTTGCTCAAACGACCTGCCCACCAGCAGACCATCCAGATTGGCCTCGTTCGGACAGAGCGGCAGTTGTCACAGTTTAGAGGCAACGCCGTCGAGATAGCAGCGGTGCTCGTAGCTACGCTGTCCCCTCGACCGACAGATGACAGTCATGCCATCACCGCGACCTCTCTCGCCAAAGATATTACCCCAGCATCGTGATTACTCCTAGCTGCGTAGGCGGAGCGTCCATACAGCTATTCCACGCGCTGCGCACAAATTGAAGCTGACTGCTCGAGATAACCGCGGGCTTTAGATAACAGAACAGTGTTCTAGTTTCCCCCTGACAGCGATACAGTTTCAAGAAGCGTTCTGTAGATATAGTAAGTTCGCCGCACAAAACAAACCTTTTTTTTAGTTGTTAAACCCTATAAGGTAGAAACTGCCCAACTCACAATTGGATACTGAGCTTTATTATTTCTTATAAACATGATTTTCTCTTATTTTTCCATTAAAAACTATGTACGATAAAGTCACGTTGGGAACAGAACTGCTTGAATCATTTTCCAGTATTAACAGCCTTATTTTAAGGATACTCCACTGTTTCTAGTGATATTACTGTGTCATTATCGTCAATTATTGGTTCTTAATAACTAGCCTTAAAGCTCGTCAAAAATTACGGGCCTAACGTATTGTTGTGGCAGTTAATTTCTTTGCAGTTGCTTAAATAAATAGAATTGTTTTAAAACAAAACTCAATGTAATTTTTCGTCCCTTATACTGTATCAAAAAGTTTCAGTTGTCAACTTAGTCCAGGTTGCATTTCAACCAAACCACAATCTCCACTAAAATTGCCGCTAGAAAATCAAATCTTCAATCAGACGCGAATTAATACATTCCCTGTATCGCATGTCAGTGTCATTAAGCATCGCGACATAAACGAGGGCGATGAAATTATTCCCTGGTTCCCAATCCAGAACTGAATCCCATACCATTAGAGCCCGCTATCTTATAATCTCTAGGATTAGGTTTTATGAGCGGTAAAATAACTGAAGTGTGGTGCTAACAATAAGATGCCCACTCTTGTATGCTCATGTACTGTAGGATTTCAATAGAGCTGTCAATAAACCTTCAACAATACATTAAGAAAAAACAAATATGAAATTACAAATCACACCGTATTCAGCATTTTGATCATTGTGCCACTGTATAGCATGTAGCTTTTTTTATTCTGGATTGTAAAGGAGATAACACATTTAGATATTACGTCTGGTTTATTCATATTTGTTGCAAGTAGAAACAGAAAAAAATCTTACACACTTTATTTATTGGACTACTCGTTTTACTCAGGGTGTTTGGTTACCATGAGTATTAATTTTCTTTGGTAGTTGCGTAGCCTGAACAAGGATTTCATAGCAGATCAGACCCATTTGCTTCCAAAATTTGCTGCATTGCATCCATTGTTATTCGTCTAGGAATGAGATGTTGCAGCCTAAAAAAATTACTTCAAAACTCATAAACTATGAGGTTGTAAGGTAGAAACTGTACATTATCTATAGAAGATGATACACCTCTGACCTGATAGTGACAATTGTGTTCACCCTTCTGACAGGTGAGACAGAGTAACATGTGAATTAATTATAAACTCGTTTTACTTACCGACTAAACGATCTGAAGAAACATTTAGTTTACTTGGTATATTTTTCTCGGGCTTCCAGCCGTGTTAAGATGTCACAATTGTGGGAAGTTTCGAAGGCGTCCTTCTCTGCCTTCATTCTCAACCAAATGTCAATGATTAACTGTTTGTTAATTCAGCCGCTGCTACGGAAACGGTGGAAGACAAAAACCAACACAACGCGCTTACGTCATACGTCATCCGCTCTTCTGCTCGTTACCGACACGAAACTGTTTCAGAATTTTAATAACCGGGTTCCAGGCCGCACTGAGTTGATAACCAGTGTCCCTGTTGACTAATAAATCAGATGATCTTATTTCTACAGCCTCTGTAATAACGCTGGCCCAAAAATCTTTGACCCGGGATAAAATTGTTGTTTTTTCAAATTCAAAAGTGTGACCCTCTTGCACACTATGTTCGGCTACCGCAGATTTTTCTTCTTGCCCAAGACGAACATTTGTGGCGTGCTCTACACATCGCTGCACAATGCATTACGATTGTACATTTAGTTTACTTCTATTTTAACAGTTCTCATACTAACGATATTCTGTGTGAAGAAATTACGGCTCTGGTTAAGTAACTTATCACTTAGTGATGGTACAGTCTCTGTATTGAGTGCTTCTAGCGGGACCCGCGGCATTCCGGCGGTAAGCATGATCTGTGCATCAGTATATCGCCTGGGGAAAGCTGTCATAAATCCCCGCTCCCCTAAGACCGACATCTGTTGCGTCTCAGAGTTGCTAATTACTGTGCTCTGTCAGCGTGATGCGGCCTCTAATGCAGTTAACGAGAAGTGACACTCCAGAGAGCTCAGCCGAACGCAGCTCCCACGTGCCTAGTACTGAGGACGTTGGCGCCTGCTTCGTAGGCCACCAAGGTGGCAGTAGTGTCTGACAGCAAAACATAACGAACTCCTGAACTCAAGATTAGTAACGTCGAAAACAAATGGTGTTTTGGAGTAGGAAATCGATCAGTTAATCAAAGCAAATATTTCTTGAGTAGCAAGATCAGGGACTACGAAAAGAGAATTAATTCGTGAAAAATTGATGCAAAACAAATTTCTGAAGCTTCATATAAGTATTAAAACACAGCAGAATGCAAGGATCACAGACACTAAGAGAAAAATTTCTCATTCACGAAGAGAAGGCTAAAAATGCTATTATTGTTAAATTATATATTTACTTCTGTAATATGGTTGTATTACACATAGTACAAATTCTGTTCGACTGTATGTACAAGACATTTTCGACGTAATCATAGGACAGAATGGCTACCTCTTCTGACAGATGCTAACTAATAATTATTTTAAGTGCGTTTGATCCAAAGAATTGTAGATCAGTGCCAATACATTACTTTTAGTTTTTGAGTTCGATCACCCCACTGGAAACATCTACCGAGCCTTGTGAGTCGGTGACAACGCTCGAATCTTTCATTTGGAGAATACTTCTTAAACCCTAGGCCGGCAATCTAGATTTCGGTTTTTCAATAGTTTCACAAAATCGTTCCAGGTGGACGCCGGGATGGTTACTTCCAGAGGCCATGGCCGAATGCCTCTCCATTCCTTGGCCCCATCCTCTCCCAGCTCTAATGACATCGGCGTCGACGAGCCGTAAAGCGTGCAACAAAACAAAATAGAAACACTGATATACATCTGTTATACGACTTACTTTTCTTTGATTGTGTGTTTATTTAAATGTGTGTATTTTGGTGGAAACAACAACTTTTATTTTAGAGGATGAGAGACAGCGAACATTTATTTCTCGAGGTACCGACCCCTGCTCGTCGGAAGTTACTTCCCACCTGGATAGCCCTATAAGGCACGTAGTCTCACCTCTTTATACTGCGCCGGAGATTGAATGCGGATCTCGTCAGCAACACTTAATCGAGTGAAAGTTTAATTAAGGCAATCTCGCTGGAGAGGCGATTGTGCCCTGGGTAACGGCGGCCATATCAGGCCTAGCGCTTCCTTCATGTCTCCCTGGAAACGTACAGGTAATGGCACCAGGGGCAGAGCATAGTGGAAAAGGAACTTCCTTCAAAATGTGACTCCTGCTTTTACAACAGTTCCGCTAAAACTGCTTCGTCCCATCCGGCTGTCGTTGTTTAGAAAAAAGTGATCAAAATTCTACAGAATGTTTTCACCAATCACAACTTTAACGATTTACTACATAGCAATCGTGTTATGAAATCTAAACTCAACTACATCCTAGGTTTCCCACCCAAAGGTTTCAGTCTGAGGCCGATAATTATGAACAAGTCTGTGTACGCAGGAAAATAATAAAACATAAATGCTAATCTGATCACAATTACTACTAACTTCATTAATTGAAAGTGTCAATAGCAAATCAAACAAGAATTCTAGAATTACACCTTATTACGTTTCCTCTGCTAGTATATCTGAACGGTAGCAAAAAAAAAATTAAAAAAAAAAGCTTTTTTTAATTGTGATGGGCACATTCTGCTTTGTGATTTTACTTACTTCCAGCTCAAAGTGATTATGAGAATCCTGAAAAACTGTTTATTTTTTAAAAACCGATTAGTAAACACTGTCGTTACCGATGTTTAACACTTTACTGGTGATATGAATATTGTAATGGTATTAAGAAGCGAACAGTACAGTTGATTGTAACTGACAATGATAGAAATTTTTTTAAATTTATGTAGTTATATATACACAAATACGATTATTTAAAGACAAAATGAACATGCATGAAAACTAACATGACAATATCTACTTTTCTTTATCACTTTTAAAAAAAATCAAGTAATTGTTTTCAGTGCCTTGTACTCAATACACCATGCAGCCTGATTTCAATGAGAAGACCTTCAAACAAAACTAAATAAATGTTGCAGATTAAACATTAAGAATTTTATGGTCACTTTTTTTTTACCTTTGGCCGAATTTGTTTGCGAAATACAGCTTAATGCATGCGAATTTCAACTCATAATTACAAAACGAGCATCTTCATTATTTCCAAATAATTGAATAAGTGATTTAACGGTGTAGCTCTTTTAAAGTTCTCTTCGGCTCAAAGGAGCAAGTTTTTACACTACCCGAGTTTCACGAAACGGCTCATTTGGCTCCATTCATTAGCAAGTGGCGTGATTTAGTTGAGCTTCCGCCAGAGATGATAAATCTGAGTTTGCAATAGGAGAGCGTGGCGGTGAGGGGGTGGGAGGGGGTGAGAAGGAGAAGGGGTGACTTGGAAACAAAGGTTCTAACTCGAGATGGCGCCAGCGAAACTGCCGTTGGATGCCAACTACACCCGGAAATATAGAATTATTGTTCTTTCAGCGCAGACTATTAATATGAGTTATCTGTGTATATTCGCTTCTTTTCATCCCGTCATGTTTGTGATGCTCTTTGATTGTTTATGCATGTCAGCAGCATGCTACTTTTAAAATAACACTCAGAAAAAAACATCGTTCGCCCCTCTGCTTTTTTCCCCTTTTCGTATATACCTAAACATAGAGAACTAATTTTCTCACGATAGCATATCTTTGACGCTGTGCTGCATACAAGAGATACTCATCTCTAATAAACTACTACAGCGTCCGTTTGGTCTCAGACGAAGTCATAGTTCGGTAAAATAATGTTTAAACTGCAATGTACCTGATAAAAGCATTACATTCCTTAAAAAGATTTTAATAATCTTCTATCAGTATTTTCTTAATTACCGGCAGCAGTCGGATATAACACTGAGTCTTTTTCTTTAACCATATATAAATTTAGTTCATGTTACGATGGATCATATTCTCAGTTTCTTAAAAACCTAGTTGAAGACAAGGATCGTGATCTAAATCTAGTTTAAAAAGGTTTAATTATGCATTACAGAAAAATGTCAGAGCTAAAAAGAACAACAAATTAAACGTTTTACAGGCAACGTCTGTTAATGTTATAGTTTTTACGAATTACTAATGTTCTGTTTTATTAGAAGTAGGTTCGGATTTTTATGACAAGTCATATTTTTTCCTGCCTTCTTTTTGAGCTATAATGCTGTATTAAACACTAATTAAACGTTTCTGATTTTGTTTAAATGTATTTTATGTAGGATATAAATACATATTTAGGCCATTTTCCTAGTTTTTGTCATATTACGATAGTAATTATGGTCATATATTTATATTTTGTAGAAAAATCTGCTAATTTTTTTTTAATAGTACCGGGTTATAGATGAGAAGAAATTAAAGTATTTGTTCACCAAACTGTACTCGTATCATACATTGGAGGGAAAAACAAAACTAATTGTAAGTGAATTGGTCGGAACTCAGCAGTAAAGAATTCAAGTAATACATTATCGTCACTCTCTAAACGTTAATGTTCCGTCAGCCTTTTAATTTCAACAATGCAGCAGCAGCATGCATGTGTCGATCTGCGTCAATGTCTCACTGACGCAAATACTTTTGAAAATAATCCTCAGTCATCATTAAATCTGCAATGGATCAGTGAGTACTGCCATGACGAAAACAAAATTTCCTGAATGTGCGAAGTTAGCAGTTACATAAAGGTATATTGAGAGGAGTATTTTAGTACTAACGAAAGAGTTCTTTTCTGTAAATTATAAGAAATTAAAGCGACTTCAACAAAACTTTTTAAAATTTAATTTTCCAACGGTGCAGTGAGTGCTATCTAAACGAAAGCAACTCTAGTAGATATAATAATTGATGTTTAATTGAGCATGTTTGTTGTACAGCAAATTTAAATGTTTGATTATAATTTTGTTATTTTTAGGTCATATTTACCAGTTTTTATGATCTTTTTTATGGTTTTAAAGATCGGAACCATAATTATAAATGCGGAGCAGGAAATTATAATTCCGAAATTCGTTAGAAACATTTAAATCTAAATGTTACACTCTCGCAAATGATAATAATAATTTCGGATGGGGGAGGTCCTTAAGTGTTTCAGCTGCCCACGTAATTGGATTCTATCTTGACCGCGTAACCTGACCCGGTAATACCACCGCGCAGACGAGGTTCTGAGGCGTAATCCAAAACATGGAAGGGGCCTTACTCCTGCTACCTTCAAGGTCTCTAAAAACGATTCAAAAATTGAAAGCAAAACGGATTGCTATGCAACCATAATACCCCAGCCCACAGCACAGTCCTAACTGGCATGCACAGTGACAATCATTCTTAGTCTCTTCATTAGACACAATAGGTCTCACTCTTCTAAAAAAAAAAAATCTATAAATTGTTCTCTTATATATCTAGCAACTACGTTTTTATGGAAGACCAGGGCCTTCGTTAAATAACATGCAGAAGTATTTTTTTATTTATTTTTTAGATTTTTTGATTTTTTATGTTTTTTATAATACCTTTACGCCTCGTCGACGTCGAAGTCACTTGAGGTGGTAAAAGATTGGGGGGGGGGGGGGAATTCAAGCGCACGTTCTCCCTAATGCAAGACCAGAACATTACGGCTTACCCAGAAGTACGTATCAAAGGCATATATATGTAAGAACGAAGATTTTCCCGGCGTATGACTGCAATGTAGTCTTCACGAGTGTTCTCCCGTTTAGTGTTGTCGAAACACAATATTTCGACGCCTAGCTGCGCCGTCTTCTTCACCTGAAGAAGACGGCAAAGCTAGCCGTCTAAATATTGTATTTCCACAACACTATCCGGCGGTACATCCGTGAAGACTACATGAAAGGCATATATGTTTCACGCATCTGCACTGAGCATGCCGTAAAAAAGTGTATTATCAAAACGAAATTTTAGGCCATTCCAGCAATGTAGTGTATATTAACAGGAACGTCCTGAAAATTATACTAGTTCTGCGTTTATCAAAACGATACACATCTAGCGTTCTCCAGCTGATTTAGCCATTAAGCCACACAGAGTCCAATAGATTGATCTTTATATCGAGACGACAATAATATTTTAAAGAGATGAACGTTGATTGATAGAATTATTGCATTTGCATTTCAAAGCTGAAACTGGAGTTTCACTGCCGCTATGCATACATCAATGGTAATTTGTTTCAAGCCAATGAATATAATTACTGCATATCAAACAGACGCTGTGGATTCTTCGCTTGTAGCTATCAAGATTCAAAGTAAGTGGTATCATGAGGCATTCAGGCATGATCAATATTGTAATCCAAGGATTACTTAGCATTTTTCACTGTAAACTTCGTAGCAGTATTTATATTTTTCTTTATTAATTAATAATCACAGTGCTCTACGTTACTAACAGCTAGCTGTTGTACGCAATTTCGTTCACGTATACAGTTAATGTAAGGAACTCTCTCTTCAACCTACTACGTCACCATATTGCCAGCTAGAAGAAAACTTGAACTTAATTCCTCCGAGTAATACAATTCCATTTGTCAGTAAACGTTTTGACTACGAGTCATAACTGTGTCCGACTTGTAGTATTTGTGTGAATTACGTTTAACGAAAAATGGAAACTAGTTTGTAGTCAGATGTAATCGTAGGCTTCCGCGGCCAGAGTCAGCCAAGAATCAATAGTTTGTAGTCACTTTAATATAAGTTTATATAACTATATAAATGTATCAGAGGCACCAATGCTATTTATGGTAGTAATCAAGAGGAGGTGTCTTTCGAAAGAGTAGGCCATAATAGGCCGGCAACCAGTTTCAATCTCTCCCTTCCATCATCTCTCCTCTACAAAAGAAATAACACTCTACATAGCACACACTCTATCACAGTCATCCACACAGTAGTACACTGGCAAAGGGAACTGGAAATCACCCCAGTTCATCTGCCAGAGGTTTCCGTGGAAGTTTAAACACCCCCCATGGTAATCGCTTAGATCCAGACACGAAAAAGGCGTACCTAGAAGAAGAAGAAAAAATTGTGACAGCATCTGTGGGCGGTGAAAGGTCTTAAGCATTCTCTGGAAGTCACTGATTCGCAAGGCTAGTCCCATCCACGCCCTGATGTTATGAGACTGATAAATTTGTGTGTGAAACTTGAAGCCTGTAATGTTATGATAACATCAAAATTACTTTATTAATGTACGTGCAGTACAGTTTAATTCATTACGTTGTAGGCTGCGTGAGCTATAGTATTCGTTAAGGCCCCGCCAGTGAGCCAAGAACAATTAACCCCGTCAGCGACCATATGTCAAGCGGATTCTCGGAAGGTCTCTCGGACAGGACTATTTTCAGCTGTGCGCTCGGTTGAATAAACGTCTGTGAATGGACTGTGTCGAATTGGTACACGCAGTGCTCAGAGTTGCAAAGAATTAAGGCGCCTGGAGACCTGTCAAAAATTCTTTGCGTTGAATCATATTATGTGCTCAAGTGCAGGCACGGTGTGTTATCGACTTGTCACGAACAATAATAAAGCGAGGAAAAGCTGTTTTTCGCGTAAATACTAAAGACAAGAACAGAATATCTGTTATACAGAGAAGTTTGAAATTTGTAATTCTACGAAATATGGGCATGGAGGGGAAGTCCGCACCAAATCAGAATGAGTCTGTATGAAGAGAGATCACATGTGTGGGAAGCATGATCGTGACACTCCAATAGCAAAATTAGTTAATTTTAGTTAATATTTTGTTTAAAACATTTTTCCATGTCTGGAAGTATCTGGAGATGGCAGAGGTGGAGATGAAAGGGGATTGGGCCCGACTACCCACGGGAGAGAAGGGGAGTGGAACCCAGGGTCTGCGGAGGCGTAAAGCATCGACCGACCCGGGACTCGACCGATGCCTCGTTAGGCGAGAGGTCAATGAGACGAGCTGGCAGCCATCAAGTGGCAACCAGTACAGAGTGATAAGTGTTTATGTCCACACTGGCACGAGTTTGACCTGAGGTAACTTGAGTGAAGATAGAGGTGCAGGCGTGCCCACCCTGTTGCTGACTTACGGTAAACACGCATACGATGAACTGCACCCAAATTCGTAGGAGCTCTCTTGCCCAAATAATTGCCCTGGCAAGGAAACTTGCAGATAAGAGTCTCAATCTGCCGAACAGTCATGAGTTTTAGCCGGAGCATAATCTCAAATAACTCTTTGTTTACAATAAATTTAACGACGTAACTTTATCACTTCTTTGATTAATCAATTTGTTTGTATATGGTAACTGTTTAATTACAAGCTGAGATAATATGTTCACTTGTTATGTTTATAAATGTAATTCACCGATGTTCATTTATAATATAGCCAAGGGAGTAGTGTTTACTTGCCATTGTCATCAAAATAGTTTCAACCACCCTTTTTTAGCCTATTTTTATTTGTTTTAACAGCTTAACGTCTCTTAACAGCGAGGTCTTTAGAGACGGGAGAGGCTGGAGGGCAAGGAATTGGAAGGAATTCGGCCATGGCCTATTGAAGGAAGCATCCCGGCATTTTCCTAGAGTTATTTTGGAAACCGTGGAAAACCCAAATCTGGATGCCCGGACCGAGGCGAGAACGCTAACGGTTAAATCACCACGCTAGGTCCAACCACCCTTGTGCAATGTTTAATTGAGTTGAAATTAAATGGCCAGGTTATGGAAATTTTAGATTAGTCATGATGCTATGTGTTTAATTAAAGAATCCTTTACCCGTTTTTAATAAATTTATTAAATTTTTTCTACCTTAGATTAATAAAAATTAAATTAGTATGCATAAATTAAGACACCCGCGACAACACGTCGCATTACAAGGCAAAGGACCTATTTGCACCATCATATATTTACTTTTAAAGGATTTTTGAGTGGCCCAGGAAAAGGATTGGCTCACTCGACAAACGATAATCAAACTTCACCCAAATAGGAGGTGGTATGTGCTTTCTTAGGAGTAACAGGGGAAACGAAAGAATAATTTAGTAAGAGTGGCTGAGGGATAACGAGGAGCTTTCTGACGCGTTTCGCCTAAAAGTACACAAGTCGGCAAAGGTGTCGAAAATCTTGCACTGATCACGGTGGAGTGAGATCGATGGATCATACTGAGTGAACAGACTACAATAAGTTGTCGTGGTTGATAGTTCTTACACCATTCACAGAGACTGAATTTGATACCAGTAGCCAAGGGAACCTGATTCACAAGTAAGTGATCATCCACTTCATCGGAAACGAACGACGCCAAACACATGTTCGCAGACGATGAATGCAGAACACTCGTGGAATTGGTTGGACTCTAGACAGAGTTGAATAGAAGGTGACGTCATGTTCAACCACATCGGTTAACATCGAGGGCAACTACATGAGCCCAGAGGGACAGAACGTGGTGATCATCTGATACAAGTTATATAACCTGCATGGCTAAAATGCCGACGCCAGTTACATGTAAATAGGTGTAACTAATCTTTTTTTTTTGGCTTTACTCCTCATCGACGTCGAGGTCATTAGAGATGGCGAAGGATCAGAGGCATGGAAAGGGAAAGAATTTGGAGTTTGCCTTTTAATGGAAGCATCCTGGCATTCGCCCAGAGTGATTTGGGGAAACCATGGAAAACCCAAATTATCCATCTCCGAACTCGCATCCTCACGTAGCGTGTACTTAGCTACGGCAAAAACACCTTGTAATTCCCTCAATTAACAGTGTCAGAAGGCTGTCTTAATCTTCAGTCTTTATTTGTGTAATGTAAATTATTTTTATTTGAATTTAATGTGAAAATAAATCATTAACTTTGCTTATATTCAATCACAAAAGAGCTCTAACTTATCACTAAAGAATAATTAATAAGATATGAATTATTAATTTAAATCCAACAACAAATTCATGTATTCCTTCAAAAGGCAGCAATGGAATGGTTCCTACACATTTAACATATCCTTATTCATATCAAACTAAACCAGTGATCTAAACTCAGAAACAATTTTCTTACAGCAATTTCCATTAAAATTGGTTACATCATAGTTAAGAGTGTTTACAGTCTTCAGTTCCAAACAAATCACTGAAAATTTAAAACACTTATGTTATTTTTTAAACAAAAATTTAGTAGAGTGTATCAAAATTAGGAACAACAGAAAATTTAAACACAAAATAACCGAAATCCGAAGAAAAAAGTTAATATTCAAAATTTTCGGGAATAAAGTGAAATGATCTTCGTTCAAATACAAAAACGTTATTTTAGGCAAAGTATTAATTTCGCGCAGAGAGAAATATTTCGTAAATTACAAAGTACAAATATAACAGGAAGATGTCATAGCGTTATCATAACACAGCGCTTTCAAGATTAACCGCATTAACAAACACTATTTAGTTTTCATATTCATTTCTTCAAATTTCACTTCAAAACATTTCTACTAATCATTCTCATGTGAATTCTAACATTAATACTGTTCCTAACTACATCGCCTAACATATTCGTAGATGCAAATTATATACTACAAACTGCACAGTTAAGCAAACTATCAAATGATTTTATTTTAATGTATTCGGAGGGAGGTAATTTATTCGAGTCCTACATAAATAAAATTAAATCGATTATAGACCCTGGACACATTGTTTCGAATTACTTAGCCTGCATCAGATTTCTTCTTAATTCTCGAGTAGTGGCAAGCTACGTCAAAAAATTGTTATTATTTCTTCACAGAAACAGTAATTTCGGGTGTGCTTTAACACATCAAGAATACAGTACGTAGCGGTGCACATCACAAAAAGTAGTATTCTTGAAGAATAATGATCAATTCTTGGAAACAAGAGACACTGCCAAAGAGAGTTAATGGAATACTCATATCATACAAAAATGTTTTACACAAAATTATCAATACTTGAAATATACAGACAAGAAAGGGAGTACTAACAACTAGTTCAACCACTTCCCTGCTGCCTTTGTTTGAATAAGTTGTGTTGAAAAATGATTCGATTCTATCGTATTCATTACCTCGGGTGCGATGAAGTCTTTTCCTGTGTTCATGTGTCTTCACTTCGCTCCCGGGTATTTTTCTGGCATCGTTCAAAGCAGCGAATAACATAAGACAAGGGTGCCGAACGTACACGCAAACCCTGTAGGACAAGTTGAAACCGGACTCGTTCGAAAACACTACATTTTGCCACTGACCATGGCAGTGAAGGTACTCACGAGCCCATTGCCGACTGAGCAGCTGGTGGCTGGTGGTCAAAGCAAACCGACGCAATGGCATGCATGGCACCAGTCCAGCCCTCAGCAGACAGAATGGAACCGTCGACACAGATGTGTCCACAGTCGTTCCAGCGCTCCAACGTCAACACTGTAAACGAAGCTGTTCTGTCGGTTACGGTCATGCGCACAAGATGGTAACTATGGCACGCTGGTTCCACACATGCATCACTATCGTAGCAGCGTGTCCTGTATGAGCCGAATTGTCACGGTACGACAAACCCGGTTCCCGGAGACTATTCATTCTGCCACGTTCGAACTCACGGCAATGCTATATTCCACTTTTTGCACGTACTTGCACGTTTCCACTTTATTTGAGAAGTGAATCTCCGGTAGTACAGTTCACGTTCACACCATCTCTCTACAACCTTAATCACTTATTGTGGTTCCAGTTCTCTACACATCCTCCGATTCAGATCATTCCTTCTAGGTGTTGCAGTTTTCACATAAAGTAGTATATTTGGTGATATAGCTGTAGTGCTTGAAGTTTCCGGTTTTAAACGTTTGATTGGCCGAATTTTTCACAGACTTTCGAAACAATGATACAAAATTATTATTGGAGAAGGATCAATTACAACAAATAAAATTAAATCGATATTTTTTTATTGGATAACTGTCATTGAGTATAGTGAAAGTAGTTATAACACAGATTTCTCCTTCTTCTTCCAAGTATTATATCAACAGACATGTTCTGCCCTAAACAGAAGTAACTTTGCAGAAAATTAACAAGTTTAAAAGAGTCTTTGTATTCTGAATAGTCACTTCTAATTCCTCATGGACGATGCTATTGGGAGGACAGTTATGTGATATTAGTAAGTTCTGCAGATTGGCGGATTAAGGAATGTTTTAAGTTACGATCAAAGGTTTGAGCCATTAAAATTTGACACCCGTCAGGTTATTAATTTCATTTTAAAAAGTCTTCGAATGGAATAAAAGAAGAAAAAGGATGAAACTTATTACACACAATGATTATAATTCAGTCGTTCTCCTTTTTGGTTTAAGGAGATAAATGTTTGCAATCATTTCACTGCGCCTGGTATATTTAATTTAAAAAAAAAAAAAAGTTGACTATAGAAATTAATAGGTTCCTGTATAAAAGTGATCATGTTTAGCACTGTGTAATTATATTCTGTATATCAAAAATCACGCTTTTAAAGAAGTTACTACATCTTTCTGTTTTATTTTTTCGGAAGAAATTTATTTAGACATAAGTTCTGATCTCGGTTATGTGAAATGATGTTTAAAACGAGACTTGAATTCGAATAAGATCTCAAACCTTGTTTTATCTCTCTGATTTCAATAACTAAAAATGACAAACGAAAATAAAAACGTGTATTTCACTAAAAATAAACTACAGTTTAACCTAAAGGTGTATCAATGCATTCAATACGGCTTTTGGTACTCTCAAAGTACCCAAGGGAAATAACTTGCAAAAACGTCGCAAGCAATATCGTTTGTAGAATGTTCTGGAGGAGTCTCTTTGTTTGGTGTCTTGACTTTCTTAATTAGCTCTTTCTTACAAAATAGATAATTGGCAGCACAGCTGTGTCTCTCTGATTACGCTAAGGAAACAGCAGCAGATAAGCCATCGGGAAATTCTCGTTCTTCCGTGTTGACAAAAATTAATTACCATTGTCAGCAGAGGCTAAACGTGGAAGAAACGAAAATATTTGGATTAATAATTTCTCTTTGGCCTTTTAAATTTCTAGCGAAGATACAAATTTTAAATCCATTTATCATAGTTAATAAATATTTTATTTGTTATTTTATTATATATATATTCAAGAAACAATTAAAAATATGAAGTGATAGTATGAGATAAACTCTTAACTCTTCTTAGGTTTTTCCTTATGCAATAGCTAAGGTAAATTTATCTTAATTCTAGAGCAAAAATGTAGGCAATGTCGCCTAAAGGTAATAGTAGACAATCACTAAATACATGTATCAGTGTAAGATGGCGTGAGGCGAGACTAAAATCAGTAGATAATAATGTAGAACTTCTGTGTAGAGAAAGCCACCAAGGGCACAAGAGAAAATTGTTAATGTGAGTTAAAGTTTCAAATAGAAACAATCAGTATGCTGAGATTTGTCAGGTCATATTTTAATGAGTAGTTGTTGGTTCAGTTTTGGAGCAGGGAATAGACGAAATGCTATAAGGAAGACTAGAATTCAAACGTATGAAGCAATTAATTTATGATACGGGTCGTAATGCATGTGGCTGAATGAAGGAATGAATATACGAAGCATTCGGGAGGACGGCATTCGAATCCCCGTCCGGACATCCAGATTTGGGTTTTCGATGGATTCCCCAAATCACTCCAGGCGAATGCCGGAATGCTTCCTTCAAAAGGCCATGGCCAAATTCCTTCCCGTTCCTTGTCACCAGTCCCATTCCGCCTCTAATGATCTCGACGTCGACGAGACATAAACCCGTCAGTAAAAAAATACCAAGAGATGAAGGATTTCATCGAAATATTCGAGCGAATGATGTCAAAAACACACAATACTTGTTTGTCGCTTGTGCTTGTTGAGAGCGAAGAGAGGCAGAAATAAAGCGGTGACAGCTGTTACCAGATATTTTTAATACCCCGAAAGAGAATGCGAGCAAAGTCGTTGTGAGCTAACGATCTGGTGAAAAAACATTCGCGACTTCTTCTCTGACAGGTGACGTCTCCTAGTGAATTTGACTAAGTTCAATTTTGCATAACTATACCACCGTTTTTTAAAATTTCAGCACCAAGAAGGAATCGTATGAATCACTCCAATATTGGAGAATGTTTAGAATATTGGAATCTCAATGTAATTATGATTGCGTAGATATGGAATGCATACAGTCCCAGTAACGCGCTTTTTTATGTGTCCGAACAGATCAATGTCACGCCACCATCAGAACCGTCAAACGAAGTGGAAACATGCAGGGGTCGTGCAGAGTGACTGGACCATGAAAAGTGTGACTACAGTTCGGGGTGATCGCCACATTGTGTGCATGGCCCTAAACTACAGCACAGCTTCGTCCAGTGTTAACTCGACGTTGAACCAATCCATAAGGTGTGGACATGTCTGTATCTAGGGTTCGACGCCATCTGACGAGTGCTGGACTGGTGACACGCATGTCATTGCGCCGGCTTCCATTGACCAGAAACCACCAACGGCTCAGAATGTAATGGGCAAATGAACGCTGTCATTGGCGTGCAGAGTGGCAAAATGTAGTGTTTTCGAACGAGTCGCGCTTGAACGCAATCGGCGAGACTGCATTGTTGGGCAGCAAAGAGGACAAACGCCAAGTTTTATGATTTGGGTTGCCATTGGCTTTAAGAGGCGATCTCACCTGCTACAAATTGATGGCAATCTGAACAGCAACCACTAAATAAGGGAGTTTTCCTGCAGACAGATCCACATGACCGTATTTCAGCAGGACAACGCCTGGCAACGTGTGGGGAGGAATGTACAAGCCCTCTTTGAAGAACGACGGATACAACTGCGTCTCTGGCCTTCATGTTCACCTGATATTTCACCCATCAAACATGTATTGTATCTGGTAGGTCGGCAATTTGTTCCTTCTAGTCCTCTTGCCACTAATGCCGAAGCTTAGTAGACACGCCTACAAATAGCGTGGCAGTGTATTCCCCAGCATCATACCACGGCTCCTTTTGATTAGATACCACGTCTAGAGGTAGTAATTGCAACACCGTACTTACATTGGTAATTAAACCATAGGCAACCAGCGTGGCTCGGCTACGGCGCACACCCAATGTTTTCAATGACTGGGGCATCGATGGTAATGTATATTGATGTCTTCAGTTCTGAAATATTGTTATTCACCTATTTTAGAATGAAATCATTTCATTTGAGAGACGATTCAGAATAAGCGAACAATTAAAAAAAGAAATGATATCCGAGAAAAAAAAATTCTTGTAAAAATAGTCCACATCTGGTGCTTGTGTTGCGACAAAAAGTTTTGAGATCATCTTCTGAGCCAAGTCTACGTTTTACAGTGTGTATTCACTTTGTGAAACAGCATGGTCTCTCTCGGTGTTATAGATTTTATTTAGAATAAAAAAAAATTATGGTGACTTGGCTATTATGCATGTCATAATTTTTATTGAAATGAAAGGCATAATATATACTTTTAAAAATCGAAAAAGTGCGAAGGAAATCTTGTCTCTTATGTATTTGTAAGTTTGATAAAGCAATGCACTTAAGGTATTTATATAGGTTTACTGAAACATGGCATGCAGAATGGCCAAGTCACTATATTTTTTTTTTATTTTAAATAAATTCTGTAACACCGAGAGAGACCATTCTGTTTCACAAAGTGAATACACACTGTAAAGGTAGACTTAGCTCAGAAGAAGATCTCATAACTTTTTGTCGCTACACGAGCACCAGACGTGGCCTATTTTTTACAAGAATTGTTTTTTTTACTGAGATTATTGTGATTTGAAAGCGACTACGCATTTTGAGAAGTTCTCCCCAAGAGCACCTATTCCTTGCGTTTAATTTATAATTTTTTTTATTTAACTTCACTTATTAGTCGCGTAATACTACAGGGAAAATTTATGATAAAAGGCACTGGCTATTCAAAGTGTAGATGTAGATCACGTTGGAGCATTGAATCGATCAAATATTTACAATACATACCAAAAAAAAACAAAAAGTGTAATAAAAACCCTTCTCCCAGTTTTTGTTTCTGGATAGTCAAAAATTAAATTAACTTACTTCATGCATTGCTACAGTCGAAGAATAGAATTACTTATTTTTCTACATTAGGAGAGGAAACAATCAGATTCTTGCCTATTTTATTTAATTATTATTTTTATTTATGTATTTAATATCTGTATATTCAGATTGTTAGTTCTTTGAAATCTATAACATCTCAAGTTTCATGTCCGCTTTTTCCGAGTGCGTTCTAAAACAATAGATAGGTTATTTCATAAAATACACTTCGTTGCAATTACGAAAAAAATTGGTAACGGCCATAATTATGTTTATGTTTATAAGTAAAAGGTAACCCACTCAGAGTGAAGTTTTGTCCAAATAGCTGCTCCGTCTTCAGTAGATATGTAAAACATTTAAGATCAGTATCGGGTGTTCAACTGAAGATCATGACATTCTCTTAAACTTGGGTATTGCGATTCTTTTAAACACAAGGTTGTCACAACATTCCACAAATGTATTGTAGCTTAATATTTGTTGACTTCAATATATTTTATTAATAACTATTTGATTTGATTTAGTAACGCAAGGTGGAAGTTTCTAATGACTGATTATCACTTAAATTCGCATGCAAGCATTTTCCACTTCAATCTATTTTTTTTTTATTTTTTAAAAACTTATTTAACCATTTTATAATTTATCTCTTAATCTCAGGTCAGGTATCAGGCTGGCTTTTCTGGTTGATAACACACACCGTTAACTCCCTCACGCATTATGCTGTTTTCTGGCCGCTGTCGGGCCGTAACTATGGAGAACTGAGTCTCTCCAACACTTCCTGGCCGCTAATGTTGGAACTAATTTCTTCTTCGACATGGGGAACTGCATTAATTAAAGCACTGGCGTGGCTCATGTAGTACGAGCGTTCTTGCTTTCATCCAAAATCAAGTTTAATGTCTGCTTCCATCATTGCTTGACTTGTACATCCGGAAAATTTACTCCAATGTTGCTCCCAATCTGGATCAAAGATGATGGCGCACCGAGCTTATTGGAAAAATGTGTTCCTCACTGACTTTTTTTTTATCAAAAACTACATTAAATATCTTTTTCCTGTCCCTTAAGGAGAGTGGCAATATTATTACTTGTCACGGGGATCAATCGCATTTTGGATTACCAAATGTTGCCGCGTGGTAGCTGAGCGCGGCGACACTTACCCCAATTTGTGGGTTCGTCCTAGCGCTTACTAACTGTCGGCTGAAGTTGCAGATTTTTAAATCGGCAACTGTAAGCATCTCGCTAGGAATTAAAATAGAAACTCATCAGTATTTAGTTATAATGGCGTAGGTAGGTCCTTTGAATTATCTCAAGATATGCAATTAAGTGGATTTACAAAAACTGATGCAAGTCATTCATTACAAAGATTGTTACACAGGTCGGAGTTGTTTCTAATAGTGAGATGATGGATCATCAGATCCGAAATATTATGGCTTTTGTAACAGGACTACCCTACCTCGTGAACTGGGGCTTATCTCCGCCACCAAGTAGCGTCCCCGAGAACTGCAAGTGGGAGACTGTCGCCTTTCATTGGCTGAGTATTACGCCGTTTGAAAGTGTACATCACATGCTGGGTAGCTGCCTCTCTCGTGAACATAGGATGAACCTGTGGATCCCACATGGGACTGCGCGCCCAGCGTCCTTGAAGGTTGGCGTTACGCTTGTTGGACTGGCCGGAAAGCAAACTGCCTTTTTTAACGCTAATATATTTGCTACAAAATAAATACCCGCTACAACGACACTGTCACCCGTAGCTATTAATTATTATTACTCCGTATTTCCCTAAAAGTGGGTGGCGGAGAGTGCGTTGCACCTATCCTAATGTGTCGTCGTTCGTATAAGCGTGGAATAGGATATACGGGATATGGCAGAAGCCGTCCATGGGCTATTATGAGGGACCATCCCTGTATTCGCCTGGAGCGATCTGGGAGAGTCATGTTACTTAGCACACGTCTGGCTGACGCAAACGTCAGGCGTCGAACAATGGCTGAACCAGACACTTGCCGTCAGTCAGGCGTATAGTCGAGATTCCTCACCATCGAAATCCACACTCACGAGAGATACAACGCAATGTCCTTCTCTGATCGTATTGTGCATGCAAACTTTATTCATGTGTAATGCTTCTCATTGCAGAGTGTGACGTTACAGCATTCATCTTTACTACATAGTTTAATGTAAAGTATTAAGAAAAATTTTCAATTCAACCAAGTAATAGCATCCAGATACCGATTACAGGCAAGTAAAGCATGATTCAGATTTATACCTATTCAAAATCTGTTGATCACTCTCAAATACCTTGAATTTGTTGTAGATGACTACGATAGCAAGTAGTCCCCACTCTCATTTTTGTTATGCATGTTTGGCCTCTTCTAGAGAATATGTATACTTCAAACCAAACTTCGGGAAAAATGATTGGGGTTGAATTTATGAAAATTACTTTTCATTTTGATACTCTCATAAAGACTGTCAACTTTCCAGCCTACAGTATTGTTCTTTCCTAAAATAAGGTATAAAGTCATGGAATGTATATTTCTTATGCAGTTAATCAGCTTCCTCGTTGTGTAGAATAGTAACATAGCCTTTGGATTACTTTAAGTGAATTTTTTATCCTTCTAAAGTTGCTGAATACATCATATTTATTATATCCTACAGGTATTAGTTACTGGAGTCGATCGCTTCAGTTTCCATTATTTTTTAATTACATTTACAGAATTTGTTGACATCAGATTTTTTTCTAAAATCAAATACTCGTATTTTATGACTATTCTGATTGCCAGTACATCCAAAGTGTAGATTCAGATTACGGACTGACGGTGAATATCTTCTATATATACAAGGCAGAATAGACCCGAGATCACTGGTGACCCCGCATGCTCTATCGCTACCGGTGCCGGGCGCGGTGTCAACGTTTGTGAGTCCGTAAACCTATTTGCACAAATAACAGCGAAACATGGAAATGAAGGCCGTTAATTTCATGCAGGAAACTGTGGGTGTTATTCTTTTCTGCTTTATTGGAACAGCTCTGCGATTATACGGCGTGGGAGTCACGCACTGCAACGCAATGGTCGGCAGTTTACATAGCAATGAGTCCGCCGACAGTGCCTGGTTAGCTTATGTCGGCGTCCCCATAGAATTCACAATACTACTGGTACGCTACATTGACGTAGACGGTTCGTATCCTGTATGTCAGCGGAGGAAAAATCAACTAACAATAAATACGTCCCTGTACAATTTAACCATAAAATGTTTACGAAAGCGTCGTTAATTTTAAAACCCACACATCTTAACACGAAGCAGTGTATTACTTTGCCGTTAATAATATCTCTGAAGGATATTCATGTTCTTTAGAGCTATAACTTACCAAGTTAATGCATTTTAATTGCGGTAATTGTCACTGTCCAAAGTTGAAGTCAAAATCTACAAATAACAGGTGTATATTTCAACATTTCAAGTATGAGGGCAATTCCTGCACTAATAAGCAGAAATTAAAAAAAAAAAAACAATATTTTACTTTTTATCAAAATTACATGTTAGGCTTCCGGGTTCTGTTCAAAATGGGTGCTCCACTATCATTTACTTTGACGGCAACGACTGATTCTTTTCCTGTGTCTGGATGATATATTTAATTTTGGTAGCTTTTTCTGACTCATTCTTGCTACATCCTATAATAACTTTCAAAGAAATTCCCTTCACTCTTATTCGATACTTAAAAAAAAATTTAAAAAAATAAAATAAAAAAATGTGTTAGCGTCCAAGTTTTTACTTTTTTACAACTGGTATTAATTTTAATCGTTTTGCAAAACATTAAAAAGTAAAATAAAAACCGATTTCAGCCATGAAGACTCATAACCAGCTCTATATTTAAATGTGATTTTCATGTAATTCTGGTAGTATTTTTAAACTGTTCATAAGACGAGCACAACACTTAATCGAAACTACTCATGCCTTCGGCCGCAATTGAAACAGCAACCCCTGCAACGCAAGATCAGCTAGCTGCACAGTACACTGTGGAGGTGGCGGTAATTTCATGCATAGATTTAACGATATCGAAATCTATAAGTTTATTTTTCATATCTTATAGTGGTTAAATATATCACAAGTTAATATTTAAGGAAGTTGAGATCGAATGCTATTTTAGATCGTGTTATGATTTCCATTAAAACCATAATTTTTATATTTGATCGAAGATTACAATATTTCCACCCTATTTGCAATTTGTTTCTACAGTAGTTCCTTCGTCACATGCAATAAATTCAGTAATAAGGATCTATGGTCATTGTAATTTAATTCTCCCGTGAGTTCACTGGCTCATTGAGATCAAATGATTGCTGTCTTAGAAGATGAAAACCCGTGGAGAATTTGTCCTGCTCTGTTCTGGGAGATCAAGTGGACTGCTGAACGTAGAGATTTTGTTTAAGATTTTTGACTGAATGCATAATATCAGAATAATTTTATTGTAATTTTCCAGATATCATCAGCGTCAAATAGATTTTCTGCCAATGCGATCGCTTTTCACTGGCTAATTGAAGTACTGCAGTAGTGGATATGACAACAAATGTACCATAGTTTCGATCTCACCGCAAGTACATGGTTGTTCTCCCAGGTATTCCCAAGAAGCGAGAGTGTTTCCCCCATGGCGCTAGGGTATCTCCGGCTGGAAGTCTGTACAGTGACTTCCATAAGCGCCTTGGTTGTTCAGACCCAGGTAGTAGAACCTCTTTCGGCTTGATCAGACGGTGTAATGCCGCACTCTGTTCTCCCAGTTGATATTCTTTCACTGCTTGGAGTTCCTTACAGTGTCATTGATGTCCGTAAGAAGCTCGAATGGGACTACAGTCACGATTGCGCTGATGCAAAACCATGGAGTTTACGTTGGACCTCATCTTCCACTCTGAGCCATGCCGTGTTGGTAATTACTTCCCGACGAACGTATCTCTGCAGAGGCAGTGCCATCCAATATCTCCACCTCTGCCGTGATCTGAGGCATCTTGTGATCAGTCTGCATGTTCTGTGAAGTGTAATATTCAACTATATTAGCGTGACTTCAAATCTGTTGCAAATGCTGTCATTGTGGTGCAAGGTATGGCCAGAAGAAAAATCTGTCTTCTGTTACCAGGGGAGGCATGACGTTACAAAATATAACGCCACTCATGGCGGCAGCTTCCAGGACCCGCCAAACAGCTCAAATAACAATATGTAGTAATATTCGCCAGCGATGTTACCTCTTTTACTTACAATCTTGTAATCGAATACCAAAGGTAGTGTTCTCCACTAACGTCGTACTAATATATGACCTTACTAATTATTCGATTGTGTAAAAATTCCAATTATTATTCTACTTCCTTTATAATAGAATAAAGGAATATGCCGGTTTGTCACTTTGCAATGTCCATTCATTAATGATAGTGTGGAAACATTAAAAAGAGTTGTGTAAAAACTATTAGGAAAGACTTTAATGCAAGCTTAGAGCGGGCTTTGAAGGGGTAATTAAGATGTACTAACGCATGATTATGGAAATCGAAATCACAATGAGATAGGTTTTACGGTCAGAATCTTTTTATAGGAGTTTTTTCTTTTTAAATTTACTCTAAATTTAAAGTAATTGCGATGGAGCACCCGCTTCGGTGGCAATTCCCTTAGTCATCTAATGACCCGTTTTTATTTTACTTTTTTACCATCGTATATAATTTGAGTGTTAAATTCCTACCCCGTCTACTTCTGCGATTTAAGAATTTTTATTTTAAATTCCTTCAGCTTTATTGGTAAATTATTCATCACTTGTTAATATGTTCCAATCCCTGACACCCTTAACTACAAAAAAAAAATCCTATGCATGAAATAGAGCGTCAGCTTGTGGCCATGGTCATCTTTCCCCTTTTCCACACAACTGATGCGACAAGATGACATAGGTCCTCATACAAAAACCAAACTTACAACATATCAGTGAAAAAACGTTTGGAGACACTTTCCAGTGTTAGAAAGATGAAAGGAGATATACGAAGCATTGATAATCAACATGCAGTAACGGTAGAAATGCAGATCAAAATCTTAGGAAGAAAAAAAGAAGTTTCAGTAAAAAAGTATTTTATGGGAAAAATTTAAGGGAAGAGAAAGACAGCGAAGATTTCAATAGTTAAGAAATAATTTTCAGACTCTCCAGTGTGAAACAGTAGAAACATATATCGAGAAATCTTAAAGACGATCCTCTTCGATGCTAATGAAATTCTAGCAGAAACGAGTGATTTTTAAGAAAGGCTGGATAAAGAAACTAACATGAGATATTATCAATCCCATGAAGTAAATAAGTCAAAGGTGCGTGTTTTCAGGAACCTATAGCAGAAACAAAGAGAGAAGGCAGAGTATGGAATTGTTAATAAAGTAAAGAAATGGTATAAGAGTGTTATATCAGATCAGATCAGGATCCGTGAGACGCTGGGGGTGGCAGAAGAATTGGCGTACAAGAAGTTACACTGCCGCTAACTGGAGACTCAACTAATCAACAACAGAGATGAAGAGCAGATTTCATAGAGTCATATAACGTTATCAGAAAAGATGCTTGAGGCAACAGTGACACAAACATTCTTCTGCACAGTAGAACCGGTTTACTAGTAATTTATGAAAACCATTAAATTTCGAAATTTCGATGGCCGAACGGGGATTCGAACCCGGGCTATCCTGCTTTTCAGACCAAAGCTTTACCGCTTATCCACCGGGCTCAGGGAAATCTGTAAAAAAAATTTTTTAAATTTGTCAGCGAAGAATGGTAAAAGACCATACATAGATAACACATCTGTAGACTTTAACACCTCTTCATATTTCCTGAAGCCAATATTGGGAAAAAAAACTGAGAAGAAGACAGGATGAGGGGGTGACCGTTAAGATTCCAAAACAAAACAAATTGAAGTGGAGGAGTATCACTCTGTTGTTCATCCGAAGTAAAATCCTATCCAGAATAATGCTACATGGCGTAAAGAATTTTAAGCAAGAAACAAACAGTCGTTCATGAGCATTGAAGTTGTGTGGAGTTGATATATAGAACATAGGTCCAGAATGATGATAAGTTGATAACTGTTCACCCATGGAGGAATTAGTTTCCTAATGGAGTGTATTTGTTCCAATAATATAGGGTGATAATTTATGTAGCTTAAAATTTCTGATTGTTTACAACCTAACTCTTTATCAAATGCTATAGCGTAATATGTAAAAGTAACGAACTTCTTCCTTACCTATAACAATATTCGGAGTGACTTTATTATCTAAACAAAAACAGTTTCTTTCTGAAGTTGCTTCGTTCTACGATTACAATGGTTACTGCTAATATTTGGACCCTCATAGTTCAAATTAACGCAGAAAAATTTAGCATGTTTAGAACAGGTTTATTTCTCAATGGTTATTGCTGTATCTCAAATACTGTTTGAAAAATTGATGTTATTTTAGCTGTAAATCGTACCTCATGATTTTTGTTTCCCGATATGGGAAGCACTGTTCATCATTTTGATAATTCTGTATTTACAGTATACTTTTGGTTTCTGCAGTATTTGTAATAAGTTATTGTTTCATTTTTTATTCCATTTTTGTATGATCTATGTCAAAGTTAACTACTGAAATCATAGATTTTACACCATTTCGTCCACGTTTATGTGCAACAATAAAATTCACGTAATATTTTTTTCTGTTTGTTTAAATGTTTTAAAATTTTACATCCATTTACATTATCATCTGTGTTACACAAAACCAACTTGCTGTTAAGAACTCTTAAATTATAGATTTCAAGTACGTGGGTTTAGGTAATAATTTTGTCTTGTGTTTATAAACAGGTATATTCAGACCGTATATCAATACTACTACAGGCATTTAGCATTCTAATCCCCAAATCTCTTGTAAAAATTCGTATTTAAATATTATAAACTGTGAACCTTTTATGATTTTTAATAGAAGAAACTGCGTGTGGCTAGATCTTAAGTAGAGTTTTCCACAAATCCTGTCACTCCATATACTGAAAGATTCTAAGATCATAAAACTAGTCACAGAAAATCATCGCAAAGAACAGAATACCAGGATATTGTTATTACTCTGTAAAACCAAAGTACGTTCACTGTGATTTCTGTAATGTGCAACATGAGCATGATCTCTGAGCATCAGTACTTTAGAATAAAACTAATCTATAATACCTGTCTAAGAATGTTTTATTGAAAGTGAGGCGTAGAAAACCAGTAGATGCAACTAAAAGCACAAATAATATTCTCTGATAAGGTTGAGGTGTTACCAGGCACAGCAATAATTTTGGTACGACTAACATGAAAACAAAAGTTTCCTAACCTAACCTAAACAGCTTGAGGGGCCAGAATAAGTGACAGATTTCGTTTTTTCGGTAATATCTGAAGTACAGTGCACGTCAAGCAAAAATTAATTATTTCTGTCACAAATTTAAACTTCATTGAGAACAAACTTCATCTAATAAATTATTAGAAGCGAAGTGTTCTGCTTACTTATTAATAGCACTGTACGTCTGTGTTTAAATTTCACGTTTAAAAAAATAAATAAATGAAAATGGAAAAACCGATTATACGAAATCCAATTTAATAGATTTAACATTCCATTAAACTGAGTAATTTTATGCAAATTATAAACTCATATTTTTTTAAAAAAAACCTGTATTTGAACAGAAAAAATGCAAATTAATATGAAAGCTTTAATGCCTTAAGGCATTAATGGTTGGAATATTAGATTACACAAAAATTTTATCCGAGAACATCACTTTATTCATTACATTGCTGACGATGGGAGGAATTTGAAAGCATGTTTTTATTCATTTTAATGAAAAGTAGGTGTAGATGCAGTTCCCTCACAAATACAACTTCTTTTTTAAAAAAATATTCAGTTCTTCACATTTTAATTTTTAATACCATAAACTTGTATAAAAATATCTGAATCTTAAATTATTGAAATCTTCCCACCAAACAGCACAGTTATTTATAAATCGCTTATTGAAGTTACTAAAGACAGATTTTTAAAGGCTCTTTGTTGAAAACTAATCGTTAATAGCAATTTACGACAATAATCTCCAGTAATCTTTATAAAATTTATTGATTCACTGTACCGGTAATTACGGAAAGGCCTGGTACACGTATTTTTTAATAAGTTCCGAAATCCGATATGGCTGCGAACCTGACATCTGAGCGGTCACAACCGAATCAGGTAAATCAGCGTTTTACTCCGGCGCCAGCGCCTTCGTTTTGTTTTCTAATGGTATGCCAGAATCACTTTAGGAGAAAGCCGGATTATTTCTTTGTAAAAGTCGTTGGCAGTTTCTTTTTTCCTATGTTCCCACAAACTCTAACGAAATCGACGAGAAATAAAAAGATAAATAACAAAGATATTTTTAAAAAATATTTCTACTTGAATTTCCGGATTACTAAAGGCAGTTACGATTTCATCTATCATGTGTGACATCATTTTATAAAAGTGTGTTGCCAAATAAATTTTTAATTTATTTTTAAGGGTTTTGTAGCAGCTTATGAGGGGACAACCTTCGTTAGTCAGAGGCACACAGTAACGTGAGATCGACTTCGTAATTTTGGAGACCATTTGTTTTAGCTCTATGGTTGTTTGAAGGGCGTCAATCTGAAAAAAAAAGTTAACGTGAGATTTCCATCTATCCCTCCCCCCTCCCCCCATTCGCGAGATTTCGCCTGACCCCCCTTTTTTTCTCTTATTTGTGCGTACGTAATTTACGGACGTCCCCTAAGACGCGTGAAGCAACAGTCGCACGTCATTGGTGCAAGATTGTCACTCGGAACACCAGATGAGATACGTGGAAGCTAAGAAATATTTGCAAGATGTTTAAGATAATCATCAATAGTCGGCAGAAGTGAACAGCTCTTTTTCAGAGATCTCTGTGAATATGTATCAAATTGGCCCGGCGGAACAGAACTACCAAAATCAATAAAACGGAAAAACGTTGACCATACTCTGGCGAGTCATATTATTCATTATCTTCAAATGTACCGCACCCAGTCACAATTGCATGACAAGTTTACATTTAATAATCATTAAAACATCACCAGTATTATGAACATGTGATGGTAAACATATTGGTTTTTCTAATGTTAAGGTGTGTGCAATAATCGGAAGAGAAAGTACATTCTTTTTGATTACATGTTAATTAAGTCTCAAAGCTAACGAGCAATACATGAATATATTGCTTAAAAACTAAAACCCGGAAATTAATTCAAAATTGTAGGAAGCATAAGTTCATGCACATACAGCACAAACGAAATTTTTAAGAAATTTTACATCACTTTATTCACTGAAGAGAATTCGAACATTTACTTCTTACTGTGCAGATTATTGAACCGTCTTTATTTTTCAAATCAAAACATAGAAACAAAATAAGAAAGGTTTAAAGCTGGCAGGCTCGGAATGAAAGTATTTACTTTTTTCTGAAACTTTGTGAGTATGAAAACATCAGAAAAGTTCTTTCCCAGTGATGCTAATTAAAGGATGGGAAAGTCTTAAACCAAAGAAGTAAAGAGATTTCTACAACTGTAGTAACATTAATAATGTTTTTAACTGCGCAAAAGAAGATTTCGTGTAATTTTAAAGAAAAACTAATCATTCACAGTTATAATACATTTCAAGATTCACAAGAATAGTCAATAAACTTTGGTTTGGAACGTGCTGGTTCGCTTCCCGAATAATGGTCACTGCAAACTCAAATTACGTACCTTCTGTTTTATCTAGGTTGTCTTAATGTTTTATCCACAGACGTTGTAAGTGAGATGCAGATGTAGGACAAAAAGTTCTTTCCGCTGTCTTTCTACGTGTTTTTCCATGTATGCAGATGATTGTGAAGATAGCTGTTAATTTTCAGTGAGTAGTTTTCTGTTGTGTATAGGAACAGAGAAATTGGGAGAGGGTGACATATGGTACCGACCAATTCAGGTCTATTTTTCCAAGCGAAATTGAGAAGGTAGCCCATTTTTAAGTCCCCCATCGTAAGTACTGCCATATGCCCACACTCCTCAGAGATTATAGATGTAACTGATGAGTTTAATACGCAATTTGATGGTAAGAAACTACTCTTCTGGGTCAAACCATTATTGATGAAACTTTCTTTCACCACCAACACGAATCACCTAACACCGAATGCAGCGGCAGATACCCGTTTGTTGTGTTAGCGATCTCGGCAAACGTGGCGGATTTACAATAGTATAAAGATGATTGTGGTATGTGATGCAAGCACCAAAAGAAGTGCTTTTTATATATAAAAAAATAATATTAATATAAGGAAAAAGAAATGTAAACCAGTACATTTGTTGGGAGCAAAATATTTAACGACAAATGTTTATACGCTGCTTAGAGAAGGGTTGTGAAATGTCGAGTAGTGTTCAGTGCTGTGTGCAATGACACGACAAAGTCCAGATCCGTTAAAGATCAAACACTGGGAAGCGGGAGGTCCGAAATTAATGATACAGACACACAGTTCATTTCCTGCTCGATAACAGAGATCTGTGGGGTTAGTAGCGAAACGGTTGTTCCTCCCGCATTCTCCTCAACCATGAAAATCACATAAATACGAGGAAGCGAGCAGTGTGTAAAACGTATGTTTTCCTGCCGGCTTTATGGACCATAAATATCGGCGCAGGCGGGAGTTATGCTGTCGTAACTACCACGGTCTGTATCAGCGAGTAACGTCCGGATAGTCTCGGGAAGTGTGTACCACGTGGTTTTACACTGCCTGTGTTGTCTCCTGCAAATATCACAAGTATGGATAACAATATGAACTAGGGCGACGCTGAATTTAAACACGTGCGTCGATGATTGGTTACTCTAAAATAACTAACTTGCATTGTTACTCAAGTCTGAACGTAATGTAGTTATCAAATCGAACGTCAGAAGAATTGATATAGGAATACAACACTCTCCTTCTGTTTCTTTCCAACCATGTGGTCACTTCATAATCTCACTATGAATCTAGGTGGTTGTAATGGGTAGGGTTTAGTGGTATTAATTTTTAATTAATAATTGTTAATGATTTAATAGAACATTTAATTTTGTGAAATAGATGTGAATTTAAACGGCATAGCTGTACGAGCTAGACGTTAATTGTATTTTATAAAATCGCGTGGCCGACAGATAATGGTGTATTTAACGTTAAGTATATCTACCTATAAACAATCAAAAAAATGTACACCTTGTCTTACAATAGAGATCATTAAATACTAAAGAAAAGGAATAAAATAAATCATACTGATTTCAACACTACTTTACAAAAAAACATTGAAGACATAAACTGTGTGCAAGAATTATAGTGTAATGAAAGCAGACGAGCAAAATTATTGGGTTCGCCGTCTATTACATTATTTAAAAGCGTGAGCGCTAAAGTTCATTCTTTCCAATAAAAGTTTGCTCTCGGCTGTATCTTATCTCAGTTTTAGAAATCGATAGAGGATGGGATTCTATACTCAAAGTGTTATGGTGTGGCTGTGTCCGACAAACTATTGAGCACTTTACCTTTATTAATTGCAGCAGACGTCTACAGCAGTGCAACGACTCATTTGATAGTCGTCAGCCGGCACAACCTAATGTAGGCTACAAAACGTTCAGCGCATGAAGTCTGATGGTGAAATACACCATCAGCTTACGATTCCCGACCAGGCGCCGTGATGATTGAAATCGTAAACCCCGTCTCTGGCGATGAAAGCTGGCTTCTGCCTCTCTCTCTCTAACGTCCAGTTGATCTTCCAATCATAGCGTTTGACGGACTACATGCGAACATATTTTCCAGAAATGCAATCACATGTTTTAAGCATAAGATTTTTAGTGGGAAATACTCTGTCCCGATCAACCATGTTACCCAACTTTTCCGGTTTTTTGTGCACAGATTGGATAGCATTGTTCGGCTTATATCGATAGTTGATAGTGAATCTCCGGCTCTGACTTTCCAGCCTCGTTAGCAGGAAGACTACGAAATTCGTCTCAGTCATCCATTGTCACTGTCCTGCCGTAAATCTTTGTGAATTGGCGTGTTCGTTCGGGCGTAATACCTGCCGAGGATCTCCTCACCTGGGTATTACTGCTATCCACACTCTCCCTTCAAAACAGATTTTTGTGAGGGAGGTGGGGGGGGGTTGTTCTATTGTTCGGAGATAGGCGAGTTTCTTGTCCACCACTTTCTTAAAAGGTTAGGAGACTGTTTTGGCGACCACAGGCCTTTACACCTAGCATCCGCGGACTCGTAGCGTAGTAACAAAATGTATTGCAGTGAAATTACCGCTCTATTTTATTGATTTTATGAGTACTTTCATTACACCGATTACTCGATCATATATTCCAACACTTCAATGAGCTTAGTTCTGGGTCAACTTCGTTAAGAATTATATCTTGTTAACCAGAACACTAGTATGTTTCGCATATTTTCATTCATTTCGCGATTGCGAAATCACATAGATGATTAATTTTTCACAAAACAAGGTGATCATTAAGTAACCAATTAACCGAGCAAATGGATTACATTCAGAAGTCTTTCTGAATTGTAGGTATATTTGAAAACCGGGTTAGGTTAGCATTTTGATAAATTGGGAAGACTAGTTTGAACACTTCAGACTAAATATTGAGACATCTAACTATAATTAAAGCAGGGAGGGATGAAAAAATCTCCAAGACTTAGAAATTCGTTGAACTTACATGATGCTACTCTGGTAGATATTGCTCCATTGTGTTCCTTTTGAAAGTTAAACCTAGTCTGTTCTTTAAAATATCCTTAATAGTTCTATATATGTCACAAAAATACCATACATCAAAATATACATATTTATATGGAAATGCATCTGAAAATTGTTTGAATTTTATAAGAACGTTTATTGGACAAATTCAGAAAAACAACATCAGATAGCCATGTATTTCAAAAGGGAAATTTTGAAAGTTTCTATTAAAACATATAGACTACATTACAAAGCCCATACATAATGCAGAAGATATACTTATTTCTTTTCTGGTGTGGAGTTTTCTTCCTCTGACCCAATCTAAGAGTAGTACTTTCTTTCTTAAGGTTTGTTCATCTTTTTTGTATCGACTATAGATTATAAGAGTTATGAACACAACGTATGCACACAGAGGTATTTGACACAAAAAGCCGATCAAAAGTCCAAAAATTTTTGAGCAAATTCCGAGAACCCGTATCTACCCGACTCGAGGCAAATGTCTATAGAATAACAATCAGCAATGTTTTTTTAGATAAGCTTCATTTCCTACCCCGTGAACAGTCATCTTCTGAGCACATTGCAAGACGAACATACTGTTACCAAGCAAATACAAGAAAATTATAAGTTGTACCAATTTAATTTGTGAGTGATGTTAAGTGAGTCGTGGTGATTTTAATCATGGATATTGTTCAGCCAGGTACCTAGAATTGAAATAATAGTAACATACATCCAAAGTTATCGCACAACTTTATTTCTGTACATTTTTGTAAGCTGACTCATTTTGTACTAATTTTTTTATTACGAAAAGTATTAAACAGTGATTTTGTTATATTTCCGGACCTTTCCCGAGTCTCATTTCTTGTATGGTATTAGTTTAGTGTACTATCTTGGTGTTTATTGAAAATTAGGTGCCAAAAAGTGCCAAACGTCTATTTATTCGAAAAAATTCTAGATTATTTGCAATGAAACAAACTTACTTTTTTCCGTCATACTAATTGAGATAAGATTTTCTTTGTTATGGGCTCTTCTGGTATCATGCTCATGACCCGAAAAGTTATTTATAATATGAGTAAACACGAGAAAAGAATTGATTTCGTGCAAAAGTTGGAAGTAGTCTACGAAAATATTTTAAATCAACCGACATTCACGGTCGAACAAACGCAACAGTTCTAACAAAAGTTTTCAAGGCTTAAATTGGAAATTAAAAGAAAATGGCAGGCTGCTAAGAGAACTGAGAGTGTATTTTTAAAGAAATACCACGATTGGTTCAAAAGATGTATCTAAATCCCCATAAAATCCAATCCGACCAATGTGGGTCGACCTAGAAAATCTTTCGAGGATTTGACCGATTTTAGCAAATGATGTCAGCAGAGATAATAGGTGTTAACAAAACAATGATTGACAGGTTTTATACTATTATATGAATGATATATAGTGGACACAAGATAGATATAGGCCCTATATAAAAAAAAATTATTCTCCACTGCCACGAAAAGTTTAAGATGTACTGTACATTGAACTGTACTCGTGGCATCCAATGTCACCTATACAAGAAGTATTGATTGAGGGCCCACTAATAATAGAGTATGCACTTTTGCCTATAGGCACTCTGTCAGAAGCAGCACCAGAAGCTAGAAACAAATATTTTCGACGATTTAGAGAGAGACTCTCCAGAAAACTTAGTTGGGTTTAGTGCAACACAGATGTCATTAATAGGCTCTCATTAACTTAGGATCCGTATTTGAGCGTCATCAGGCACAAAACACCCAAAAACATCTAAATCATTCAATCCAGAAACTATTGAAATATTACTGTAATACCCTAGTACTCAAGAAGAGAACGAGCCATAAGGTGAAGATTCCGACGACGAACGATGGAACGGTTCGTCAGAATGATATTTTATTGTACATGTATGATTATTGTTTAGGTATTTCGTAAATATTCGCTTAATATTTTATAAAGTGTATGAACACAGTACGTGTTCTTTATAATTACTCCTACTACACAGTTATAAGTTCTAATACACAAAAGAAGCGAAACAGAACTCCAAATTACTTAGAAATAATTTTGATCGACTTCTGGTGTCAAATACCCCTGTGTGGTATGGTAGAAACTGCTGACTGAGAAAATCATCGGAATGTTGTGAGATTCCGGAAATCGGTATATTAGAAAATGTGTATGAATAAATCTAAGTTTTTTAAATTTCTTTTATTCTGAGTAATAATCTTCAAAATAAATATTTGTTGCTTACCTGAGGTTGCTAGTTACATTGTTTTACTTACGAGGAGTTCTAAAGAACAAGAACGTGACCAAAGATGGAAGAAGGTATCCGAACACTTTACCGGTACTATCCTTACTATGTCAAACTGCTGCCGTTTAGTAGCCTTTAGTGATTATTATAGTGGTTCATAATGTATTAACGTCTCCTCGAAATATTTTCCTTTTTCCCTGAATAAAGTCAGAAAACACTGCTTAATTGTGAGAACTGCTCTGTACTTTGGATACTGAGTACAAGTTAACCTCTTAGAATTATAATCAAAACAGATTTATTCATAATAGATGGTATTATACTAGGGTCGTTCAATAAATAATACAACACATTTTTTTATGAAACAGGGGTTTTCTTCAGCATTCAAATACACCATGTTATTTCCCAATCTTTTAGTTACACAATACTATTTTTCAACATAATCTCCATTCAATGCTACGGCTTTACGCCACCTTGAAATGAGGGCCTGTATGCCTGCACGGTACCATTCCACTGGTCGATGCCGGAGCCAATGTCGTACTGCATCAATAACTTCTTCATCATCCGCGTAGTGCGTCCCACGGATTGCGTCCTTCATTGGGCCAAACATATGGAAATCCGACGGTGCGAAATCGGGTCTGTAGGATGGATGAGGAAGAACAGTCCACTGAAGTTTTGTAAGCTCCTCTCGGGTGTCAAGACGTGTGTGTGGTCTTGCGCTGTCATGAAGAAGCAGAAGTTTGTTCTGATTTCTGTGCCTAAGAACACGCTGAAGCCGTTTCTTCACTGCCCGTTGTTTGGAACACACATCCGTTACAGACGCCAATTTAACAGCTCCGTATAGCGCTGTCACCTTTCGGAAGTCAATGAAACTATACGAGACGAAGCGAGAATGTTTGAAAATGTTCCACAAAAAATGTCCGGTTTTTTCAACCAAAATTGGCCGAGAAAAAAAAATGTGTTGCATTACTTATTGAACAACCCTCGTATCTTGTATAAAAATCCCATTCCTGTTTTTCTGGTATACATGCCTTATAACTTAGTACATTAGTCGTACCACCAACCACTGGAAAAAAATTTCTAGTCGGATTGCTGGTTCTTTTGACTAATGATGGTAGCCCGAATTATTAACTTCTTCCTCAGATAATAGGTATCCGCCTAATCCTTCAGAAGAGGTGCTTGGCAGTTTCACATCCGTTAGTTGCGTAAGCAGAGCATGTTGCTGTACAAATAACTGTTTATAGCGTTACAATTTTGTTTCCGATTCACAGTGGTAGCAGCGCAACGTCATCCTCGACCCAATCTGTAGGTATGTGTTTTCTTATTTAGCACAGTCATCACTAATACAGATATAGTACTGAATACGTGGTAGCGGACAATTATAAAGGCAGAATTTTGTTAAGAGACATTTTGTGAGCAGGGGAATTGACGTTAATTTAACTTTCTTTGCGTGCATTACATCTCGTTTCGTAAATGCCTATATCGTAGGTAACATGTTAAAGCAGTTACTAAGTATGTGAATCCTAATACTGTAGCCGCATGCGGGAGGTTGGAAGCTTGGAGAGAATGCTACGAATTTGTATAGGGAACGCGCAGTGTTCCGTTAGCGGAGTGCCTTTCCCGCTACTAGCGACGCGATCAATCCCCTAGCCCGTGACGGATAGCCCAAGTTCGACAAATGGGCAACTCGCCTCCGTAAATCTCCAGGCGCCCACCGCGTGGCCTCTGTACACACCACAGACTCCGTTTAACGAAGTGGCGCTGGCTTCAACTTGAGAAGGAAACCAGAGGATACTTGTGCCTTACATCTCAGCACATGGGACCTTTTTCTTCTTGATTGAGACTATGGCCTGAAAATAAACATTAGAACCGATGATACAGTATGACGACTTCTTTAGCTCACTATGAAAGGAGCAGCCTTCTACATGTACATCTACATTTAACTTTGCAATTCAAAAATATTGTTGGTGGCAGAGGATGTTTTTCACCAAAACTAATCTTTACTCTGTGTATTCCAATCCAGAATAGCACGAAGTACATATAAGGATTTGGTCGGGATTCGCAATTATTATTTTTGTTTTTGTTTTTTGTTTTCACCCCGTCCTTCCTTGCGCTAATCTCTTTATCTCAACATACCCCTTACAACCTATATCTACAATTATCTGCTTCATATATTCTGCCTCTACAGTTCTTACCTTCGACTGTTCCCTCCACTAATAAATTAACCAATCCCGCATGTCTCAAGGTACTTAATTTCTTTACGTGTCCTGACTGTTTCAGATTGTGTTTTCCCAAAAACTAGCTGCTTGGATCGCTTTATCATTGGTGAAGAACAGGTCTTCATCTTGGCACGTGAAACCCATGTCTCTGCACTCGAGGAGGTGTTCTGGTGAATGTAGCCGCAGTCACACTTGTCGTCATCCGTGTTTCCCCACTTTTTCATGTTGTTCCTGCACCTTGATACTCTTGTTCTAAGTCTGTTCAAAGTCTTCCATTTCTCGTACGGCAGGTACCACACCGGGGCCAGTCCTTCTTGGGCCCTAAAGCTTAAAGGTTTGGGAAGCACCTCTTCCCATAAGGATAGTCTTCTTTCTTCTGGAGTTCTGTCTAGTGCTTTACCTTTTTTTAAGAAAATTCTTCGTGAGCGGAGGCGTGGTGGAGCCATAATTTGATAGTACATTGGGTGCTTTGAGTCAGTCTCTTGTTTGAGCTTCTCCTTCTCTGTGGCCACTCTCCGTCTTATATCCGATGAGATCCACCAACCCTGCCTCTTCTTTCTGTAAGACTCTTGCACTAGCTTCTTTCCTCATCCGTCATTTCCAAAACACGTTCATTTCATACTTTATCTTGTCATTGCGATCCAAATAGGTTGTTGGATGAAGCCATATATCGCAATCATGAATGAAAGAATATAGACGTATGTTCGTCATTAAATTCAAAAGGAACCTACGTCATATGTCTGACAGACAATCCATGCCCAATCTTATATGTCAATTTTGTGAGGCTCTCGAAATGATTGTGGCAAGGGTCACAAATGGAGCGGCTCTTCTCCGTGATTTTTCTATCGTGTCAATCAATCTCTTGCTATTTGGATCCCACACTCCACACTAATAATCCAAATGTGGTCGTACGAGACTTTTATACGCCGTCTCCTTTGCAAGAGCGACACAAATTATTCATAATACGACCTATGAAACGCAATCTGTAATTAACTTCACCTATGACGAAATTTCATGTTTTTTTTTTTTACTATTACGCCCAATTCAGAGGGAATAAATTTCGTCAATAACTGAACTGTTTGCTTTCTATTCGTGAACAAACGGATTCTTTTTGCTGTTTGGTGTAACTTTCCACTGTAGGTCAGCATGAAAGTGTCTTACTGAATATCGAGAGGTGCCAAAATTCTTACAAGTTCTCGATCACGTCCTTTGGTGCTGTCAGCTCTTGTTAGGTGCGTGTGTAGCACACCAGTCAGTTTCCACAGATCTAGTACCAAAGAACATTCTTAGCATTCAGCAGGATTAGTAAACGCCAGCAAAGGTGATAGCGTAGATAGTTGAACGGTTTTAACGGTTGAAAGCTCGCCATTGTCTCTCAACCAGCACAATTAGGGAAATTAAAGGAGATAAACAATTGAAACTAATGTAGTGCCTTCAGTAAAAGACCAGTAAACTCTGGCTACTACATGCCCCACGTATGCTGTCCAATTCAGTTAGTTATTGTATGTTATGCCAACATAATTACATTTTGCGATTTCAACAAGAAATTCGTTTTCATACAAAAACTTTAAGTTGGTGTCTGTTGGCATTTATGTTTATTCTATTTTGACGTACCTGTCTAAACATTCTGTCTGGATCCCCTTGTAGCTGTTAACAAATTTCTTCTGTTTCAGTCCAATTGTACAGCTTATGTCACCTGAAACTTATACTATTGGTAACATCATAGAGAGTGTTGCTAACGATTGGAAATGATCAACATGTTATTCGGACATCCTTTTATTTATATTCATCACATGGAACATTTATGCAGAAATAGGTTCTTAACTTCATATAGCAGATGATCGATTTAGTATTTTTATCATAAAAAATATTTTCAATCAACAGTAATTCGGTACCATGTTTGTGGAACAGTAGTCGTTGATTCTTGATTCAAAAACGTTCTATCTTCTATTTAAAACATTTACTGTACCATGTAACAAATCATCAAAAGACTTTTATTTTATTCCAGCTTGATTGTTTCCTTCCTCATTTGTCAATTGATAAATCCATCTGTAATTGGTGCTATTACTTATAAATCTTTATTTTCTGTTAAGCTCTTGAATACAATAAATTCTAACACAGTAAAATCACTTTTTGTTATACCCTTACGTTTGAAGTTTATTCTTTCAACGTGGGCGGAGATAGAAGAATCGAGAGGCAGAGGTCCTCTGTTGTTCTTTGTTTACCGCCCGGTGCTGTTCGTTACCGGCCCTTTACGGTAGTAAGTTCCTCAACGACTCGATAGCACCCCGCGGACATAACGAGCCAGCCCTAATGAGATGCTGCCCATTTACATTTTCTGACTGCCGGTCAAAGGCACAGAGCGCTCTCAAACCGCACAAACAAAGAGCAGGTTCAACCGTTCTAATTGCTTCCAGGCTGCAGTACATGCACGAGACTTATAGAAAGCAACAGGAAACACAAATAAACATACTTTCTCTCTGGTCCCAGGCCCGAAATTGAATTATTAAATTAACTGATTATCATGTTGGGATTTCTGACAGTACATTCAGTGTTGCTGTTGTTACAGTTGTTTGGGTTTACAATGCGTCGACAATGTTCCATTAACACGTCGCGTGTATTATAGAAAAGGTGACGAGCAATATCTAACTTACTAACACTAACTCAAGCGCGGAATACACTGTTCTGTACTCTTATGGAACACTATTATTTTATGCTTGCTGCATCTGCTGGTAATCATGCTGTCAGCCACTTTATTATCACTTTATCATCGCTTTTATTGGTTTCAAGCGATCGCGTAATCAATTACGATGCTTTGAGCTGTTAGTTTCAGTTGAGGTATGTGGATGGCCGGTGAGAATATTGAGTGTGGGTTGTGTTAATGGCAATCCCTCTTTGTTAACGACTCTTAATTTCCACAAGGCTGCCTTGCAAAGAAAAGAAAAGTGTCTTCAAAGTAACAACCTCTTTACTAGGTATCGTTACTGACCTGGCCAAATCACAAATACTAAAAACTATTTCAAGCGCTAATCACCCACATTTACTTTTAAACCATTTTTCCCGGCGCATCTTTATTTGTTTTACACGTCTAGCTGCTGCGTGTAGTTTATTAAAAAGTTTTATTGCTCTATGTCCATTTATCTGTTTGTTTTCAGTTCACCTAGTAAAATCGTCATCAGTGAGGTATTCATGTCTATCGATCCTTATATTATACTCACTTGACTTTTATCTGCATCCCTGAAGATAGCATCAAACCACGTAACATTGTTAACATGTCTAGCTGAATAAAGGCAATCGGATTCGTAGTATTTGAGCCTCACGGAAGAGCTAATTACTTTCTTCTGCCATGTAAAAACTCCGTTATGCGATACTATAAAGGAAATTTATATGATAAAAGGCATAGTAGACTTTTCAATCAAGATCAATACCGGAAAATATCTTGGTCCACGAGATAACAGGAATATGTCCTACCCCCAAATTATGCAAAGATCCAAATAAGACTCTACATACTGTATAAGCTCATTTCCTTAAGCCAACACGTCTGTAAAAACTTCGCAGGATTATTAAACTTAACCTAAGATGAAATGTAGAGTTATACTTTGCTGTTGTCTATAATGACTTAATTAAAGATTAAAAATGATACTCTATAACACATTTGGAGATTGATATTTACACTAAATCCTCACTTGTCTCAGTTTCCACTGTTTATATGATCTGGCGGTTGATTGTGCTACCGTAGATCCACATACGATTACACGAGAGGTTCTCTGAAGGAACGTACCCGGGATATTTATGTTTGACATTTTAAACCTGTCAAACATATAACGATCCCAAAAAAAAAAGGTTATAAATCGCAGAGGCGAGGTACCTCAGTATCTCAAATGGCGGTTATTATTACAATTTATATTCAGCATTTAGCAGGGATAGTGGAGGTAGATCGTCTCATCATCCGTTTGCCCGCGTCTGGTATTAAATATCGAATCTTTTCCCGCACATATATGGAGTCAGGTCTTACGGCACTGTGGATGGGGATTGATTGATTCGTTCGTCGCATGGGGACGTAAAACATGGCGTCCTTCTGTGGTTCCCGTAGGAAGCGTATATCTAAAGCGGCTTCACCGGATTTCACCGTCTGCCTCCACCATCTGACACGCATAGCACGAACAACAGTGTACGCTTAACACAGTTCACAATTGTATACACACTCTGTATAATTTAACGATAGTAATAAACTTACTTTGGATTGCAAGGAGAAATATACAACTTAAATTTACCCCGAAATAGAGTGTGTCGGGGTGACACCACAGATAGTAACTGCCGACGCTACGTAGATCGGGTATGACACTGAATTTGACATTATTATACCTCGTATATACGGCTCGGAGTCAGAGAGTGCAAACTGATTCGCTTTCGCAAATTAGCTCCAGCGAAGTGTTAAAATTTAGAAGGAAGACACTACTTCACAAAAAGTATTATCATACACAATAATATAGTAATAATATTTAAATAGAATTGCAATGGAGCGCACGCTCCGGTGGCTATTTCCCTACACACCCATCCTCCACCTTTCCAGCACCGACCTACTTTTGCCCTCTACAAAATTTTAACTTTTAATTCTTTCAAGGTTTGTGGTAAATTATTAATCGTTTCTCTTGTTAACTTATTCCATGCGACCCTCCTTGAGCATTTTTCCAGCCCACGAGATTCGTCACACTTTTTCAAAATATTGTTTATATTTCACTTTTAGTGTTCTATATTTCTTTACAATGTGCATTTAGTGTTATTATTATTATATTATCTATGTTTACATGTAAGAATAATAGTAAACACAATAATAACTTATGTTTCAATTTTTCACTCCAATAAAATGTCTCTAGAGGGGAGATATAATTTTATACGCGGCTTGCGGATTTATGATGCACTTCCAAAGCGGCCCGCAAGATCATTTGGGTTGGCCACCCCTGTTCTACACCCTTGTGCCTGAAATCAAATGCCAGCTTGTGTTCATGGCCATCTTTTCCCTTCTATGCATTACTTTTCATTCTTACACCAACATCTTTCCATGCCTCATCACCAATATACGCCTTGTTCACTCCCATGATCCTCTTCAGCCTCCTCCTGTCTTCCAATGGATCCCATTCCAGTTACTGATTGCGTTCTACGGTAATTTCCAGAAATAAATCTAGCAGCTCTTTTTGCACCCTCTCCAACTCTTGAATTTCATACTCAAAATGTGGGTCCCATATTACACTGCCATATTCAAGCAATGGTCTCACCAAATTTTTGTAACCCAATTCCATTATTTCTAGAATAGCACTGAAATCTTAACGTATTTCTATGCTGATTCTACAGATACAACTATTATGGAAATAACGACAGAGGGAAAACCTTCATCATCTACACGGTTCTGAAAAAACAGTACAGTTTCAAATGTCGTCGAAAATAGATAAACTTTCAATGGATTAAGCTACATTTAGGCTTGGTTTGGCAATGAACGGCAGGTTCATTAACATAATTTTCAACAAGCGCAGGTACAATGGGAATTTTTTTTCGAGTAATCGACGTCATTCCCTTGCTACAAGGAATGGCCAAGGAAAACTAGAATATGTTTTTAAATATCGAGGAGCTGCACAAAGATCAGAGTTGCAAGAGTTGTACTGAGGACCCAGTGGTGTACGGTACCTTCTATGTTATACCTTTCGCGTAATTGTTGCCTACTACTAAGGTTAAAATTTAATTTATATTGCATTTAAAGAGTAGAGAACCTCTCTCTGGCAGAGAAAGCGCACTGAAACAACTAATTTTGGTTGAAAAAACTAGAAGTATGAAACTAATGCTCCATGAAACGAGCATGATATTTCGGAATTACCAATCCTTTAACGTTGAGTAATTTCTCGAGTTAGTATTTGTTCAACTAAATCCTCCGCATTTTATTTTTTACCATATATGTTTCCCTTAATGATTCCCTGCTTAGAGAATTAAAATTATTTGTAATTTTTTTTTTGTTTCATTTGGTTACTATGACACATCTCAGAGGGTCAGAGGGTCAGTGTGAATCATTTGAGGAAGGGGAGGAACGAGTTGGTGCCCTGTTTTTTTGTAATGGTGATATGATATCTAGTCTCATTTCCTCTTCAAAAGTTTCTCATTTCGTACGGTAACAGTTTCCTTCTCATACCTTTTAATGGGATCTTGTGGATGAGGACCTGGTGACTTGTTATGAATAATGGATTACTCCTCATTGCAGTCTCGATAACCAACCTTGACTCATTACAAGCCGTTGGTTGATTTAATGTGGGAGGATATACTACAGCACAGTAGCAAACTGTATTGAATCAATGTTAACACAAGAAGCCAGATGTATAGGGAAATTGATACTGGGGCATGTGCACTATTGTTATTAAATCTCAAGTTGAATAGAATAAATTTAGCAATTGGCACAGTGCTAAATTTTCTGTGCAGTGAGATACCAGCTGTCCCTCTTTAATACTTCCATGTCTCTATAAACTCAACAGACATTCTTCAAACTTTTCATAGCCAATCCCTAGTATAAAATACAGATTAAGATAGATATGGTGAGGTGGTCATAACCTGTGACCTACAAATTAATGTTTTTCACTTTTAGACACAGTAAAATGGTACTTTTATACTCGACTTTATGAGATCTAACAAGAACAAAACTCCCGGAATATATCAAATAAACTCCGTTTCTGGACACAGTAGCCATTTACCGATATGAATCTGGGAACTATTGTAGACCTGTGACTAGAAAATGATCACGGGTTTATACCTGTGGAAAAATATTATAGTTGGATCAAAATTATTTTGTAAACGTTACTTTCTAAACTGAAATCAAGGTTAACGTTCCCTCCATATAAGTATGGGTGTTCATTGTATTTCAGTGCTTATTGGTTCTTATCCTTCATCATAAATCAGGACCACTTTCAGTACTCCGTTCATAGAAAGACACTCTGTCTCTGGGCTGCGCTAGCTTTCGGTCTGCATTTTTGTCCGTCTATTCGCATTTCCAACTGTCACAGGCCTCTAACTCGTGAACGAAAAAGTCTCAGGCTCTAAGTTTGCACGTGATATGTATTTCATTCGGCTAAAACCGAATACCGTATTGAAAGCACTGTACAAATATGTTGTAGTGTTTTATGTAGAAATAAGGGTGGTTGGGCAAAAAATACCACGCCGTTTGATGTATCAAAGTTAAGAGATTGTCAAGTACAGATGTAAGATATATTTCAGTGGAGAATAAAGTTATGTTTATACGTAAAAATTGACAGTTTTGACCCATTTATGAACCCGGGTCCACCACCAAAAAAATTAAAAAAAATACCTAGGACTTTTGTCCAAAATATTGACTAATTCGATATGTAAACGATAAATACTAAAAACTCATCAAATAAACAATATAATTTTATTTAAAATGACCTGAACTCAGAGAGCATTGTTTTCTCTATGTATAAGTTTGATTGATGACGAAACGATATCATTATCAACAGACAAGGCAGTGGTGTAATTGTACCGGTTGAGGCTTGTGGCAAATAATTCATCGGATGGGGCCACTCCTCTTCCCCCCTCCCTCAGAGTGCAGGGTCTTGGGAGGGTGGGGAACACCGGTGAAAATTTGCGGGGGACTGTGGAGGAGCTGTGGGTTGGGGCTGTTTTTGAACGGGCAGACGGCCGGCTCTCTCGAGCCGGGGTCCCTCCAGGTGGGGACTGGGAGCCCGTGTCATTTTGCCCGTCCTGACACATTATTGTTACGCCAATGACACACGGAAACATGGCGCGTCGTTGGTGAGTCGAGGAGCAGAGTCTACTACCTATCCTGAAACTGTGGCAGCCATTCATTTTTGTGCCAAGAGACTACCGTCTGACCTACCACCCACAAGATATGTGATTAAGTAATTAGAGTACCAAATCCTAAATGGGAAAGGCTAGACTCACATTTGCCCGATTTTATTTTGACTTCAGGAGGATGTCACGGATGTTGGAAAATCTTTGCTTGTTACTTGATGCCGAAATCCTCATAAACATACACACGAACAAGGCATTAGACTTTCCCCAAAGGTTTTAAGTAGTACATTGCTAATAAAACAGACATAGTGTCCTGCAAGCAACTTTCCTAGAAAATTCCACTGCTCGCAATCTCGGGAGCTTAAATTGGCAACACAGAATTTTTGAGAGAACATTAAAAGAAGACTATAATCCTTTCTCTAGCACTAACAACCGCTCCGAAATATAAGTCGTTCAATAACAACTAGAACTTAGGCAAAATCGCTTATAATCATAAAGAAACGTTTTCAATTTAAAAAAATGGATGGTATTTACAAACATTTAAACATAAAAGTGACAAGTTTAAACAATTCCATGTAGCTAAAAATGATACTTAAAACACTGTGGCTTACACAACGTTCGTAATTTGCAATCATTTAACTAATAGCTCACGCCCTGTACAGTTTTTAGTCCAACTAAACTTCATTTTCAAAATTTCCATCTATCTGAACAATACAACAATTACACAAATTTTTAATTAATCAGGTTTTATCTCTCTCCGACAGTCATATATCTAATTCATGAGATTGAATTTAATAGGAAGCTGGGTATGAGGAATATCACATTGTTCTGGCCAGCATGTGAATGCACGTGAACATCGACGTTTGGAAAATATAATGCACTTACACTGTGGGCCAATACAAATCACGGGATCGACTAGTAGAAATCAGCTGAGACATAACTCCTAGATTCTTCATTACAGCACTAAGAACTCCGTAATCCCGATCTTAGCACATCGACAGTCGCTCAGTGCCGGAGGTGGTCTGTGTGATGCGTGCGGTCTAACCGCCAGGGTGCCGGCCGCCGCCGACGCGACGCCTCCTCCTCCGGCGCCCGTCCGGCGTCATTGTGGCGCCGCCGAGGACCGCAGTGGCAAGCATTGTCGCCAGGGCAACACCGCCCGCCACCCCAGCCAATTACCACGCAGAATTAGCCGCGCCTAATTGTTCCCGGTCATTGTGTAGCTGCCCATTATGGGCGCTCGAGCGGCCACAAAGACGCGGGCAGCGCTCGACCGCGGCGCCAGATACCGCCAGCCGGTGTGATTCACGCACTTGGAATGGACTTGACCCGGGCTGGCGCTGGATTAATGGCCAGCGCGTGACGCCCCGTGGGGAACCCAGCCGAGACCGGGAAGCTCGATTCCTAGTCACTCACTTATCTCAACCAGGATGATACATTTCTCCCTGAAAAAGAAACTCTTGGATATAGCTATCACATAAATTTTTCATATCACATCATTATGTATTCCATCTTAAGTCTTTATTTCTTTGCCACGAGCAAGGTTGATATGATTTTTTGCTCGAAACCTGTATTTTTGCGTTTTAACGTCGTGAAACTTCCGTTATCGTAAGATCCAAAGAAGAGATAGTTTTTGTAACCTGTAAATGACTTTTGTTTATAATATTTGGCTTTCGGTAAACTGTCCCTCCCCCCCCCCCAAAAAAAGGAGAAATATTTTCATTGCGTTCCAAAGATATTGAAACAATTACTTCTCAACAAAAGCAACAGAAATTAAACCATTACTGCGAAATAAACAATCGTACCTCTGACAGTTGTCTAAATCTCTTTGCATTACCGTTTAGTCAACTGACTTAAGATATTAATGACTATTTTAACACTAAGAAATGTTAAAAACAAAATAGGTGGTGACGACTGCGACAACGAATGAGACGTAATTCGGCCATGGCCTTTTGAAGGAACCACTTGCCATTAGCCTGCAGGGATTTGTGGAAGTAATGGGAAACCCAAATCTGCATTGCTGGATTCGAACCTGCGTCCTTACGAATGCGAAGCCAGAGCTTTACTGCCCACCCACCACACTCGGTGCGTTCATTAGAGTTGGACTTTGGTTTTTGTGAAAGAAAGGTATAGATACATACTTCATTAAGTAACCATATCGGTGTAGACTTGAAGCGATTTGGGAAAGCCAAAAATGAAAATTCCTAGACAGGGAACGTGGTCTCCGAATGTGAGTCTCGCAATGTTTTGGGCCGTAATTACAATATTTTGCAGATCTATTGTTTCTAACGTTCTACTACAATTTTTAATAAGCTTCTTATCATTCACTACTATTTTTGTCGGTGATGCGTCATTGCAAAGCTGACCGAGATAGTATACGTTGTTTGCAGTAACTGTTTCATACAGTACGGAGAGCCACTTTTCTGAAATATAATGCGGAATAAACTGCTCGTAACTTGAAAACGGGAATAAAATCTTTCATAGCTATTCATGTGGCTGTATTGCTGTGGCGATGTGGAATATGGAATGAACTTCACTGGCTGTTTCAGTTCGACGGTAGTCCATTGCTGTGCAAGTGGATGGTGTCGTCTTTAATCCACTGTCATACAAGCACAGAAGGCTAATATTTGGGAAGGACTTATTCGTTCGAAAATCCAGTTCTTCTTTCACTGATACACAAGCAATTATGTCAGCAACTTCTAATCTAATAATTTCTTAAGTAACTTGTATCTTTTGGTTATTTTATTATTAGAAGTAATTTAATTTAGGTTGTTAATATTTCCCAATAAAGTGAATTATTTCATGTGTTCTTCATTCGAAATTGATTAAGTAAACAATAATTAAAGGGTTTGTAGTGTGTCATGCAATTAACCATGAATTTTTTTTTATATATGTAGCGTGTATATATGATCCCGTCAACTCCATTTATTAGAATCATCCAACATGTTCACTTTTAGATAAAATTATCAATTGCTTTCTTCAAAATTCAACAAAATACTTTCACTCGTGATCGTGCAATCCTGATACAGCATCTCCCAAAAAGTAATTGGACACCTATGAAGATAGATAATTCCGTACGTTAGTTGAAATATATGGCTGCCATGCCGCATGCCAGTGTAGAACCAATTGACTAGGAGATGGCAAGAGGTATAGAGAATAGGAATTCGGCTGTCATCTCAGGTGAAGTTTAAAAAATCCAAAACAACGGTTGCATACATTCTTCGTAAGTGGAAGATCGATGGATATGGTGCCAATGTTGCAGGTTCGGGGCAACCTCAAATTTTGACCGACAATCATATCAGAATTTTGAACCGTTAAATTGTCAAAAATGGGGTTCAACCCATGGCTACCACTTGACAGGTGTTTCGTTCGGTAATGGGGGTATCTACTTTCATTATAACATTTAGTACAGAGGTCCACTACCTGGATACTTCTGAAAAACAGCTGCACATTAGCGCCACATCACGATCAGCAATAAAGCTCGGCGACTCTGATAGTGTTGGAACATCTAAACTGAACGCTGGAGCAGTAAAAATAGGTTTTATGTGGTGATGAGTTGTGGGTTACATTATTCTAGTAGTTGTGGTGTCTACACGGGTAACGGCTTCTGTTGGAGTGTACGGCGCCAGCTATGAAAGTCGATGGAGGTGATGATGCCGAGCCTTCTCGTTGACTTTGGTGCAGGGCCAGTCGTGTTTGTCCACGGTAGCATGAACGCAGAGGCCTATTGCAACATTCTGAATAATTTAAAGCTCCAGACATTGTGGGATTTTTACTGAACGGACCCGTGTTACTTCCAGGATGACAATGCTAAATGCCATGATTGAAGGGCTACTATGTAGTGGTATGCCAAGATAAATGTTCTTCGATTGAACTTGCCCACACTTAGCCTCGACCGCCACACTATAGAATACGTTTGGAGCAAATTAAATCAATGGGTAAGGGCTCGTTAGTGGCGTCCAAAATCCATTGCTCAACGCTTGGAATGGTTTCAAGAGGAATGGCGACAACTCCCTTTGGGAGTCCTGCAGACAATCGTAGAGAGCATGCGAGAGAAGTTGGCTGCTGTTATAGCCACGAGAGATGACCCTACGCATTTCTAACTGTGTGATAATCACCTCAAAAGGTGCCTAGCTAACAGCAAGTTTAGATCGTTTTTTTTTTTTATTAATTTGGTGTTTAATAACAAATTTTTATTTCGATAGTAGTTAGTAGATTGTTATCACCTAATGGATATAAAATTGGCTGTCCCGTATAAATTAATTTATAAATTATCCTACAGTTTGACAAGGTGATTCAAACAAACTGATAAAAAAATTGTACCCGCAGATACAGTTTAACTCGTTGAATTTTTGTTTGATTCCAGAAAAAAGAAATTTCTCAAGTGCCATTTACTAACAGACTTGAAACAATAAAAGAAATATTCCATAACCTCCACACAATTCTTTTACTCAAAAACACATTTTTTTTTATTTTGGTTTCCCACTTGCTTTTCAGTATCCAATTTAGTACGTTTGGCAGATTTTCTACACAAGTGATATAATCCGTTTTTATCATCTCCTCTATGAGCGAAATAACCGCAGTAGAAAGTACTTACAAGATGGAAAAATACTGTCTACTCCTGAGCTCCATTAACCTCGAGAACAAGTCAAATCTGGTGGACTGTATGATGGGATCATATGTTGAAGTGTTTTCTTGTTCAGTTATCATACAATATGAGAACAGCCATGCTGCATTTCTCTTTTCTGCATATCTTTCTATAAAATACGGGGTACAGATGTTGAAATTCCGGCAGTTGCTAAAGATTTTCATCGATATAGTCGGACACAAGTTCTTTACTCATCACTTATACTTTCACGTTCTTTATGAAAACATCAGTCCTTACGGGGAAACTCAACTAAGGTCTAATCCCTCATCCATACAAACTTCAGCAAAGCTTTGTGAATTCCTGTCAGGTTATTATATCAGTCTTCATGTAAGAACTTTAGTACTTCATCATCACAGTTCCAGAAGCACCTGGCAGACGCCATTTCTAATTAATATTAAAAATAAAAATAAATATAATAAAAAATAAAGAACCATACTCTGCAAAACAGAAAAAAAAAAATCACATGCTCAATCCTCAAGTGTTAAACTACAACCAACCGCTACCCGATTGAGTCATTCGCTCCCCAGCATTGCTAAACTGTTCACCAATTATGAAATATCCCGCATAAAAGTAGAACATAAATGGTTCAGAAAATCATTTCTTTTTGATTCTGATGATAGTTTCATGTGCATAAACTCCGTTAATAGTAATAATAATGACCTGTTGACAGTTTTATACAGGCTGAATAAAATCCTCTGTTGTTAATTCCGAATCTAACGCGACCTGTTAAAGTGGAAAGAAAAAAAAGTTTATGCCAAAAATGAATGACGGGTTGAGTGTCTTAAACCTTAATTATATTTAGGAGTCGCCTTTCAGTTTTGACACCATATGAAAAAATTTCGTATTTTTTCATTTTTTATTTTCTTTAACACATATTTTAATGAAAAATTGTTTATTTTACTTAGCTAAATCTTCTATCCGCTACTAACAGCACGAAAAAATGTATGAAATTTTATTAACGCACTTGATTTAAAGCTTGGGGAAATTTCGATACCCTTCTTACCGAATTTAATTACTATCTTTCCCTTTTAAATTCTAAGAAGCTGAGGTTAGCTGTGATGTTAGTAGTGAGATCAAATTCATTAGAATCGTGGTCTCAGCATACTGTTGGAGTAAATTGCTTTGTATGAACTTCTCGAAAAAGAAATGAGCGGAAGAGGTTTATGGCTTTTTTTCCTGCAAACTGCTTGAGGTTGTTGCAGCCATTCAAGTATAAAGCTGCTCTAATTTATCTCTTGTTTCTCTATCATTCTAAAGTCCCCAAGATGCTAGTATTACGTAAACCGAATAATGTGTTTTACTTAGTAATACAAGATACCTCTCCACTGTGCTACTAAACTCACTTTAAGGGTAGATTGCTTTCCATTTACTGCAGCTAAACAATTCTCCTTCCCAAGAGAGCATATTTTCTGAAAGGAATCCTAACTAAGCACCGAGGCATTAAGTTTACAAATTAACAGGTTTTAGCTTGAAGTTTCCAGGAAAGATTTAACTCCATCTACATCAGTGTACTAAGGTTACATTTCTGGTACATCGTTCACGTTCTTGTCTTGATACATTAATATCCCGCTGCTACCATGTTAGATATTATATTGGAATTTTCAAGAAAATGCTGTACTTAAATTTTTAGATATGCAGCAAGCCTTCGCTGAATCTGAATACTATTTTCGCTTCACTTTTGTAGACAGAAGTACGTGTTACACTCCGTCAGCAATCTTTGTGATTTAAACATAGCGTATTTCTGTAAACCATTAAAGTGAAAATCTTCCAGCCCATCGTAGAAGACGACAACTTTTGAATTAATTCAAGATTACTTCTTTCTATTCCCCCATTATATATACAGTCGTTTTTTTTATCATTTTGAATTCACTGATCTCTCTCTCTCTCTCTCTCTCCCTTTATTTTTTTCTTTTTCTTTTTTACTTAAGCTTTACGCCTCGTCGACGTCGAGGTCATTAGTGGCGGGATGGGACTGGGTACAAGGAACGGGAAATAATTCGGCCATAGCGTTTTGAAGGAAGCATTCGCCTGGAGTGATTTGAGGAAACCATGGAAAACCCAAATCTGGATGCCCGGACGGGGATTCAAACACAATGTGAGGCCAGAGCGTTAACTGCTCACCCACCACGTTGAGTCATTCTGATCTCATTGAGGATAATTGAATAATTGAGCTAAATAACGTACTCGTATTTGAGATTAGCTGTACCCGCGACTTTGTCAATGTGACATTTGAGATTTGTTCTGTTAAGTAACGGATAAACTTGTGGCGCTCATTCGTCACGACTGTATGTTAATAATTATAAAATAATGTTTATATTTTTGTACTGCGAATTATAAATAAACAATACGAAGCATGTTGTGTATCTCTGAAAGCAAAGAGCATCCGGTCGATTCAGTGTGGAGGCAAAGGAATAATTATGAAGTTAAGAATGGAAACAGTTGTTTTATTTATTTATCTTATGACAAAATACACAATATATACAATATTAGAGAGTAAATAACAACGAGTCGTCCTAAAACAATCAGCAAGGCACTTAGAAATAAAATTTAAAGTTATCACACTTGGAATTACTTATTCCCTCGATGGTAATTTGAGGGATTCATAGAATATGACCAAGGGACTTTGTTGACTGGTTCTGAAAAGAATTGGTATTAAATGTCATTTGTTTATCATTGGCAGGAGATCCGCGAAGGAAGCTTGGGATGCCGTAAGAATAAGGCGGTGAATGAAACAGCAGAAATTGTTATACAATTTGTTGGATTGTAAATGGAAAGACCAACTGAATTGTATACATTTTTCACGGGTCTTCTGCCGGATTAGATCTTCTAGACACGACGTTTCGGCAGTCACCTCCGCTGCCTTCATCTGGTGAGCTGTCATCGCGAAGTAGCTGCCGCGACGGTTCGGCGCCGAATGTGTGCGCCTCGTGGTACTGGCTGGTATATAAGGGTATATAAGGAGGCAGTACCACGAGGCGCACACATTCGGTGCCGAACCGTCGCGGCAGCTACTTCGCGATGACAGCTCACCAGATGAAGGCAGCGGAGGTGACTGCCGAAACGTCGTGTCTAGAAGATCTAATCCGGCAGAAGACCCGTGAAGAATTCCTGTCTACCATACGCCGGGAAAAACTTAATTGTCACATGTATACATTTTGTTACAGCGGAGGACAAATAAGTCACGCAGTAGCGAAAATTACATTTAGTTTGTGATTAAGTATAAAAAGTTTTGAAATAAAAGTTGTATCTGTTTTAACTTACGAAGTTATTGATGAAAACGTAATTGACGAGTATTTGGAAGTAGTAAAGTATAAAACAATAGAAGGTAATAAAAACATTTTCTTTTAGATATTATAATAGGAAGAACCAAAGAGTTCTTCTGTAAATAAATAAGATGTTCCCATCATGGCTGGAAACGACAAAAACAACATACTAAAGTAAAAGTTATAATAATTAATTAATTATGATCCAACATGGAAAGCAGACGCTTGATTAATGCATTTGAAAATAAATACAGAAGAGTAATTTTTGTCTGGAAAATTTTGCTGATTTTTATCACATGTTGCGGTCAATACAGTAGGTTACAAATTGTCATTGAATTATTGGCCTGGGTAAGAAAAACAGAGGAACAAACTTTTTTTTTTTTTTTTTTTTTTTTTTTGCTCTTTATTGGATCTTCTCCTCTCCTTCTAAATTTAGATTGTATTTAAATGTTTCAAACACGCTTCTGTGAATCATTTGTTTTACTCACCCCTTGAAAATGCCACTACTTAGGAATATGGGTTGTAAAAAATACAGCAACCAGTCACTTAGGAATATTTTGTAGTTGTGGATGTCTCGTAACCACACTTCAATATTATTCACATAACTTCTATGCAAACAATATTTTGCCTGATGTATGTATGAATAGAAAAATTACATTATAAAATCCCTTGTGTAACAATAAAATTGAAGCGATGTTGTTGCAGGCCATGTTTCCACAGTTGCTTAATTAATTACTAGTTGAAAGAACACGCCAATGCAACTGTTTAGTTTATTTATTACTGCGTCGTACGCGTTTCACCTCTCATCGAGGCATCATCAGCGACGAATTATTTCCATTGGTTACTCTATATGAAAACGGATATGCGCAGCTGCATACCAGAGTAAAAAATGTAAATAATTCGTCGCTGATGATGCCTCGATGAGAGGGGAAACGCGTACGACGCAGCAATAAATAAACTAAACAGTTGCATTGGCGTGTTCTTTCAACTAGTAATAAAATTGATATTTAGCCACCGAGCGCGGCGGTGTAACGGATAGCGTTCTCGCCTCGCATTCGGGAGGACGGCGGTTCGATCCCCGTCCGGGCATCCAGATTTGGGTTTTCCATGGTTTCCCAAATCACTCCAGGCAAATGCCGGGATGCTTCCTTCAAGAGGCCATGGCCGAATTCCTTCCCATTCCTTGCCCCCATCCTTGCCCCACATCCTTTCCCGTCTCTAAAGACCTCGATGTTGAGAGACGTAAATACAATAATAAAAAAAAAAAAGATATTTAGCTTCTTTTTTTTTAACTGCTTTACGTCTCTCAACAGCGAGGTCTTTAGAGACGGGAAAGGATGTGGGGCGAGGAATGGGAAGGAATTCGGCCATGGCCTTTTTAAGGAAGCATCCCGGCATTTGCCTGGAGTGATTTGGGAAACCATGGAAAACCCAAATCTGGATGCCCGGACGGGGATTAGAACCGCCGTCCTCTCGAATGCGAGGCCAGAACGCTATCCGTTACACCACCACCACAAATCGCGTTCAACATTTCGACTGAAAGAAGGTTTGTGCTAGACAATATTAAATGGCCGAATTCTATTATGGAACAACTAAATAGCGAATCATTTTCTTATTTCTCAGCGTGTCGATGTCACATCAAAGCATAACGCAATCTGTTGCTAACATGGCGTATGTATAATCTCGTTGATACGTTTTGTTTTTGTTTATCCGTGCCCACACATTCAAAACTATCAAATTTTATATTTTGGCTTCTGTATCATGTACGAAATATGGCACTAATCAGAACGAAACGTATCCTATGTGGCGTTTCTTTGAAAGATGTCAATTGATATTTGCATGAGGCGCGTACACACGGACAAAAATTCCAATATTTACTGTTTTGGCTTCTGTATCGTCCAAATTTATGTCACCGATCTAGATGAAAAGTATGCTATACGTTAACTGATGACATAGGCTATCACTAAATGAAGTTTCGTTCAAATGTGTACATTAATTTTTGCGAGATACGTGCAGAGACAGACAAAAGATCTAATAAATAGTGCTCTGGCCTCAGTGTTATGGATAAGTTTGTAAGTAATCTAAATGAAAGGTATCCTGTATGTTGCTGGTGACGTAAGTTATCACAGGTTCATTAAAATCCGTTAATTACTTTTTGCGTGATGCGCGAACAAACAAACAGACAGAAAAAATTCAAAAATTTGTACGATTATGTCATTTTTATCATCAGTATCGTACACTGCTATTAGTATTTGGAAGTAAATGTTACGCACAGGCCTCCTATAATTACGGTTTCATGGTCTAAGGGCATTCACAGATGTGGATCTGTTAGCAAAAATCGTTGTTTGCCACATTTTCATACTAAACAGCGTACACCAATTCACCCCCCTCCCCCCCCCCCCCCTCCCTCCCCTTCCCCAACGACGCTCTGTTCTAGAGCAGTAATTCGATTTTAATTAAGTTTATTATAAGTTGAACGTGTCCGATCCATTAGAATACAATGCATTTTCTGAATTAAAAGCACATTCATACAGGAAAGTAATCGCAAAGCAGCTAGTAAATTCTGCGTTGCTTGGAACTTTCTCGCTTCGTTAAGAGAATTCAGCAGGCTATTCTCTACTGCGTCATTCTGTACAGGAAATTATATTAATTGTTCAGTAGAAAAAAATTCCACATTGTTCTCATATATATTGCTGCTGTTAACATTTATTATTTTTCCCCTATTTTTTTCTATTTCGTAATCATTGATATGATTATATTAAATAGTAATAAAGCAATGAAGATGATTTAATTACATACGATATACATACACGACATATAAATACGTACAGTACACATTATATTCATATATTTGTGTGTGTAGTGTTTCACTAGTCATGAGACGCTTCGGGTTATTAGAAAGGCTAAGACCGAGTGTAAAATAATATATCTTTTCCTGTTACTAATGATTTTTTCTCTACTTTCTCCTATCACGGTAATAACATAATACGAACAATTTCTGTTTTGAGATGTCAACAAACCACAAAGTTTTTCGCATACAGATACTTTCTTATTTCTGTGTTCCTTATGTAATTTGCGACAATTAATAAACCTACCACAACAATCATATTTATACCAAATTTCGTATTTAGCGGTCAAGTAACCGAATACTGAACTAATTAAACTTAAATACTACGTATTTAGTTTTAGATTCATATCAGCGTGTAGTCCATTTTTCCCATAAAAACTTATCGATTTGTAAGACCGTTAAAATTAAACAAAAAAAAAGCAAAACAACCAGACTTCTACCCATCTATGTTAATGGATCGGAGGTTAAGGCTCCGGTTTAACATTAACATGAACTTGGGTTCGATTCCCTGTTCAGCTATCCAGAATTCGATTTTCAATGGTTCCCAGAAATAATTGCAAGCGAATGTTGGATGAATTCCTTGAGACGATCGTAGTCAAATTTCTTCTAGTTCTTTGCCTCAAATGGAATATATATATATATATATATATATATATATATATATATATATATATATATATATATATATATGCGTTTTGTTAGTGCTTTTTGACAGTCTCCATATTTGATCGGATAGAAGAAGCTATATCATTTATAATGTTATTCGATGAATAGGTACCGAAATACATAATAATTTGAAGAAAGTAGTCATATTACCAATTATTTCCTCCTGTACGGCTTGTGGGGTGAACTTAAATATTGACTCCAGGTGTCACGAAGGTGTGGCCCACATTTTCTGGAATCGAGTAACTTGAATCCTCACACGCTGTCGCACCTTTCCGTGTCATATTCCCTGCAGCCCAACGGAGCGCTCTAACAAGAAGTGATTCCAGAACTTCCCGTCTCCTCGTTCCTGGAAAAAGGAGAACTGTATATCGGGGTCGGAGTCGTACTTTGTACTCCAGCTCCCTCCTTCAACTTATATTACCTAACAGTCAACTCGTTCAGTACCCACTTAAGCTGCACCTCACGACGAGTTTTCTTCATTCCGACACTCATTACGAAAACAGGCACATATTAAAAACTGTTTGCTCGTCACTAGATGAAATTTTTGTTTAGAACGATGTTAAAAGAACGCAGGTCTGCTACACGTGGAAGTCGTCTCCGTGGAGGGTGTCTGTTCTGATAGCGGATTCAGTGCACGTGGCAACGCATTCGGCTTGTGTCGTGCTGAGACTCTCAAGCGAAGTACGCAGCAGTTGTTTATATATCATGAAGAGCATTTCAGAGATATCTTTTTTCGACGGTAGAGAAGGCCCACGGGGGCAACGATCATTGTTATTTCATAGCTAGAGTTTGGTAACGGGGTCGGGGGTTAAAGGGGAGAAAGAAATGGGGGTTCAGGGCATTTGGACCGTTCGATCAAGAGACTCAACGCAATCGCGGAGAACTTCCAACGGGGATTTGGAAGGAAGGATCTCTTTGCTGTATAAATATCTTGTGTATGAGGGGCCGCCAGTAGAGGATTGGGCGGTTTTGCGGTCGCAAGTTGTTTTCCACAGCAGTGTCTTGCTGACCAAGTTTTGAGGGAAATTCCGGAAATAACAGTGCAGTCCCTTGTAAAAAAGGCAAAGCAAGAACTAATAGAAATTCACAGCATGTTCATATTTGTTTTAACCACGAATTTGGTAATAATAATTAAATTTAGCTAATTTGAACCAATCATTTTTCGTCAACGTTGCCGTAATTATCTATATGATCAATCCTATCATATTCGGCATTAACCATGTCTTCTTACAATTAAAAACACCTGCGCCAAAGCCAAGACTCGAACTGGTTACCAAGATGAAGGATTAATACATGGAGCCAGGCAGTCTGAAGTACGCAGATTTGATTCCTGGTTCGGTAGTTCTGATACCAATTCAGGCCATGTCCAAAATCCTGCACCATCTTTGCTCCTCAAGGTCATATGAC
>JARYHS010009186.1:170272681-170349145 GCA_031002005.1 Vandiemenella viatica | reverse complement strand
TAAAATTTTGACCTTATAATCCTCAATTGAAGTATGTTTTAAACCTCCTGTAATTTAACCCTTTGAAAGAAAAGTTTATTTTGCATAGTAGCATAAACTAACTATGGCATAATCGTTATCGCTCGTTTACTGAATGATCCTTTGTAATATATCTAGAGAGTGTAGCTACACAAACTAAAATTTAAGGTATTGGTCATTTGAACAAGCATTTATATGGTAATCTCGATTAACTCTCCAAACCCCTCGAATCATTCTATCATGGATAAAAGTGAACATACATATTTTATTTACTGTCCTGTAACTTTCAGGGGTGTTGAAATTTCTAGTAAGATAGGCACTGAGAATGTCCTTTTCATGTTGTTTAGGTTTAATAAATAACCCACCTAAATGACTCGATAATTGTGCAAGAAATGAAAAAGTAATCTATATCTGGATAGGAATCATTATCCGGTGATTGTCATTAACCTTTCATGTAAAAGTGGATGATCAATTAAAGAAAAAAAACACATTTTCCTTACGTCGTTGTACTTAGTAGTTTATCTGAGAGCGTTTTGCACCTTAATACTAGAAGAAAGGAGGCATCACCAAAAGAGTATATTTCACGCCATTCTGACTAAGGATCTTTTCAGTTTTCCTTCAACCTGCAGGCAACTGATTAAATAGTCACCAATTCCCCTCTCAAAAATGAGCGTTTTAAAACACATTGAAACACTAGGCACATACGATTTCCGAGTGACTCCACTTCTATTCCATAAAACGCTGTGTGCATTTTTTCTTCTAGTTTTGTGTTACATATTTTACCGTCTTGAACAGGAATATGACGCATACACTTAAGAAAATTAAACAGAGAATTTACGAATGTATATCTGTGGTTAAACCTGCCCACTTTAGATGTTATGTGCTGATTGGTTCATACACTTGGCATACTTTATTATTTTTGTGGTTAAATAAATACATTAAAAAACTTCTCTGTTGAATTACCTGCTGATATTAGTACTAGGGATGTAACAGATATCCGCATCCGAAAGTGCGGAATTATCGCGTGAAATCTGCATCCGCAATTTTTAATACGGATTATGGCGTATGTTTTGTTTACATTGCAATTCTTTTCTCTTTATACGAGATTCTGCCCATTGTCGCTTAGCTAACAACAATGTGGTTATTTCTTCTGACGATCTTGTAGTAACAATGAACAGAACTGTGTTATTACCTAAGCGACGAATTTACAAGTTTGAACTTGCATGTAAAGTAAAGCGACCTATTCACGATCCAACTTATAGGATATCGGTGTAGAATTACTGTAGGATGCGTTCACCCATTCACGCTAATAGAAGGGGTCCAACAAAATGTGCCAAGCAATCATTTCCACTCATACGTTCCCGCGGTACACCAAGTGCCCTTATTATGATTCCTCCAAAAGCTTCCTACAATATCCATAGCTCGGTTGACAGCAAGGACCCTTTTTGGTTGCCTGGGAGTCCAACAAAATCCAATACGTACTACCTATAGTTCTGTAACCGCTTTCACGGCCCATGAAGAGTTCTTTATCGTAAATCGGATCATCGTAGGTCCTACAAGTTGTACTGTGATTGCGCCACTAGAGCGATGGGAAAGCGAGTGGCGAGCACGTGGTGGGAGAGCGATAACGCTCTGGCCTCGCATTAGGGAGGGCGTGGGTTTGAATCCCCGTATGGGCATCCAGATTTGGGTTTTCCATTGCCGAATTCCTTCTCCCTTCTAGCCTCCATCCTTTCCCGGCTCTAAAGACCTCGACGTCGACGAGACGAATAGCCATAAGCAAAAAAAAAAAAAAGCGAGCACGGTGATTTGCGTTGGCGTCTCATTGAGTTTGACGCTTGAATTAGTCGCGCCACGAACTCTGCAAAGTTCATATGACAAAGATTGGTTTTTAGACGCGTGCGTAGTTATGTAAAAAATTTAATTCACATTTGAAATAATCCCACTTTTTTGTTGTTGAAAGATGAGGCAAAAAATAAATCAATATGTTAGTATTATATGAAAATATACTTTACTTATGACAAAAGATAAAATATATACCTATTTTTATTTTAAGTTTATTTTTTGTAAAATATTAAAATCTTAGTAATTATTTATTTATTTATCAACGTCCACTTCCGCAAAACATCTGGTGATTTCAGGCACTAAACATCCGCATCAGCATCCGCATCTGCAAAGGTGACCTCCGTTACAACTCTAATTAGTACACTGCAAACAGCTCCGTAACAATTCTTTTTTATATATAGTCAGTAGTATTTAAGCGTTTATATGAGCTCAGAACGGAATGAAAAAGCAGCTACTCGCATTTTCTATAGAATTTACTAAATCCATCGTATTATAGTCGATATATTAAAGGTATATGCCTTATCGAAAATATAATATACTCAGCCTGCATGCAGTATCCATGGATTGCGGATTAATGTTAGTGGTCTCAGGTTGCTGATTATTTTTTAACAATTTCGTATAACGATATCAAATTAATGCCATTCCAATATTTAACTGCGACCTTCGTCACCTGTCGCTGTAGGTGGAACACCTGTCCCAACCTCCAAAAAAAAGCCCAAACAACTTACGAACCTATGTACCATTTAGTAAATGGTCCAGCTCGGTCGCCAGTAACATTGTATGACGTTATAATGGCAAAACAACGTAAAACATCCTCCCAGAAATATGTTGAAACTTCCAATCTGTCGTTGTAGACAACTGAACAAATTTCATCGTACATAGGACCTCAAGATTTTCTTCTAAACATCATACTTGTAGAAAATGGTCAATAAATTTTGTCATACTGTTATTTGTATCTGTTTTTAATTCAAACTGTCATTCATAACTATAGTAGGTAAAAAAATAACATTGATAGTTACAGTATATGAAAATAGATTTTACATTTGTTATTCATTGGTTTTAATTCTGTTGACAGGCACTCCACTTACTTTCCAAGCACAATTGAATCGTCGCATTACCATCACTACCTGTTTTATCATTCCTTTAATTTGTATAAATGGTTCTCATCTGAGATAGTCACATGTTAGTGGGCTTTCTTAGGGGAATGTATAAGAGAAGGATTATTGCGTTTTTAAAATTTCTAAAAGTTCCACTCAAAACTGCTGTTAACAGTAGAATATGATAAGACTGTAATCATAGACCACAAGACCATAGAATCAGATTTGCTGCCGTTCGTAGTAAGGCTGTTTGCAGTACTGACAAAACCAAAACGCGTAGCTTTGGCGGTATATTTATTCCCTTCTCGGGATTTTTTAATGATTTCGCTGTGTGACCCGTAGATCAGGTCAGTGGTGTTTCTCCCCCGATATTCTGTTTAAAATCGATAGAATAAGGTATGTTTAACTTAATGCAGGTCTCTGTAGAATTCGCATCTGATTTGCGAGCTTCGGCCCTTCCCCACACGCCTTGTCGTTGTTGGGCGCGCCCGACCTTTGCCTCATTGTTCGGGTCGGCCTCAGCGCATTCCATGAATAATGCAGCCACCAGACACTGCCAGGAACGCCACGGCGTGGTTTGCAAGTCTCTGAATGTGAACTGATATCGCGCTGAGAAGGCACGTCGCTGCGTGAATTTCGGCGATCAGTAATATCTGCCCAGCATAGTTTCGCGATGGAGCTCTCGTGTTTCCCAGAAATTCGTTACGACAGTTGTAACAACATACTTCTTCGCTGTATAATGATTTTCAGGTTTCAGAAAAATTACAAAGTGAGTAGTCTGAAATTTAATGAGTGCTAAAATTTAAAGTCCACATATTTTCTAATCATTGAAATCTCGGTTAGAAAAAGATCTGGTATTTTCAGAAAAACAGTAGACAAAGTGTCTAATGCCTCATATGAAATTAATTAATTGTTTCGGCTGTGTTCATTCATTACATTTCCCCTCCTTTGACATCCTTTTGCCTGTAGTACCAATCAACCAGTTTCTTTCTTCTCTATACACCAAAAAAGAGAGATAATTGTATACTGTTTGTTACAGGCTTACTTAAATGTTCTAATTATTGTATAATTTTTTACACGTCGACATCTTTATTTATTTATTTTTGCTCTGAACATTTATCTCGACTCTTTTCTTCTTTGCCTTTCGAAAACATTTTTAGGGATGCTAGAAACAAATATCACCTCACAGCTAATTATAGCACATAATTTTCAGAAATATCAAAGTAAATTTGCGTTGATACTGTGGCTGATTAAAACAATGGCAACTCCTACACGTTATATAATTTATAGAAAAAAAATCATTGTTTTTCCAGGAACACCAATTGCAATATTTTATTTTTTAACCCGTTACTCTAAATTTCGGTGGGTAAACAGTATTTAGTTATAACCATCACTGCTAGTTTAACATGTTCCAGAATAAAGAGAAAATATAGAAGTATTTCAACTCAGTATTTCAGCTTTAGCGTTTTGATAGCAAGATAACCAGAATATTGTGATATGTAGATTGACGCAAATAGAAAATATAATGACGTTAAAATGCTGATCAATCAATGCCAGTTTTATAGATTCGTTTCTATAACCACTGGTTTACTTGATGATTTAGTTATTTAGTCAAAGAATCGCGTTGCACAACAGTACGCTACAGCGCGGATTTGTTCAGATGTTGTCAACTGTGAACTTTTATTTAATAAATATGCACCGTAAAACAAATTTTTCAAAGTATTTACTCCATTAAACTGATTCTGCTTAAATGTTAAACATTGTTTCTTTTTAATGCGTGTCAGGAAGATAAGAAACTCGAGACAATAAAAACAATACCAATTGAATTTTTTTTCATCAATGTTTTCGACTACTGTTTCGCGCTTTTTGTTTAATCGCATTTTCAATATACTTCTCCTCAATAATCTTTACTAAAACTTTAATCAATACCATGCAGTTCCTGCTGGTTCCACGATATATATTAATTTCCAGGAAAAATAGTGTAGTTAGAGGGAAATATAAGTATTTTAAAGATTATACCATCAAAACAATTGCTGAATGTAAGTAAATACTTAAATCGCATAATAAGAGCTGGCATTTTACAGGAAAGACCTAAACAAACAAAAACGTAACAAAATATTAAGGCGATACTATAAATACTATATAAAGTTTATTTTTTTAATTTGTTACCTTCCATAACCTCTTTCATTTACAGCGTTTATAACATTTCTTGCATGAACGGTATTATTAAATTAAATTAAAAATTATGTCTTTCATTTTTTACTGTAAAGCCTTCGCCGGTACTGATACTAGTAATATGCGAAACTGAAGTTAATGAAAAGAATCAACTAGAAATCCAATGGTAATGATCGCACTAGAACAAAGCAATACCATAAAGGTCTTTGACCTGTCATCATATTTTCTTACAGGTGAGAAAAATTTTCAGTTTATTTCGTTAATTCTGTACAATTGACAAAAAATTTACATGTTTCCCTTAAATTTCGAGAGAACAAGATTTAAGTGGTAAACTAATCACCTTGACTTTTATTCGAAACACTAAGAATCTAGTTTATCTGGATAAATAGTTGAACGTAAGATCAATTTTTTCACTTTTTCAATATACCTTTTATCAAGTAAACTTTTATTATCTTTAGTGAAACTATTTTAGGCACATTGAGACCCTAAATTCTGGCAAAACTGCTATGTTTCTTTCACAAAAACAAGAGTACAAAATGATTAAGGAAAGCGAGCAATACAAGTAATTAAGAGGAAATTAATCAATGTGAACTTCACAGGTGTTCTGCCGGATAGCGTCATAGAAACACAATGACAGCTGGCTCTGCTATTTTCTTCAGGTGCTGTAAGTTAGAAATAACCTCCTAGACTGGCGGTAACTTCTAGCTTACATCACCTGAAGCTTTCCACACCTGATGAAGACAGCAGAGCCAGCTGTCGAAACGTTGTGTTTTTATGACGCTATCAGGCTGAACACACGAGAAGCTTACATTGAATTAGTACGCCGGGAAAGTTTCCACTCACACATCAAGAGAAAATAAAGATAAAGAAACACTGTACCCATGAACAGCTATCATTCTATATACTTAGCACAAACAGCTTGCTTAAAGTAGATTAAACTGAACAAAAAATATTCCATACTGCAAAAGAAATAAAATTTATTAAAGAAGATTAGCTTGATAAATCAATGCTCTACTTAAAAACCTAAGGACATTCGATGCTCGCATCATTTAAATACTCCTATTCTGTCCATTGGTTGCTGAGAACCATTTTGCGACAACAGGTACGTTCATTGGAATAGTCTCGGCATAGGTCCCTGCCATGTAGGCACCACCGCAGCACACCGTTTGCGGTCAGACGACACGCACTACCGCCCGCAGGTGTTCCTACTGCAAGCTATCACCTCAGGTAATCTCAATGTTTTCCATCCAAAAAATCAATTTCAGTCAGTACTAAAGAAATTGTGAGATTGAATTCCGTACCCTCTATATTACGGGTAACTATAATTCCTCTAAAAATTTGGATTTGTACATTTTAGAGCACATTCTGCTTCCAATTTACCCAGAAACTTTATCGCGTTTCTGTAAATTTTCTTATGAATCAAGTCATAAGTACAGAGAAGTTGAATTACAAATTTTTGTCGCATGATATTCGATCTACGTTTCCCATTCTTTTCGTCTTTTTAAATCGTTTCTTTGTTGTTCAAGACGTTTTCATTAATAATTTTCTATAAATCTGTAGAATTTAAATGATATTCTTTACGTACTAATTATAATATTAACTGTAAATAATATTATACGATCTGACACGCACACACGAAAAAAAAAAGAAAGAAAGAAAAAAATACAGTTGTGTATACTGGTTCCAGAAACACAGTACTCTACGCATTCTATTTATGTTAAAATTCAGATTTTCGTCTTTTATGGGTGTTCAACATCTTTTAACTTTTATTATATCTGACATATTTAACGTCAGTCATACATCTGTAATTATTTTCTTAGCCTTGAAATTCAAAAGTTATTCAAGTGTTCCAGATAAGTGTATGTTTTAGTTAGCTTTTTGCTGATGGATATAGTAGATTAATCATGGCGCAGTGTAGATGAATTTGTTTACCGTTATTTGTCAACAAAATCTCTTTAAACATTTGGTACTACTTGAAAAAATAGTTATACAAACGCGATACACAAAGACAAAAGCCTTAAAGGCGCATTAGTGTCTTTTTCGTGTGTATTAGTTTTGACACTTCAATTTTCTGCTCTCAGTTTTACCACCTAGATTATATGTGAAGAAGTCCCAGCGCCACAACTATCAGCGATTATAAGTCGTTAAAGCTGTGTTGTTGACATTAAACTTTTTTTAACTGTTTAAATTTAGTAAATCTTAATAGATGTCTCAAGTTGATTGATGGTGTTATTTGTTGTTTAAGAAATTAATTTGAAATAATCAACAATAATTTTAGAAATATAACAAATGAACAGTGGCAAAAATTGAATTTTGGTGTATGTACTTTTTTGAAAAAGGAACCACATATTTCAGAGTTGAAGCGAAATTTATGGAAAAGTCCAGCATATGAAAGGAGAGCACCTGTACAGTGCAGACGAGGAAGAAACAGTTCAATGAAATGATAAGACTGGGTTTAGAAACGTTTATTCCAAAACAGAAAATAAAGAAAGTACGGAACCTAAGTAGTACAACAGGGAGGTGAGAATGATGAAAGGGCGAATGCAGGTAAGCAGTGATATTTCACAGCAAACATTAAAAAACCATGAAATCAAAAAGTACGAGCGTAGTAAAATTGTCACAGGGGTGTATACTAAACCTAAGTAAGTAGAAATTCCAGTCTTGTACATAATTAAACAAATTTTGAGGGAACGTTCGACACTAGTTTTTGTACATTAGATCTAACATGTTTACAGTATACATCGACGATAAAAATGAAAAATTGTCTTTAACTTTGAGGAAATTTTATTCATTACACTTGTCAGCGTACCATAAAGGGTAGGAAAAAACTGAATAATACAGTATTCACGTGAATATACACAAAAAAGAAGTTTTAAAATCATTATTTCACTGTATGTTACTTCACTAATTACGGGTCGTATCATCAAACTGGGTGCCAGTTTGTGTGAATTTATGTTGCTGTACATTAGCGGGTTAAATGACAACATTCGGATACTCATTTTTATGTTACTTCGTGCCACCGATGTGAAAACATTAGTGTTTACGATTTCTATCAAAGCGTGTAAAATTATTCATTCGTGGCAATTTTAGTCGTCATGAATTAATTTCATACGGGCATCATTAAAATACACCGGTAATATGGTGTAAGCCTAATCATACCGTTGTTAGGTAACGGTTTTTAACTTCTCATTTAATAATGCAGTATTTATAAATTAAATTAAAAAGTACGCTTTCCACATTAAAATCCTTCCTCCAATCATTAACCTCTTAAATATTTTTCTGATAATGGAGTCATGCGGGATAAAAAAGTTATTTACATAATATCAATTTATTCCCTCAACTGAAGAGCTGATTTCAGTCATCAGTGATTGGACAAATAGGAGTAGACTTTACTAGACTAGTAGTAAGTACTGGACAGCATCCAATAATTACTAGCAACGTGAAAATTGTTCACTTTGAAACGGCTAGTAATCAAAGTCTGCGCAACGAAGGACAAGGAGGTAAAAGTCCTTCGACAGAGAGATACTGAAAGAAAATAGTATATTGGTCAACTTCCCTTCCTCCACCCAGCACAACGAGGGGAAGATACACGATTGGTGAAAAATAAAACGGTTAAAAGGTGCGGCCTCTGTGGACAACTTTAAATTCAATTAAACTATTTTAGATTTTAAACACTCATAAAAGACGAAAATTAGCGTAATATCACCAGCCTTTTTTTTGTGTGTGTGTGTTTACGTTTCCTGATATTTGTAATAAACATTTAGGATTTATTATTTAAAATTATTTTAAAAAAATTAATATTTGGTGTAAAAAGATTGATAAGTTCGAAACTGGCAAAGTTAAATTGTTTGTTATTGTTGTAAGCCATTTCGTCTGCAGTTGTTTCTTAAACTAATGATTATTATTCAATAAGTACGCTACAGCAACAGTTACATAGCAACAGTTGAATTGGAGTACTTATTAAACAATAATTATTAGTTTAAATTGTCTGGTTTCCCGAGTTCTTCTTCGCATGGGTTATCGAAGTTTTTAAGCAGGATGTGAAATATTCAGAGTGCGTCGTATAGAGAGTAGTGGCAGAGTCGTGTTTGGCAGTACAGTACAGCAACATCATGTAGCCAATATTCAATCTAGTTTAACTTGTGGGGGAAACGATGAAGATTCATCACATAATTAGTACAGAGATAGTTACTTGAAATAACATCAACAATCAAGTTAAAATTAAGTAACATATAACACTTCTTGTAGCAAGTATTCGGATCGGATTTACTGTTATCAGTAAAAATATCAACGAACATTTTGAATAAAAAGAAGATATTTAAATTTTGTGTGTTAACGTTTTTACAGCAGCAACCTGGCATTTAATCAAGAAGTCATAATGATTTATTGTAATTGTATGGTGTCTTGTGTAGCCGATGGTAAATATCGACTCTTGGTAGTTTTTAATTATGGCTTTACGTCTCGTCGACGTAGAGGTCAATAGAGGCGGGATAGGACTGGGGACAAGGAATTTGGCCATGGCCTTTCGAAGGAAGCATCCCGGCATTCGCATGGAGTGATTTGGAGAAACTATTCAAAACCCAAATCTGGATGCCAGAACGAGGATTCCAACCGGTGTCCTCCCGAATGCGAGGCCAAAACGTTAACCGCTCACCCACCACTCTCGGTCCTTGTTAGGCATACGTGAAGTAACATCATGAATACTGGTTGGTAGTAATTGAGTAATTAACTCCCTGGTTAAGTATCTTACAAAATTCAGGAGCTGTGAGAGCATATAACAACAAAAAATTGTTAATAATTGTTCGAAACATTATATTCGCAATACCTCACTTTAATTAATAAGATTGTTATAAATATGTCTGAAACACCCGTGGTAGCTGAGCTTAACATGACCTTTCAGATTTCTACAACTAGTAAAATCTTTGAATATCACTTAAAATAAAGGATTTATAATAAAACTAGCTGTTACCCGCGATTTCGTAAGCGTGGAATTAGAATTTTATTGCTAGAATTGGATACAGAAAGATGTAAGTTACGCAAGTGTTACAGAAAATACGGAGTCAGGATAGTGTGAAGTGGAAGCCATCACCACACCATTCTACCATCGAACATGTCTCATGAAGACAGCTAGTTTGCAACATGTTTAAAAATAAAAAACTAACGTGGGGAGGGGGGTTAACTGATGGCATCTCGTCTTTCAGCTTGGTCTTGTGTTCCTCTGCAACATAAGCATCGGTTTCTTGGTTTCTCATAACCTTAGTTGCTCGTGCTCTGCTAGAGCTACACCTTAGGTCTGATTTACGCCTGCGAGACATGTCAAAAAAAAGAAGACAAAAATACAGATGGAAAAAACTTTTAGGTAGAAAAAATAATATTCTGCTGCAACGAAAAGCAACATCTATACTATATAATATATTATGTCTGTAAACGAAATTTCTGAACAGATCATACACTAACAGATCTGACAGACTGACCAATATAACATTGCAGACTTACAAATGTTATCCGTCTGTTTGGCACCATTCAGTTAGTTTAAAAAATTTAGTGACTAAAAATGTTATTTATCCCAAAAAAGTATTCTGTGTCGTTTCAAATGATACAAAGTATTTCCTTGTCAAATTTCATCATATATCAGTATAGTTTATTCTTCAAAAAGTAACAAAACAGACATAGTTACTTTCGCGTTTATAATATTATTGGTGTAGATCATACACAAACTGACTGCGAAAGAAACAAAGGCTGAGCGACTCCATTTGCTGAGAGATTCCTTTTGCCACATATTCCGCCCCTGTCTTGGCTGGATCTACAGTGTAACGTGGAATACGAACAACGAAATGTCCATGCTGGATCAAAAACAATTCTTAAAAATTCCTCCTCGCATTGCTATTTGGACCCGAACCTACAACTTCTGAAAGCAAGGGCCTTAATTACTGAGCCACCAGTCTATTCTTGGGCAGAGCGTAACAGATACTTACACATGATCTGCGTCTGCCTGTCTCCGTTCAGTTAGTTTTCAAAATTCCTTATTTATACAGCAAAAAGAATCATATGTCCATCCAAATGTCAAATAGTATCTCCTTATGAAATTTCATCCAGATCGGATAAGCCGTTTAGCCCTGAAAACGTAACAAACAAAGAGACAGAGTTAATTACGCATTTTTTATATTAGCATAGATTTCCGAAGCTATAACTTACTCCGACCGAGAACTGTTGATCAAGAAAAAATTTCGGATATTTCAGAATGTTACGAACATTATTGCAAGAATTATAGGGTAAACAAGAAATATCTCTGAAGTTTTTGATAAAGTAATCCTTAAAAAAATTCAAACGGAGCTGCTAATTACCATCCTGCCGGTTTTGCTGAGGTTTTTGAGTGATCTGTAATCTTTATCTATTTTGTCGTGTCCGTAACAAGGGCAGCCTGCCTCCCTTTCCAGGAAACGGCAGTGCGCCCACCTCCGTCTATTTTCGATCTTCCCGTGGCAAGAGCGTTCGACGTTGTGCTACTGCCGCTCAGTTCCTTTCCCCCAAGTCGCAGAATTTACCTTCAATTTCGTTTCGGTTACAATATGCGAATCCACTATCTTGGCCACCGTATCAAATAATGGTTTACTAGGCCAAGGGTCACCAAGTCATGTAATTCCGATCGTCAGCATAACTTTACTCGAAACATCTTAATCGATTTACTGACAAATTATAGTTTTACTGCCTTGAAACATGAAACATTTATCTTGAAGCCTTTTATTCTTGTGTCTCTCATACCTAAGCTACCAAACTCTTGTTGTTTTACAAATTCGGCTTACAGAAAAGATAGCTCTCTACAAGCGCAGAATCACTTGCTTTGCCAAGAAAATCCGTGAGGACCGCGAATGGCCTCACTGTAATATGATGTTTCATTTATTCGCGTGGGCAGGCAGCCCTCCAATCGAACACTTAAATTACCTCTTCTCGATTATGAACGCCGATTTCTGATTTTTCCGCTGTTGCTTACTAATTGTTAAAACTATACTGTGCCTCGGCTCCAAGCCGCTTCATTTCTCTACAAAAAAAACATCCTACTTTGCCCCTGTTCTCGAGTCCAATGGCTGGTAAAAGTATTGCCGAGTGTGTGACTTCGGGCTGTAAAACAATGTTAGCCTCCTTTCCCCAACTGTTACCACTTTGCTCACTCATTGAAAATAAATGCCCATGATTATACGTGTGATTACAATCCTTTTCCATCAACTCACCAAAATGAAACGAAATCCATGTCGAATGCAGAGCGCTGTTGACTTAATAGGCTGAGAAAAAATTGTCTCAAAATGGAACAAAAAAAAACCATAATTGATGATTCAGGGAACTTACGGCAGTCGATGACTTAACTAACGGAAATGAATTATCCACTACATTGGAAACAATGTAAGAAATTTTTATACTTCTAACATTACAACATATTTAGTCAGTAAAAATTATCCAAATAATAGACAAATTTTGTAAAATTACTTTCGAATTTCCCAAACGGTGACGCCTGTCTAATTTTTTAAATACCTTATCTCCATTTTCACTTCTATGGTAGTTACTTCAATCCATAAAATATTCTGCGGTCTATTGTTGTTGCAGTTAGAGCTCATTTTTATTGTAGCCTTCAATTGTTTCTACAGTACATTCAATAGAAATACAGTATTTGTAGGTTATATAATTTTTAACTTCGTTCATATTTATGTAACATATTTCAGCACATATTTGTATTACACAAATCTAAGGATCATATTCATTCACTATTGTAAAAACAATTTCTTCCTTAGAAATGACGAATTTAATAGGCTACAAAAAAATCTTTATAAAAGTTGAGTTTTTCAATCTTGCAACGTGCGTCCGTGCTTTTTCTGGATTCCGATAATGAGTGCTTGGCCGTTTGCACAGGATTAGTTTCGGTGGCAGTACAGTGAGCAAGATAGAGAGAGGGAGGTAGGGGGTGAGAATCAGCCAGTAGAGATAGAGGCAGCAACAGATGGGGGCTCGACTAATGACGACGACACGGAGCAGTGCAGTGCGCACAGACTACTTGGGGAGGCAGCCGGTTAACAGACGGCAGGTATAAAACCGAACGGCCGAGCAATATCCATAGCTCAGGTTGGCCGGGCTGCGCTCAGCTACGCTCGCAGGTGCGCTAACAAGCTGCAGGGGACTGCACGGCACACAGCGGTCCAGCTTACATCGTGGCGACGTGCGAAATTCTGTATCTAAGTAGCCAGATCAAGACCGATTTATATACCTTTTGTAATAGTCACGAAAAAGCCGAGTTGTTTCTGCACTCTTGTATTAAATTTTAGTGTGAATTATTCAACAATATATTGTAATTTGTCTCTGTAGTCGTGACACGGAATTAGTCCTGTAAAGGTCAAGGAGTCTATGAACAAATCAGCAAAAATTTCAACTTTCAGTAATGAGTGCGAAAAAATTCTAAAAAATTATACTTAACTTGCGGATAAGGTGATGTGCTTTTTTATTCGTAACATTACTATTTTTTTACAACTTAGAAACTAGTTTCCTTAAAAGTTTGAAATCAAAATACTTTTTTTCAATTTGAGCTACAGAAAAAGCAAAACAAATCATAAGAAATAACTTAAAATCAGGGCCGGATTAAGAAAGCGCGGGGCCCGTAGCAAATGTGAAGGGGAGGGGCCCTTGGTTTTCGCCGTCCGGGGGAATTGTAGAGATAAACAGAAAAGAAACAGGTCGCCGATCTAGCCTGATGGGGAGGCTATAGACACTCCTAGACGCGGGGCTCCCCTAGGATACCCGGGGCCCCCAAGAAGGCGCGGGGCCCGTAGCATTTGCTAACTCCTGCTACGTGGCTAATCCGGTACTGCTCAAAACCTTCTGAGTGAAAACCCGACTCATATGGATTCATTCATTTACCCATCTCTCTATCCGTCCATATCATGCACATAATTTATAAATCCATTAAACTTCTAAGTCCGTAATAGTTCACTACCGTAATTCTTACCAACCTTATCATGACTGTAACATAATTTTTTTAAAAAAAACACACACTTTGGTTGGTCATAATTTAAAAAAAACACACACACACACATTGGTTGGTGAAAGTAGTTGTAGGATATTTAGTTGGAAGGTGAAGAAAATATTTCTAGGTATCAAATGAAAGTTTGGCAACTCAACGATTACTTTTTCAATTGGTTTTTTGTGCTTGATTTATACGACCATATGAAAGACAGTTACGAAAAATATTTAGTTACATTTATTTATAAATAACCTGATACCATTTAAAAAAAAAAAGTTTGGTGTTTTTTCTTCTCTCTATGTGAAATCAATTTAATACACACGTTGTACAGTACGTGGGACGATTAGTGCATGATAGTTTCTCCCACTTGATAAGGCTAGTTTTTAATTATTTTTTCCATACTGATTTCGATTATTTCTTTAATAACGGTGTTCCTGAAAGTGCCTGGGGTGGATTCAACTTTGGTAAACTCAAACTGAACGATGTGTGAGGCTTTTTTTTAAATATGGCATTCGGTCTTTGCGACCATTTAGCCAGCTCCAATTTCTTCTTGTACCAACTGCTGCATGAGGACAGCACAAGACGAACACTTAATTAAAACCACCCATGGCCAAGGCCGGACTCGAACCGGCGGCCCTTGCAATGCCAGCCCAGCGTGCTAGCTCCTACACTGCCGGGACCGGCATGGGAGGCTTTCTTCTACGGCCGGTTTATAATTCCTCTCAGCAGATATGGTTGGTCGCATATCTCAGTCGGCACAGTTACTGATAAGACGCTGTACACGCGAGGCTTATTTACCAACAAAGCTGATAACGTTTTTTAGAAGTTGAACATCGAAGTTGGTAGCCAATGAGTACTAAGAGGAGACTATAGGCCATAGAAAATCTATTCTGGTGATGAGGCCTACAACGCGCAATCGGAACTCGTGCCTAGGGACACGGTATCGAATAACAGTACCGATACTGTTCTTATGAGCAGTATTGGAGATAAAAAGTATCTTACTCACTAAAGTATTGAAAAAAGTATTAACTTCTCCAGGTATCTTAAGAAAAGTATCGATGACATAATATTTTACAATTCATTAGCGGGGATTGATTTTTTTTATTTTATTATGTTTTTTTATTATTATTATTTTAAGGTTCAAGACGTGCATCTGCGCCATAATTTCAAATTTTAACCCTTTTTTTTATTTTAAAATCTTTCTATTGAATTTCCAGTATTGTTAAGATGATAAAATTTGCAGCAGTAAATCACGTTCCTTTTTGTACTCCTAATATGTGAAAAAATGCATTATAAATTGAAACAAGATTAAACTTAGACTCAGTTTTTATTTTAGTTATAAATCAAACCAACAGCAAATTCCATTATTCATTAAACTGTGGAATTAAGTAGTTAAAATTTTTACTAATTTTACACCTTTCTCTCTTTCTCCGTTCAGTCACTCAAAGACAAGAATTTATACAATCGTTCTGTCTGTGTTTTAAAATAAACGTTTGGTGGGGACTGACGTTCCTGGAACTGTCAGGTATTCATAGACAAATTTATACAAGTGAGGGAATACTTCTTTCATATCTTTTCACAGCTCCAATGGGTCAGTAGACAGTGGTGACATTGGTGCTGCTAAATAAAGAATCCTTTTCATTAGCCACAGTATACTGTAAAGGTGAGTCTGATGTTCGAATTCAACCTTTTTGTTTTGTATGTGCTAAGGTCTTGTGATGAATCCAAAATTCATACTCAGATATTGTGTCAATAGAAAAATCATTATTTGAATCACTGGGGAAGGTGACATTAGTGTTTCCAGCTGCTATATACCTTATAGTAAATATTGCCTTGGCTCTAGTGGGGGCATCATGGAAGTGAATTTTTTGAATCTAGGATCTAGCAAGATGATTAAACGATTAACTTCAATGTGCTCGAATCTGTTGTTAACGCACTCTCCATACAAACCAATGATGCGACAACTTTAATAGACAATGATAATATAACCTAACCCCTAAGTTTTCGAGTCGAGAGTTCGAGACTCCTTCCTTCCTTTTTAAAATAAGAACTAGGGAAATGTCAAAATTAAGTTCTCACAAAATTATTAATATTTAAAAACGTCGATTTCGTTCTTGTCTTAGGGGCCATACATCATACAGTCATGTCTGTTGTATTATATTTTCACTTTTTCTCTGAGTGGCATTGTAGTAATGTCACTAATTTTTCCACCTTTATTTTGGTATCGATACCTGCTCTAGAGTACTGATATGAGTAAAAGTATCGTATGAAAAGTATCGAGTGTAAAAGTATCGGTATCAAAAGAAAAGTACTCGATACCAAAAATTATAGATACTTTTCTATCGATACTCTTTCCGTGTCCCTATTCGTACTTCCTCAAATCTTGTCTTCTGTCATTGACACCTAAAACAAAAACAAACACTGGCTGGCGTACTTTGTACCATATTGCAAGTTAGTGGCTAATAACTTAATAAGTGAAGCTGATTTCAAATAAGGCATCTAAATTAATTTTGTTCCCACATTAAAATACTTGCATTTTATTGTAGATCATAGGCAGGAGTCTAAGGAACCCCGTGACTTTTACCTTTACCCATTATAATCTGATTTAGAATAACCCACAGGAGACAGAAACAGAATCTCTCACTAATCGTTGAAGCAACAAGACTAGAATAACTTAAATGAGATTTTCTTCAATAAAAAGCATTCAAAGGTATTTTAGAAGTTTGAGAAATAGTATTAAATACATAGCTAAACAGAGATGTAATACAAAAACCTGTACAAAGCAAAACAATGTCACCGTATTTTTTTTTTATTTGTATTATTGCTTAGCATTATTTTTGTTGCTAAATAAAAAAAATCTGTTGACAGTCAATTCCTAATGAGAAATATTCATTGTATATTGCAATAATATTAAAATTGTGCTGCAATAGAATGGAGAAAACTTGTAAGGAGGCATTCATGTCAAAAATTAATTTTTGTGCATTTTTTCCCCTTTTTTGTAAGTAAAATATGAAATGTCGTTAAGAATTGCGATAGATAAATCACAAAAAAATCGTATTACGCAACTGAATTCCTTTTTACAAAATCAAAACACGTGTCCTTCACAGTTCTGTTTAAGACAAATCAGGTACTAGCACAATTTCTTGAATCAGTAAATATAGGATGACGAATTCCATATTTCGCACGCATTAAAAGAAAATACCGTACGGACAGCCCAGATACTTATTTTTTATGTCTACCAGAAATCCATTATGTAACAACATACGTAAATATATTCTATTATTTGACACTAAGTTCGAAATTCTAATTGCATCACTACCAGCGAAGAAAACCTAAGAGAAGGGTAATGAGAACTACGTATATTGCTGAACTCAAAACCGTCATTTCTAAAAAACTTACCGCTGACCTTTAAATTTCATTCATAGCCAGTTCTGTCCACAAACGCAAATATCACAAAAGAACACAAGTAATTAATTTGCGGTTAGTAAATTTTTTACAGTCCCATTACCTTTTGTCGCTCCTTACAAACGCGACTGCAGGCTTTTAATTTACGTTACCTGAATATCAAGTAATAAAAAGAAAATTTCAGGGGCATGCAAACGTGTAATCTGCTTTCCCTGTGACCTGAATTAATTTCTTCATAATGAGAAGTTCTCTCAGGTTATGTAATTGGCAATAAACGCACCTCGTCCCCTTTCTAATTTTAATTTCTGCTTATTAATTCTCTTCGAACAGCTGAACGTGATTTTATTAAGTTTTTTAAATTTTTAATCCAATGTCTAACATACATGCAAGGCCTGTTTATAACAACAAACGCTTCTTTTGCTTTAGCAGAAACCCAAACTATTGTTTTAATGAAACTTCATTCCACAAAAATTCACAATAGCTTAAAAACTATAAAAATAGCATATAATGATAGTTTTTATAACATAAAAATACCCACTTTTCACAGGCGTAATTTTGCAAAATTGTAAAGAAAACCAGTTCATCCAGTGTACGAAGTGAATACATTAACTTGAAGCAGCCCTAAGGAAGTCCCAGGTTGGGATCGAAAGTTTGGTATCACGAGCAAAAAAACACACAGCGCCAAAGCCGAAGAACAGTAAGTGCAGTTTTTATAATCTTCAGTAATACTAGCAGGCAATACATATTCCTTACATGTGTTTTTAATTATTTAATGATGGTGAACACTTCATTTTGAAGTCATTAAATGCTATATGCAATGCTTACTACTTGTAGTTCTGTTATTTTGTGTTACCAACTACGAATTTTTTTCTGATGGTTTTACGCCTCGTCGACGTCAAGGTCATCAGGAACAGGAGAGAACTGGTAGCAATGAATGGGCAGTAATTGTTCCATGGCATTTAGAAGGAACTCTCCCAACCTATGCCTCCATTTATTTTTGGAAAACATGTAAAACTGAAACCAAGATGGCCAGACGGGAAACCAAATTCATATCCTCAGGAATTAAATACACTGAAGTTAACCACTCGTTCATAAGACTAGGTTGGTTAATTCAGTGGTCGTGCATACAATGTGCTACCTTTCAATACCAACTGACATGGATGCTTCATCTTGGAAGCAAGAATGTGTGCAAATCTGCAAATTGTGGTGCAAATTTTGCAAAGCAATAGAATATTATCTACACGGCAAGCAATTTTTTCTACTCGGATTGTATCCATTGCCAAATTTCGCTAAAAAATCTTTGTTCAAATGCTACACCAATTAGAAAAGCGAAAGTAATAAATGAACTAAATGAGAGTTTAGAAACATACTATTAAAATTAATTAATGTAGTGCCTTAAACTTCATAAGACTAGATGAAAATAACGTATTCAAACAAAGAAATTACGTCTAGAAGATAGACCCGTTATTTGTGATAAGGAAAAAAAATTAGATACATGTTAAATATTTAAAAAATAAATGATTAAAAGATGAAACCATCGTCAATTTGACATCGATATAGAGAAGAAAAGGTACTTAAATTCGGAATTGATACTGAAAGACAAGAGGAAACGTGAAGGAGAATCAAAGAAAACGGATATGTGCAGATTTAAATAAATTTCTTCTAGTGAATAACATATTGAAACGTGTTTCAGAGATCGCAATAAAAATATGTGGCCCATCTGCAATTAATACTGTGTAGAACGTTTTCTCCATTTTATGATATACGAGACAGCAAAACGTCACAGATAAATCATGCTAAACCAATGCCAAGAATGTAATGCCCTGATGGAACCGTAAATAACATACACAAAACGACAAAATTAGAATGTCTACACAGTCATATCATGATACAAATTGTAAAATTTCTTTGCCATGATATTAACTAAGGATTTAAGAAAGTCTTATCGCACTATTAACAAGAACCGGCAAAATGACTGTCGTAGCAGTTTGGAAAGTAAATTAATCTTTCAGTGCTCAAATTTATGTCATAAGAATTCACCATTAACATAAATATATGCATATTCTTTAATTGTACTGTGGAAATATTATGACTATACAAAGTTTTGATAATTAAATTCCTGCCAACCACTATACCTTACCAAGATCCTCCACCGCAAAGGTGCGATCCAGTCTTATAAAATTATTTCGTTTATGGTTCATCGATGCGATGCAGAAAGAAAATGATGCTATTATGTCCAATAAGGTTATTTTGGATGACAAATTACCTAACCATTAATCTTTATTTATTTATTTTTTTTTTTTTTTTTTTTTTTTTGTTTTTTTTTTTTTTTTTGCTATCATTCTCCATATTTTCCTATCTTGAGCTAACCTGTTCATCTCTAAATATCCCTTACAACCCAACTTCTCAACTACCTGCTTCATATATTCTAATCTTTGTCTTCCTCTACAGTTCTTACCGTTGACCCTCCACTAACAAATTAACCAATCCAGCATGTCTCAAAATATGACCTACCAGCCTGTCTCTTCTTTCTGTAAGCTTCTTCCACATAGTTCTTTACTCACTCATCATTTCCAAAACTCGTTCATTTCGTACTTTGTGTGTCCATTTAATTTTCACCATTCTTCTGTAGCACCACATTTCAAAAGCTTCAATTTTCTTTCTTTCTGGTATTCCTTAAGTCCATGTTTCGCTACCATAAAGTGCTGTGCTCCACACATAGAGTTTTAATAAGTTTTTTTCTAATTCCTAGATCAATATTTGAAACTAAAAGATTTCTCTTTTACATGAAGGCTCTTTTTGCTAGTGTTATTCTTATTTTAACATCATTCCTGCTTCTCAAGTAACAGAAGTCACTTACTTATCCTATTGCCTCAGATCCTATTTTTATAATTAATCTACTAGTATTGGTATCATTCTGCTACATTTCATCACATTTATCTTGCTTTGATTTACATTCAGTCCAAAATCTTCCTTCAGTATTTTGTTAATTCCATTCAATAACTTCTCAGTATCTTCAGCCAGTTCTACTAACAATGTCATCAGCAAATCGTAGCGTACTTATTTTTTTTCCATGAACACTTATGCCACATGACAATTTTTCTTCTACTTCCTTTATTGCTTCTTCTATATATAAGTTGAATATTAATGGGGATAGACTACAACCTTGTCTCACACACTTTTTAGCTGATGCGTGTCTCTCATGATTTTCTATTTTTGTTATAGCTACTTGATTCTTATACAGTTTATAAAGTATTCTTCCGTCTTGATATTTTATACCTAACTTCTTTAAAATTTTGAACTTGTTGTTCCTCCTAACATTATCAAAAGCTTTTTCTAAATCAACAAATGGCATGAAAGTATCTTTATATTATTTATCCGCCCTTCAAGTAATAATCTTAAAGCCAGAATTGCTTCCCTTGTACCGCGGAATTTCCTACACCTGATCTTCACCTATTATCTTTTCTATTACCCTTTCCATTCTTCTGTATATTATTCCGGTCAGTAAATTTGAAACATGTGATGTTAGACTAATGGTGCGATAATTCTCACATTTGTTGGCTTGTCTTTTCTTTCGAAGTGTGAAGATGATATTCTTATTAAAATCAGTTGGAATTTCTCCTGTTTCATAACTTTTTGATACTAATTTGAATAATCGTTTGATTCCTTCTTCTCCTAGGAATTCAAGAAGTTCTGCAGGGATCTCATCCATTTCAACTGTATTATTTGCTTTCAAGTAATTTAGAGCTCTATCAAATTCTGTCCTCAAAATGGGATCTCCCAAGTCATCAATTTCGATATCGCCTTCTTTTTCCATTACATTGTTCAAGTCTTATTGTTGCTCAATGTATTCATTCCATCGGTTTGTTCTATCGTCTGAGCCTAAAAGAGGTTTCCCATCGGCAGCTTTAACGTTTACACCTCTTTTTCTGTATCCATTTTTATTTTTTGCATTTCCTGTTTATTTGATTTCTAAATTTCCTGTATTGTTCTCTTCCTCCTTCATCCGGAGCATTTTTGTGCCTTCTCCTCTGATCCATCAGCTCCAAAATTTCTTCTGTGACCCAATGTTTTCGGCCGGCTTGTTCCCTAAAGCCTAATGTTTCTTTACCAGCTTTCAGTATTTCTCTCTTAAAAGCTTTTCATTCGTCCTCGGTCGAGTTGCTTTCAAAATTACTTCTTAGACCTAAGTCTACTATTTCTGAAATTTTTGCTCTCATGTTAGATTGTTTCAGTTTTATTCACTTCCAGTCTGTTCTGCTTATATTGCTTCCTTATTCGCTTGAATTTCAGCGCGCTCCTCATTACTATCAAATTATTGTCAGAGTCTGTGTCCACTCGTGGGTACGCTTTACAGTCTAGAACTCTATTCTTGAATCTCTGCTTGACCATGATATAATCTAGCTGATATCTGCCTGTATCCCCAGTACGTTTTCAGGTGTACATCTGTCTTGACTGGTTCTTTTTTTTTTTTTTTAAATGGTTTTGGCAGCTGAGGCCATACAGCCAGCTCAATGTGTTATATTAAAGCTTCCAGTGAATCAGTTAAATCCAGTGTTTATATAGTCTTCAAAGTGCGGACGCCACAGGACGGACAGGACACACACACAGACACACAATACTTAACATCCATGCCCGCGGCCGGATTCGAACCGGCGACCTTCGGCACGTGGAGCTAGCACTCTAGCCCCTACGCTACCGAGGCCGGCAGACTGGTTCTTAAACAGTGTGTTTGCAACAACTAGCTTATATCTTTCACAAAATTCTAACAACCTGTTTCCTAGCTCATTTCTTTTCTTCTAGACCAAAACTTCCTAAATTATGTCCTTCTTTTCCTTCTCCCAATACCGCACTTCAATCACCCATGATTATTAGATGTTCCTCCCCCTTCATATATTGTATTAATTGTTTAACAATACTATATCAAATTATAATAATACATCTACATATCAGATCAACATCAACTTGCAGTTGAACGCAACAAACTAAAACCGTGACAGTCTGAACGTGACTGAAATTCTTGTGTTAATGCGAAAGAATGTAACAGACGTTTTTCAAATTCCGTACATCATACTGTCTGACCTTATATATGATTGCGGTGGACAGAAACGGTACATCGAATTGCACCTCTGGCCTTGCAAATAAATTCTAACCAATGAATCTCTGCTCTCATCTCACGGTGGCCCAGATCCCAGCACAAATGTGCAATCTATCTTTTACGGCACACGTCAACATCGAACAGACGTCACTTGTTTCACTCGCTGCGGCCACAAATCCGTCAGCCGCAGCCAACACAGCGGCTCTTTGAGAGCCTGGGGCACTAGGTCAGACCACACACATTGCTTCACATCACCAAGGATTCTCTAAAAAGAAAAGGATAAAACTACGTCTGGGACGTGATAATAATTTTACTAGAGATCACTCACCAAGCTTAGTATAGCGGAGCACAATTTTTTTAAAAAAATTTACTTTTAATATACAAGATCAACACCTTGACCGAAGTTAGTAATGCCTGCTGCAGTGTCTGACGCTCGATTGCTTTGAACATTTGTGGTGTATATTATCGTTCGGGACGTAGCCAACAAGACATGAAAGAGGATGGTGCATGGTATTGTCTCAGATGCATCGTCACTAATCACAGATTGTGAAACAAAGACTTTGGTTAAATATCAATCGTATTCGCAATGGGTAGAAAATGAGGACATTCCACACCATTAATGGTACTTTACTTAAAATTGGGATATCAATTTATTCCGTCTACTAATCAAACAACACTGAACATAGAAACCATCGTAAACATCCGCACTCATTAAGACTATTCCCACTGGTGAATGGTAAGGAAAACACATTTCTTAAATCGCCAGAGGTGCTGCCACGTATAGCATATACCCGTGTTTTTGACAGATGGCTCCTTTCGTCTCGAACGCATAATTTGTATTTTACTTTCCATCATTCCCAGGACCGCATTTAAGCATAGGCTACATAGGCTGTAGCCTAGGGGCCCGCACCACGAAGGGGGGGGGGGGGGGTGCCCACACCACATAGAGGAACCCGCACCACCAAGTATTAGAGCTAAAAAAAAACAAGATTGCACATAAATTTTTTTGCGCTGAATTTCAAATTTTATCCCCAAGTCAGAGGGGCCACTGCCTCCAAGGGGGCCCGCGCCACATGTATAGCCTAAGGGCCCACGAAGCCTAAATGCGGCCCAGATCATTCTTACTCTTCCAAACAAACATAATTACTTGTATAATCACGTCATGCGCTGTTATCAACAATGGGTCCCCAGCGAAGCGAACAATACATCATTGTTAATACTGTAGGCAACAATCTAAGATTTTTTAACGGGGACTGGAGGGTGGACTGATAGTATGTAACAGTATGTCACATGCGGAACATTAGCTCCCTTCACCAGGGCCGGATTAAGACAGCGCGGGGCCCGTAGCAAATGTGAAGAAGGGGCCCTTGATTTTTGTCGTCCGGGGGAAAATTGTAGACGTACAAAAAAAAAAAGGGTCGCCCTTCTAGCCTAGGTGCGGAACCCCTTAGGGGGCGCGAGGCCCGTAACATTTGCTACCTCCTGCTACGTGGTTAATCCGGTACTGTCCTTCACGGAAGCAGTAGGCGCCTTAGTCACCGGACCACCGGACAAGGTGTTTCGTTTTATACGTTCAAAGAAGACTTGCAAATCACGTGCAACACTTTTTTACATCCAGCAATAAACTGTTAATTCTCACCGCAAGAGACCTGACTGGCAATCGGAAGTTCAATTGTTCGAATCCCGGGCACGTTAGGCATTTTTGGGGCTGAAACTAATATTTACATTTATCATTTCATTACTTTCTTCGTATGAAATTCGCTAGGACGCTCGCTCCGTGATTCTGATTCCACGTCAAACTGTAGATTCCCTTCACCCGGTAGGATTGCCGGGTTAGGTTGTGCTTGTAACAACGAAAGCGGTTTGCGTGGTAAATTGAAACTGAATCATTAGTCGACCAATGATGGCATAAGCATTTACTTTTTCCATTTTACTTTATAACAAATCTGGTTGTAATATCTGAGTTTGTGATTAAGTATAATGATGTCGGGGTTACTGAAGTACCTCATTAAATTGTTTAACCGAGTCATTAAAGGGTGTATAACTGCAGGCCTACCTAAACAGTAAATGGTTGCCTTCACAAGGATAAACTTTTAGAAAAGGACAAATTTGAGACAAAATGAATGACTATGCACTTCATCCTGCAGTGAAAGAAGACACTCTCCGACTGTACTAGCTCCCTCCCTGTTTTTCAGAAATTTCTTACCTTTTCTTCTGCGAAATATAGCATTTTGCACGCTTAAAATCAATGAATCTTCTTACCTTATCATACCATATCCGACTCTGGATGAAGGCGGTTATCATGGAGAATGTACGCTTCTTTGGGAACTTTCTTGGGGAGACGAAATGGGATGGTTCCCCGCTGCCTTCTCCAGAGAGTCTTCGCCCTTGTCATAGTATTTGACTGATGCACCATGCATTGTTAGATTTTTGTAAACAACATTGTGAGCTTTATATTTAAGGCACCAAACTTGAAACCGGCATCTTCATTCACAAGTAAATCAATAATTCATCACGACATTACAATAAAGAAAGTTTCGATCCGACGCAGTTCTTCATTTTTCGATGTGCTCAGCTACATATAACAGATACAGGAGAAGTTGTATCCTATTGTGGCCGTGCTTGTAGTTTCAACATGAAGTGGAGGAAAGCACCGGGCCCAGATGGAATTCCAGTAAGAGTATTTTCAGAATATGCGGCGGGAATCGGGCCATTTCTGTCTGATATATTCAGTAAATCATTAGAAGAGCGAAAAGTACCTTCAGACTGGAAAATCGCGCAAGTAATTTTCAAGAAAGGTGATCGAAGTGATCCTGGAAACTATCGTCCCATATCTATAACATCTGTTTGTAGTAGAGTTATGGAGCATATTATATGCTCCAACATTATGAAATTTGTAGACAATAATAATTTTCTTACAAAAAATCAACACGGATTTCGGAAGAAAAGATCATGTGAAACACAGCTGGCCCTATTTACACACGACGTAATTAAAGTTATTGATGCAGGTTCACAAGTAGATGCCATTTTTTTAGATTTTCAGAAAGCCTTTGACTCTGTGCCACACAACCACCTTTTAGCGAAACTACGAGCGTACGGTATATCGGATCAGCTTCGTGAATGGATAAAGGATTTTCTAACTGGTCGGTCGCAGTATGTCGTCGTTCAAGGAGAAAGTTCTTCTAATCTAGGTGTTACATCGGGGGTACCTCAAGGAAGTGTAATAGGACCACTTCTTTTCTTAATTTTTATAAACGATCTCGGAGACAAAGAGAAAAGCCTTTTTAGATTGTTTGCTGATCATGCGGTTATTTATAGGGAAGTAAGGAATTTGGCCGATTGCTTAGAAATTCAGCGTGATCTGGATATTATTTTGGCATGGTGCGCTGAGTGGCAACTTACGCTAAATTGTAAAAAGTGCAAGACAATGAGCATAACTAACAAAAAGAATCCAATTGTTCAGAAATACAGTTATTGATATGGTCGATTCTATGAAATATTTGGGAGTAACAGTACAAAGGAACATGAAATGGGACTTACACATTAATTCGTTAGTAGGTAGAGCTAATTCTAGGCTGCGATTCATAGGTCGAATATTGAAAAATTGTAATGAACAAACAAAGGAGATAGCGTACAAATCTCTTGTGCGTCCACATTTGGACTATTGTTGTGCCATTTGGGATCCGTTTCGTAAGGGGTTGATCGAAAGTATAGAGAAAGTACAGAGAAGAGCCGCTCGATTCGTGTCCGCTTGCTACAGTCCTTATGAAAGCGTCACAGAACTGATTAGTATACTAGGCTGGGAGTCTCTGGTAGATAGACGACGCACGTTCCGTTTAAACTTATTGGTAAACATGTGTACTCCCACTTTCACTCACGAGTGTAGTGAAATACTTCGTCCACCAACCTACTTGAGCCGGAATGACAGGAAAGATAAGATTAGAGAAATTAGGTGCCGCAATGATTCTTATATGAATTCTTTTTTCCCTCGTACCATTAGGGATTGGAATGCACAACAAAGAGATTAGCTTTGGTGCTGAGCACCCTCTGCCACCCACAATTTTTTGAATTGGCAGAGTGTATATGTAGATGAAGCTGAGTTCACCGAGCGGTAACTCTCTGGCCTCGCATTCGGAAGGACGATGGTTCGAATTCCAGTCCGGGTATCCAGATATGCGTTTTCCATGGTTTCCCAAAATCACTCCAGGTGAATGCCGGGATGCTTCCTTCAAAAGACCATGGCCGAATTCCTTCTCGTATCTTGTCCTAAATCTCATCCCGCCTCTAATGACCTCGACGTCTACAAGGCGTAAAGCTATAAGTACATAAAAAATGTTCACAATGATCTTTTTTCATATCTGTGAAACATTTCGTTTTCGTATGAGAAAGAGATAACCATGAACGGAGAAAAAGTTGATGATCGATTACATTAGCGTGTTAGTCTTATATCACGAAAAAGTCGTTTTACTTAATGAATAAGAAACATGATGAAGAGATTCGAGAGTCATAATGTTGGTGCCGCTCAACGCGCAGAAATCGGCAGTTTTTCTGATTCACTTGGTCTGAGTTTATGATTCCACAAAATTTCTTGCATTCTTCCTTATACAATACACCTTTATACATTGTTTTTTAGACAAGGCATGTTACTATATGTCGAATTAATTATTGATTGATTTAGTGAAAGCAAAGATAAGGTTTTGCAGACACCCAATGGTTAGGCGAATACGTCTTTGTTGTTTAATTTTAAATTTTTGTTTGATTTCGAGAATCAGCTTTTTAGTTGTGTACACTCATAGGTGATTTTGATCATTCTTCAATGTATGTATTTTATTCTTTCTTTCCTTCAATTGTAAATATTCATGCAGCTGCCTTGTTTTGTCCCTGGTCTGCAATGTTCACTAATTTATTCAGTTTTCAGCGTTTCTCATATTACAAAGCTCTATACCTATATTTACTACATACTTCTGATTTGATTAATAATTCTTCTTTAACATTTTCTGTCGTTGGCTCTGATTTATGCATCACGATTTCGCAGAAAGGTCACGCTATACTTCTAATGCATTCACGTGGAAACTTCATACCGCGTGTTCTATACACAGGTCAGTTTGTTTATTTAATAACCAATAGCTACATAATAATTAGTATACGATTAGTAAAACTATATCCATTTTGTGCTTCAAAGACATAATATCAATGTTGTCCCAAAACGTTTCCCTACCGAACTCATTAGCATTCAGCAAATTCCAAAGATGAAACCTCAATATAGAACAAAAGCTTATTCGACGTGGAAATGTCTGATTGTGAAATGTGTGCTATCAGCAACTATAGATTTCTAATAACTATCCCCATGAAGGACAAAAATAATACAGTGCAAGAACAAAACAAAATAGCAAATTAATTATGACGATATATCCAACAAACCCCACACATTATTTTCTGGCATAATCTATAAAAATTACACAAATTATGAATCAGATTCTAATGTCTCATAAAGAAAATAAAAAGATTATTTTAATAACTACTGCAAACAGATACAATTTACTCATTTTATTCACCGTAAACCTACTATTGTAGCTTTTATCATTACTTACTTATGACTCATACATATAATAATATTAAAATAAATCGGAAACAAAACATTCGCAACCTTACACCAAGAAGTCAGTTCTCTCCACTCATTCCTCAAATGGCAAATAGTTTACCGGTTTATTTCTGTCTCATTATCACCTCATAAACTCATTAAACAATTAAAACCTAAAAATTCTTCCAGCTATGACAATATTTCAAGTAAATTACTGAAAAGATGTTCAGACTGTATCAGTCATGTACTTGCTCACATTTGTAATGAATCCTTAATACAAGGTGTTTTTCCCGATAGACTAAAATATGCTGTTGTAAAACCATTATTTAAAAAAGGAGAAGTAACATGTGTAGACAACTATCGTCCCATTTCATTACTTTCAACATTCTCAAAGGTTTTTGAAAAAGTCATGTATAGTAAAGTAATAAAACATGTTACACACTATAATATCCTCACTAATTCACAATTTGGGTTCAAAAAAGGATCATCCATAGAAATGGCTATATATTCATTTTTAAATAACACATTTGAGGAACTGAATAATAAAATGAATCCTGTAGGAATATTTTGTGATCTTGCAAAAGCATTTGAGTGTGTAAATCATGAATTACTTTTGAAAAAAATGGAATACTATGGTATTTTTGGGACCGCAGGTAAATGGTTTAAATCATACATTGAAAGCCGAATGCAAAAAGTTTCAATTTTTTATTATAAAATAAGTAAAGATGCTTCATCAGACTGGGAGAAAATAAAACATGGAATTCCACAAGGCTCTGTCTTAGGTCCTCTACTCTTTCTGTTATACATCAATGATCTTCCTGGAAATTTATCCGACAAAGTTAAGAGTGTTTTATTTGCAGATGACACTAACCTGACTGTGCGTAAAACACCAAACAGTGCTATAGAATTAATGTAAATGAAGTACTTAGAGTAGTAGCAAATTGGTTTAAGGCAAATTCATTAAAATTAAATTTTGAAAAAACACATTATATTAGGTTTAAAACAAAAAACTATGCACAGCCAGATATATGTATAAACTATAAAAACAACACAGTCTTAGAAACAGAGAGTATAAAATTTCTTGGTATTAAAATAAATCAGAAACTCTGTTGGCATGATCATATCACTACACTACTGACAAAGTTAAGTAGTGCCACCTTCGCAATACGAACACTTTCTCTAACAGCAGATCTAGAATTAATGAAACAGGTGTACTCCTCATATTTTCATTCAGTAATGTCATATGGCATAATTTTTTGGGGAAACTCTTCACAAAGTAAAAAAGTTTTCATAGCACAGAAAAGAGCTATTAGGTTTCTGTGTAGGGTAAAACCAAGAACTTCTTGCAGACAACTCTTTAAGAAACACAATATTCTTACAATGTATTCTCAGTATATATATTCTCTCATGAGCTTTGTCATAGAAAATTTTAACCTGTTTACACCTAATTCACAGGTACACAGTTTCAATACAAGAAACAGGAATAAAACACAAACATCTCTGTCATTAGTACAAAGAGGAGTTAATTATTCTGGGAGACATCTGATTAATAAACTACCTAATCGTATAAAACAGCTTTCAGATAATAAAGATGTATTCAAACAAAAACTTAGAGATTATCTTATTGGCAACTCCTTCTACTCCATTCAAGAATTTGAAGAAAATAATTAATTGTACTCATTATGATGTTTGCAGAACTCAGTTGCAAAAATGTATGTTTATTATTATTTCTTGTATTTGTAAAATATGTATATATATATATATTTACTATGGTATGACTCATATTATGTGTATATGTATCAACAATGACATGTTTCACATCCCAGAGGTACTTCCTCAGCAGGGATCCATGGAACAAGATTGATAAATAAAATAATAAATAAAATAACCTCAAATAATCAAACGTTTTGCGGGATCACATTTTGTTAATTGTGGGATATGAACCTAACTCAAAGTCTAACCGATCATACGTCGGCTAGTAACCCAACACACATATTTTTCATGGTGACAGCAGAAGAAAATAATAGATTTTTGTGTTATTTGAAGGTGATAACTATTTGCAAAAACATTTTGTAGAAATGTTATGGTTTATACATCAGGTAATAATTACTTAGATCCTGAAAATAAACATATGTTTTAAAAACACTTTTATAGGTAAAGAAAACGATAATTTTCGTTTACTAACCCAATTATGACACAGTTTCAGTGTTTTATTACCACAACACGAATCGATTGATTTTAATAACAACCAATATCTCAACAATATTTTCTAAAAACACAGTTCTCTCTGATTTAACAAATACTGAGTTTCATTCTGATATTAACTACAGCCGTTTTTTATTTGTTCCTATGTTCATTTAACGTAATTTCAATTTTCCTAAGTTAATAGATTTAAACCAATTTATTACTGGTAACACATGATACAAGCTACATGTATTTCAGTGGTAGGCAACAGAACAAAATGAATCCCAATCTGTACAACGTGTCTGAACAACAATACTAATAAAATGCTAAGCTTGATCATTGTATCATCGTGTCCGTCACGTTGACTTCCAAATGTGAAGAAATGATTGCCAGAGAACTGTAAGAAAGTAGGTATTTCGTTTAAATCAACATAATAACTATTGGTTGCTTTTTGTTTATTTATATGTAGATTTTTTGTTATATTTTCTGATCGATGATATAGTAAGATAAGAAATATATGGCGATGCAGAGACTGTATAAATGCGAGTGCATTGGAACATTTCATTTAGAGCAGTAATGTTATCATTTTTCTTTACAGCAAATGTAAGGAATTATTTAAATTTTTCAAAAGATGATCATGAGCGCCATGTTGTTGAAACCATTACTTGGTTTGAATTAAAGTAGTCCCACATTAATCGTGATCTCTGAGACCTAGAACACAATTAAAACTAGTATTACAGGTCACAACGTCAGTTGTTAAGACTTATTATTAATTTCCTTTCCATTCACTGATGCCATATTGCTGAGGTCATTATTTCAGCCGCATGTAAGAAGTTCCAGAAGTGTCTTGATTTTCAGTGACAATATTAGCGGAGTTTGGGGTTGTTTGAAACACATCCTAGACAAGGATGGCAATTGAATCTTTTTACTACAGTGTAAGGCACAATCAATAGGTCAGAACGATATTTTATAACTGAATTTGTCTAAGTAACTGCGAATTAATGACTTTCTAGAACACTCCATTCATCCTAACATTTTTGATTGGCTTTAGTGGATATTGTGATGAACATAAATAGGCTGTAGAAAATAAGAAAAATTGATTATTGTTTAAAGTAACCTTTAAGCGATAAATATGAAATTGAGATTCATTTGATTGTGAAAATTCACATTGTTAGGTTCGAAAAAAAGAAATGAAGCCACAGTATACATCTTAGCCGTGAATATTTTTCGCTTGTATTAAATTTGACTCGTAGAACTTGAAAACACAAATCAGAGCGTTTTAAATTGGTTAACTTTGTGGGCAGGTCGCAGTACCTTTAATTAAAGGTTCCGCAACTTTACCACTCTGTGTCCGATGGAGCAGGCTGTGGTTATCGATCGAATCCTCTTCATCTCGTTTTGTTCTGCTTGTTAGGTAACCTCGTTTCGTGTGCAGTTAAAGTAAGCAATGCTTTTAGTTCCCAGCCTTTGATGAGAGAGGTTTCAAAATTAAAAATTTTACTTTGTTTCATTGACCATAATAAGAGGTTGTAGATAGTAGATCTTAACTGGCGTGAAATAATTGCGTCGATGTTGACAATCATCAGCTCAAAGTTGAAAGTTGTTCCATTATTTTCCAAAAACCGAAAGTGAATTCTAGTCCCAACTTAACAATTTTTTTTTTAACTGTTTAACGACTCTCAACAGCGAGGTCTTTAGAGACGGGAAAGGAGGGGGGGCAAGGAATGGGAAGGAATTCGGCCGGCCATGGCCTTTTGAAGGAAGCCTTCCGGCATTTGCCTGGAGTGATTTTGGAAACCATGTAAAATCCAATACTGGATGCCCGGACGCTAACCGTTACACAACCACTTTCGGTGTTTCGTTTTCTAAATCTTTTCTTAACCAGTTCTATGTGTTACAATAGTCAGCCATTCAAACAATGGTGACGCAATCACACTTGCAAGGCCGAAGTGTGAAAAGCAAATAATGATCACATTATGGAATAATTTTACAGCAAAGTACCTATCAAATCGTGCAACAAATGCCGAAGCATGTATATAAAATTTTACGAACCGCTAACAAGTGAACAAAATACTAAAAATATCTATCTAAATAATACGAAAATAGTCTCCTCATGGAGTTCGCAACCAAATAAATATACAACGTACTTCTTTATAACCATGTAAGTAATTCGACACAATCGTCGAATCAGCCTACTTTCAGATCAGGGAGAATAATGTATGCTAAGACGAACTTGTTTCTGGGCAAGTTAACCACTTTATGTTATTATCTCATGCTTGATACTCATGCTTAAACCACAGCCCTTATTTTGCATGTTCGCCGTTTTCAAGTAAACAATATCTCAAAAACTTAGGTCCACATTCTGGTGCCTGTTACAGAATATTAGCTACCTATATAGCATAAGTAAAAATACCTGAGTATCTTTGGTCGTTTCTAAATTTACTTACATTCACAGTTTCCCATAAACCGAAGCGATAGTTAAATAGAATAAGAATTATATATAATGAATAATGTTGATGAAACTTCATACGTTCGGTTGTTTTTAGCTGAATAGTCTTATTTGTATTAGTTAGAGCACGCAATATGTTTAAGAAGTATTGTTCCAAATACTAGAGTTACAAAAACCTGACCATTAACAACTGAAAAACTTCTCAGCTATTCCACCACTGTGAGTCTAAAATAATGCTGACCAGACTGTCAGAAGTAGCAGCATTGTGGAATACTGCATGGATCTCACTAAACAGTTACACTAGTTCGCAATGTGGTTAATGCAGGTTAAATCACGTAACCTCATCAATACGTTACTCATACCTGCACGGAATCCAGGTCCGCCTATCGTACCTGCTACACATGCAGGGGTTTTGCTCAAATGAACTGCCCACCAGCAGACCATCCAGATTGGCCTCGTTCGGACAGAGAGGCAGTTGTCACAGTTTAGAGGCAACGCCGTCGAGATAGCAGCGGTGCTCGTAGCTACCCTGTCCCCTGGACCGACAGATGACAGTCATGCCATCACCGCGACCTCTCTCGCCAAAGATATTACTCCAGCATCGTGATTACTCCTAGCTGCGTAGGCAGAACGGCCATGCAGCTATTCCACGCGCTGCGCACAAATTGAAGCTGACTACTCGAGATAACCACGGGCTTTAGATAACAGAACAGTGTTCTAGTTTCCCCCTGACAGCGATACAGTTTCAAGAACAATGTTATATAAAGCGTTCTGTAGATATAGTAAGTTCGCCAAACAAAACAAACCTTTTTTTTTTTGTTAAACCCTATAAGGTAGAAACTGCCCAACTCACAATTGGATACTGAGCTTTATTATTTCTTATAAACATGATTTTCTCTTATTTTTCCATTAAAAACTATGTACGATAAAGTCACGTTGTGAACAGAACTGCTTGAATCATTTTCCAGTATTAACAGCCTTATTTTATGGATACTCCACTGTTTCTAGTGATATTACTGTGTCATTATCGTCAATTATTGGTTCTTAATAACTAGCCTTAAAGCTCGTCAAAAATTACGGGCCTAACGTAGTGTTGTGGCAGTTAATTTCTTTGCAGTTGCTTAAATAAATAGAATTGTTGTAAAACAAAACTCAATGTAATTTTTCGTCACTTGTACTGTATCAAAAAGTTTCAGTTGTCAACTTAGTCCAGGTTGCATTTCAGCCAAACCACAATCTCAACTAAAATTGCCGCTAGAAAATCAATTCTTCAATCAGACGCGAATTAATACATTCCCTGTATCGCATGTCACTGTCATTAAGCATCGCGATATAAACGAGGACGGTGAAATTATTCCCTGGTTCCAAATCCAGAACTGAATCCCATACCATTAGAGCCCGCTATCTGATGATCTCTAGGATTAGGTTTTATGAGCGGTAAAATAACTGAAGTGTGGTGCTAACAATAAGATGCCCACTCTTGTATGCTCAGGTACTGCAGGATTTCAATAGAGCTGTCAATAAACCTTCAACAATACATTAAGAAAAAATAAAAATGAAATTACAAATGACACCGTATTCAGCATTTTGATCATTGTGCCACTGTATAGCATGTAGATTTTTTATTCTGGATTGTAAAGGAGATAACACATTTAGATATTACGTCCGGTTTATTCATATTTGTTGCAAGTAGAAACAGAAAAAAAATTTACACACTTTATTTATTGGACTACTCGTTTTACTCAGGGTGTTTGGTTAGCATGAGTATTAATTTTCTTTGGCAGTTGCGTCGCCTGAACAAGGATTTCATAGCAGATCAGACCCATTTGCTTCCAAAATTTGCTGCATTGCATCCATTGTTATTCGTCTAGGAATGAGATGTTGCAGCCTAAAAAAATTACTTCGAAACTCATAAACTATGAGGTTGTAAGGTAGAAACTGTACATTATCTATAGAAGATAATGTACAGTTTCTACCTCTGACCTGATAGTGACAATTGCGTTCACCCTTATGAGAGGTGAGATAGAGTAACATGTGAATTAATTATAAACTCGTTTTACTTACCGACTAAACGATCTGAAGAAACATTTAGTTTACTTGATATATTTTTCTCGGGCTTCCAGCAGTGTTAAGATGTCACAATTGTGGGACGTTTCGAAGGCGTCCTTCTCTGCCTTCATTCTCAACCAAATGTCAATGATTAACTGTTTATTCAGCCGCTGCTACGGAAACGGTGGAAGACAAAAACCAACACAACGCGCTTACGTCATCCGCTCTTCTGCTCGTTACCGACGCGAAACTGTTACAGAATTTTAATAACTGGGTTCCAGGCCGCACTGAGTTGATAACCAGTGTCCCTGTTGACTAATAAATCAGTTGATCTCATTTCTACAGCCTCTGTAATAACGTTGACCCGGGCTAAAATTGTTGTTTTTTCAAATTCAAAAGTGTGACCCTCTTGCACACTATGTTCGGCCACCGCAGATTTTTCTTCTTGCCCAAGACGAACATTTGTGGCGTGCTCTACACATCGCTGCACAATGCATTACGATCGTACATTTAGTTTACTTCTATTTTAACAGTTCTCATACTAACGATATTCTGTGTGAGGTAATTACGGATCTGGTTAAGTAACTTATCACTAAGTGATGGTACAGTCTCTGTACTGAGTGCTTCTAGCGGGAGCCGCGGCATTCCGGCGGCAAGCATGATCTGTGCATCAGTATATCGCCTGGGGAAAGCTGTCATAAATCCCCGCTCCCCTAAGACCGACATCTGTTGCGTCTCAGAGTTGCTAATTACTGTGCTCTGTCAGCGTGATGCGGCCTCTAATGCAGTTAACGAGAAGTGACACTCCAGAGAGCTCAGCCGAACGCAGCTCCCACGTGCCTAGTACTGAGGACGTTGGCGCCTGCTTCGTAGTGTCTGACAGCAAAACATAACGAACTCCTGAACTCAAGATTAGAAACGTCGAAAACAAATGGTGTTTTGGAGTAGGAAATCGATCAGTTAATCAAAGCAAATATTTCTTTAGTAGCAAGATCAGGGACTACGAAAAGAGAATGAATTCGTGAAAAACTGGTGCAAAACAAGTTTCTGAAGCTTCATATAAGTATTAAAACACAACAGAATGCAAGGATCACAGACACTAAGAGAAAAATTTCTCATTCACGAAGAGAAGGCTAAAAATGCTATTATTGTTAAATTATATATTTACTTCTGAAATATGGTTGTATTACACATAGTACAAATTCTATTCGACTGTATGTACAAGACATTTTCGACGTAATCATAGGACAGAATGGCTACAGTACCTTCTTCTGACAGATGCTAACTGATAATTATTTTAACTGCGTTTGATCCAAAGAATTGTAGATCAGTGCCAAAACATTACTTTTAGTTTTTGAGTTCGATCACCCCACTGGAAACATCTACCGAGCCTTGTGAGTCGGTGACAACGCTCGAATCTTTCATTTGGAGAATACTTCTTAAACCCTAGGCCGGCAATCTAATTTTCGGTTTTCCAATATTTTCACAAAATCGTTCCAGGTGGACGCCGGGATGGTTACTTCAAGAGGCCATGGCCGAATGCCTCTCCATTCCTTGGCCCCATCCTCTCCCAGCTCTAATGACCTCGACGTCGACGAGCCGTAAAGCGTGCAACAAAACAAAATAGAAACACTTATATACATCTGTTATACGACTTACTTTTCTTTGATTGCGTGTTTATTTAAATTTGTGCATTTTGGTGGAAACAACAACTTTTATGTTAGAGGATGAGAGACAGCGATGCTTTATTTCTCGAAGTACCGACCCCTGCTCGTCGGAAGTTACTTCCCACCTGGATAGCCCTATAAGGCACGTAGTCTCACCTCTTTATACTGAGCCGGAGATTGAATGCGGATCTCGTCAGCAACACTTAATCGAGTGAAAGTTTAATTAAGGCAATCTCGCTGGAGAGGCGATTGTGCCCTGGGTAACGGCGGCCATATCAGGCATAGCGCTTCCTTCATGTCTCCCTGGAAACGTACAGGTAATGGCACCAGGGGCAGAGCATAGTGGAAAAGGAACTTCCTTCAAAATGTTACTCCTGCTTTTACAACAGTTCCGCTAAAACTGTTTCGTCCCATCCGGCTGTCGTTGTTTAGAAAAAAGTGATCAGAATTCTACAGAAGGTTTTCACCAATCACAACTTTAACGTTTTACTACATATCAATCGTGTTATGAAATCTAATATCAACTACATTCTAGGTTTCTCACCCAAAGACTTCATTCTGAGGCCGATAATTATGAACAAGTCTGTGTACGTAGGAAAATAATGAAACATAAATGCTAATCTGATCACAATTACTACTAAGTTCATTAATTGAAAGTATCTATAGCAAATCAATTAACAATTCTAGAATTACACCATATTACGTTTCTTCTGCAAGTATATCTGAACGGTAGCAAAAAAGGCGTTTTCTATTTGTGATGGGCACATTCTGCTTTGCAATTTTACTTACTTCCAGTTCAAAGTGATTATGAATATGTATGTAAATAACAGCAATGCTGAAAAACTGTTTATTTTTTAAAAACCTTTTAGTAAACACTGTCGTTGCAGATGGTTAACACTTTACTGGTGATATGAATATTGTAATGGTATTAAGAAGCAAACAGTACAGTTGGTTGTAACTGACAATGATAGAATTTTTTTAAAATTTATGTAGTTATATATACACAAATACGATTATTTAAAGACAAAATGAACATGCATGAAAACTAACATGACAATATCTACTTTTCTTTATCACTTTGAAAAAAAATCAAGTAATTGTTTTCAGTGCCTTGTACTCAATACACCATGCAGCCTGATTTCAATGAGAAGACCTCAAACAAAACTAAATAAATGTTGCAGATTAAACATTAAGAATTTTATGGTCATTTTTTTTTTACCTTTGGCCGAATTTGCTAGCGAAATACAGCTTAACGCATGCGAATTTCAACTCATAATTACAAAACGAGCATCTTCATTATTTCCAAATAATTGAATAAGTGATTTAACGGTGTAGCTCTTTAAAAGTTCTCTTCGGCTCAAAGGAGCAAGTTTTTACACTACCCGAGTTTCACGAAACGGCTCATTTGGCTCCATTCATTAGCAAGTGGCGTGATTTAGTTGAGCTTCCGCCAGAGATGATAAATCTGAGTTTGCAATAGGAGAGCGTGGTGGTGAGGGGGTGGGAGGGGGTGAGAAGGAGAAGGGGTGACTTGGAAACAAAGGTTCTAACTCGAGATGGCGCCAGCGAAACTACCGTTGGATGCCAACTACACCCGGAAATATAGAATTATTTTTCTTTCAGCGCAGACTATTAATATGAGTTATCTGTGTATATTCGCTCTTTTCATTCCGTCATGTTTGTGATGGTCTTTGATTGTTTATGCATGTCAGCAGCATGCTACTTTTAAAATAACACTCAGAAAAAACATCGTCCGCCCCTCTGCTTTTTTCCCCTTTTCGTATATACCTAAACATAAAGAACTAATTTTCTGACGATAGCATATCTCTGACGCTGTGCTGCATATAAGAGATACTCATCTCTAATAAACTACTACAGCGTCCGTTTGGCCTCAGACAAAGCTATAGTTCGGTAAAATAATGGTTAAACTGCCTGATAAAATCATTATATTACTTAAAAGATTTTAATAATTACCGGCATCAGTCGGATATAACAGTGAGTCTTTTTCTTTAACCACAGAAACATTTAGTTCATGTTACGATGAATTATATTCTCAGTTTCTTAAAACTACGTTGAAGACAAGAATCGTGATCTAAATCCAGTGTAAAAAGGTTTAATTATGAATTACAGAAAAATGTCAGAGCTAAAAAGAACAGCAAATTAAACTTTTTACAGGCGTCGTCTGTTACTGTTACAGTTTTTGCGAATTACTAATGTTCTGTTTTATTACGAGTAGGGTTCGGATCTTTATGAGAAGTCATATTTTTTCCTGCCTTCTTTTTGAGCTATAATGCTGTATTAAACACTAATTAAAAGTTTCTGATTTTGCTTAAATGTATTTTATGTAGCATATAAATACATATTTAGGCCATTTTCCTAGTTTTGGTCATATTACGTTAGTATTTATGGTCATATAGTTATATTTTGTAGAGAAATCTGCTAATTTTTTTTAATAGTACCGGGTTATAGATGAGAAGAAATTAAGGTATTTGTTCACAAAACTGCACTCCTATTATACATTGGAGGGAAAAACAAAACTAATTGTCAGTGAATTGTGAATTGGTCGGAACTCAGCAGTAAAGAATTCAAGTAATACATTATTGTCACTCTCTAAACGTTAATGTTCCGTCCACCTTTTAATTTCAACAATGCAGCAGCAGCATGCATGTGTCGAACTGCGTCAATGTCTCACTGACGCAAATACTTTTGAAAATAATCCTCAGTCATCATTAAATCTGCAATGGATCAGTGAGTACCGCCATGACGAAAACAAAATTTCATGAAAGTGCGAAGTTAGCAGTTACATAAAGGTATTTTGAGAGGAGTATTTTAGTACTAACGAAAGAGTTCTTTTCTGTAAATTATAAGAAATTAAAGCGACTTCAACAAAACGTTTTAAAATTTAATTTTCCAACGGTGCAGTGAGTGCTATCTAAACGAAAGCAACTCTAGTAGATACAATAATTGATGTTTAATTGAGCATGTTTGTTGTACAGTAAATTTAAATGTTTGATTATAATTTTGTTATTTTTAGGTCATATTTACCAGTTTTTATGATCTTTTTTATGGTTTTAAAGATCAGAACCCTAATTATAAATATTCTAAATGTGAAGCAGGAAATTATAATTCCGAAAATCGTAATACTTACATGAATTCGTTCGAAACATTTAAAAATAAATGTTACACTATTGCAAATGATAATAATAATTTCGGATGTGGGAGGTCCTTAAGTGTTTCAGCTGCCCACGTAATTGGATTCAATCTTGACCGCGTAACCTGACCCGGTAATACCACCGCTCAGACGAGATTCTGAGGCGTAATCCAAAACATGGAAGGGGCCTTACTCCTGCTACCTTCAAGGTCTCTAAAAACGATTCAAAAATTGAATGCAAAACGGAGTGCTGTGCAACCATAATACCCCAGCCCACAGCACAGTCCTAACTAGCATGCACAGTGACAATCATTCTTAGTCTCTTCATTAGACACAATAGGTCTCACTCTTCTAAAAAAAAATCTATAAATTGTACTCTTATATATCTAGCAACTACGTTTTTATGGAAGACCAGGGCCTTCGTTAAATAACATGCAGAAGTACTATTTTTATATATTTTTTAGATTTTTTGATTTTTTATGTTTTTTATAATACCTTTACGCCTTGTCGACGTCGAAGTCACTTGAGGTGGTAAAAGATTGGGGGGGGGGGGAATTCAAGCGCGCGTTCTAATGCAAGACCAGAACATTACGGCTTACCCAGAAGTACGTATCAAAGGCATATATATGTAAGAACGAAGATTTTCCCGGCGTATGACTGCAATGTAGTCTTCACGAGTGTTCTCCCGTTTAGTGTTGTCGAAACACAATATTTCGACGGCTAGCTGCGCCGTCTTCTTCACCTGAAGAAGACGGCAAAGCTAGCCGTCGAAATATTGTATTTCCACAACACTATCCGGCGGTACATCCGTGAAGACTACATGAAAGGCATATATGTTTCACGCATCTGCACTGAGCATGCCGTAAAAAAGTGTATTATCAAAACGAAATTTTAGGCCATTCCAGCAATGTAGTGTATATTAACAGGAACGTCCTGAAAATTATACTAGTTCTGTGTGTATCAAAACGATACACATCTAGCGTTCTCCAGCTGATTTAGCCATTAAGCCACACAGAGTTCAATAGATTGATCTTTATATCGAGACGACAATAATATTTTAAAGAGATGGGCGTTGATTGATAGAATTATTGCATTTGCATTTCAAAGCTGAAACTGGAGTTTCGCTGCCGCTATGCATACATCAATGGTAATTTGTTTCAAGCCAATGAATATAATTACTGCATATCAAACAGACGCTGTGGATTCTTCGCTTGTAGCCATCAAGATTCAAAGTAAGTGGTATCATGAGGCATTCAGGCATGATCAATATTGTAATCCACGTATTACTTAGCATTTTTCACTGTAAACTTCGTAGCAGTATTTATATTTTTCTTTATTAATTAATAATCACAGTGCTCTACGTTACTAACAACTAGCTGCTGTACGCAATTTAGTTCACGTATACAGTTAATGTAAGGAACTCTCTCTTCAACCTACTACGTCACCATATTGCCAGCTAGAAGAAAACTTGAACTTAATTCCTCCGAGTAATACAATTCCATATGTCAGTAAACGTTTTGACTACGAGTCATAACTAAGTCCGACTTGTAGTATTTGTGTGAATTACGTTTAACGAAAAATGGAAACTAGTTTGTAGTCAGATGTAATCGTAGGATTCCGCGGCCAGAGTCAGCCAAGAATCAATAGTTTGTAGTCACTTTAATATAACTTTATATATAAAGATGAATATATGTTTGTTTGTTAGTTTGTTTGTTTGATAGTTTGTTTGTTCTTCATACAAATCTAGTTTTCATCCGATCTCGATGAAACTTTGCACACTTATCCTTTGAAACAAGGAGAAAAATATTGTATACATTTGGTTGAAAAATTATCTGTATAAATAACACATGTTGTCTCATAACTTCGAAATACGGCCATAGACAGACACGTTGGATATGGTCGCCTCCGTACCGTGTTTCCGTATAGTGGACTGGCAGCTTAGTGCCTAAATCGCTTGCTTACGAACGTCGTGGTCTCTGGTTTAAATCTCCTTGGAGGCTAAGATTTTTAAAAATTATTTTTCATCGTAAGAGTCAGGCCTGAGCCGTAGGTTATTCGGATTGAATGTTAAACTGTAGATATTAGAAAGTTAGGGGTGCAATGCGAGGCAAATCGTAGGTAGTCTTGTTGTAGGTGTACACTTTTTTACGTTATAATGATCCCTCAGGTGTTGTTCGCAGTCAGTGTGTGAGTGTGAACCACAGTAATATTATTATAAATACGGAAGTAAGTCTCTGTCTTTTTGTTACGTTTTGATGACTAAATGGCTATATCGTTGTGATGGAATTTTATAAGGAAATCTGTATGAAGGGCACAGGATATTTTTTCCAGTATGATTAACAGTTGTAGTCACGAAATTTTGAGACCTTATCGAATGGTGACAGAAATATGTTGGAAATTGATTCTCTTCAAGAGACAGGTTCGACGGTACAATGATATAGTGATAGCTTTCCTGTCATATTGTTCCTACTCGATATTGTTTGGTACCAATCCTTCGTTACCAACAACTTTCTATATTTAATTCTGGCAAAAAAAAATCTTAATCCACGCGTATGAAGTCGTGGGTACGGGCTAGTAATATATAACTATATAAATGTATCAGATGGACCAATACTATTTATGGTAGTAATCAATAGGCGGTGTCTTTCGAAAGAGTAGGCCATAATAGGCCGGCAACCTGTTTCAATCTCTCCCTTCCATCATCTCTCCTCTTCAAAAGAAATAACACTCTACATAGCACACCCTCTATCACAGTCATCCACACAGTAGTACACTGGCAAAGGGAACTGGAAATCACCCCAGTTCATCTGCCAGAGGTTTCCGTGGAAGTGTAAATATCCCCCATGGAAATCGATTAGATTCAGACGCGAAAAAGGCGTACCTAGAAGAAGAAGAAGAAAAATTGTGACACCATCTGTGGGTGGTGAAAGGTCTTAAGCATTCTCTGGAAGTCAGTGATTCGCAGAGCTAGTCCCATCCACGCCCTGATATTATGACAATGATAAATTTGTGTGTGAAATTTGAAGCCTGTAATGTTATGATAACATCAAAATTACTTTATTAATGTACGTGCAGTACAGTTTAATTCATTACGTGGTGGTCTGCGTGAAAGATAGTATTCGGTAAGGGCCGGCAAGTGAGTCAAAAACAATTACCCCCGTCAGCGACCATATGTCAAGCGGATTCTCGGAAGGTCTCTCGGACAGGACTATTGTCAGCTGTGCGCTCGGTTGAATAAACGTCTGTGAATGGACTGTGTCGAATTGGTACAAGCAGAGCTCAGAGTTGCAAAGAATTAAGGCGCCTGGGGACTGTCAAAAATTCTTTGCGTCGAATCATATTATGTGCTCAAGTGCAGGCACGGTGTGTTATCGACTTGTCACAAACAATAATAAAGCGAGGGAGAGCTGTTTTTCGCGTAAATACTAAAGACAAGGACAGAATATCTGATACACAGAGAAGTTTGAAATTTGTAATTCTACGAAATATGGGCAGGGAGGGAAAGTCCGCACCCGATCAGAATGAGTTTTAGTGAAGAGAGATCATGTGTGAGGGTTGCATGATCGTGATACTCCAATAGCAAAATTAGTTAATTTTAGTTACTATTTTGTTTAAAACATTTTTCCATGTGTGGAAGTATCTGGAAATCGCAGAGGTGGAGATGAAAGGGGATTGGGCCCGACTACCCGCGGGAGAGAAGAGGAGTGGAACCCAGGGTCTCCGGAGGCGGAAGCCACCGACCGAACGGGGACTCGACCGATGGCTCTTTAGGCGATAGGTCAATGAGACGAGCTGGCAGCCATCAAGTGGCAACCAGTACAGAGTGATAAGTGTTTATGTCCACACTGGCACGAGGGTTTGACCTGAGGTAACTTGAGTGAAGATAGAGGGGCAGGCGTGCCCACCCTGTTGCTGACTTACGGTAAACACGCATACGATGAACTGCACTCAAATTCGTAGGAGCTCTCTTGCCCAAATAATTGCCCTGGCAAGGAAACTTGCAGATAAGAGTCTCAATCTGCCGAACAGTCATGAGTTTTAGCCGGAGCAAACATCTCTAATAACTTTTTGTTTACAATAAATTTAACGACGTAACTTTGTCACTTCTTTGATTAATCAATTTGTTTGTAGATGGTAACTGTTTAATTGCAAGCTGAGATAATACACAGACGGAAAAAAAAATCCCAACACCAAGAAAAAATTATTGTAGAGTAATGAAATTTGGACAATGCATTTGTCAAGTTAACATGTTTAATTGATTAAATTTTCAAGATCACAGGTTAATTTAAGCTCAAGAAAATGCATTTCAAATGTGAAATACTGTTAAATTAATAGCCGGTGTAACCTCCAGAATTTTGAATGCAAGCCTGCAAACGTGAATGCATTGTGTCATACAGGTTTCGAATGTCACTTTGTGGTATGGAGTTCCATGCTTGTTGTACTTGTGCTGTCAATACTGGGACGGTCAGTGCTGGCTGTGGATGATGCTGGAGTTGTCGTCCAATGATATCCCATACGTGTTCAATTGGAGACAGATCTGGTGATCTCGCAGGCCAAGGTAACATGTCGACACTCTGTAGAGCACGTTGCGAGACAACAGCGGTATGAGGGCGAGCGTTATCCTGTTGAAAAACTCCCCCTTGAATGCTGTTCATGAATGGCAGCACTACAGGTTGAATTACCAGACTGACGTACAAATTTGCAGTCAGTGTGTTTGGTATAACCACAAGAGTGCTCCTGCTGTCATAGGAAATTGCTCCCCAGACCATGACTCCAGGTGTAGGTCCAGTGTGTCTAGGCCGCAGACAGTTTGGTTGCAGGCGTTCCCCTGGCCTCCTTCTGACCAACACTCGGCCATCACTGGCACCAAGGCAGAACCTGCTTTCATCAGAAAACACAACAGATCTCCACTCCGTCCTCCAATGAGCTCTGGCTTGACACCACTGGAGTCGCAAACGGCGATGGCTTGTAGTCAGTGGAATGCACGCTACAGGGCGCCTGGCTCGGAGCTGTCCTTGAAGTAACCGATTTCTAACAGTTCGTTGTGTGACTGTGGTACCAACTGCAGCTCGAATTTCTGCCGCAGACGCAGTACGATGCGCCACAGCTGTACGCCGAATACGGCGGTCTTCCCTCTCAGTAGTGCCACGTGGCCTCCCGGAACCCGGTCTTCTTGAGGCAGTACCATTCCTTGACCACTGCACCCAACAATCATGCACAGTGGATACATTCCGGCCAAGTCTTTCTGCAATATCGCGAAAAGAAAATCCACCTTCTCGTAGCCCTATTACACGACCTCGTTCAAACTCGGTGAGCTGTTGATAATGGCTTCTTCGTCTTCTTAAAGGCATTCTTGGCTAACATCAACTCACTATGTCAAATCTCAGCGGTAAATAACGTTCACAAACTTTACAGCGCGTATTTAAAGCAAACCTGATTTGCAAGCTCTGAGTAGCGCTACTAGCGCCACACTTATGCGCGAAGCGCGAAATTTGAATCGATGTCATCTTTCAGATGTATAAACACGCCTACCAAATTTCGTTTATCTAACACAAGTCTTTCTTGGTGTTGGGATTTTTTTTTCCGTCTGTGTATGTTCACTTGTTATGTTTATAAATGTAACTCACCGATGTTCATTTATAATATAGGCAAGGGAGTAGTGTTTACTTGCCATTGTCATCAAAATAGTTTCAACCACCCTTTTTTAGCCTATTTTTATTTGTTTTAACAGCTTAACGTCTCTTAACAGCGAGGTCTTTAGAGACGGGAAAGGATGGAGGGCAAGGAATTGGAAGGAATTCGGCCATGGCCTATTGAAGGAAGCATCACGGCATTTTCCTAGAGTTATTTTGGAAACCGTGGAAAACCCAAATCTGGATGCCCGGACGGGGATTCGAACCGACGTCCTCCCGAATGCGAGGCGAGAACGCTAACGGTTAAATCAACACGCTAGGTCCAACCACCCTTGTGCAATGTTTAATTGAGTTGAAATTAAATGGCCAGGTTATGGAAATTTCAGATTAGTCATGATGATATATGTTTAATTAAAGAATCCTTTACCCGTTTTTAATAAATTTATTAATTTTTTCTACCTGAGATTAATAAAAATTAAATTAGTATGCATAAATTAAGACACCCCCGACAACACGCCGCATTACAAGGCAAAGGACCGATTTGCACCATCATATATTTACTTTTAAAGGATTTTTGAGTGGCCCAGGAAAAGGATTGGCTCACTCGGCAAACGATAATCAAACTTCACCCAAATAGGAGGTGGTATGTGCTTTCTTAGGAGTAACAGGGGAAACGAAAGAATAATTTAGTAAGAGTGGCTGAGAGATAACGAGGAGCTTTCTGACGCGTTTCGCCTAAAAGTACACAAGTCGGCAAAGGTGTCGAAAATCTTGCAGTGGTCACGGTAGAGTGAGATCGATGGATAATACTGAGTGAACAGACTACAATAAGTTGTCGTGGTTGATAGTTCTTACACCATTCACAGAGACTGAATTTGATACCAGTAGCCAAGGGAACCTGATTCACAAGAAAGTGATCATCCACTTAATCGGAAACGAACGATGCCAATCACATGTTCGCAGACGATGAATGCAGAACACTCGTGGAATTGGTTGGACTCTAGATAGAGTTGAATAGAAGGTGACGTCATGTTCAACCATATCGGTTAACATCGAGGGCAACTACATGAGCCCAGAGGGACAGAACGTGGTGATCATCTGATGCAAGTTATATAACCTGCATGACTAAAATGCCGACGCCAGTTACATGTAAATAGGTGTAACTAATCTTTTTTTTTTTTTTTTTTTTTTTTGCTTTACTCCTCATCGACGTCGAGGTCATTAGAGATGGGGAAGGATCAGAGGCATGGAAAGGGAAAGAATTCGTTGTTTGCCTTTTAAAGGAAGCATCCTGGCATTCGCCCAGAGTGATTTGGGGAAACCATGGAAAACCCAAATTATCCATCTCCGAACTCGCATCCTCACGTAGCGTGTACTTAGCCACGGCGAAAACACCTTGTAATTCCCTCAAATAACAGTGTCAGAAGGCTGTCTTTATCTTCAGTCTTTATTTGTGTAATGTAAATTATTTTTATTTGAATTTAATGTGAAAATAAATCATTAACTTTGCTTATATTCAATCACAAAAGAGCTCTAACTTATCACTAAAGAATAATTAATAAGATATGAATTATTAATTTAAATCCAACAACAAATTCATGTATTCCTTCAAAAGGCAGTAATGGAATGGTTCCTACACATTTAACATATCCTTATTCATATCAAACTAAACCAGTGATCTAAACTCAGCAATTTCCATTAAAATTGGTTACATCATAGTTAAGAGTGTTTACAGTCTTCAGTTCAAAACAAATCACTGAAAATTTAAAACACATATGTTATTTTTGAAACAGAAATTTAGTAGAGTGTATCAAAATTAGGAATAACAGAAAATTTAAACACAAAATAACCGAAATCCGAAGAAAAAAGTTAATATTCAAAATTTTCGTGAATAAAGTGAAATGATCTTCGTTCAAATACAAAAACGTTATATTAGGCAAAGTATTAATTTCGCGCAGAGAGAAATATTTCGTAAATTACAAAGTACAAATATAACAGGAAGATGTCATAGCGTTATCATAACACAGCGCTTTCAAGATTAACCGCATTAACAAACACTATTTAGTTTTCATATTCATTTCTTCAAATTTCACTTCAAAACATTTCTACTAATCATTCTCATGTGAATTCTAACATTAATACTGTTCCTAACTACATCGCCTAACATACTCGTAGATGCAAATTAGATACTAAAACTGCACAGTTAAGAAAACTATCAAATGATTTTATTTTAATGTATTCGAGTCCTACATAAATAAAATTAAATCGATTATAGACCCTGGACACATTGTTTCGAATTACTTAGCCTGCATCAGATTTCTTCTTAATTCTCGAGTAGTGGCAAGCTACGTCAAAAAATTGTTAATATTTCTTCACAGATACAGTAATTTCGGGTGTGCTTTAACACATCAAGAATACAGTACGCAGCGGTGCACATCACAAAAAGTAGTATTCTTGAAGAATAATAATCAATTCTTGGAAACAAGAGACACTGCCAAAGAGAGTTAATGGAATACTCATATCATACAAAAATGTTTTACACAAAATTATTAATAATTGAAATATACAGACAAGAAAGGGAGTACTAACAACTAGTTCAACCACTTCCCTGCTGCCTTAGTTTGAATAAGTTGTGTTGAAAAATGATTCGATTCTATCGTATACTCTTTTCATGTGTTCATGTGCCTTCAGTTCGCTCCTGGATATTTTTCTGGCATCGTTCAAAGCAGCGAATAACATAAGAGAAGGGTGCCGAACGTACACGCACGCGGCAAACCCTGTAGGACAAGTTGAAACCGGACTCGTTTGAAAACACTACATTTTGCCACTGACCATGGCAGTGAAGGTACTCACGTGCCCATTGCCGTCTGAGCAGCTGGTGGCTGGTGGTCAAAGCAAACCGACGCAATGGCATGCATGGCACCAGTCCAGCCCTCAGCAGACGGAATGGAACCGTCGACACAGATGTGTCCACAGTCGTTCCAGCGCTCCGACGTCAACACTGTAGACGAAGCTGTTCTGTCGGTTACGGTCATGCGCACAAGATGGTAACTATGGCACGCTGGTTCCACACACGCATCACTATCGTAGCAGCGTGTCCTGTATGAGCCGAATTGTCACGGTACGACAAACCCGGTTCCCGGAGACTATTCATTCTGCCACGTTCGAACTCACGGCAATGCTATATTCCACTCTTTGTACGTACTTGCACGTTTCCACTTTATTTGAGAAGTGAATCTCCGGTAGTACAGTTCACGTTCACACCATCTCTCTACAACCTTAATCACTTATTGTGGTTTCAGTTCTCTACACATCCTCCGATTCAGATCATTCCTTCTGGGTGTTGCAGTTTTCGCATAAAGTAGTATATTTGGTGATATAGCTGTAGCGCTTGAAGTTTCCGGTTTTAAACGTTTTATTGCCCGAATTTTTTGCAGACTTTCGAAACAAAGATACAAAATTATTATTCGAGATGGATCAATTACAACAAATAAAATTAAGTCGACATTTTTTTATTGGATAACTGTCATTGAGTATAGTGAAAGTAGCTATAACACAGATTTCTCCTTATTCTTCCAAGTAACAGACATGTTCTGCCCTAAACAGAAATTACTTTGCAGAAAATTAACAAGTTTAAAAGAGTCTTTGTATTCTGAATAGTCACTTCTAATTCCTCATGGACGATGCTATTGGGAGGACAGTTATGTTATATTAGTAAGTTCTGCAGATTGGCGGATTAAGGAATGTTTTAGGTTACGATCAATGGTTTGGGCCATTAAAATTTGACACTCGTCAGGTTATTAATTTCATTTTACAAAGTCTTGGAATGGAATAAAAGAAGAAAAAGGATGAAACTTATTACACACAATGATTATAATTCAGTCGTTCTCCTTTTTGGTTTAAGGAGATAAATGTTTGCAATCATTTCACTACGCCTTGTATATTTAATTTTTTTTTTAAAAAGTTGACTACAGAAATTAATAGGTTCCTGTATAAAAGTGATCATGTTTAGCACTGTGTAATTATATTCTGTATATCAAAAATCACGCTTTTAAAGAAGTTACTACTTCTTTCTCCTTTATTTTTTCGGAAGAAATTTATTTAGACATAAGTTCTGATCTTGGTTATGTGAAATGATGTTTAAAACTAGACTTGAATTCGAATAAGATCTCAAACCTTGTTTTATCTCTTTGATTTCAATAACTAAAAATGACAAATGAAAATAAAAACGTGTATTTCACTAAAAATAAACTACAGTTTAACATTTTTTAAACCTAAAGGTGTATCAATGAATTCAATAAGGCTTTTGGTACTCTCAAAGTACCCAAGGGAAATAATTTGAAAAAAACGTCGCAAGCAATATCGTTTGTAGAATGTTCTGGAGGAGTCTCTTTGTTTGGTGTCTTGACTTTCCTAATTAGCTCTTTCTTACAAAATAGATAATTGGCAGCACAGCTGTGTCTCTCTGATTACGCTAAGGAAACAGCAGCAGATGAGCCATCGGGAAATTCTCGTTCTTCCGTGTTGACGAAAATTAATTACCATTGTCAGCAGAGGCTAAACGTGGAAGAAAACGAAAATATTTGGATTAATAATTTCTCTTTGGCCTTTTAAATTCCTAGCGAAGATACAAATTTTAAATCCATTTATCATAGTTAATAAATATTTTATTTGTTATTTTTTTATATATATATTCAAGAAACAATTAAAAATATGAAGTGATAGTATGAGATAAACTCTTAACTCTTCTTAGGTTTTTCCTTATGCAATAGCTAAGGTAAATTTATCTTAATTCTAGAGCATGAATGTAGGCAATGTCGCCTAAAGGTAATAGTAGACAATCACTAATACATGCATCAGTGTAAGAGGGCGTGAGGCGAGACTGAAATCAGTAGATAATAATGTAGAACTTCTGTGTAGAGAAAGCCACCAAGGGCACAAGAGAAAATTGTTAATGTGAGTTAATGTTTCAAATAGAAACAATCAGTATGCTGAGATTCGTCAGGTCATATTTTAATGAGTAGTTGTTGGTTCAGTTTTGGAGCAGGGAATAGACGAAATGCTATAAGGAAGACTAGAATTCAAACGTATGAAGCCATTAATTTATGATACGGGTCGTAATGCATGTGGCTGAATGAAGGAATGTACATACGAAGCAATCGGGAGGACGGCATTCGAATCCCCGTCCGGACATCCAGATTGGGTTTTCGATGGATTCCCCAAATCACTCCAGGCGAATGCCGGAATGCTTCCTTCAAAGGGCCATGGCCGAATTCCTTCCCATTCCTTGTCACCAATCCCATTCCGCCTCTAATGATCTCGACGTCGACGAGACATAAACCCGTCAGTAAAAAAAAAATACCAAGAGATGAAGGATATCATCGAAATATTCGAGAGAATGATGTCAAAAACACACAATACTTGTTTGTCGCTTGTGCTTGTTGAGAGCGAAGAGCAGGCAGAAATAACTCGGTGACAGCTGTTACCAGATATTTTTAATACCACGAAAGAGAATGCGAGCAAAGTCATTGTCGATCTGGTGAAAAACATTCGCGACTTCTTCTCTGACAGGTGACATCTCCTAGTGAATTTGATTAAGTTCAATTTTCCATAACTATACCACCGTTTTTGAAAATTTCAGCACCAAGAAGGAATCGTATGAATCACTCCAAAATTGGAGAATGTTTAGAACATTGTAACCTCAATGTAATTATGATTGCGTAGATATGGAATGCATACAGTCCCAGTAGCCCCGCTTTTTTATGTGTCCGAACAGATCAATGTCACGCCACCCTCAGAACCGTCAAACGAAGTGGAAACATGCAGGGAATGCAAGACTCCAAAAGGTGGCGCAATATCAACATGTGAAAAAGTTCGAACGTGGCAAATTGATTGGTCTCATGAAAAATGGCTTGTCGTATCGTGACATTGCGATTCGTACAGGGCTTCCTACGATAGTGATGCGTGTTTAGAACCAATGGATACAAGACGGTCGTACACAGCGACGAGCGGTTACTGGACCATGAAAAGTGTGACTACAGTTCGGGGTGATGGCCACATTGTGTGCATGGCCCTAAACTACAGCATAGCTTCGTCCAGTGTTAACTCGACGTTGGACTTATCCATAAGGTGTGAACATGTCTGTATCTAGGGTTCGACGCCATCTGACGAGTGCTGGACTGGTGACACACATCTCATTGCGTCGGCTTCCATTGACCAGAAACCACCAAAGGTTCAGAATGTAATGGGCAAGTGAACGCTGTCATTGGCGTGCAGAGTGGCAAAATGTAGTGTTTTCGAACGAGTCGCGCTTTAACACAATCGGCGAGACTGCATTGTTGGGCAGCAAAGAGGACAAACGCCAAGTTTTATGATTTGGGTTGCCATTGGCTATAAGAGGCGATCTCACCTGCTACAAATTGATGGCAATCTGAACAGCAACCACTAAATAACGGAGTTTTCCTGCAGACAGATCCACATGACCGTATTTCAGCAGGACAACGCCTGGCAACGTGTGGGGAGGAATGTGCAAGCCCTCTTTGAAGAACGACGGATACCACTGCGTCTCTGGCCTTCATGTTCACCTGATATTTCACCCATCAAACATGTATTGTATCTGGTAGGTCGGCAATTTGTTCCTTCTAGTCCTCTTGCCACTAATGCCGAAGCTTAGTAGACACGCCTACAAATTGCGTGGCAGTGTATTCCCCAGCATCATACCACGGCTCCTTTTGATTAGATACCACGTCTAGAGGTAGTAATTGCAACACCGTACTTACGTTGGTAATTAAACCATAGGCAACCAGCGTGGCTCGGCTACGGTTTAATTACCAGTGTACGCACACCCATTGTTTTCAATGACTGGGGCATCGATGGTAATGTATATTGATGTCTTCAGTTCTGAAATATTGTTATTCACCTATTTTAGAATAAAATCATTTCATTTGAGAGACGATTCAGAATAAGCGAACAATTAAAAAAAGAAATGATATGCGAGAAAAAAAAACAGTCTTGTAAAAATAGTCCACATCTGGTGCTTGTGTTGCGACAAAAAGTTTTGAGATCTTCTTCTGAGCCAAGTCTACTTTTACAGTGTGTATTCACTTCACTTTGTGAAACAGCATGGTCTCTCTCGGTGTTATAGATTTTATTTATAATAAAAAAAAATTATGGTGACTTGGCTATTATGCATGTCATAATTTTTATTGAAATGAAAGGTATAATATATACTTTTAAAAATCGAAAAAGTGCGAAGGAAATCTTGTCTCTTATGTATTTGTAAGTTTGATAAAGCAATGAACTTAAGGTATTTATATAGGTTTACTGAAACATGGCATGCAGAATGGCCAAGTCACTATATTTTTTTTTTATTATTTTAAATAAATTCTGTAACACCAAGAGAGACCATTCTGTTTCACAAAGTGAATACACACTGTAAAGGTAGACTTAGCTCACAAGAAGATCTCATAACTTTTTGTCGCTACACGAGCACCAGACGTCGCCTATTTTTTACAAGAATTGTTTTTTTTCTGGGATTATTGTGATTTGAAAGCGACTACGCATTTTGAGAAGTTCTCCCCAAGAGCACCTATTCCTTGCGTTTAATTTATAATTTTTTTTATTTAACTTCACTTATTAGTCGCATAATACTACAGGGAAAATTTATGATAAAAGGCACTGTGTAAGACTATTGTCTTTCTTGGGGTTGACATGGTTCTTACTTACTGTAGACCGAACTTCGTGCTTGCTATTTTTTTTTAATTACTGACATACAGCACTAGAAGCCGGATAAATGAGTTCGTAGTCGCCGCCGGTCGCCAGATAGGGTCCAAACCAGTCCGATAAAAGTGTGAGGATAACTAATTAATAGAAATCTTCAAGTATAAAGTAATGAAAATAGGTTCTCCACACATTTATTAAAATAAAGTACACATCGAACCAGTTGGCCACTATCAGAATTTAGATGATAAGGCTATTGAAACTTCGTAATCCGTCGATTGCAAGATTCTTAGAAAAAAAAGGAAAGTTATTAATCCAAATCAGTCCACACTAAATTACTTTCGATGCCACACTTCACTGTTCTGGTATCTCATCCCACTGTTCAAATCAATTTAAAACATACGTCGCAATGGTTAAACTAGTTCATTCTTCTTCTTACTTCTTGCTACACCCGCACAGTTAGTATAGCGTCTCACATTACGCGACGCGAGCCGTCCGCTACCATACCTCGATAACGACTGACTTTAAACAATGTAGTCATGCGCTCACTTCGGAGCGGCGGAATGCTACTGTTATGTTACATTCCCCAACTACCAATTTGTGATAATTGTTCAGGTTTTTTCCAAAAGAAACTGAAGAATTATCATTACAATAAAAAAAAGAAAATTTACAAATACCAAGTTTCAAACTCTCGAGTGTGGCCAACCTACTAACATAAGATACACAAAGCCATTTAACATATTTAAATAAAAAAAACAGGCACACAAACAACATCAAGAAAACATATAAAAAAATACAGGAAGGAACCACATGAAATTGTTATAGTTTTCGTGGTCACAGTTCTCAAATAGACTGTCAACTCTCACGAAAATAAAACTGAAAAGAAAGAACATATATACAACATGACAAAAATAATATTTCCGCTTCTACCGTAGGCTCTATGGGTGGAGTCCTCGGTTGCGACACTGGTAGAGGTCATTAACCTCTATACGACTTTTGTCGAAGCACTTCACGCACTACACTGCACTACACTGAAAGCCTACTGTTGTTGCTGCTGCTGCTTTGGCATTTTTTCAGGCAGGGTACGAGAGTGGAAATGTGGATTTAGTTTACGGCTTTAGCCGGAAAAAATTAAAGATTTGTTCGCCGCAGCGATGAGGTAATTGGCATACGCCAAATAAAAATTAGAAAAAAAATAAGGATAAAGGGTGTCCCCTCCTTTTAGTCAGATAAGTCTTCTGGTAACATTTTGTAGGGTTTAAGGGAAGTAACATTGAAAGTACCCCTGATATTTTGACCAACAGGGTACACTAATAAATAGGAATTCTTCCTAGGGCAGCTAGCAATCCGATACGGGCCTTCATACAAATACTTAAACTTCCTAATTTCTTTGTTTACGCTAGAGGACTTATAATGAGTCTGCGCCAGTACCAGATCACCCGGCTTATAGTCGATTGCCTTCCCTCTTTGATCATGCCGCTTCTTCCTCCTCTGAGCTTTCTTCTTCATCTGCTGTTGAACTGTCTTAATCAACTCTTCACGGTTCACTTGACTAGTGGTAGGAAAATCTACGAATTCCGTTACAATACGGAGTGCCTTCTCGCCGAACATGACTTCCCGCGGCACTACCGAGGTAGAATCATGTGGTATGTCATTAAGTATATGCTCCAAGTGCTCAACTTCAAGGGCCCATCTCTGATGGTTGTCTGTGCAGTAACACCGAAACCACCTCCCTATTTCTCTCATTACTCGTTCAGAAACATTACTTTGAGGGTGATATAAGGAAGTTCGCACTACCTCTATCCCGACTTGCTCCAACCTCTCGGTCCATTTACTGCTACAAAATTGAGGGGCGTTATCTGAGACAACCCTCCTAGGTTTTCCAACCTTCGGTACGAAATCGTTTAAAATTTTATTTGCCATCAGCTTGGCTGTAGCCCTCTTCAACGGGTACAATCTGACAAATTTTGAAAAAACATCAATTACGACCAGTATCTGTGTCACTCCACCTCTAGACTTAGGCAGTGGGCCATACACGTCAACTGCGACTAACTCCAATACATTTTCAGGTAAAATACACTTCATCTCTCCTCTCCTCAACACATTATCCACCTTCGTCCTCTGACATAGGTCACATGTGGACAGTAGCTTTGCTATCCTCCTCGCCATATTAACAAAATAACAGTGTTCCTTGATGATTCGGTGACATTTACCAGGCCCAAAGTGACCGTAACTCAAATGATGATGGTTAATCAAGCTATCTACATACTTTTCTGGTATCCACAATTTCCAGTCCTTACTTATTTCTGAATTTCGCTGAAAGACTACGTCTCTATGAACACAATAATATTTTGATAATTTTCCCTGGTAGTTGGGTTTTAAAATTTCTTCCTTTACCTCTTTAATCACTTCATCCTGCTCCTGTAAGGTCTTCATATTCTTCAGTAATTTTACAACTTCATTTTCTCCTGTCACCCCATGAATATAATGAATGTGTGCTTCTTGTGCTGGCTGAATATTATTCTTCCCTTCGACTAAACCGACAGGTAAACGTGAGAGGCAGTCTGCTACCAGATTTTCTGCACCAGGTCGGTATCTAATTTCAAACTCAAATTCCTGCATTAGTAAGGCCCACCGGGTCAGCCTCCCGTGTACCAACCTGCAGTTCATCAAAAAAGATAATGCCTTATGATCTGTGTATATCACGGTTTTTCTTCCTAGAAATAGTGCTCGAAACTTCTGGAAACACCATATAATAGCAAGAGTCTCTTTTTCTGTGGTATTATAGGACAATTCATGTTGATTCAACATTCTACTGGCAAATGCAATGGTTCTCTGCTCAATTTTCCCTCCGACCTTGACCTTCTTGAAAAACCTGTGCACCGAGTCCGTAGTGAGACCCATCCGTGGCCACACACATGTCTAAGTTCCAGTCCGGGTGTGCTAACACAATCTTTTGTGACAGCTCTCGTTTAATTCTATTAAAATCCTCTTCACAACCTTTCAGTCCAATTCCAAGGGGTCCTAGCCTTCCCAAGATCTCTGAGGTGGACACTATTCAGTGCCTGTCCGGGTATGAACTTTCTGTAATAACCGCACAATCCCAGAAAACTTTTTAATTGAGTCTTAGTAGTTGGTCTAGGGAATTTATTGATCGCCTCTACTTTCTTGTCTTCAACGGTTATCCCTTCAGGCAGTATAACATGCCCCAAGAAATTCAATCTTTTCCTCAAAAATACACATTTCTTAATTTTTAAAGTCATTCCTCCCTTTTTCAAAGCAGTAAGCACTTCTCGTAGTGTCTCAAGATGCTCTTCTAAAGTTCGTGAAGCAATAATTATGTCGTCGACATAGGTGTGGATTTTGTCTCTCAATCGCCTTCCTAACACCTGATCAAGTGCCCTTATAAAATTGGCTACGGCGTTATTCAACCCGAAAGGCAACACACGAAAATGAAAACATTTGCCTTCAAACCGGAAAGCGGTATATTTCCTCGAAGCTTCATCAATGGGTACTTGCCAATAGGATGCTGTTAAATCCAAGGAACTCATGTATTTGACACCATGAAATTTTTGCAAGATATCATCGACTGGTAATGGATGGTCTCTTTCAGTAACCAGAATTTTATTAAGCGCCCTTGCGTCCAAAACTAGTCTTATTGATTTATCAGCTTTGGTTACTGCGACCAAAGGGTTTACAAATGCACTATTTGATCGTTCGATCACACCCCATTCTAACATACGATCTATCTCCTCTTGTGCCTTGCTTTTCAGCGCAAAGGGAATAGGATAAGGTTTAACAGTAAATGGCGTGTCGTCCTTGACCTTGAAGTGGCACTGATATCCTTTAATTAAGCCAGGTTTATCTGAAAATATCTCTTGAAACTCGTTAATAATTTCCTGCACCCGCACTTGAGCTTCTTCTTCATTTTCGAGCTGTTGTTGCGAGTACATTAAATCCTCACTGTCCTTTTCGACCAATAATTGTGACAGCTGCACTTCTTCCTCACTAAGCTCATCATAGCATATAAACTCCTGCACCTCTCCTCTTGAAATGACTCTAACTTGAACCGCTTCCTTTCCTTCTTCACAAATTTTGGTTTCATAACTTATATTCACTCTTTTTCCCTTCCGTAATAAATTGCAGACTATTTTCTTCCCAGTCCAGTTTAACCATTTTCTCGGCAAGCCAATCGACTCCCAGAATTAGATCAACGGTTAATTTAGGGATAACAAATGCTTTTATTTCAATCCTGTGTCCTCCAATCTCACCATCTACTCGAATTTGCTGGGTGATTCTTTTAATTTTACCCCCATTCGCTACGTAACTGTCATTCCTTGTACCGAGTGTAAACATGCGTCAGGTTCATTCACAAGGATTTGAAATAAGCTTTCCGAAACACAGGATATGTCCGCGCCAGAATCTATCAAGGCTTCTACTTGTCGTGATTTAAATTTCACCAAAACAGTAGGTGTACGGGCTTCCTTTCTCCTTAAAATTCCTTCTTCTTCTAACAAATCTTCTCTCGGGTCGTTATTGTAGACTGAAAAGACTTGTGATTGGCGAGCCGTTAGATTCGCTTCATTATTCAAATCTGAGTAGCAAGTACTAGTAATGTCCGTTAATTGCTTGTCACTATATGGTAAATCTTCGTCCCGCCGCAACTTATCTTTACTCTTCCATTTTATTGACTTTCTGTCAATTCTTTTCTCTTCTTCATATATCGTGACTGCTTCAGCTTCCCGACATCTTCTTTACAAGTTCTGTAGTCTATTGGTATTGATCTTTCCTTTCCATAGCTCTCTTTAGTTGATAGAAATGTTCCGTATTGTTCGTATACCGCGCCAGCGGCTGCCGCGTGCTTCAAATTATTTTTGGCACAGGTACCAACACTGTTTACGCCTTGACTGTTACGCGTGTGTTGGCTGCCGTCGCGCTGTAGGCTGCGCCGTCATGAAATACATAAGACTTCCGCACAACTTTAATCCCGTCCAGGCTTACCTCGCCTGTATCCATTTTTTCCGAACCATCAATTCCTATTAACATCATTTCACCCTCGCGTAATTTCCTTTGTTCTCTCCAAATGTGTTCTTGAATTCTTTCGTTTTCAATTTCAAAAATGTCATCTTCGCCTTCTCCTCTGATTTCAGATTCTTCGACTTCCATGTCCTGATCAAATTTATTTTCATCTTCTACCTCATCCGCCTTCAATTCTTCACTTGTACTGGTTAATAAAATTTTCTCGTATCTGTCGGTTCCTCTTCAACTTCGTTATTGAATACTGTATCATATAGACATATTTCTGGTTGATCCTTTTTCCGCCTCAAGCCTATTTTCTCTTCTTTTACTAATAATATTTTCTCTGTACTTGGCCTCTTTTCTGCCTCCGCCGCTGGCGAAGCCTTCTCAGTGGCAGGCACTAGTTTAAATGTCTGGTGCTGTCTTCTGAAACCACGGCTACCCTATGTTCTTCATTTTGCGGTCGGTAGTTGTGATTCTGGAACCGCCTATGAGATTTTCCTTCCTCTATGTTTTCCTTTCGAACTCCGTCTTGCCGGCCTGAGTTTTCCGGTTCTTGCCGAAAATTTCTATTCCCTTCTCTTCGGTGGTTTTCCTGTCGGAATCCGTTATTTTGAAAATGATTAGAGTTATGTTGTCCCTGGTATCTTGTTCTGTACATTCTTTGCTCTTGTACATCTAATCTTCCCAGCATATCTACAGCATCCTTTATGGAGCGGATCTTGTGGCTAGTAAGTATTAGCTGTGTCTGTTCCGGTAACCTAGCCGCAATCATTCGTACATACTCTTCTTCACTATGAGGCTGGTCTAAGTATCGGCAAGATGCATAGCACCGCATGAAAAAATCGGTTTGCGATCCTCTTCTCGGGTCATAACGGTCACCGCACATTAATTCTGATTTTACGGCGATCTGCCGTTCTGCCGACCAGTAAAGATTCAAAAAATCTTCTTTGAACTGCTCAAAAGATGAAAATTCCTCCTCTAATTGCTCTGCCCACAGTCGGGGTCCTGCTCTTAAATGTTTTATTACCATATTAATTTTCTTCTCCTCACTAGCAGCCATAAAAGGTGGAAAATTTTCGAAATTTTTAATAAACTTTACAGGATGGATGCCATTTCGGTCAGAAAATTCTTCCCAATCAATCTTTTCGTCGTAGCATTGAACAGGAACTACTGTGCCCTTTCCGGTTTCTTTGTATTTACAGAACTCTTCTCTCACTACACCCGGTACTTGTTTTAATACTTCTTGTTTTATAATTAGCGGAGCCTGTACCTTCATTCTTTCATCCACAAATACGGCAGTTGACACTTTTAATTTCTCCAACTTCTCATCCAGCTGTTCCACCTCCGCAGTTATCTCTTTCATCCCAAACTTCACTTCCGCATAGCCCTGTCTGGTACCTTCTTGCAATGTTTGGAACTGTCCTTCTATCGTCTTTATACGGTGGCAATGACTATCGCTTTTTTCTTGTAACTGTGCATACTGTTCTTGCAAGGCGTCGGTTTCCTGGCGCAAACTATTAGTTTCACCCTTTAACTCTTGTTTTAAATCGGAAAACTGGGTTGCTAAGTCCTCTGCTCGCATATTACACAAAGCACGATACTCTTCCATATCCTTACGTAAATTCTGCTATTTGGGATTTGTGTTCATTCAGAGACTTAGAATGTAATATTTCCGCGTCAGACTTTAGCTCAGCTTTTAGATTATCGAGCTTGGAATCAAAGGTTTGAGTGCTTAACTTAAGATCTGAATCTAACTTTTCAAATTTATCATGGAGGATTTCAGTACTGGATTTGAGATCCAAATTTAAATTTTCCAACTTGGAATTTTGCCTCTCAGAGTTCGTGTTTAAATTTTTTACTGACTCACTTAACCCTCGTAACATCTCCATTATATCTGCATTGGCGCTTCCCTCGGTTTCCGGCATGATTATAATTTTGCACAGAAAACAGGATCACAAAATATGGCAAACTCACTCCCCGCGAATCAGACAACCAGACCACAACAACGCCGTTATACACGAAGCGCCAGCCGCTGCAAGCTATCTAGCTAAGCATGCCATTTAAAGAAAAAAGGGAATAAAAGGTTGCACTACAGGCATAACTACAGGTGGAATTTAAATAACTGATGACAAAGGATAAGAAAATGTATTGTCGAGTTAGGAGAGAAAAATCTTGTCCGATTTTCTTCCTCGATATTTCACAGAAAAAAAGGAAAATTGTCAGAAAAAAATTAGGAAAAGGATTTAAGCCTTCAAAAATAGCCAAACAAGCAGCGCACAGCGCGTCCTTAGCTTTCGGAGACTCTGCACGACGATTCTTCTTTCTCCCGCCTTCGTCGTCTCGGCTGCCCAGCTCCGCGTCAAACAATGTAGAATATCTTCCCCGCTGCTCCTTGACCAGCCGCGCTGCCTTCGTCGAGTGGGAGTTCTTCCGCACCTTTGGGTATTGTCGACACCTGTTTCGATTGTCGTCGTCTTGATATTACTAGTTTTCCTTTTTTTTTCTTTGTGTGTTTTCCTAGGATTTGAGAAAAATTGTCTCTCCTCCTAGTACTAATTTCTACCACACAGTCCTGTCACTCGTCGCCATGTAAGACTATTGCCTTTCTTGGGGTTGACATGATACTTACTTACTGTAGACCGAACTTCGTGCTTGCTAAAGTTTTAATTACTAACATATAGCACTAGAAGCCGGATAGATGAATTCGTAGTCGCCGCCGGTCGCCAGATAGGGTCCAAACCAGTCCGATAAAAGTGTGAGGATAACTAATTAAGAGAAATCTTCAAGTATTAAGTAATGAAAATAGGTTCTCCACACATTTATTAGAATAAAGTACACATCGAACCAGTTGGCCACTATCAGAATTTAGATGATAAGGCTATTGAAACTTCGTAATCCGTCGATTGCAAGATTCTTAAAAAAAAAAAGGAAAGTTATTAATCCAAATCAGTCCACACTAAATTACTTTCGATGCCACACTTCACTGTTCTGGTATCTCAACCCACTGTTCAAATCAATTTAAAACTTACGTCGCAATGGTTAAACTAGTTCATTCTTCTTCTTACTTCATGCTACACCCGCACAGTTAGTATAGCGTCTCACATTACGCGACGCGAGCCGTCCGCTACCATACCTCGATAACGACTGACTTTAAACAATGTAGTCATGCGCTCATTTCGGCGCGGCGGAATGCTACTGTTATGTTACAGGCTCTTTGATGGATTATTTGTGGCTCTCGGTAAATGTACTCGAGTTCCCTTTTCATTTTTGTGTTATTATATTTTTTTAAACTATTATCGTTCCGTATGTGTTTCAAACATTTAAATTACTGATAACAAATATGAAAGTCTAAGTGTAACGTCGTAACAAATTTCATTTCTATCCAAATTAAGAATGATATGACTCATCGAAAACTGCGCGAACGAACATAAACAATGGCATAATCGTCCGCAATCGACCTACTCCAGACCGATATTGTAAACTTTCATTGCAACGGACAGTTGACCTTGTGCTCTGGAGGAAACAATTTGTATCACTCTTGCTACGGGTATAATTTGTATTATGGAATTTTTGCTAGGTTAACTATAACTTCTTTTGTAGAATGTAACACGTGTTGTTATTGTTTTAATAACACAAAACTTGTATTTTCTAAATTTCTTTATTTATTTCCAGTTGTCACAAAAATATGACGACAGAGTACGAAAATAAAAGAAGAAAATACGAGCAAGAAAATAGAAGTTTTAATAATAAATGGGAGAATTTCTTTTTTATAGACAATGATGGAAAAGCATTATTTGTAATTCTACGGTCAAAAATTATAAAGCTAGTAATTTACGTCGACATTATGTAATAAATCATCCTGTTTTCTAATCAGTATCCACCAAATTCCAAATTAAGATCAGATAAATTTGCTTCTTTAAAATCAAATTTAAATAAAAAACAGTCAATTTTGATGACCTTTAGTAATGAAGCTGATAATGTGGCTAAAGTCAGTTTCTTTATTGCTCGTGCAAAACACCCGTATGGAGAGTTTATTACAAAAAACTTGGAAAATGTACTTAAAGTTTTAGATCCAAATAATGCAGCATTGCACAAAGTTGTTTCGCAAATTCCCGTCTCGAGACACACAACCGAACGACGCATAACTGCAATTTATACATATCTTGAATATAAATTAAAAAATGATTTTAAGAACTGTTTTGCATTCATCTTAGCCCTTGACGAATCGACAGATATTACAGATCTCCCGCAATTGGCAGCTTTCATACGTTTTGTTTCACCTGACTTCGTTGTTAATGAAGAATTACTAGATTTAGTAGCACTTCAAGAGTCAACCCGCGGTGTCGATATTAAAAATGCATTAGATTCCATACTGAAAACTTTTGATGTGCCTCTTAATAATCTTGCAAGCTTTGCAACTGACTGAGCTCCGGCAATGCTGGGTAAAAAATCGGTCTTATTGGGCTTTTAAGAGATGATTCTCAAATTCCACAATTCATACCGATTCACTGTATAACTCACTCAGAACATCTCGTTGCAAAATATTTTATGTTATGAAAACAGTGTTACACATTGTAAATTACATTCGAAACAATGCAAAAAACATCGACAATTCAAAAATTTCCTTGAAGAATTGAAGGACGAATAACATGCAAATGACATTAATTTCTTTTGCATTGTTAGATGGTTATCTAGCTACAGCGTATTAAATCGATTTGTAGATTTGTTTGATCCGATCACTGCATTTCTAAAAGAAAAGGAAATAACCTATTCAAAATTAGACGATGACGAGTGGTTACAAGACATAATGTTATTGACTGATGTCAATGAACATTTGCAAACACTGAATTTACAATTGCAGGGGAAAGACAGAATAATATCTGACCTCTCACAGTGTACATTTAGTTTTCAAACTAAATTACAACTTTTTCAAAAGGACGTTAAAAATAAAACATTTTGTAATTTTCCTTGAATTAAAAAAATTTGTTCCAATATTAAACAAGGAAAACTCAACGAGTATATAAAAAACCTAGAAGGAACATTGACGGAATTCCAAAATAGATTTCAAGACTTGAAATATTTTAAATGGTCTCTTGATTTTTTTCTAAATCCATTTGAAATTAACATAATTCAAGGTGAGTTTTCCATTTCCAATATAATTATGACCCAAAAAGCATGTGGAAAATTATAATTAAGAGAGATGAAAGAAGATCAAGCTCTACAATTAAAATATAAGTCGACGCAGATTACTGAATTTTGGAAATTTGTACCAGTATCGTAGTATCCTGATTTAAAAAAGGCTGCTTTTCGAATTATTTCAATATTCGGAACAACGTACTTATGTGAATCATTTTATTCCACTTTTAAATTCGTGAAATCCAAACAACGATCAGTATTAACTAACCAACATCTCAAAGAATTACTGAGAAGTGCTGTCACCAATTATTCACCAAATTTTAAAGAATTATCAAGAGAAGTAAAATAAATGTGTTTAATTTTTAATATTTAAATTCAATACACATATTTTGTACTTTTATTCATATGTTTTCAATAAATATAATTTCTGTAAAAAAATTTAATGGCTTTTTTGCATACCTTTTAAATACATATTTAATTGCAGCTGGCAAAGAAATTTGAAATTTTGAAAAATGGCTCGGACTATCAAGTAGCTTGTCCACCTCATCTATATAAAATGCAAAACTCATGACGTATTACCATTTAATTTTTACTTAAAAACACAAAACGCATATGACAGTGATCTAGATAACTAAAGATCCACTATCACTATGTGTCCTTCGATCAATCTGTATAACATGTTGGTACCTGTGAAACCTCTATGTTTTTCTCAAACAAATTTTCAAATCTCTGCCAACGTGAGATTTGAACATTAGATTTACCTTACCTAGCCTCTATAGATCAAAATTGGATATTTTCAATGCCACAACCACGTGATGTAGTAATTACTTGTTGGGACAAGCACCTGATCCAAACTGTTAGTTAAATAAAATGTTCAGGTTCAGGAATCATTGAACGGGCTACACATTGCCAATTCATTGGAGAAAATGTTCTCATAGCAGGAGCACATAATGCCATTATTTATCTAATTTGTCATGTACAGGTTATATATTACCAATCTTTAGCCAAGAAATATATCACAGTCCAAAATCTAATTAAATTAAATCAAACTAACCCTTCAATATTAAACGCGGAACTGTTCAAGCACTTGCAGTAACCACGTGATTCATGCAAATAAAATAACTTAATATTTGTCATAAACACAAAAATTCAGGCTCAAACTAGGCATAAGACCATAGTAACAACTGGCGGTTTAACCACTATTGTATCAATCTCCATTGTAATTATCCTTATACTGTTTCCTAACAAATGGTATTCCTAAATGCTAACTGCACTAGATATTGAAGCACTATTGCTTAATGCAGCTCAAATTATAATGACATTACCAAACTCAAGTAAAAATAACACAAAAACTAGTCAAAATAGTACTACCAAATGTTAGTACGAAATCACATACTTAATATGTATGAAAGTTGTAATGACTGTTGAACTAATGGAAGCTAATTTTCTTTACTGTCACAGACTAAGGACGTCATCCTCACAAGATAACTTGGAATTATAAACTAATTTTGTTCAAACTCTGTAAACCGGGAGTAATTGTCTAAGTTTGAGAAATAATAATAATAAATTGAAAATTAACTTATACAACTTGATTCAAATGGGTTTTGGGGACAAATCTCGTCTTCAGTCATGGGGGATAGAATGTAATAGACAATTTTTACGTAAGTTATAAAAACATTAGACAGTTTATTAAAACGGAAACAAGACGATGCTTCAGGCTGCAATATGTGGTCATCCGATTCATGTTGCTTCATATCTGTTGTACCACTGGTTCTATTTATCCCATTACCTAGCCGGTGAAACCCGCGGTTTTATTTCCATTCCAGCCCTTTGTACTTCCATTGTTATTGGAAACCCGAGAAACATTACTGTGATGATTATGATTCTCTTGATGACAGTTACGACACTGGATAACCCGCCTACCCTTATGGTTTGTAGATGCTCCATAGGTCAGTCTATCCCAGTTTTTCTCTCTGTTTTTTGGGATCGCGATAGCAGAGTCTCTTCTTATGGCCTTCACAGTCACACTCGTAACACTTAATTACAATTCGTGTATAAAATACTTAATGAATTAGTTTAGACTTATCTTCCGTTGGTTCCTCATTATTTACTCGCTGAATGAGGAACCTCTAATGCCTCGCAAAAAGTTTTTGGTCGTCTGAGGGCAATTTTCTGGTTTAATTCTATACTCTTCCCTGCCAAAAACGATTCCAAAAGACTTCAGTCGCTCTCAAAGAGAATGGATGTAGACCAGTGCCGCTTGCGGCTTGACGCCTCTTAAAATAGAATCTAAGAGTCTTTTAAAAGTGACTGGTGCATTGTGCAGTCCAAAAGGGAGTATTTTTGTGCTCATACAAACAGTTAGGTACACAAAAAGCGGGTTTGGGTATTTCTTCCCTAAACATAGTTATTTGGTGATATTAAGACTTTAAGTCGGGAATGGAAAAATAGTCCAAACTTACTAAATAATCGACTGATACTGTAATAGAACGGATAGGATATACACTGAACAGGCAGATCATTATGACCACCTACCTAAAATCCGGTCTGTCTGCCTTTGGCATGGATAACAGCGGCGACACGTCTTATCATGGAAGCAATGAGGCCTTGGTAGGTCACTGGAGAGTGTTGGCACCACACCTGCACACACCTAATTCCCGTAAATTCTGCGGAATTCTACCCTGCATTCAATCACATCCCAGATGTGTCCGATTGGGTTCATATCTGGCGAGTTGGTGGGGCCAGCACATCAATTGAAACTCACCACTGTATCCCTCGAACCACTCCATCACATTCCTGACCTTGTGACATGGCCCATTATCTTGTTGAAAAATTCCACTGCCATTGGGAAACATGGTCGTCATGATGGGATGTACGTGGTCTGCAACCAGTGTAAGATATTTATTGGCCCTCATGGTGCCTTCCATGGCCTCCACTGGACATATGGTTGCCCATGTAAATATTGCCTAGAGCGTAATTGAGCCGCCGGCAGCTTGTCTCCGTCCTGCAGTATAGGTGTCAAGAAGCTGTTCTCCTGAAAAATGACGGATTCGCACCCTCCCATCCACAGGATGGAGAAGGTATTGGGATTCCTCAAACCACGCAACAATCTGCCACTGCGCCAACGTCAACTGACGATGGTTATGTGCCCATTTCAATCGTAGATACCAATGTGGTGTTAACATTGGCACATTCTGTGGTTGTCGGCTGTGGAGGCCTATCGTTAGGAGTGTTCGGTGCACCGTGTGTTCAGACATACTTGTACTCTGCCCAGCATTAAAGTCTGATGTTAGTTCCGCCACAGTTCGCCGCCTATCCTGTTTTACCAGTCTGCCCAGCCTACGACATAATGAGGAGTGGCCGCCCAACACGTCGATGTTTGGACATGGATTCACCTTGGTTTTCTCCACTTATTGAACACACTTACCACAGAACTCCTCGAAGACCACACGACTCATGCAGTAACCGAAATGCTCGTGCCAAGCCTCCGGGCAATCAAAATCTGGCTGCAATCTATCTGAGATCACATATATCACGGGCCTTCCCCATTATAAACACGGATAGCATGCTCACTAATACAACGTACACCGTGTGTCCTCGTAAGGTGATGCTGCTATCGCCTGGACGGGTTCATATTGATAATAGGTAGGAAGACATAATGTTCTGGTTGATCAGTGTACATCCGGTACAGTGACCTTATTCAATCTTCGGTAATCGACTCAAAATCGCTATTTGACTTCGCCATTTAATTCTTTTTTGGGCCTAAGACAGCAGAGCGCCTGCAAGATGAACAAGACAGTTGAATTACATCATCTCATAACAATTGTTTAGTTAATTCATCCAAAATTTCCTTTGGTGTTAAGGGACTCGATAGGCTTTACAAGGGGCATGTTACCTGTTAGAATTCGATGTTCCACCAGATCTGTAATCGGTAGGACTAGTTTGTGTTCAAAATCCGATATTCTTTCAACAATGCTTATAATTGGCTTCATTGCTCCTGTGACAATTGAATTTTCTTACTTCTTAAATTAAGCATTGGTTCCATGGCACTGAACCGTATCTGTTTCACAGATTCATCGCAGCTACCGTCACATGAATGAGGCAACAATCATAATCATCTAACACAGATATTTGCACTGGCTGAAAATTTTTCTATATTCCCACTGGGCCCTCTCCGAAATTCTCAATTATCATGCGAATGCAGTTCGTCCTATCAACCGCAGTAATGTTTCCTATCCATCTTATGATATAAACTTTGCTCTGATTTACTGACAAAGTATCTATAATTACGAGTGACTGACTCCAATTCCTGAGATGATAACACCTGCAGAATTTTACCTGTGAGTTCTGGGATGATGTAAGAGGTATCAGACTTTACCATTGCCTGTTTTGACTGTCTTATAGGGTTTCAGGATGTAAGGTATGAAATGACAGCAACTAGTCAAGTGTAAAACACACAGGCGGTCACGCATTGTTCTGGAAAACACCATCGAATATGCAGACGCAGCAATCACTGGAGGTTATTGTACCAATCATGGGGATTAACATTTGACGGACTGGTTTAAAGAAATGAGCACATAGCTGGCTCTACCTCGACACATGAGAGTACGCAATCAGGCTATGTCATTCTGAATACCGAGGATCTCCGGAAGATTACCCAAGTTTTCACCACCTTTCCATTAAAATTCGTGACTTTTACTTTAACTCTGACAATGCTATAGAGTTTCGAACCTTGCTTCGAGGTAAACTGTAATGCTGTGTATGCCCTACCCAGTGAAGGAATTAAAATTAGTTGCAAAGATACCTTCTTTCATTTTCAAGACAGGCCCAAACACTCACTCCTTAACTGACGCAGGGTAAACAAGTAGACATAGCTCCAGAGTCCGATCCAGTGTGAAGTAACACTGACTGCAGCTGAAGTAAGCCAGAGATTGATTACGGCCCAAAATCCACACCGAGGCCTAGCCATCCTGCCACAAATAGTAACTAGTTCCTTAACCTTCAAAGGGGTCCCTTATAACAAGTTAATATAAAACCTAGCAACAGCTGAAGTACAACTTGCTCCAATGCACATTAATACTGTTGAATTTATTATATTTTATGAAGAACGTTTTGATAAAAAAAGATCATTAGGTGTACTGACATATTTGTTATTTAAGTAGAACAGTCCATACAGGACATTTGTGATTAGTACTATTCAAGAAGAAACTATACCAAAAAAATAAAATACCTTTTTTTCTCGTTCCCTTGAGTTATTAATCTTATTTCCTTTGCAGTTTTACACCTAATAATTTAAATCTCCGCCAATAATGATCATTCTATTCTCACTTTCTGAAAGAGTATAAATTTTAATTTCTCCCCAAGAGCCTCATCTTCATCTGGTCATTCTTCCACTGCAGTAAGCAGCCAACACTCTGATTTTTTTTTCTTTTTTAGTACCCTAGAAATTCTACCTTAAGTAAACTCATTGGTCTTGATCTATGAACGCCAGTGAACTTTGGTAGTTTTTGCAAACTAGTATGAAAACTCCTCCACCATTGCTCCTCTATCTCTGCGGTAGCACTCTGTAACCATCAGGAAAAACCTCATTGTCTAGTAACCAACTCTCTATCCCAATTATTACTTGTGGTTCGTGTATCTCTATTAAGTTGTGCAAATTTGATTACTTTGTTCATTATACTTCTACAGTTTACATTAACATGCTTATTACCAGCTTTAAATTTTCAGAATTTATCTCCTCTGTTCCCAGTTTTACCCCAGTCAGTTATTTTTTCAGCAACTTCATCAATTTATTTAACACCTTTTATTTTTCCTATCGTGGATCTGCAATCAGTATCACTTTGATGTCTATTTCCGTCCCTTCACCAGCAGCTCCTAACCCTAAAACTTATTACTATTAATATATAGTTACTATTAATTGACCAACTTTATTTCATTGTTATCACAAATAATTAAAGCTATGATTTTTTTCCAAGTCTGGTTGCTGCACAAGGTCCAGTACCCTGTTCGTCACCCCACAGGGCCGCCTGTGACTTTGTGTTTGTACCTATAAATAAATTAATGTAAAATTAACCAAGCTTTATTATTGTCAAACTACCTTCTCAAAAATTCCCAGTAACCCAAAAAAGCATTTCATTGGCACTTTGAAATGGCCTTTTCTGCACGAAAATAATCCCGTAGTATTAAAGAGGGAAAATTTTTCAGGATAAATGGAAAAATAAATGAAACTAATTGCCTGTGATTTTAACGTATGAAATAAATCTAAATGTGAATGTAAATAAAACAAACAGATAGATAATACCCTAAAAATGGAAGTTATTTAAAGTAAGCTAGTGAACCGTTCACAAGAACTAGTTCTTTTCACTGAGTGATCAAATGAGCACCGCTTCTTTTAGTGAGTCACTTTTGCCCATCTCTATCCCTTACCTAAAAAAGAAAAATTTCCCCACTCCTTCATGTCTGAAATAAGAGTGCATCATGGTAATCTTTTCCCTTCCATACATTACGTCTAATACTTTTACGAACGTTCTTCCAAGCCTCATCACCAACCTAAAGTCTTGTACACTACCAGTTATCTCTTCACCCTTCTGTGTTCGAATGAAATTTCATCCAGTTTCTTTGTCATATGAATTGCTGGTTGCATTTTGCAACAATTTCCACAAACTACTATAACTGCCCTCCTTCGTACCTCCTCAAACTTCAGTATTTGATACCCAAAATGTGGATCCCATATTACACAACTATATTCAAGCAATGGTCTGACCAATATTCCCTCCCTTTTCTGGTACATGCCTTCATCATCCTCTGATACATAAAGGATTTTAAAATCTCTTTCAACTACTTTCAAACTGCCCAGTTGAGTTTATCATAAAATATTATGACAATATTATGTTTAAACTACAAGTCTAGGTCTTCAAGAACACCTTCCCTATCCTCTAATCTTAAGCACATATAGTTTATTTTTTTATCCATGAACCTAATAAGCTTACTTTTCTTCACATTTATCTTCATTTCACTTTGACATGCCAGCAGCTGTTCAGTTTCCTACCACCTTGATCCTATTATACACCCTTAGGAGTAAGCCCATGACATTATACACAAAAAATTATCATGACTCAAGAATTTTTAGGATCAGAAGGTGTAAGCCAGTTTTCACATTAAATTAACAAAAATCAGCCACTTTTTATTAATAGCCTTGACATCTAGTCTAAGGTCCAATGGAAAATCCTAGAGATGGCCAAGCATTATGACAGTAATGATTGAAAGATTTTCAATGGCACAGACAATCTGGTGGCAATTTCCCCACACACCCATTTCCCCTTCCTTTACAAATTACAACATTAAATTCTTTCAACATTTTTGGTAGATTATTCAATATTTCTCTTGGTAACTTATTTAATCCTTGATACCCTTACCTAAATAAAGAGAATCTTCCTACACCCTTATGACTTATATCGAGTGCCAGCTTGCAGTCATAGTCATCTTTTCCCTTCCATGCATTACTTTTAATTTTCACACCAATATCTTCCCATGCCTCATCACCTTGCACACTCCCATAACCGTCTTCACCCTTCTCCTGTCTTGCAATGAACCCCATTCCAGCTCTTTTATGATATCTGTTACCTATTGTGTTCTGTGGTAATTTCCAAAACAAATCTAGCTGCCCTTTTTTGCAGCCTCTCCAACTCTTGTATATGATGCTCAAAATGTTGGTCCCATACTATACCACCATATTCAAGCAATGGTCTTACCAAAGTTTTGTAACCCAACTCCTTTACTTCCCTAATTCACTAATCACTCTCTCCATCAAGTGTAGAATTTTGAAACCTTTTTCTACTATCAGTCCAATCTGTCCTGCACAGTTTAGCTTGTTGTCAAATGTAATTCCAACATATTTACATTCCATCTCTTCAACAAGAAATTCTTTTCCCACTTATAATTAACCTTAAGTTTTTTATTTGTGTATCTAATAAGCTGACTCTTTGTTGCATTTATCTTCATCTCATGTTTACCATCCCAACTAGGTATCCTATCTAGATTAACCTGCAGCTGTTTAAGTTCTCTACCGTTCTGATCCTTTTAGGTAGCATTATGTCATTTGCAAACAATTCAGTTTCTGATAGTAAACATCAACACAATTATTCATTAAAATAATGAATACCAATGGTCCCAATACACTACCCTGTGGCACTCCAGTTTTATACTTCCACTTCTTTTGATACTGTATTTTCTAGCTTTTAAAAATTCTTCTACCCAGCAAATCACTTTTTCATCCACCCCAATAGTTTTTACCATATTTACTACCATTTTATGGCTCACTCGGTCAAAAGCCTTTGAAGGATCTAGTGCTACACTATCAATTTGGCCTCCCTTGTCCATGAAGGCTAGACACAAGGCATTAGTATTAAGTAGAGATGTTCCGACTAGTCGGTAAAGTCGACTATCCGGCCACTTTCATAGTCGGCGACGATTCGGCAAAGAGTGCCAACTATCCGGCTTCTTAGTACGTATAAAATGTATATAGGAGGCGTTACATAAAATAAAAACCTTGATTGTTATTTAATATTTTTATTTTAGAATCAGTCTTACACATTTTGAAATGTAAAGCAATCTTTCCTTTGGTAATCACTCACTAAAATTACTTACTTGTAAAAAAATACTGTGACATTTATATAAAAAATAGTATCTTAATTAACAAACAAAACAACATAATATCTACTTATCTTCAATAAATATTTGTAAATACTTCTTCTTATTGAAACGAAAGAGCAGGATTTTTTTATTTTTATTAACAGACTAGTAATATTGATACAAGATTACATGTACTGTAAAAAAATATTAACTGCATCATAAAACAAAAACAATCAGTCTAACGTACTTATATGATTTATAACCGTACATAATCTAATCAAATCAAGTTTGTGACAAACAAAAATGTCATCTCCTTATATTTTTTATTACTTACTTATATTTTTTAACTAAAGGTACATTATGATGTAAAAAGACTAAAGCTTCTGCCCTATCTGGCAGCAATCAATTTCCTTTTTTTTTTTTTTTTTATATATATATATATATATATATATATATATATATATATAAGTCCGGCCTCGGAGAAAAATCGCTCACTGTAAATGGAACTTGCGGGACAACTAAGGTACACTTTCGCGATGCGCGACATTTCAGGATACCTAGAACTGTTGCGACTCCACCACTGAAATGGGTCTTCATTACGCTTTAACACACAGTAGGACTGCAGTTCATGAGCTGCCCTTGACCTGTCATCTTGAATATCTTCTATTTTTCTTGATACAAATTTTTGGTAGCAATGCCAAAAATTCCGCTGTGTTGCTGTTTCTATATTGTCTTCATCGATGGAAGTGCTGTGTAGATCATCTTTGCCATTGTCGCTCTCGTCATCACTCATGCTATTTTTCAGAGATTCTAGTAAAAATTGAGACCTAATGGTGATGAGGTCCTTTGTCTCGAAAAACTGTTGCTTATATCTTGGATCCAACCCAACAATGTAGCCAGGGTGAAGACATTGTTATGCTCCAAGTCGAACCTACTCTTCAAATCATTTTCCAGCAGGACTTTCATTTCCATGATTTCTTTGTTTTCATCATTGTAAATTTCAGATATTTCTGTAAGGTTTTCAGATGAGGTATTACTTCAGACACCGAAGAGCAACTTGAACTTATAATCTTAGTAATCTCTTCAAATGGCTTCAGCAATTCAATGCTTTTTCCGAGTATTTTCCTCTTCAGTAGACAAATTTTCGAAATTTACCGATGTTTCAGCCACGTATAAAAAAAGCCCGTTTTTGTTCTATAAGGCGAGATATCATATAGTACGTGGAATTCCATCTGGTACATACCTCTTGGACAAGCTGGTGTCTGGTAAATTTAGTTCTTGCTGCAGATCACGAAGTTTTGACTGAGCCTGATTAGAGTGGTTAAAGTGTGTGACAATTTGTCTTGATTTTACAAGTATTTGTGTCATGGTATCATGGTTCAAAGCAGTATTGATTGCTAGTTGTAGAGTATGTATGAAACAAGGTACTCCCTTAAAAACTGAATCGTCGATTCCTTTCGTCACATTTCTGCCATTGTCTCGCACAACGGCGTGAATTTTGGTTGTATCTATATTCCACAAAGTTGGAATTTCTTCTAAACAATTTTTTATATTATTGGCAGTATGTGTTTCGGGGAAATGTTTCATTTGCAATACTGCGTGATGATATTTGAAACTATCGTCAAGCCAGTGAGCTGTAAAACTCAAAAAACTTTCCTTATTTGTGTTTGTCCACATGTCGGTAGTGACTGAAATTGCAGCTGCACTCAGCACTCCTCTTCGTATTTCAGATTTAGTCTCTTCGTAAAGATGAGGAATGATGTTTTCTGTGAAATACTTTCTGCCCGGTATGCTATATTTTGGTTTAACTTTTCTCATCAAGTTTCTAAAGCCAGTATTTTCAACAATTGACAACGGCTGGTTGTCAAGTGCAATCATCTCACCAATCGCAATATTGATGTCTCTCGATCTTGAGTCTTCACGTGACCATTGTACAGCAAAACTATCTTCAATATTTTGCTGGCTTTTCTGACATAAACTGACCTCTGACGACACTGAAGTTGACGGAGTAGGCACTGTTGTAGGTAGTTCATATACTTGGATTTGCGACTGGGATGAATCGTCTGTGGTGGAACATTTGATCACAGAACCTAACTGAGGTATCAGGGTTGGATGTCGGTATTTGATATGGTTGTTCATACTCGTAGTATTTGCTGTTTTTCCCTGCCCACCACGAGAAATTATCATTTGGCACTGATTACACTTCACTTTACGCGAATCATTGTCCAATTGATCAAAAAAAATCCATACACGAGACTTTTTTTGGCATGATTAAATTAATTTTAATTCTCTTTCACTTTAATGAACAATAACAACACTGTTGTTCTTATTTTTTACACAAAAACACCGCTCTGACCCGTGCGCAAGCAACAATGCGAACTAAACAATACATGTTTCGACACACTCGTAGGCTGCGGTTGCGACTCACGCGTGAATCAGCTGTAAACGAAGCGTCATGGAAATTGCCGAACACCTCTGAAACCATGATCGGCTTGGCCGACTAGTCGGCCTCTTTACAACCGACTAATCGGCTAGTCGTCCAAAGTCATAGTCGGAACATCTTTAGTATTAAGTGACTTCAGAATTACAATAATATAGGTTTGGAAAAGAATCAAAGGTGTTGACCTGTTAATCAGTTCTGGCTGATTTATAAACTTGGCCTGTATTTTACACATAGTGTAAAAATTTGAAGAATTTCTTTATTGTCTGAAGAGAATTGCCATGCTTAAAATACAGACACCACCCTCATTAGGGAGCATTGATAAACTAAGAGATTCCATTTTGGGTTCTTTTGATTCCCCAATCCCATACGTGGCCAAATGTGGCATTTGCCTCGACACTCCCTACCCCTCACCCTTCCCCATGTGGCAAGTAGCTTTTTTCCCTATTAATTCCACAAGACATTTTGTGTTGTTTTCTCTTACCACACTATCCTTAAAATTACTACATGTATAATAAACACTACCAATATTTGGTTTATATACTTTTCTATAATTAAATATACATATACATATATGGAAAGATAACTTATACCTAACATTCAAAAATTTGAAGGGAGGAGACTGTTAACCCTTTATCAAGTAGTGAGAAACATGAGGCTGAGCTCGTGCAAGCTTCATGGTCAAGACGGCCACCATATAAAATTATTACAAATAATATTCTGTATGAATGGTTACAGTAGCCACTCCCGCAAATGATCTATTATTGGAAAAGAACCTCTTTCTAAGGTACAGTCAGGGATCCATTTCTTCTCATCATCTCATTCATGTTTATTATTAATTGAATAGAATAGAACAAACCTGCAACGTAAAAGAAGAGCTGAGAGTTCCATCTATAGTTCTCTATTGCTGCAGTTCTGTCACCTTTCTTTCTACATTACCATGAAATCAGTGGCGGTTCCAGGATTTTGGTTGGGGGGGGGGGGGGGGCTTGACTCAAAATAAAGGACACCAAAATCCCATGTTGTCGGGGGTGACCTTGTTGGTGGTTTTGGGGGGCTTAAGCCCCCTAGCCCCCCCCCCTCGATCTGCCACTTCATGGAATGATCATTCTTTGTTCTGCTTAAAACATTTGCAGTTCTTTGACCCTATTTTGAATAGTGAAAACTGGCTGCAAATAACACTTTGTTGAGCACTATAATTAAAAATGCATCTAAATTCACTTAACAGAATGAAATTATTATTTTTTTTATTAATGAGATGTGTGGTGACATGTTGGAGATTTGATTCAAAACAGTTTCTTAAAGGAAAAACTATCAAAACAATACGAACTGTCACTGGTGTGAAAAATCCTGTGAGATATCTGTAAGTGAATCTTTGTCTAGGTACTGCATACTTAATGTTTTCAGCATGTGTTGGTTAGTTCAAAGGCACTGGCTCCATGTGACCTAAACATCAAGTTACACGCATTCACAGTACTGTCAGTAAATATGGAGATAATTAAACGACAGATTTAAATATCCACATGCTTTTGTGTATTGTGTTCCCTATTTTAACCATTAAAAACGAATGAAAGGCTGTGACGCCCCCTCCCATGCAGGGCAGCATAACTTTCTACCAAATCCCCTCCCCTCCCCCGACTGAACTATGTAACTTATGGATGTTCCCTTATATAAGAATTTATGTCATCTGTAAACAACCTAACTTTTGACTATACACAGTGGGCACGATCATTCACTAGAATAACTAATTGCAATGGTCCCAATGCATTACCCTGTGTCACTCTCATTTTCACTTTGTGACTCTTTCAATATTGCATTTCCTATCCTTATTAGCTTTCTGCATTTTAAGAATTCCTTTATCGAGCAAGTCATTTTTTCATCCCCTCCAAGGTTTTTACCTTATTTAACACCATTTCATGGCTCACGCTTTCAGATGCGTTGGAATGATCTAGTGCTACACTATCAGCTTGGCTGCCTTTGTCCATTTCATCCAAAATTTCTTGCATATAGTGCACCATTGGAGATTCAAATGAATACCCTTGCCTAAAGTCATGTTATTGAATTCCAAACCGATTTCTTACCTCACAGAGATTTTTGATGTGGATGCAAATTATTCTCTCCATTAAATTTTCCATCACTTATGTCAAACTAAATAGCCTT
>JARYHS010009186.1:170002610-170271681 GCA_031002005.1 Vandiemenella viatica | reverse complement strand
GTCGAGTTAGGAGAGAAAAATCTTGTCCGATTTTCTTCCTCGATATTTCACAGAAAAAAAAGGAAAATTATTAGGAAAAAATTAGGGAAGGATTTAAGCCTTCAAAAACAGCCAAATAAGCAGCGCACAGCGCGTCCTTAGCTTTCGGAGACTCTGCACGACGATTCTTCTTTCTCCCGCCTCCGTCGTCTCGGCTGCCCAGCTCCGCGCCGAACAATGTAGAATATCTTCCTCGCTGCTCCTTGACCAGCCGTCGCTGCCTTCGTCGAGTGGGAGTTCTTTCGGTGTCGCGAAAACTGCGCCCAGTGAAATTTGCGGCCAGTGAATCTGCGGCCAGAATTCTCAACAATGCTGTAGCGGTATGTTTATTATAGAATAGGATCAAACTGGTTGTATTGTTAAAAGCCGCCCCGCCGGCGCTCTGAGCGGATTGCTACCTTTGTAGCCAATGTTTCTAAACAGCAGGTTGACACTACAGATGTTTTATAGTTTATAACTGTTATTAAAATACAAGTTGTATTCTTGCTTAAAAGACATAGAGAAGAATTGTAATAACGAGGCAGATACTTACAGAATCGTAGTAGATTTAATGCAAAATCTCCCTTTGCCTCACATTACTAGTGCAGGAGGCCTCGCATTCGGGAGGACGGTGGTTCGAATCCCTGTCGGGCATCCAGATTTGAGTTTTCCATGTTTTTCCCAAATCACTCCAGGCAAATTCCGGGATGCTTCCTTCAAAAGGCCATGGCCGAATTCCATCCCATTCCTTGCCCCCCCCCCAATCCTTTCCCGTCTCTAAAGACCTTGCTGTTAGAGAGACGTTAAGCAGATAAGAAACTAGTGTAGGAAAAAATATTCTAGCATCAGCAGTTGTGGGTTAACGTCATCCACATCAAATTTCCCCACAGACGACACGATAATGGAGTGACATCGCTCCATTTGGACGGATGGAGCGAATCGTGTATGGCCACCTCTGGACGACCTCGGCCACTCCGATCTAGTTAGTACCGCACTGGATTTTCCGAACAGTGTTGCAGATCAGCAAAAAATTCAGCTTTCAGTAACGAGTGCGAAAAAAGTCTAAGAAAGAATACTTAACCTGTAAAACATTTGCGTGTCTATTAAAAAATAGAAATTAACTTGGCTGTTTCGGGCGTGTAATGTAAAATGATTTGTTCACGTGAAAACTTCCAGGCCACGATTTAGTGAGACCAGGTCGGGTCGTCTAAAGGGGCGTTTAGAGTGATTAGGACGGCGCGGCATGACACAAAGAGAAGAGGTATTGGCCGCAGATTTCGCAGATTTTAGGTTGGCCGCAAATTTCACTGGTCGCAGTTTTCACATATCCGTTCTTTCACACCTTTGGGTATTGTCGACACCTGTTTCGATTGTCGTCGTCTTGATATCACTAGTTTTCCTTTTTTTTTTCTTTGTGTGTTTTCCTAGGATTTGAGAAAAATTGTCTCTCCTCCTAGTACTAATTTCTACCACACAGTCCGTCACTCGTCGCCATGTAAGACTATTGTCTTTCTTGGGGTTGACATGGTTCTTACTTACTGTAGACCGAACTTCGTGCTTGCTATTTTTTTTAATTACTGACATACAGCACTAGAAGCCGGATAAATGAGTTCGTAGTCGCCGCCGGTCGCCAGACAGGGTCCGAACCAGTCCGATAAAAGTGGGAGGATAACTAACTAATAGAAATCTTCAAGTATAAAGTAATGAAAATAGGTTCTCCACACATTTATTAAAATAAAGTACACATCGAACCGGTTGCCACTATCAGAATTTAGATGATAAGGCTATTGAAACTTCGTAATCCGTCGATTGCAAGATTCTTAGAAAAAAAGGAAAGTTATTAATCCAAATCAGTCCACACTAAATTATTTCGATGCCACACTTCACTGTTCTGGTATATCATCCCACTGTTCAAATCAATTTAAAACATACGTCGCAATGGTTAAACTAGTTCATTCATTCTTCTTACTTCTTGCTACACCCGCACAGTTAGTACAGCGTCTCACATTACGCGACGCGAGCCGTTCGCTACCATACCTCGATAACGACTGACTTTAAACAATGTAGTCATGCGCTCACTTCGGAGCGGCGGAATGCTACCGTTATGTTACAACTGGCTATTCAAAGTGTAGATGTAGATCACGTTGGAGCATTGAATCGATCAAATATTTACAATACATACCAAAAAAAACAAAAAGTGTAATAAAAACCCTTCTCCCAGTTTTTGTTTCTGGATAGTCAAAAATTAAATTAACTTACTTCATGCATTGCTACAGTCGAAGAATAGAATTACTTATTTTTCTACATTAGGAGAGGAAACAATCAGTTTCTTGCCTATTTTATTTAATTATTATTTTTATTTATGTATTTAATATCTGTATATTCAGATTGTTAGTTCTTTGAAATCTATAACAACTCAAGTTTCATGTCCGCTTTTTCCGAGTGCGTTCTAAAACAATAGATAGGTTATTTTATAAAATACTCTTCGTTGTAATTACGAAAAAAATTGGTAACGGCCATAATTATGTTTATGTTTATAAGTAAAAGGTAACCCACTCAGAGTGAAGTTTTGTCCAAATAGCTGCTCCGTCTTCAGTAGATATGTAAAACATTTAAGATCAGTATCGGGTGTTCAACTGAAGATCATGACATTCTCTTAAACTTGGGTATTGCGATTCTTTTAAACACAAGGTTGTCACAACATTCCACAAATGTATTGTAGCTTCATATTTGTTGACTTCAATATATTTTATTAATAATTATTTTATTTGATTTAGTAACGCAAGGTGGAAGTTTCTAATGACTGATTATCACTTAAATTCGCATGCAAGCATTTTCCACTTCAATCTATTTTTTATTTCTTTTTCTAAAAACTTATTTAACCATTTTATAATTTATCTCTTAATCTCAGGTCAGGTATCAGGCTGGCTTTTCTGGTTGATAACACACACCGTTAACTCCCTCACGCATTATGCTGTTTTCTGGCCGCTGTCGGGCCCTAACTATGGAGAACTGAGTCTCTCCAACACTTCCTGGCCGCTAATGTTGGAACTAATTTCTTCTTCGACATGGGGAATTGCATTAATTAAAGCGCTGGCGTGGCTCATGTAGTGCGAGCGTTCTTGCTTTCATCCAAAATCAAGTTTAATGTCTGCTTCCATCTTTGCTTGACTTGTACATCCGGAAAATTTACTCCAATGTTGCCCCCAATCTGGATCAAAGATGATGGCGCACCGAGCTTATTGGAAAAATGTGTTCCTCACTGACTTTTTTTTATCAAAAACTACATTAAATATCTTTTTCCTGTCCCTTAAGGAGAGTGGCAATATTATTACTTGTCACGGGGATCAATCGCGCTTTGGATTACCAAATGTTGTCGCGTGGTAGCCGAGCGCGGCGACACTTACCTCAATTTGTGGGTTCGTCCTAGCGCTTACTAACTGTCGGCTGAAGTTGCAGATTTTCCAATCGGCAACTGTAAGCATCTCGCTAGGAATTAAAATAGAAACTCATCAGTATTTAGTTATAATGGCGTAGGTAGGTCCTTTGAATTATCTCAAGATATGCGATTAAGTGGATTTACAAAAACTGATGCAAGTCATTCATTACAAAGATTGTTACACAGGTCGGAGGTGTTTCTAATAGTGAGATGGTGGATCATCAGATCCGAAATATTAGCGATTATGGCTTTTGTAACAGGATTACCCTACCTCGTGAACTGGGGCTTATCTCCGCCACCAAGTAGCGTCCCCGGGAACTGCAAGTGGGAGACTGTCGCCTTTCATTGGCTGAGTATTACGCCGTTTGAAAGTGTACATCACATGCTAGGTAGCTGCCTCTCTCGTGAACTTAGGATGAATCTGCGGTTCTCACATGAGACTGCGCGCCCAGCGTCCTTGAAGGCTGGCTCAGTTACAAGTATAGTGATGTAGCGTTACGCTGGTTGGACTGGCTCGGAAAGCAAACTGCCTTTCTTAACGCTAATATATTTGCTACAAAATAAATCCCCTCTACAACGACACTGTCACCGGTAGCTATTAATTATTATTACTCCGTATTTCCATAAAAGTGGGTGGCGGAGAATGCGTTGCACCTATCCTAATGTGAAGTAGTTCATATATGCGTGTAATATGATATACGGGATATGGTAGAAGCCGTCCATGGGCTATTATGAGGGACCATCCCTGTATTCGCCTGGAGCGATCTGGGAGAGTCATGTTACCTAGCACACGTCTGGCTGACGCAAACGTCAGGCGTCGAACAATGGCTGAACCAGACACTTGCGGTCAGTCAGGCGTATATTCGAGTTTCCTCACCACCGAAATCCACACTCACGAGAGATACAACGCAATGTCCTTCTCTGATCGTATTGTGCATGCAAACTTTAGTCATATGTAATGCTTCTCATTGCAGAGTGTGACGTTACAGCATTCATCTTTACTACATAGTTTAATGTAAAGTATTAAGAAAAATTTTCACTTCAACCAAGTAATAGCATCCAGATACCGATTACAGGCAAGTAAAGCATGATTCAGATTTATACCTATTCAAAATCTGTTGATCACTCTCAAATACCTTGAATTTGTTGTAGATGACTACGATAGCAAGTAGTCCCCACTCTCATTTTTATTATGCATGTTTGGCCTCTTCTAGAGAATATGTATACTTCAAACCAAACTTTGGGAAAAATGATTGGGATTGAATTTATGAAAATTACTTTTCATTTTGATACTCTGATAAAGGCTGTCAACTTTCCAGCCTACAGTACTGTTCTTTCCTAAAATAAGGTATAAAGTCTATACAGGGAATCTGTATATATGATGAATTTCCATGGAATGTATTTTTCTTATGCAGTTAATCAGCTTTGTGTAGAATAGTAACATAGCCTTTGGATTACTTTAAGTGAATTTATTATCCTTTTAAAGTTGCTGAATACATCATATTTATTATATCCTACAAATATTAGTTACTGGAGTCGATCGCTTCAGTTTCAAAAAATTTTTATTTACACTTACAGAATTTGTTGACATCAGATTTTCTTCTAAAATCAACTACTCGTATTTTATGACTATTCTGGTTGCCAGTACATCCAAAGTGTAGATTCAGATTACGGGCTGACGGTGAATTTCTTCTATATATGCGAGGCAGAATAGACACGAGATCACTGGCATGCTCTATCGCTACCGGTGCCCGGCGCGGTGTCAACGTTTGTGAGTCCGTAAACCTATTTGCACAAATAACAGCGAAACATGGAAATGAAGGCCGTTAATTTCATGCAGGAAACTGTGGGTGTTATTCTTTTCTGCTTTATTGGAACAGCTCTGCGATTATACGGCGTGGGAGTCACGCACTGCAACGCAATGGTCGGCAGTTTACATAGCAATGAGTCCGCCGACAGTGCCTGGTTAGCTTATGTCGGCGTCCCCATGGCATTCACAATACTACTGGTACGCTACATTGACGTAGACGGTTCGTATCCTGTACGCCAGCAGAGGAAAAAGTTCACATAGCCAAATATGAGTTCAACTAACAATAAATACGTCCCTGTACAATTTAACCATAAAATGTTTACGAAAGCATACTCACACATCTTAACACGAAACAGTGTATTACTTTGCCGTTAATAATATGTTCTTTAGAGCTATAACTTATAAAGTTAATGCATTTTAATTGTGATAGGCGTCACTGTTCAAAGTTGAAGTCAAAATCTACAAATAACAGGTGTATATTTCAACACTTCAAGTATGAGGGTAATTCCTGCACTAATAAACAGAAATATATATATAAAAAAAAATCATCATTTTACTTCTTATAAAAATTACATGTTTGGCTTCCAGGTTCTGTTCGAAACGGGCGCTCCACTATCATTTACTTGGACGGCCACGACTGATTCTTTTCCTGTGTCTGGATGATACATTTAATTTTGGTAGCTTTTTCTGACTAATTCTGGCAACATCCTATAATAACTTTCTAAGAAATTTCCTTCAGTCTTATTCGATACTTGTAATAAATTTTTGTGTTAGCTTCCAAGTTTTACTTCTTTACAGCTGGTGTTAATTTTAATTGTTTTGCGAAACATTAAAAAGTAAAATAAAAACCGATTTCAGTCACGAGGACACATAACCAGCTCTGTATTTAAATGTGATTTTCATGTAATTCTGGTAGTATTTCTAAACTGTTCATAAGACGAGCACAACAGTTACTTAAAATTACTCCTGTCTTCGGCCGTAATTGAACAGCAACCACTGCAACGCAAGATCAGCTAGCTGCACAGTACACTGTGGAGGTGGCGGTAATTTCATGCATAGATTTAACGATATCGAAAGTTTCGCAATAAGTTTATTTTTGATATCTTATTGCAGTTAAATTATATCACAAGTTAATATTTAAGGAAGTTGAGATCGAATGCTATTTTAGATAGTATTATTATTTCCATTAAAAACCATAACTTTTATATTTGACGAAGATTACAATATTTCCACCCTGTTTGCAATTTGTTTCTCCAGTAGTTGCTTGGTCACATGCAAAAAATTCAGTAGTAAGGATCGATGGTCACTGTAATTTTATTCCTCCAGGAGTTCACTGTCTCATTGAGATCAAATGATTGCATTCTTAGAAGATGAAAACCCGTGGAAAATTTATCCTGCTCTGTTCTGAGAGATCAAGTGGACTGCTGAAAGTAGAGATTTTGTCTGAGATTTTTGAGTGACGTTTTATTGCAATTTTCCAAAGATTATCAGAGGAATAGCTCTTGTTGATGACAACATCAAATATATTTTCTGCCAATTCAATCGCTTTTTCACTGGCTATTTGATGTAGTGAAGTAGCGGATATGACAACAAATGTACCATAGTTTCGATCTCACCACAAGAACATGGTTGTTCTCTCAGGTGTAAAGGATTAAGCCGTGGTTGTAGTGGTCTTTCACTTTGTGGGCGTTTTATGATATTATTACATTGAGCAACTATCAAGTGGGCGTATTGGTATAGAATTACATGGAATTGTCAGTCTGACACCAGGCGAGTTTAAGTGAAGCAGATTCGCCAACTGCTAACATTACTCTTAACAACAGATGAAACATGCACTTCTTACCTTGTGGACATATTACTCACATCATATATATTATATCTTAAACAACTGGGTAACTTACTCTAACGATTGATAAATGATTGGGGAATACCAGAAGAGTGGATTGAATGAGATTAAGAGTGGATTTATTCTTAGATACCGAACATAATACATGCGTCCGCATTTCCAACTAAGTTATGATGGGAGGAATAACACGCGCAGTAGCTCCCAGATTCACCAATATAGTATCGACAATAATGGAACTAAGTCTCCTTCAAACGTGCGATACTAATTTAAGTATTGCATGATTTGGAACCAATGATAACTGTTAAGATTATGAATAACCCAACGCGAACAGTATAAAACAATGATGCACGAGACTCAAGGTACAAGTTAAACTATGAATTTAGGAATGCATGATGATGCTGGAACTTACAGACAGACGAGCTATATAACAGAATGAAATACTAATACTACAAGAAGACTAGAACAGACAATGTCTAACTGCCATGCGGCAGCAGACCGACTCGAAACTATTACCTTGCTACATCGTGCCAGTCTCGTTGGTCAACTGAACTGCAGAGAGCGAGGCAATATGGCTATCAAGTCACTGACGCTAGCCAGCGCATTGCTCCGCGGCATGTGTATGGAATTCGCGACTCAGCAACTGATGCCGCTACGGCTGAGCTAAGTGGAGCAGCTCTCTCGAATGTTCACGAATCAATCTCACAACATTTATTCTCATACCCATAATAATATTTGGACCTTTACACAGGTATCCCCACGAAGCGAGAATGTCTCCCCCATGACGCGAGGGTATCTCCAGCTCGAAGTCTGTTCATTGACTTCCATATGCGTCATGGTTGTTCAGACCCAGGTAGTAGACCCTCTTTCGGCTTGACTCGTACGGTATAATGCCGCACTCTGTTCTTCTAGCTGATATTCTTTCACTGCTTGTAGTGTCTTTTAGTGGCACTGAGGTCCGTAAGAAGCTGGATTTGGACTGCAGTCAAGATTGCGCTGATCCATAACCATTGAGTGTACGTTGGGCCTCTTCTTCCACTCTGAGCCATGCCGTGTTGGTAGTTACTTCCCGACGAACGTATCTCTGCAGAGGCAGTGCCATCCAATATCTCCACCTCTGCCGTGATCTGAGGCATCTTGTGATCAGTCTGCATGTTCTGTGAAGTGTAATATTCAACCGTATTAGCGTGACTTGAATGCTGTTGCAAATGCTGTCATTGTGGTGCAAGGTATGGCCAGAAGACAAATCTGTCTTCTGTTACCAGGGGAGGCCTGATGTTACAAATTATAACGCCACTCATGGAGGCAGCTTCCAGGACCCGCCAAACAGCTCAAATAACAATATGTAGTAATATTCGCCAGCGATGTTACCTCTTTTACTTACAGTCTTGTAATCGAATACCAAAGGTAGTGTTCTCCACTTACGTCGTACTAATCTACGACCTTACTAATTATTCAATTGTGTAAAAATTACGTATATTATTCTACTTCTTTTATCATAGAATAAAGGAATATGCCGGTTTGTCACTTTACAATGTCCATTCATTAATGATATTGTGGAAAAATTAAAAAGAGTTATGTAAAACTATCAGGAAAGACTTTAATGCAAGCTTAGCGAGGGCTATAAAGGGGTAATACAGATGTATTAACGTATGATAATGGAAATCGAAATTATAATAAGATACGTTTTACGGTCTTCAGCTAAGCCAGAATCTTTTTCTAAGAGGCATTTTTTTTTTAATTTACACTTATTTTAACATAATTGCGATGAAGCACCCGCTTCGGTGGCAATTCCCTTAGTCATCTAATGACCCGTTTTTATTTTACTTTTTTTATCCTCGCCTATAAATTGAGTGTTAAATTCTCCCCCATCTACTTTTGCGATTTAAGAATTTTAATTTTAAATTCCTTCAGCTTTATTGGTAAATTATTCATCACTTGTTAATATGTTACAATCCCTGACACCCTTACCCACAAAAACAAATTTTCCCACTATCTTATGCATGAAATAGAGCGTCAGCTTGTGTCCATGGTCATCTTTCCCCTTTTCCACACAACTGATGAGATAAGATACCATAGGTCCTCATACAAAAACCAAACTTAAAACTTATCAGTGAAAAAATATTTTGAGACACTACCCAGTGTTAGAAAGATGAAAGGAGATGTACGAAGAATCGAAGATCAACATGTAGTAATGATAGAAATGCAGATCAAAATCATGGGAAGAAAAAAGAAGTTTCTGTGAAAAAGTATTTTATGGGAGGAAGTTAAGGGAAGAGAAGGTCAGCGAAGATTTCAATAGTTGAGAAATAATTTTCAGATTCTCTAGTGTGAAACAGTAGAAACATATCTCGAGAAATCTTAAAGACGATGCTCTTTGATGCTTATGAAATTCTAGTAGAAACGAGTGATTTTTTAAGAAAGGCTGGATAAAGAAACTAACATGAGATATTATCAATCCCATGAAGTAAATAAGTCAAAGGTGCGTGTTTTCAGGAACCTATAGCAGAAACAAAGAGAGAAGGCAGAGTACGGAATTGTTAATAAAGTAAAGAAATGGTATAAGAGTGTTATATCGGATCAGATCAGGATCCGTGAGATGCTGGGGGTGGCAGAAGAATTGGCGTACAAGAAGTTACACTGCCACAAACTGGAGACTCAACTAATCAACAACAACAACAGAGATGAAGAGCAGATTTCATAGAGTCACATAACGTTATCAGAGAAGATGCTTGAGGCAACAGTGACACAAACATTCTTCTGCACAGTAGAACCGGTTTACTAGTATTTTATGAAAACCATTAAATTTCGAAATTTCGATGGCCGAACGGGGATTCGAACCCGGGCTATCCTGATTTTCAGACCAAAGCTTTACCGCATATCCACCGGGCTCAGGGAAATCTGCAGATTTTTTTTAAAAAAATTGTCAGCCAAGAATGGTAAAAGACCATACATTGATAACACATCTGTAGACTTTAACACCTCTTCATATTTCCTGAAGCCAATATTGGAAAAAAAAACTGAGGAGAAGACAGGATGAGGGGGTGACCGTTAAGATTCCAAAACAAACCAAACTGAAGTGGAGGAGTATCACTCTGTTGTTCATCCGAAGTAAAATCCTATCCAGAATAATGCTACATGGCGTAAAGAATTTTAAGCAAGAAACAAACAGTCGTTCATGAGCATTGAAGTTGTGTGGAGTTGATATATAGAACATAGGTCCAGAATGATGATAACTGTTCACCCATGGAGGAATTAGTTTCCTGATGGAGTGTATTTGTTCCAATAATATAGGGTGAAAATTTATGTAGCTTAAAATTTCTGATTGTTTACAACCTAACTCTTTATCAAATGCTATAGCGTAATATGTAAAAGTAACGTACTTCTTCCTTACCTATAACAATATTCGGAGTGACTTTATTACCTAAACAAAAACAGTTTCTTTCTGAAGTTGCTTCGTTCTACGATTACAATGGTTACTGCTAATATTTGGACCCTTATAGTTCAAATTAAAGCAGAAAAATTTAGCATGTTTAGAACAGGTTTATTTCTCAATGGTTATTGCTGTATCTCAAATACTGTTTGAAAAATTGATGTTATTTTAGCTGTAAATCGTACCTCAGGATTTTTGTTTCCCGATATGGGAAGCACTGTTCATCATTTTGATAATCCTGTATTTACAGTATACTTTTGGTTTCTGCAGTATTTGTAATAAGTTATTGTTTCATTTTTTATTCCAATTTTGTATGATCTATGTCGAAGTTAACTACTGAAATCATAAATTTTACACCATTTTGTCCACGTTTATGTGCAACAATAAAATTCACGTAATATTTTTTTCTGCTTGTTTAAATGTTTTAAAATTTTACATCCATTTACATTATCATCTGTGTTACACAAAACCAACTTGCTGTTAAGAACTCCTAAATTATAGATTTCAAGTACGTGGGTTTAGGTAATAATTATGTCTTGTGTTTATAAAAAGGTATATTCAGACCGTATATCAATACTACTACAGGCATTTAGCATTCTAATCCCCATATCTCTTGTAAAAATTCGTATTTAAATATTATAAACTGTGAACCTTTTATGATTTTTAATAGAAGAAACTGCGAGTGGCTAGATCTTACGTAGAGTTTTCCACAAATCCTGTCACTCCATATACTGAAAGATTCTAAGATCATAAAAGTAGTCAAAGAAAATCATCGTAAAGAACGGAATACCAGGATATTGTTATTACTCTGTAAAACCAAAGTAACGTTCACTGTGCTTTCTGTAATGTGCAACATGAGCATGATCTCTGAGCATCAGTACTTTAGAATAAAACTAATCTATAATACCTGTCTAAGAATGTGTTATTGAAAGTGAGGTGTAGGAAACCAGTAGATGCAACTAAAAGCACAAATAATATACTCTGATAAGGTTAAGGTGTTACCAGGCACAGCCATAATTTTCGTACGACTAACATGAAAAACAAAAGTTTCCTAACCTAACCTAAACAGCTTGAGGGGCCAGAATAAGTAGCAGATTTCGTTTTTCGGTAATATCTGAAGTACAGTGCACGTCAAGCAAAAATTAATTATTTCTGTCACAAATATAAACTTCATTGAGAACAAACTTCATCTAATAAATTATTAGAAGCGAAGTGTTCTGCTTACTTATTAATAGCACTGTACGTCTGTGTTTAAATTTCACGTTTAAAAAAATAAATAAATGAAACTGGAAAAACCGATTATACGCAATCCAATTTAATAGATTTAACATTCCATTAAACTGAGTAATTTTATGCAAATTATAAACACATATTTTTTAAAAAAAATACCTGTATTTGAACAGAAAAAATGCAAATTAATATGAAAGCTTTAATGCCTTAAGCTTTAATGGTTGGAATATTAGATTACACAAAAATTTTATCCGAGAACATCACTTTATTCATTACATTGCTGACGATGGGAGGAATTTGAAAGCATGTTTTTATTCATTTTAATGAAAAGTAGGTGTAGATGCAGTTCCCTCACAAATACAACTTCTTTTTTTTTTTAATATTCAGTTCTTCACATTTTAATTTTTAATACCATAAACTTGTAAAAAAATATCTGAATCTTAAATGATTGAAATCTTCCCACCAAACAGCACAGTTATTTATAAATCGCTTATTAAAGTTAGTAAAGACAGATTTTTAAAGGCTCTTTGTTGAAAACTAATCGTTAATAGCAATTTACGACAATAATCTCCAGTAATCTTTATAAAATTTATTGTTTCACTGTACCGGTAATTACGGAAAGGCCTGGTACACGTATTTTGTAATAAGTTCCGTAAGCCGTTGTGCTAACACATTCGATATGGCTGCGAACCTGACAGCTGATCGGTCACAACCGAATCAGGTAAATCAGCGTTTTACTCCAGCGCCAGCGCCTTCGTTTTGTTTTCTAATGGTTTGCCAGAATCACTTTAGGAGAAAGCCGGATTATTTCTTTGTAAAAGTCGTTGGCAGTTTCTTTTTTCCTATGTTCCCACAAACTCTAACGAAATCGACGAGAAATAAAAAGATAAATAACAAAGATATTTTTTTTAAATATTTCTACTTGAATTTCCGGATTACTAAAGGCAGTTACGATTTCATCTATCATGTGTGACATCATTTTATAAAAGTGTGTTGCCAAATAAATTTTTAATTTATTTTCAAGGGTTTTGTAGCAGCTTATGATGGGACAACCTTTGTTAGTCAGAGGCACACAGTAACGTGAGATCGACTTCGTAATTTTGGAGACCATTTGTTTTAGCTCTATGGTTTTTTGAAGGGCGTCAATCCGAAAATAAAAGTTGACGTGAGATTTCCATCTATCCCTCCCCCCTCCCCCCATTCGCGAGATTTCACCTGACCCCCCTTTTTTTCTCCTATTTGTGCGTACGTAATTTACGGACGTCCCCTAAGACGCGTGACGCAACAGTCGCACGTCATTGGTGCAAGATTGTCACTCGGAAAACCAGATGAGATACGTGGGAGCTAAGAAATATTTGCAAGATAATCATCAATAGTCGGCAGAAGTGAACAGCTCTTTTTCAGAGATCTCTGTGAATTTGTATCAAATTGGTCCGGCGGAACAGAACTACCAAAATCAATAAAACGGAAAAACGTTGACCATACTCTGGCGAGTCATATTATTCATTATCTTCAAATGTACCGCACCCAGTCACAATTGCATGACAAGTTTACATTTAACAATCATTAAAACATCACCAGTATTATGAACATGTGATGGTAAACATATTGGTTTTTCTAATGTTAAGGTGTGTGCAATAATCGGAAGAGAAAGTACATTCTTTTTGATTACATGTTAATTAAGTCTCAAAGCTAACGAGCAATACATGAATATATTGCTTAAAAACTAAAACCCGGAAATGAATTCAAAATTGTAGGAAGCATAAGTTCATGCACATACAGCACAAACGAAATTTTTAAGAAATTTTACGTCACTTTATTCACTGAAGAGAATTCGAACAATTACTTCTTACTGTGCAGATTATTGAACCGTCTTTATTTTTCAAATCAAAACATAGAAACAAAATCAGAAAGGTTTAAAGCTGGCAGGCTCGGAATGAAAGTATTTACTTTTTTCTGAAACTTTGTGAATATGAAAACATCAGAAAAGTTCTTTCCCAGTGATGCTAATTAAAGGATGGGTAAGTCTTAAACCAAAGCAGTAAAGAGATTTCTACAACTGTAGTAACATTAATAATGTTTTTAACTCCACAAAAGAAGGTTTCGTGTAATTTTAAAGAAAAAGTAATCATTCACAGTTATAATACATTTCAAGATTCACAAGAATAGTCAGTAAACTTTGGTTTGGAACGTGCTGGTTCGCTTCCCGAATACTGGTAACTGCAAACTCAAATTACGTACCTTCTGTTTTATCTAGGTTGTCTTAATGTTTTATCCACAGACGTTGTAAGTGAGATGCAGATGTAGGACAAAAAGTTCTTTCCGCTGTCTTTCTACGTGTTTTTCCATGTATGCAGAAGATTGTGAAGATAGCTGTTAATTTTCAGTGAGTAGTTTTCTGTTGTGTATAGGAACAGAGAAATTGGGAGAGGGTGACACATGGTACCGACCAATTCAGGTCTATTTTTCCAAGCGAAATTGAGAAGGTAGCCCATTTTTAAGTCCCCCTTCGAATCATCGTAAGTACTGCCATATGCCCACACTCCTCAGAGGTTATAGATGTAACTGATGAGTTTAATACGCAATTTGATGGTCAGAAACTACTCTTCTGGGTCAAACCATTATTGATGAAACTTTCTTTCACCACCAACACGAATCAGCTATCACCGAATGCAGCGGCAGATACCCGTTTGTTGTGTTGGCGATCTCGGCAAACGTTGCGGATTGACAATAGTATAAAGATGATAGTGGTATGTGATGCAAGCACCAAAAGAAGTGCTTTTTATATATAAAAAAATAATATTAATATAAGGAAAAAAGAAATGTAAACCAGTACATTTGTTGGGAGCGAAATATTTAACGACAAATGCTTATACGCTGCTTAGAGAAGGGTTGTGAAATGTCGCGTAGTGTTCAGTGCTGTGTGCAATGACACGACAAAGTCCAGATCCGTTAAAGATCAAACACTGGGAAGCGGGAGGTCCGAAATTAATGATACAGACACACAGTTCATTTCCTGCTCGATAACAGAGATCTGTGAGGTTAGTAGCGAAACGGTTGTTCCTCCCGCATTCTCCTCAACCATGAAAATCACATAAATACGAGGAAGCGAGCAGTGTGTAAAACGTATGTTTTCCTGCCGGCTTTATGGACCATAAATATCGGCGCAGGCGGGAGTTATGCTGTCGTAACTACCACGGTCTGTATCAGCGAGTAACGTCCGGATAGTCTCGGGAAGTGTGTACCACGTGGTTTTACACTGCCTGTGTTGTCTCCTGCAAATATCACAAGTATGGATAACAGTAGGGAGACGCTGAATTTAAACACGTGCGTCGATGATTGTTACTCTAAAATAACTAACTTGCATTGTTACTCAAGTCTGAACGTAATGTAGTTATCAAATCGAACGTCAGAAGAATTGATAGAGGAATACAACACTCTCCTTCTGTTTCTTTCCAACCATGTGGCCACTTCATAATCTCACTATGAATCTAGGTGGTTGTAATGGGTAGGGTTTAGTGGTATTAATTTTTAATTAATAATTGTTAATGATTTAATAGAACATTTAATTTTGTGAAATAGATGTGAATTTAAACGGCATAGCTGTACGAGCTAGACGATCATTGTATTTTATAAAATCGCGTGGCCGAAAGATAATGGTGTATTTAACGTTAAGTATATCTACCTATAAACAATCAAAAAAATTTACACCTTGTCTTACAATAGAGATCATTAAATACTAAAGAAAAGGAATAAAATAAATCATACTGATTTCAACACTACTTTACAAAAAAACATTGAAGACTAAACTGTGTGCAAGAATTATAGTGTAATGAAAGCAGACGAGCAAAATTATTGGGTTCGCCGTCTATTACATTATTTAAAAGCGTGAGCGCTAAAGTTCATTCTTTCCAATAAAAGTTTGCTCTCGGCTGTATCTTATCTCAGTTTTAGAAATCGATAGAGGATGGGTGATTTATATTTGTGTGGCCGTGTCCGACAAACTATTGAGCACTTTACGTTTATTAATTGCAGCAGACGTCTACAGCAGTGCAACGACTCATTTGATAGCCGTCAACCGGCACAACCTAATGTAGGCTACAAAACGTTCAGCGCATGAAGTCTGATGGTTAGCTCACGATTCCCGACCAGGCGCCATGATGATTGAAATCGTAAACCCTGTCTCTGGCGATGAAAGCTGGCTTCTGCCTCTCTTTCTCTCTAACGTCCAGTTTGTAATATTCTCATTTGGTGGGGTTGGATCTACGTTTTAGGTACCCTGTATGGCGCCAGCAATTGAAACTTTTCTATCTTTCTCTATCAATATATCAATATTAAGCCTCGCACATGACATGTCTCAGGGGTTACAAGAATATGAAAGATGGGTAGCAAAAGACATGAATTTATTCTACAAATTGAAAGACATCCAATTTTACATGTGAATTGTTTTTGCTGATGGCTAGCTCAGTTAGCTTTCTCAAACAAGTCTCTGGCTACTCAGGGGTATTTTCCGGGCTCTTGATATGTTGCAACCATGTCGCATTGTTTGAATCACTTTACCGTGTGCACTGCTGGCGACGTGATGCGCACCTCAGACGCTCAGAGGATGGCGGTAGACCGACCACACGTCCACCCAGTTCCACACACAGTCCACCAGTGTCTTGTCTCCACTCCACCTCCGAGCAGCATTCCATGCAACAGGATACAAGAATATCCGAGTGGCGGGTCACTATTGTCTGTAGGTTGGCTGTCCCTGCTGTTATTGTCAACAGCGCAGCGGGTGGTTTAACGAACGGGCTCGCGGCTTCCGCTCGCCGAAAAATAGCCCTCCCTCGATAGGTGCACACAGCCTCGCTTTGGGAACACGACTTATTACAAGTTGATCTTCCAATCATAACGTTTGACGGACTACATGCGAACATATTTTCCAGAAATGCAATCACGTGTTTTAAGCATAAGATTTTTAGTGGGAAATACTCTGTCCCGATCAACCATGTTACCCAACTTTTCCGGTTTTTTGTGCACAGATTGGATAGCATTGTTCGGCTTATATCGATAGTTGATAGTGAATCTCCGGCTCTGACTTTCCAGCCTCGTTAGCAGGAAGACTACGAAATTCATCTCAGTCAACCATTGTCACTGTCCTGCCGTAAATCTTTGTGAATTGGCGTGTTCGCTCGGGCGTAATACCTGCCGAGGATCTCCTCACCTGGGCATTACTGCTATCCACACTCTCCCTTCAAAACAGATTTTGTGAGGGGGGTTGTTCTATTGTTCGGAGATAGGCGCGTCTCTTGTCCACCACTTTCTTAAAAAGTTAGGAGACTGTTTTGGCGACCACAGGCCTTTACACCTAGCATCCGCGGACTCGTAGCGTAGTAATAAAATGTATTGCAGTGAAATTACCGCTCTATTTTATTGATTTTATGAGTACTTTCATTACACCGATTACTCGATCATATATTCCAACACTTCAATGAGCTTAGTTCTGGGTCAACTTCGGTAAGAATGATATCTTGTTAACCAGAACACTAGTATGTTTCGCATATTTTCATTCATTTCCCGATTGCGAAATCACATAGATGATTAATTTTTCACAAAAACAAGGTGATCATTAAGTAACCAATTAACCGAGCAAATGGATTACATTCAGTGAATTGTAGGTATATTTGAAAACCGGAGGGCATTTTGATAAATTGGGGAGACTAGTTTGAACACTTCAGACTAAATATTGAGACATCTAACTATAATTAAAGCAGGGAGGGATGAAAAATACAAAAATATACAAAAATAATATCTACAAGACTTAGAAATTCGTTGAACTTACATGATGTTACTCTGGTAGATATTGCTCCATTGTGTTCCTTTTGAAAGTTAAACCTAGTCTGTTCTATAAAATATCCTTAATAGTTCTATATATGTCACAAAAATACCATACATCAAAATATACATATTTATATGGAAATGCATCTGAAAATTGTTTGAATTTTATAAGAACGTTTATTGGACAAATTCAGAAAAACAACATCAATAGCCATGTATTTCAAAAGGAAAATTTTGAAAGTTTCTATTAAAACATATAGACTACATTACAAAGCCCATACATAATGCAGAAGATATACTTATTTCTTTTCTGGTGTGGAGTTTTCTTCCTCTGACCCATATTAAGAGTAGGACTTTCTTTCTTAAGGTTTGTTCATCTTTTTTTGTATCGACTATAGATTATAAGAGTTATGAATACAACGTATGGTAGAAACTGCTGACTGAGAAAATCATCGGAATGTTGTGAGATTCCGGAAATCGGTATATTAGAAAATGTGTATGAATAAATCTAAGTTTTTTAAATTTCTTTTATTCTGAGTAATAATCTTCAAAATAAATATTTGTTGCTTACCTGAGGTTGCTAGTTACATTGTTTTACTTACGAGAAGTTCTAAAGAACAAGAACGTGACCAAAGATGGAAGAAGGTATCCGAACACTTTACCGGTACTATCCTTGCTATGTCAAACTGCTGCCGTTTAGTGGCCATGAGTGATTATTATAGTGGTTCATAATGTATTAACGTCTCCTCGAAATATTTTCCTTTTTCCCTGAATAATTTCAGAAAACACTGCTTAATTGTGAAAACTGCTCTGTACTTTGGATACTGTGTACAAGTTAACCTCTTAGAATCATAATCAAAACAGATTTATTCATAATAGATGGTATTATACTAGGGTCGTTCAATAAATAATACAACACATTTTTTTTATGAAACAGGGGTTTTATTCAGCATTCAAATACACCATGTTATCCCAATCTTTTAGTTACACAATACTATTTTTCAACATAATCTCCATTCAATGCTACGGCTTTACGCCACCTTGAAATGAGGGCCTTTATGCCTGCACGGTACCATTCCACTGGTCGATGCCGGAGCCAATGTCGTACTGCATCAATAACTTCTTCATCATCCGCGTAGTGCGTCCTTCATTGGGCCAAACATCCGACGGTGCGACATCGGGGCTGTAGGATGGATGAGGAAGAACAGTCCACTGAAGTTTTGTAAGCTCCTCTCGGGTGTCAAGACTTGTGTGTGGTCTTGCCCGGTCATGAAGAAGCAGAAGTTTGTTCTGATTTCTGTGCCTAAGAACACGCTGAAGCCGTTTCTTCACTGCCCGTTGTTTGGAACACACATCCGTTACAGACGCCAATTTAACAGCTCCGTATAGCGCTGTCACCTTTCGGAAGTCAATGAAACTATACGAGACGAAGCGAGAATGTTTGAAAATGTTCCACAAAAAATGTCCGGTTTTTTCAACCAAAATTGGCCGAGAAAAAAAAATGTGTTGCATTACTTTTTGAACAACCCTCGTATCTTGTATAAAAATCCCATTCCTGTTTTTCTGGTATATATGCCTTATAACTTAGTACATTAGTCGTACCACCAACCACTGGGAAAAAATTTCTAGTCGGTTTGCTGGTTCTTTTGACTAATGATGGCAGCCCGAATTATTAACTGCTTCCTCAGGTAATAGGTATCCACCTAATCCTTCAGAAGAGGTGCTTGGCAGTTTCACATCCGTTAGTTACGTAAGCAGATCATGTTGCTCTAGCAATAACTGTTTTTAACGTTACAATTTTCTTTCCGATTCACAGCGCAACGTCATCCTCAACCCAAGCTGTAGGTATGTGTTTTCTTATTTAGCACAGTCATCACTAATACAGATATAGTACTGAATACGTGGTAGCGGACAATTATAAAGGCAGAATTTTGGTATTAGACATTTTATGAGCAGGGGAGTTGACGTTAATTTAACTTTCTTTGCGTGCATTACATCTCGTTTCGTAAATGACTATATCGTAGGTAACATGTTAAAGCTGTTACTAAGTATGTGAATCCTAATACTGTAGCCGCATGCGGGAGGTTGGAAGCTTGGAGAGAATGCTACGAATTTGTCTAGGGAACGCGCAGTGTTCTGTTAGCGGAGTGCCTTTCCCGCTACTAGCGACGCGATCAATCCCCTAGCCCGTGACGGATAGCCCAAGTTCGACAAATGGGCAACTCGCCTCCGTAAATCTCCAGGCGCCCACCGCGTGGCCTCTGTACACACCACAGACTCCGTTTAACGAAGTGGCGCTGGCTTCAACTTGAGAAGGAAACCAGAGGATACTTGTGCCTTACATCTCAACACATGGTACCTTTTTCTTCTTCATTGAGACAATGGCCTGAAAAGAAACATTATACCGGATGCTACAGTATGATGACTTCTTTACCTCACTATGAAAGGAGCAGCCTTCTACATGTACATCTACATCTAAACTCTGCAATTCAAAAATATTGTCGGTGGCAGAGGATGTTTTTCACCAAAACTAATCTTTACTCTGTGTATTCCAATGCCGAATAGCTGAAGTACATATAAGAATTTGGTCGGGATTCGCAATTTTTGTTTTTGTTTTTGTTTTTTTTTATTTGTTTTCACCCCGTCCTTCCTTGCGCTAATCTCTTTATCTCAACATACCCCTTACAACCTATATCTTCAATTACCTCCTTCATATATTCTTCCTCTACAGTTCTTACCTTCGACTATTCCCTCCACTAATAAATTAACCAATCCCGCATGTCTCAAGGTACATGACGGTACCTTGTACATGACGTACGTGTCCGGACGGTTTCAGATTGTGTTTTTCCAAAAACTAGCTGCTTGGATCGCTTTATCATTGGTGAAGAACAGGTCTTCATCTTGGCACGTGAAACCCATGTCTCTGCACTCGAGAAGGTGTTCTGGTGTCTGAATGTAGCCGCAGTCACACTTGTCGTCATCCGTGTATCCCCACTGTTTCATGTTGCTCCTGCACCTTATTCTCCTGTTCTAAGTCTGTTCAAAGTCTTCCATTTCTCGTACGGCAGGTTCCACACCGGGGCCAGTTCTTCTTGGGCCCTAAAGCTTGAAGGTTTGGGAAGCACCTCTTCCCATAAGGATAGTCTTCTTTCTTCTGGAGTTCTGTCTAGTGCTTTACCTCTTTTTAAGAAACTTCTCAGTGAGCGGAGGCGTGGTGGAGCTATAATTTGATTGTACTTTGGGTGCTTTGAGTCAGTCTCTTGTTTGAGCTTCTCCTTCACTGTGGCCACTCTCCGTCTTATATCCGATGAGATCCACCACCCTGCCTCTTCTTTCTGTAAGACTCTTGCACTAGCTTCTTTCCTCATCCGTCATTTCCAAAACACGTTCATTTCATACTTTATCTTGTCATTACGATCCAAATAGGTTGTTGGATGAAGTCATGTATCGCAATCATGAATGAAAGAATATACACGTATGTTCGTCATTAAATTCAAAAGGAGCCTACGTCATATGTCTGACAGACAATCCATGCCCAATCTTATATGTCAATTTTGTGAGGCTCTCGAAATGATTGTGGCAAGGGTCACAAGTGGAGCGGCTCTTCTCCGTGCGTTTTCTATCGTGTCAATCAATCTCTTGCTATTTGGATCCCACACTCCACCTAATAATCCAAATATGGTCGTACGAGATTTTTATACGCCGTCTTCTTTGTAGGAGCGACACAATTATTCAGAATACGACCTATGAATCTCAATCTGTAATTAACTTCACCTATGACGAAATTTCATGTTGTTTTTTACTATTATGCCCAATTCAAAGGGAATAAATTTCGTCAATAACTGAACTGTTTGCTTTCTATTCGTGAACAAACTGATGCTTTTTGCAGTTTGGTGTAACTTTCCACTGTGGGTCAGTATAAAAGTGTTTTACTGAATATCGAGAGGTACCAAAATTCTTACAAGTTCTCAGTCACATCCTTTGTTGCTGTCAGATCTTGTTAGGTGCTTGTGTAGCACACCAGACAGTTTCCACAGATCTAGTACCAAAGAACGTACTTACTATTCAGAAGGATTAGTAAACGCCAGCAAAAGTGATAGCGTAGATAGTTGAACGGTTTCAACGGTTGAAAGCACGCCATTGTGTGTCAACCAGCACAATTAAGGAAATTAAAGTAGATAAACAACTGAAGCTAATGTAGTGACTTCAACAAAAGACCAGTAAATTCTGGCTACTACCTGCCCCACATATTCCGTCCAATTCAGTTAGTGATCATATGTTACGCCAACATGATTACACTTTGCGATTTCAATAAGAAATTTGTTTTCATACAAAAACTTTAAGTTGGTATCTGTTGGCATTTATGTTTATTCTATTTTGACGTACCTATCTAGACATTCTGTCTGGATCCCCCTGTAGCTGTTAATAAATTTCTTCCGTTTCAGTCCAATTGTACAGCTTATGTCATCTGCAAACTTATAATATTGGTAAGATCATAGAGAGTGTTTGCTAACGATTGGAAATGATCAACATGTTATTCGGACATCCTTTTATTTATATTCATCACATGGAACATTTATGCAGAAAGTGGTTCTTAACTTCATATTGCAGATGATCGATTCAGTATTTTTATCAAAAAAAATATTTTCAATCCACAGTAATTCGGTACCATATTTGTGGAACAGTAGTCGTTGATTCTTGATCCAAAACGTTCTATCTTCTATTTAAAACATTTACTGTACCATGTAACAAATCATCAAAAGACTTTTATTTTATTCCAGCTGGATTGTTTCTTTCCTCATTTGCCAATTGATAAATCCATCTGTAATTGGTGCTATTACTTATAAATCTTTATTTTCTGTTAAGCTCTTGAATACAATAAATTCTAACACAGTAAAATCACTTTTTGTTATACCCTTACGTTTGAAGTTTATTCTTTCAACGTGGGCGGAGATAGAAGAATCGAGAGGCAGAGGTCCTCTGTTGTTCTTTGTTTACCGCCCGGTGCTGTTCGTTACCGGCCCTTTACGGTAGTAAGTTCCTCAACGACTCGATAGCACCCCGCGGACATAACGAGCCAGCCCTAATGAGATGCTGCCCATTTACATTTTCTGACTGCCGGTCAAAGGCACAGAGCGCTCTCAAACCGCACAAACAAAGAGCAGGTTCTACCGTTCTAATTGCTTCCAGGCTGCCGTACATGCACGAGACTTATAGAAGCAACAGGAAACACAAATAAACATACTTTCTCTCTGGTCCCAGGCCCGAAATTGAATTATTAAATTAACTGATTATCATGTTGGGATTTTTGACAGTAAATTCAGTGTTGCTGTTGTTACAGTTGTTTGGGTTTACAGTGCGTCTACAATGTTCCATTAACACGTCGCGTGTATTATAGAAAAGGTGACAAGCAATATCTAACTTACTAACACTAACTCAAGCGCGGAATACACTGTTCTGCACTCTTATGGAACACTATTATTTTATGCTTGCTGCTTCTGCGGGTAATCATGCTGTCAGCCACTTTATTATCACTTTATCGTCGCTTTTATTGGTTTCAAGCGATCGCGTAATCAATTACGATGCTTTGAGCTGTTAGTTTCAGTTGAGGTATGTGGATGGCCGGTGAGATTATTGAGTGTGGGTTGTGTTAATGGCAATCCTAATTTGTTAAAGAGTCTTAGTTCCTATAAGGCTGCCTTGTAAAGAAAAGTAAAGTGTCTTCAAAGTAATAACCTCGTTACTAGGTATCGTTACTGACCTGGCCACATCATAAACACTAAAAATACCAAGCACTATACACCCACATTTATTTTTAAACCATTTTTTCCGGTGCATGTTTATTTGTTTTACACGTCTAGCTGCTGCGTGTAGTTTATTAAGAAGTTTTATTATTCTGTATCCAGTTATCTGTTTGTTTTTACTTCACCTACTAAAATCGTCATCAGTGAGGTATTTAAGTCTCGTTCATGTCTATCGATCCTTATATTATACTCATTTGACTCTTCTCTACATCCATGGAGATAGCATCAAGTCTAATGCTATGTTCATGTCTATCGATCCTTATATTATACTCATTTTACTTTTCTCAGCATCCCTGAAGATAACATCAAACCACGCAATATTGTTAACATGTCTAGCTGAATAAAGGCAAGGCAACAGGATTCGGAGTCTTTAAGTCTCAAGGAAGAGCTAATTACTTTCTTCTGCCATGTAAAAACTCCGTTATGCGACACTATAAAGGAAGTTTATATGATAAAAGGCATAGTACGCTTTTAAATCAAGATCAATACCGGACAACATCTTGTTCCACGAGATAACAGGAATATGTCCTACCCTCAAACTATGCAACGATCCAAATAAGACTCTACATACTGTATAAGCTCATTTCCTTAAGGCGACACGTCTGTAAAAACTTATTAGAGAATTATTAAACTTAACCAGAGATGAAATGTAAAGTTATACTTTGCTGTTGTCTGTAATGATTTAATTAAAGACCAAAAATGATACTCTATAACACATTTGGAGATGGAGATTTACACCAAATCCTCACTTGTCTCAGTTTCCCCTATTTATATGATCTGGCGTTTGATTATGCTAGCGTAGATCCACATACGATTACACGAGAGGTTCTCTGAAGGAACGTACCCGGGATATTTCTGTTTGACATTTTAAACCTGTCAAACATCTAGTGATCCCAAAAAAAGATTATAAATCGCAGAGGCGAGGTACCTCAGTATCTCTAAGGGTGGTTATTATTACAATTCATATTCAGCATTTAGCAGGATAGGGGAGGTAGATCGTCTCATCATCCGTTTGCCCGCGTCTGGTATTAAATATCGAATCTTTTCCCGCACATATATGGATTAAGGTTTTACGGCACTGTGGATAGTGATTCTTTCGTCGCATGGAGAAGAAAACATCTGTGGTTCCCGTAGGAAGCGTATATCTAAAGCGGCTTCACCGGATTTCACCGTCTCCCTCCACCATCTGTCACGCATAGCAAGAACAACACTGTACGCTTAACACAGTTCACAATTTTATGCAAACTCTGTATAGTTTAACGATAGTAATAAACTTACTTTGCATTGCAAGGAGAAATATACAACTTAAATTTACCCTGAAAGTGAGTGTGTCGGGGTGACACCACACATAGTAACTGCCGACGTTACGTAGATCGGATATGACGCTGAATTCGACATTATTGTACCTCGTATATACGGCTCGGAGTCAGAGAACGCAAACTGATTCGCTTTCGGAAATTAGTTCCAGCGAAGTGTTAAAATTTAGAAGGAAGACACTACTTCACAAAAATTATTATCATACACAATAATATTTAAATAGAATTTCAATGGAGCACACGCTCCGGTGGCAATTTCCCTATACACCAATCCTCCACCTTTCCAGCACCCATCTACATTTGCCCTCTACAAAATTTTAACTTTTAATTCTTTCAAGGTTTGTGGTAAATTATTAATTGTTTCTCTTGGTAACTTATTCCATGCGGCCCTCCTTGAGCATTTTTCCAACCCACGAGATTCGTCACACTTTTACAAAATATTTTTTATATTTCATTTTTAGTGTTATATATTTCTTTACAATGTGCATTTAGTGTTATTATTATTATATTATCTATGTTTACATTTAAGAATAATAGTAAACACAATAATAACTTATGTTTCGATTTTTCACGCCAATAAAATTTCTCTAGAGGGGATATATAATTTTATACGCGGCCCGCGTATTTATGATACACTTCCAAAGCAAGATCATTTGGGTTGGCCACCCCTTTCTACACCCTTGTGCCTGAAATCAAATGCCAGCTTGTGTTCATGGCCATCTTTTTGCTTCTATGCATTACTTTTCATTCTTACACCAATATCTTTCCATGCATAATCACCAATATACGCCTTGTTCACTCCCATGATCCTCTTCAGCCTCCTCCTGTCTTCCAATGGATCCCATTCTAATTACTGATTGCGTTCTACGGTAATTTTCAGAAACAAATCTAGCAACCCTTTTTTCACTCTCTCCAACTCTTGAATTTCATACTCAAAATGTGGGTCCCATATTACACTACCATATTCAAGCAATGATCTTGCCAAATTTTTGTATCCCAATTCCATTATTTCTAGGATAACACTGAAATCTTAACGTATTTCTATGCTGATTCTTCAGATACTACTATTATGGAAATAACGACGGAGGGAAAACCTTCATCATCTACACGGTTATGAAAAAACAGAACAGCTTCAAAGGTCGTGGAAAATAGATAATCTTTCAATGGATTAAGCTACATTTAGGCTTGGTTTGGTAATAAACGGCAGGTTCATTAACAAAATTATCAACAAGCGCAGGTACAATGTGAAATTTGTTTCCAGTAATCGAGGTCATTCCCTTGCTACAAGGAATGGCAAAGGAGAACTAGAATGTATTTTTAAATATCGAGGAGCTGCACAAAGATCAGATTTGCAAAGAATTGTACTGGCCAGTACTGAGGACCCAGTGGTACAGTACCTTCTATATTATACCTTTCGACGAATTATTGCATACTACTAAGATTAAAATTTTATTTATATTGCCTTTAAACAGTTGACAACCTCTCTCTTACAGAGAAAAGGACATTAAAAAAACTAATTTTGGTTACAAAAAAATAGAAGCATGAAACTAATGCTCCATGAAACGAGCATGATGTTACGGAATTACCAATCCTTTAATTTTGAGTAATTTCTCTAATTAGTAAAAGTTCGTATTTGTTCAACTCGATAAAGAAACTAAATCTTCCACTTATTATTTTTTACCATATATGTTTTTACTTTCTCTTAATGGTTCCCTTCTTAGAGAATAAAAAATATTTGTGATTTTCTCCTTCCGTTTTGGTTACTATGATACATTTCAGAGGGTCAAAGGGTCAGTGTGAATCATTGGAGGGAGGGGAGGAACGAGTTGGTGCCCTGTTTTTTGTAACGGTGATATTGTTCCTGAAGCTGAATGATATCTAGTCTTATTTCCTCTTCAAAGTTTCTCATTTCGTGTGGTAACAGTTTGCTTCTCATACCTTTTAATGGAATCTTGTGTATGAAGACCTAGTGACTCTTGCTTCTTATGAATAATGGATCACTCCTTATTGCAGTCTCGATAACCAACCTTGACTCATTACAAGCTGTTGGTAAATTTTATGTGGGAGGATATACTACAGCACAGTGACAAACTATATTGAATCAATGTAAACATGAGAAGCCAGATGTATAGGGAAATTGATAGTGGGGCATGTGCTCTATTGGAATTAAATTTCAAGTTGAATAGAATAAATTTATCAATTGGCACAGTGCCGAATTTTTTGTGCGTTGAGATACCAGCTGTCCCTCTTTAATACTTCCATGTCTCTATAAATTCAACAGGCATGATTCAAATTTTGCATAGCCAATTCCTAGTTAAAATAAAGATTAAGATAGATTTGGTGAAGCGGTCATAACCTGTGACCTACAAACTAATTTTTTTCACGTTTAAAAGCAGTAAAATTGTATTTTTATAATCGACTTTATGAGATCTAACAAAAACAAAACTCCCCGAATATATCAAATAAACTCAGTTTCTGGACACAGTAGGCATTTACCGACATGAATCTGCCTACCAACTGGGAACTATTCTAGACCCGTGACTAAAAAACGATCACTGGTTTACACCTGGTAAAAAATATTGTAGTTGTATCAAAATGATTTTGTAAACGTTATTTTCTAAACTGAAATCAAGGTTAACGTTCCCTCCATATAAGTATGGGTGTTAATTGTATTTCAGTGTTTATTAATTCTTATCCTGGCCACTTTCAGTACTCTGTCTCTGGGCTAGCTTTCGGTCTGCATCTATTCGCATTTCCTACTGTCACAGGCTCTATTTTTGCACGTGATATGCTTTTCATTTGGCCCAAACCGAATACCGTATCGAAAGGACTGTAAAATTATGTTGTAGTGTGTTATGTAGAAATAAGGGTGGTCATTGAAAAAAATTCACGCCGTTTGAAGTATCAATGTTAAGAGATTGTCAAGTAAAGATGTAAGATATATTTCAGTGGAGAATAAAGTTATGTTTGTACGTAAAAATTGACAGTTTTGACCCATTTATGTTAACAGACTATCAAAAAAAAATAATACCTAGGAATATTGACTAATTCGATATTTAAACGATAAATACTAAAAACTCATCAAATAAACTTCATAAGTTCTGAACAAATTAAGTAAAAACTTTTACTTTTCCATATATTAATATAATTTTATTTAAAATGACCTGAACTCAGAGAGTATTGTTTTCTCTATGTATAAGTTTGATTGATGACGAAACGATATCATTATCAACAGACAAGACAATGGTGTAACTGTACCGGTTGAGGCCTGTGGCAAATAATTCATCGGATGGAGCCTCCCCCCCCCCCCAAGAGTGCAGGTTCTTGGGAGGGTGGGGAACACCAGTGAAAAATGTCGGGAGGCTGTTGGGGAGCTGTGGGTTGGGGCTGTTTTCGAACGGGCAGACGGCAGGCCCTCTAGGGTCGGGGTCTCTCCAGGTGGGGACTGGGAGCTCATGTTATTTTGCCCGTCCTGCCACCCTATTCTTACGGCACTGACGCACGACATCATGGCGCGTCGTTGGTGAGGCGAGGAGCAGAGTCCACTACCTAACCTGAAACTGTGGCAGCCATTAATATTTGTGCCAAGAGACTACCGTCTGACCTACCAAACACAAGATATGTGATTAAGTAAGCGAGAACCAAATCCTAAATGCGGAAGGCTAGACTCGCATTTGCCCGGTTTTTATTTTGACTTCAGGAGGAAATCACGGATGCTTGGAAATCTTTGACTGTTACTTGATGCCGAAATCCTCATAAACATACACACGAAAAAGGAATCAGACTTTTCCCGAAGATTTTAAGTACGTACGTACATTACTAAAGCACACACAGTGTCCTGCAAGCAACGTTCCTAGAAAATTCCCCTTCTCGCAATCTCGGGAGCTCATATAGGCAACACAGAATTTTCGAGAGAACATTAAAAGAAGCCTACAATCCCTTCTCTAGCATTAACAACCACTCTGAAATATAAGTCGTGCAATAACAACTAAAACAAAGACAAAATGACTTATTATCATGAAGAAACGTTTTCAAATAAAAATGAATAATATTTACAAACATTTAAACATAAAACTGACAAGTTTACAATTCCATGTAGCTAAAAATGATACTTAAAACACTGTGGCTTACACAACGTTCGTAATTTGGCATCTTTTAATTAATATCTCACGCCTTGTACAGTTTTTAGTCGAATTAAACTTCGTTTACAAAATTTCCATCTATCTGAACAATACAACAATTACACAAATTTGTAATTAATCAGGTTTTATCTCTCTCCGACAGTCATAGATCTAATTCATGAGATTGAATTTAATAGGAAGCTGGGTATGAGGAATATCACATTGTTCTGGCCAGCATGTGTATGCACGTGAACATACACGTTTGGAAAATATAATGCACTTGCACTGAGGGCCAATACGAATCACGGGATCACCTAGTAGAAATCAGCTGAGACATAACTCCTAAATTCTTCATTACAGCACTAATCCTGATCTTAGCACATCGACAGTCGCCCAGTGCCGGAGGTGGTCTGTGTGATGCGTGCGGTCTAACCGCCAGGGTGCCGGCCGCCGCCGACGCGACGCCTCCTCCTCCGGCGCCCGTCCGGCGTCATTGTGGCGCCGCCGAGGACCGCAGTGGCAAGCATTGTCGCCAGGGCAACACCGCCCGCCACCCCAGCCAATTACCACGCAGAATTAGCCGCGCCTAATTGTTCCCGGTCATTGTGTAGCTGCCCATTATGGGCGCTCGAGCGGCCACAAAGACGCGGGCAGCGCCAGATACCGCCAGCCGGTGTGATTCACGCACTCGGAATGGACTCGACCCGGCCTGGCGCTGGATTAATGGCCAGCGCGTGACGCCCCGTGGGGAACCCAGCTCGGTTCCTAGTCACTCACTTATCTCGACGAGGATGATCCATTTCTCCCTGAAAAATAAACTCTTGGATATAGCTATCACATACATTTTTCATATCACATCATTATGTATTCCATCTTAAGTCTTTATTACTTTGCCACGAGCAAGGTTGATATGATTTTTTGCTCGAAACCTGTATTTTTGCGTTTTAACGTCGTCAAACTTCCGTTATCGTAAGATACAAAGACGATATAGTTTTTCAAACCTGTAAATGACTTTTGTTTATAATATCCGGCCTTAGGTAAACTGCCCCCCCCCAAAAAAGGCCAAATATTTTTATTGCGTTCCAAAGATATTGAAACAATTACTTCCCAACAAAAGCAACAGAAATTAAACCATAATACTGCGAAATGAACAATCGTACCTCTGACAGTTGTCTAAATCTCTTTTTATTACCGTTTAGTCAACTGACTTCAGATATTAATGACTATTTTAACACTAAGAAATGTTAAAAACAAAATAGGTGGCGACGACTGCGACAACGAATGAGACGTAATTCGGCCATTGCCTTTTGAAGGAACCACTTGCCATTAGACTGCAGGGATTTGGAGAAATAATGGGAAACCCAAATCTGCATTGCTGGGACCGAGCGTGGCGGTGTAACGGCTAGCGTTCTGGCCTCGCATTCGGGAGGACGGCGGTTAGAATCCCCGTCCGGGCATCCTGATTTGGGTTTTCCATGGTTTCCCCAAATCACTCCAGGCGAATGCCGGGATGCTTCCTTTAAAAGGCCATGGCCGAATTCCTTCCCATTCCTTGCCCCCCATCCTTTCCCGTCTCTAAAGCCCTAGTTGTTATAGGAGACGTTAAGCAGTTTAAAAAAAAAATAAAAAAATGCATTGCTGGATTCGAACCTGCGTCCTTACGAATGCGAGGCCAGAGCTTTACTGCCCATCCACCACACTCGGTGCGTTCATTAGAGTTAGACTTGGGTTTTTATGAAAAAAAGGTATAGATACATACGAGGGCTGTCTGAGAAGTTCTCGGCCTCGACCATAAATGGCAGCATACCCATGTGATTTTTTCCGTGCAAGTTGGTGCATGTGCCAGACATGCCTGTAAGAAATTGCAATTCATTCTACGTTGTAGTTTGGTCTGTACAGTTGTTTGATGCAGGAGCGGTGGAAAAAATCGAGTATCGTGCAGTTATAAAATTCTTTGTAAAAGAAGGTTTAACGCCATCCGAGATCCAAGGAAGATTTTTAAAAGTGTATGGGGACTCTTCTCCTTCATATTCGACAGTTAAGAAATGGGCTGCTGAGTTCAAACGTGGCCGTAGCAGTGTCGAAGATGATGAACGCGAAGGAGGTTCGAAAAGTGACACAGCTCTAGAAATCATCCATAAAGTGCATGATATGGTTTTGAATGATCGACGAATGAAAGTTAGTGAGATTGCTGAGACCGTAGGGATATCATAAGAGCGTGTGGGATACATTTTTCATGAAGTATTGCATATGAAGAAGCTTTGTGCAAGATGGGTGCCGCATTTGCTCACTGTTGATCAAAAGCGCATCCGCATGAGACATTCTGAACAGTGTTTGAAGCGTTTCAACAAAAATAAAACTGATTTTGTCCTTCGATTCATAACTATGGATGGGAAATGGGTTCACCACTACACGGCAGAATCAAAATTGCAGTCAAAGCAGAGGACGGAAGCTTGTTGTTCAGGTCCAAAGAAGGCCAAGTCGGTTCCAACGGCAGAGAAGGTGATGGCATCAGTTTTTGGGATGCTAAAGTTGTTTTGTTCATTGATTACCTTGAAAAAGGTAAAACAATAACTGGACAAGGCTATTCCGATCTTTTAGACATTCTGGATGAAAAAATTCGTGAGAAAAGTCCCATTTTGAGGAAGAAGAAAATCATCTTTCATCAGGACAATGCACCTGTCCACAAGAGTCTTTTGGCAATGCGAAAATTAAGAGATCTGCACTATGACGTGTTACAGCATCCACCTTATTCCCCAGATATGGCTCCCTCCGACTTCTATTTAATCCGAAAACTCAAAAACTTTCTTGCTGGTCAGCGTTTTTCTTCCAATGAAGAGGTGATTGCAGCTATAGATGGATATTTTGCAGGCCTATCAGAAAGCCACTTCAGGGATGGTATAATGAACTTGGAACATCGTTCGACTAAGTGTATCAGTGTTCAGGGAGACTATATTGACCAATAAAAATGATTTGGTAAATATCAAATTGGTTTTATGTATTTAGGCTTAGAATTTTTCAGACCGCCCTCGTACTTCATTAAGTAACCATATCGGTGTACACTTGACGTGATTTTGGAAAGCCAAAAATTAAAATTCCTAGACAGGGAACGTGGTCTCCGATTGTGAGTTTCGCAATATTTTGCGTCGTAATTACAATAATTTGTAGATCTATTGTTTCTAACGTTCTGCTAAAAATTTTAATAAGCTGCGGAATAAACTGCTCGTAACTTTAAAACACTAGAAAACTTAACGTGGAATAAAATCTTTCATAGCTATTCATGTGGCTGTATTGCTGTGGCGATGTGGAATATGGAATGAACTTCGCTGGCTGTTTCAGTTCGTCGGTAGTCCATTGCTGTGCAAGTGGATGGTGCCGCCTTTAATCCACTGTCATACAAGCACAGAAGGCTAATATTTAGGAATGACTTATACGTACGAAATTTCAGTTCTTCTTTCACTGATACACACGCAATTATGTCAGCAAATCCTAATCTAATAATTTCTTAAGTAACTTGTATCTTTGGGTTATTTTATTATCTTTATATATAAAGATGAATGTATGTTTGTTTGTTTGTTTGTTGGTTTGTTTGTTCTTCATACAAATCCACAGTTTTTATCCGTTCTCGATGAAACTTTGCACACTTATCCTTTGAAACAAGGAGAAAAATACTGTCTACATTTGGTTGAAAAATTGTCTGTATAAATAATACATTTGTCTCATAATTTCGAAATATGGTGGTAGACAGACACTTTGGATGTGGACGACTGCGTACCAAGATTCCGCGTAGCGGCCTGTCAGCTGAGTGGCTAAAGCGCTGGCTTACGAACGTCGTGGTCTCCGGTTCGAATCTCCGTCGGGGATAAGATTTTTAAAAATTGTTTTTCATCGTAAGAGTCAGGAGTGGGCCGTAGGTTATTCGGATTGAATGTTAAACCGTAGATATTAGAAAGTTAGGGGTGCAATGCGAGGCAAATCGTAGGTATTCTTGCAATGTTGTAGGTGTATACTCTTTTACGTTATAATAATCCCACAGGTTTTGTTCGCAGTCAGTGTGTAAGTGTGAACCACAGTAATCTTTATATCTAAAGATGAATGTATGTTTGTTTGTTTGGTTTTTTTCTTTTGTTGGTTTGTTTGGTCTTCATACAAATCCACAGTTTTTATCCGTTCTCGATGAAACTTTGCACACTTATCCTTTGAAACAAGGAGAAAAATACTGTCTACATTTGGTTGAAAAATTGTCTGTATAAATAACACATTTGTCTCATAACTTCGAAATACGGTGGTAGGCAGACATTTTGGATGTGGACGACTGCGTATCGAGATTCAGCGTAGTGGCCTGTCAGCTAAGTGGCTAAAGCGCTGGCTTACGAACGTCGTGGTCTCCGGTTCGAATCTCCGTCGGGGATAAGATTTTTAAAAATTGTTTTTCATCGTAAGAGTCAGGCCTGGGCCGTAGGTTATTCGGATTGAATGTTAAACCGTTGATATTAGAAAGTTAGGGGTGCAATGCGAGGCAAATCGTAGGTATTCTTGCAATGTTGTAGGTGTATACTCTTTTACGTTATAATGATCCCTCAGGTTTTGTTCGCAGTCAGTGTGTAAGTGTGAACCACAGTAATATTATTATAATTAGGGATGTAAGTCTCTGTCTTTTTGATACGTTATGACTCCCAATTGGCTATATCGTTGTGATGGAATTTTGTAAGGAAATCTGTATGAAGGGCACAGGATATTGTTTGCAGTGTGATTAACAGTTGTAGTCACGAAATTTTGAGACCTTATCGAATGGTGACAGAAATATGTTGGCAATTGATTCTCATAACTTGGAAATACGGCGATAGACAGACACGTTGGATATGCACGTCTTCAGACGGTGTTCCGTGTAGTGAGCTGGAAGCTCAGTGGCTAAAGAGCTTGCTTACGAACGGCGTGGTCTCTGGTTGAAATCTCCGTCGGGGATCAGATTTTTAAAAATTGTTTTTCATCGTAAGAGTCAGGCCTGGGTCGTAGGTTATTCGGATTGAATGTTAAACTGTAGATATTAGAAAGTTAGTGGCGGAATGCGAGGCAAATCGTAGGTAGTCTTGCAATGTTGTAGGTGTACACTTTATTACGTTATAATGATCCCTCAGGTGTTGTTCACAGTCAGTGTGTGAGTGTGAACCACAGTAATATTATTATAAATACGGAAGTAAGTCTCTGTCTTTTTGTTACGTTTTGACGACTAAATGGCTATATCGTTGTGATGTTATTTTATAAGGAAATGTGTATGAATGGCACAGGATATTTTTTCCAGTATGATTAATAGTTGTAGTCACGAAATTTTGATATCTTATCGAATAGTGACAGAAATATGTTGGAAATTAATTCTCTTCAAGAGGCAGGTTCGACGGTAGAATGATATAGCGATAGCTTTCCTGTCATATTATGCCGACTCGATATTGTTTGGGACTAATCCTTCGTTACCAACAACTTACTATATTTAATTCTGGCAAAAAAATTCTTAATCCACGCGTACGAAGTCGCGGGTACGAGGCTAGTTAGAAATAATTTAATTTAGGTTGTTAATATTTCCCAACAAAGTGAATTATTTCATCTATTCTTTATTCGAAATTGAGTAAGTATACAATAATTAAAGGGTCTGTAGTCTGTCATGCAATTAATCATGCAATTTTCTTTATATATGTAGCATGTACATATGTTCTCAACAACTCCATTTATTGGAAACATCCAATATTTTCAATTTTAGTTAAAATTATCAACAGCTTTCTTCAAAATTCAACAAAATACTTTCACTCGTGATCATGCAATACTGATACAGCATCTCCCAAGAAGTAATTGTACACCTATGGAGATAGATAATTCCGTACGTTGGTTGACTGCCGCAGGCCAGTGTAGAACCAATTGAATAGGAGATGGCAAGAGATATAGAGAATAAGAATTCGTCTGTCATCTTAGATGAAGTTTAACAAATCCAAAACAACGGTTGCATTAATTCTGCGTAAGTGGAAGATCGATGGAGATGGTGCCAATGCTGCAGGTTCTGGGCAACCTCAAATTTTAACCGACAAAAATGGCAGAATCTTGAAACGTGAAATTGTCAAAAATGGGGTTCAACCCATGGCTACCATATGACAGGTGTTTCTTACGACAATAGAAGTATCAACCTTCATTGTAACATTGAGTACAAAGGCCCACTAACTGGATATTTCTGAAAAACCGCTGCACATTAGCGCCACATCACGATCAGCAATATAGCTCGGCGACTTAGATAGTGTTGGACCATCTAAACTGGACGCTGGAGCATTAAAAATCGATTTTATATAGTGATGAGGCCTGAGTTACATTATTCTAGTAGTTGTGATGTCTACACGGGTAACGGCTTCTGTTGGAGTGTACGGCGCCAGCTATGAAAATCGGTGGAGGTGATGATGCGGAGCCTTCTCCTGGACTTCGGCGCAGGGACACTGGTGTTTGTCCATGGTAGCTTGAACGCAGAGACCTATTCCAACAATCTGAATAATTTAAAGCTCCAAACATTGTGGCATTTTTACTGAACGGACCTGTGTTACTTCCAGGATGACAATGCTAAATGCCATGATTGAAGGGCTACTATGCAGTGGTATGACAACATAAATGTTTTTCGATTGTATTTGCTCATCCAGAGCCTCGACCTCCACATTATAGAATACGTTTGGAGCCAATTAAATCAATGGATAAGGGCTTGTTAGCGGCGTCCAAAATCCATTGCATCTCTTGGAATGGTTGCAAGAGGAATGGCGACAACTCCCTTTGGGAGTCCCGCAGACAATCGTAGAGAACATGCCAAAGAAGTTGGCTGCTGTTATAGCCACGAGAGATGACCCTACGCATTTCTAACTGTGTGATAATCGCCTCAAAAGGTGCCTAGCTAACAGTAAGTTTAGATCGTTTTATTTTTTTGTTAATTTTGTGTTTAATAACAAATTTTTACTACGGTACCAGTTAGTAGATTGTTATCACCTAATGGATATAAAATTGGTTGTCCCGTATAAATTAATTTATAAATTATCCTATAGTTTGACAGGGTGAATTCATACGAACTGATAAAAAATTTTACCCGCAGATACAGTTTAACTCGTTGAATTTTTGTTTGATTCCAGAAAAAAGAAATTTCACAAGTACCATTTACTAACAGACTTGAAACAATAAAAGAAATCTTCCATAACCTCCACACCATTTTTTTACTCAAAAACACATTTTGTTTTTTGTCCACTTGCTTCTCAGTATCCAATTCAGTACGTTTGGCAGATTTGCTACACAAGTGATATAATCCCTTTTGATCATCTCCTCTATGAGCGAAATAACCGCAGTAGAAAGTACTTACAAGATGGAAAAATACTGTCTACTCGTGAGCTCCATTAACCTCTAGAACAAGTCAAATCTGGTGGACCGTATGATGGGATCATATGTTGAGGTGTTTTCTTGTTCAGTTATCATACAATATGAGAACAGCAATGCTGCATTTCTCTTTTCTGCATATCTTTCTACAAAATACGGGGTACAGATGTTGAAATTCCGGCAGTTGCTAAAGATTTTCATCGATATATTCGGACACAAGTTCTTTACTCATAACTTATACTTTCACGTTCTTTATGAAAACATCAATCCTTACGGGGAAACTCAACTAAGGTCTAATCCCTCATCCTTACAAACTTCAGGCAAAGCTTTGTGAATTCCTGTCAGGTTATTATATCAGTCTTCATGTAAGAACTTTAGTACTTCATCATCACGATTCCAGAAGCACCTTGCAGACGCCATTTCTAATTAATATTAAAAATAAAAATTAATATAATAAAAAATAAAGAATCATACTCTACAAAACAGAATCACAAAAATCACATGCTCAATTCTCAAGTGTTAAACTACAACCAACCGCTACCCTAACTTTAATAGTAATAATTCCTGTGCTGCTAATGACCTGTTGACAGTTTTATATAGGCTGAACAAAATCCTCTGTCGTTAACGCCGAATCTAATGCGACCTGTTAAAGTGGAATCCAAACAATGAAGTTTCCTAGCTTTCTTTGCAAAAAAAAAAAGTTTATGCCAAAAGTGAATGACGGGTTGAGTATCTTTGCCGACAGAGACTGCAATTATAACCAGGAGTATTCCTACTACTGTCACAGATTCACGGTTGCACCAGACTGTCTTAAACCTTAATTATATTTAGTAGTCGCCTTTCAGTTTTGACACAATTTGAAAAATTTCGTAATATTTTTTCTGATTTTCTTTATCACATATTTTAATGAAAAATCCTTTATTTTACATAGCTAAATCTTCTTCCTGTTGTTAACGGCACGAAAAAATATATGAAATTTGATTAATGCACTTGATGCTAACAATATTTAAAGCCTGGCGAAATTTCGATACCCTTCTACCGAATTTAATTACTATCTTTCCCTTTTAAATTCTAATAAGCTGAGGTTAGGTGTTATGTTGGTAGTGAGATGAAATTTATTAGAGCCGTGGTCTCAGCATACTGTTGGAGTAAATTGTTTTGTGTGAACTTCTCGAAAAAGAAAAGAGCAGAAGAGGTTTTTGGCTTTTTTTTCCTGCATACTGCTTACGTTGCTGCAACCATTCAAGTAGAAAGCTGCTCTAATTTATCTCTTGTTTCTTTATCATTCTAAAGTCCCCAATATGCTAGTATTACGTAAACCGAATAATGCGTTTTACTTAGTAATACAAGATACCTCTCCACTGTGCTACTAAACTCTCTTTAAGGGTAGATTGCTTTCCATTTACTGCAGCTAAATAATTCTCCTTCCCAAAAGAGCATATTTTCTGAAAGGAATCCTAACTAAGCACCGAGGCATTAAGTTTACTAATTAACAGGTTTTAGCTTGAAGTTTCCAGGAAAGATTTAACTCCATCTACATCAGTGTACTAAGGTTACATTTCTGGTACATCGTTCACGTTCTTATCTTGATACATTAATATCCCGCTTCCACCATGTTAGATATTATATTGGAATTTTCAAGAAAATGCTGTACTTAAATTTTTAGATATGCAGCAAGCCTGAATAATATTTTCGCTTCACTTTGGTAGACAGAAGTACGTGTTACAATCCGTCAGCAATCTTTGTGATTTAAACATAGCGTATTTCTGTAAACAATTAGGCCGGGCGCACATTGACGCGCAGTCGACGCAGCGCAGCGCAGCACAGTTTCTGTGTCTCTATGTTTCGGGGCGGAACAGCGCGTATTGAGACGCAGAACAGGGCAGCGCAGTACTGCGCCGCGCGTGGCCTGCGCGACGTTGTGATCACGACACCGAAACTGTGCCACGCAGCTCACTCGTGCCGGTTTTTGCCGTAACACTTCTTGCGTTATTTATAATGTTGCTTTACTGATAATCATTTTCAACTATGGAATAAGAAAAATTGATTAATCTGGTGCGTAACCAACCTGCGATTCACAATATCAGTCATAAAAAATACATAAAAATTAATTTTAAACAAGAAATTTGGACAATGAGCCCAACAAGTGGCGAATAAATTCAGCATTTATTTATCATACAACTGTCCACTTACAATTTTCACTTTTCTTTTCTTTTTTTGAATTCATTTTTAATAAAACTTCGAAAAAGATTGATATATATAGGCTATTATCACATTATTTGTTTTCTTATTATTTGTACTACATCATTCAATAGTGTCCCCGAGAAACACTTAATTTGTTGACACTGCTTTTTTAGTTTCAGGTGTTTATGTTCTGTTATATAGTTTTCTTAAAAATATAATATGAAATAAAAGAAAGAAACATTCTTATAAATGTCATGTACCGTCAAACGCTAAATAATTAAATAAATAACCCCGAAAATACAGCGATATTTTCTTCAGTTTTAATAGATATTTGAGCTTTGTCGAGAAAATAACGGGTTACATTATGCCGTGAATCTCCGCTCGAGTCATCCGGAAATTATATTTTGATAATTCTCTTGTCACTGCAAAAGCCAGATGAGAGTTTCTTCTTTTCATATACTCACTTTTGCATAGTTTTATCTAACTCAGCTTCTGTTAAAGTAATAACAATTTTCCAAGCTCGGCATCCCAATCTGATTCAGAAATCAAAAATCGAGTTTTTGTATCGACATGTTTTTGGTTACGCTTTATTGTCGGTTTTTCGCACAACACAATGCTTTGTAAACTGCCGCACGAAACTGCGCTGTAATATGCGCGAGTAACTGCCAGTCTGTGCTGCCCTGCCCTGCTCTGCGTTGCTCCTACTGCGCCACGCAGCTCAATGTGCGCCCCGGGTAAAGTGAAATTCTTCCAGCACAGCGTAGAAGATGACAACTTTTTTAACAACACTTACTAGTGAATTAATTCAAATTTACTTCTTTCTATTCCCCCATTATATATACAGTCGTTTTTTTATCATTTTGAAATCATTGATCTCTCTCTCTCTCTCACTCCCTTTATTGTTTTCTTTTTCTTTTTTACTTAAGCTTTTCGCCTCGTCGACGTCGAGGTCATTAGAGGCGGGATGGGACTGGGTACAAGGAACGGGAAATAATTCGGCCATGATGTTTTGAAGGAAGCATCCTAGCATTCGCCTGGAGTGATTTGAGGAAACCATGGAAAACCCAAATCTGGATGCCCCGACGGGGATTCAAACATAATATGAGGCCAGAGCGTTAACTGCTCACCCACCACGTTCGGTCTTTCTGATCTCATTGTGGATAATTGAATAATTGAGCTAAATAACATACTCATATTTAAGATTAGCTGTACCCGCGACTTTGTAAATGTGACATTTGAGATTTGTTCTGTTAAGTAACTGATAAACTTGTGGCGCTCATTCGTCACGGCTGTATGTTAATAATTATAAAATAATGTTTTTATTTTTGTACTGCGAATTATAAATGAACAATACGAAGCATGTTTTGTATCTCTGAAAGCAAGGAGCATCCGGTCGGTTTAGTGTGGAGGCAAAGGAATAATTATGAAGTTAAGAATGGAAACAGTTGTTTTATTTATTTATCTTTTGACAAAATACACAATATATACAATATTAGAGAGTAAATAACAACGAGTCGTCCTAAAACAATCAGCAAGGCACCAAGAAATAAAATTTAAAGTTTTCACACTTGGAATTACTTATTCCCTCGATGGTAATTTGAAGGATTCATAGAATATGATCAAGGGACTTTGTTGACTGGTTCTGAAAAGAATTGGTATTAAACGTCATTTGTTTATCATTTGCAGGAGATCCGCGAAGGAAGCCTGTGATGCCGTAAGAATAAGGCGGTGAATGAAACAGCAGAAATTGTATAACAATTTGTTGGATTGTAAATGGAAAGACCAACTGAATTGTATACATTTTGTTACGGCGGAGGACAAATAAGTCACGCATTAGCGAAAATTACATTTATTTTGTGATTAAGTATAAAAAGTTTTGAAATAAAAGTTGTATCTGTTTTAACTTACGAGGTAATTGACGAGTATTTGGAAATAGTAAGGTATAAAACAATAGAAGGTAAAAAAAACATTTTCTTTTAGATATTATAATAGGAAGAACCGAAGAGTTCTTCTGTAAATAAATAAGATGTTCCCATCACGGCTGGAAACGACAAAAAGAACATACTGAAGTAAAAGTTATAATAATTAATTAGTTATGATCCAACATTGAAAGCAGACGAGTAATTTTTGTCTGGAAAATTTTGCTGATTTTTATCATATGTTGCGGTCAATACAATAGGTTACAAATTGTCAATGAATTATTGGCCTGGGTAAGAAAAACAGAGGAACAAACTTTTTTTTTTTGCTCTTTATTGGATCTTCTCCTTTTCTTCTAAATTTAGATTGTATTCAAATGTTTCAAACACGCTTCTGCGAATCATTTGTTTTACTTACCCCTTGAAAATGCCACTACTTAGGAATATTTTGTAGTTGTGGATGTCTCGTAACCACACTTCAATATTATTCACATAACTTCTATGCAAACAATATTCTGCCTGATGTGTGTATGAATAGAAAAAGTACATTATAAAATCCCTTGTAACCATAAAATTGATATTTAAACATCGTCGCACCATAATACCACAAATCGCGTTATACATTTCGACTGAAAGAAGGTTTGTGCCAGACAATATTAAATGGCCGAATTCTATTATGGAACAATTAAAATAGCGAATCATTTTCTTATTTCTCAGCGTGTCGATGTCACATCAAAGCATAACGCAATCTGTTGCTAACATGGCGTATGTATAATCTCGTTGATACGTTTTGCTTTTGTTTATCCGTGCCCACACATTCAAAACTACCAAATTTTATATTTTTGCTTCTGTATCATGTACGAAATATGGCACTAATCAGAACCAAACGTAACCTATGTGGCGTTTCTTTGAAAGATGTCAATTGATGTTTGCATGAGGCGCGTACACACAGACAAAAATTCCAATATTTACTGTTTTGGCTTCTGTATCGTCCAAATTTATGTCACCGATCTAGATGAAAAGTATGCTATATGTTAACTGATGACATAGGATATCACTAAATGAAGTTTCGTTCAAATGTGTACATTAATTTTTGCGAGATACGTGCAGAGACAGACAAAAGATCTAATAAATAGTGCTCTGGCTTCAGTGTTATGGATAATTTTGTAAGTAATCTAAATAAAAGGTATCCTGTATGTTCGCTGGTGACGTAAGTTATCACAGGTTCATTAAATTCCGTTAATTAGTTTTTGCGTGATGCGCGAACAAACAAAGAGACAGAAAAAATTCAAAATTTTACGATTATGGCATTTTTATCATCAGTATTGCACATTGCGATTAGTATTTGGAAGTAAATGTTACGCACAGGCCTCCTGCAATTACGGTTTCATGGTCTAAAGGCCTCCACAGATGTGGATCTGTCAGCAAAAATCGTTGTTTGACACATTTTCATAATAAACAGAGTACACCGATTCCCTCCTCCCCACAAATGAAGCGCCGCTGTAGAGCAGTAACTCGATTTTAATCAAGTTTATTATAATTTGAACGTGTCCCATCCATTAGAATGCAATACATTCTGAATTAAAAGCACATTCAACAACCCCATATAGGAAAGTAATCCCAAAACAGATAGTAAATTCTGCGTTGCTTGGAACTTTCTTGCTTCGTTAAGAGAATTCAACTGGCTATTCTCTAATGCATCTTTCTGTTCAGGAAATTATTTTAATTGTTCAGTAAAATAAAATTTCACATTGTTCACATACGTGTTGCTGCTGTTAACATTTATTATTTTCCCCCTATTATTACTATTTCGTAATCATTGATATGATTATATTAAATAATAATAAAGCAATGAAAATGATTTTAATTACATACACGACATATAAATACGTACAGTACACATTATATTCATATATTTGTGTGTGTAGTGTTTCACTAGTCATGAGACGCTTCCTGGTTATTAGAAAGGCTAAGACCGAGTGTAAAATGATATAACTTTTCCTGTTACTAATAATTTTTTCTCTACTTCTTTATCACGGTAATAGCATAACACGAACAATTTCTCTTTTGAGATGTCAACAAACCACAAAGTTTTTCGCATACAGATACTTTCTTATTTCTGTGTTCCTTATGTAATTTGCGACAGTTAATAAACCTACCACAACAATCATATTCATACCAAATTTCGTATTTAGCGGTCAAGTAACCGAATACTGAACTAATTAAACTTAAATACTATGCATTAAGTTTTAGATTCATATCAGCGTGTAGTCCATTTTTCCCATAAAAACCTATCGATTTGTAAGACCGTTAAAATTAAAAAAAAAAAAAAAAAAAAACAGACTTCTACCCATCTATGTTAATGGATGGTAGGTTAAGGCTCCGGTTTAACATTAACATGAACTTGGGTTCGATTCCCTGTTCAGCTATCCAGAATTCGATTTTCAATGGTTCCCAGAAATAATTCCAAGCGAATGTTGGATGTATTCCTTGATACGGTCGTAGCCAAATTTCTTCTAGTTCTTTACCTCCAATTGAATATATATATATATATATATATATATATATGAGTTTTGTTAGTGCTTTTTGACAGTCTCCATATTTGATCGGATAGAAGAAGCTATATCATTTATAATGTTATTCGATGAATAGGTACCGAAATACATAATAATTTGAAGAAAGTAGTCATATTACCAATTATTTCCTCCTGTACGGCTTGTGGGGTGAACTTAAATATTGACTCCAGGTGTCACGAAGGTGTGGCCCACATTTTTTGGAGTCGAGTAACTTGAATCCTCACACGCTGTCGCACCTTTCCGTGTCATATTCCCTGCAGCCCAACGGAGCGCTCTAACAAGAAGTGATTCCAGAACTTCCCGTCTCCTCGTTCCTGGAAAAAGGAGAACTGTATATCGGGGTCGGAGTCGTACTTTGTACTCCAGCTCCCTGCTTCAACTTATATTACCTAACAGTCAACTCGTTCAGTACCCACTTCAAGCTGCAACTCATGACGAGTTTTCTTCATTCCGACACTCATTACGAAAACAGGCACATATTAAAAATTGTTTGCTCGTCACTAGATGAAATTTTTGTTTAGAACGTTGTTAAAAGAACGCAGGTCTGCTACACGTGGAAGTCGTCTCCGTGGAGAGTGTCTGTTCTGATAGCGGATTCAGTGCACGTGGCAACGCATTCGGCTTGTGTCGTGCTGAGACTCTCAAGCGAAGTACGCAGCAGTTGTTTATATATCATGAAGAGCATTTCAGAGATATCTTTTTTCGACGGTAGAGAAGGCCCACGGGGGCAACGATCATTGTTATTTCATAGCTAGAGTTTGGTAACGGGGTCGGGGGTTAAAGGGGAGAAAGAAATGGGGGTTCAGGGCATTTGGACCGTTCGATCAAGAGGCTCAACGCAATCGCGGAGAACTTCCAACGGGGATTTGGAAGGAAGGATCTCTTTGCTGTATAAATATCTTGTGTATGAGGGGCCGCCAGTAGAGGATTGGAAGGTTTTGCGGTCGCAAGTTGTTTTCCACAGCAGTGCCTTGCTGACCAAGTTTTGAGGGAAATTCCGGAAATAACAGTGCAGTCCCTTGTAAATAAGGCAAAGCAAGAACTAATAGAAATTCACGGCATGTTCATATTTGTTTTAACCACGAATTTGGTAATAATAATTAAATTTAGCTAATTTGAACCAATCATTTTTCGTCAACGTTTCCGTAAAGTAATTATCTATATGATCAATCCTATCATATTCGGCATTAACCATGTCTTGTTACAATTAAAAACACCTGCGCCAAAGCCAAGACTCGAACTGATTACCAAGATGAAGGATTAATACATGGAGCCAGGCAGTCTGAAGTACGCAGATTTGATTCCTGGTTCGGTAGTTCTGATACCAATTCAGGCCATGTCCAAAATCCTGCACCATCTTTGCTCCTCAAGGTCATATGACCACATTAATAATATCTTCTCGGGCTTCCAGCCGCGTAAAAGTATCACAATTATGGGATGTTTCGAAAGCGTCTATCTCTGCCCTCATTTTCAACCAAAGGTATAGCTGAATAAGTGTTTGTTTACGGAGATTTGGTAGGAATAATCTCTCCCGCTGACTAAGATTTTATGTGTAAGAACAATTTGGTATTCCCACCTACGAGATTTTCAGACATTGGTTTTTATATTATGTGAACTGTATTTGCCGTGATACCATTGTCTTGTCACTCTAACTATAGTTTTGAATTATATATTTAATCTGTGATCTGCGAAATATAATATACATTACCACTCAGTGAACTTCGCTGACCTTGTAACTGGGCTATCTCCCTTTCACAAGTAATAAGATAATTAATTGATAACACCGTTAAACGTCATACCCCCTTTTCTTGCCTAAAACTTTACGCAAAGTCGACATCGAGGTAATTAGAGGCATGGAAGGACTTGGGGTAAGGACAAGAATGAGTGTTCTACGGACTTTTGAAGAAACTATTCCGGAATTTGCCTTGAGTGATTTGGAGAAACTTTGGAAAACCCAAATCTGGAGTACCAGATGTGGATTCGAACCAGCGTCCTTCTGAATGCGGCCAGAGCGTTACCACTCCCCTACCACGCTCTGACTCATATCCCGACATTTGCGCTAACTGATTTCGCTGTACAGTTTTCTTATTTGTCAGTCGAATATATGAACTAAAATCCCCCAGAACGGCTGTATTGTTGGTTTAAAAGTTAAGTACTATATGAAATGTATACTTTCGTAAGTCACCTTCCTGAAATGGTACAATGCCCCTAACGGACGTATTGTAATATTTTATCCATTCATTGCGCCTCTCCTTTGCGGCGGTGAATGATAGGGGATAACTGTTGAGCTTCCTTGCCAACGGATAGCGTCCAGAGGTGTAAAAGGTCAAACACCGCCTGTTTACCCGGACTGAACTGACCGTACTGACAGTCAGTGAGATGCTATAAACTGATTGATCGAGACCTATGAAGCATTGGGGTTAGAGACCGCAGTTCAAGTTGCAGGGGCCGCCTGTTCGAATCCTACCCAGGAGATGAGTGTTTCTAATCCTTGATTTTTGCCCTGTGTTATCATTACACTTGTGCTTCCATTGGAAAAACTTAATACAATTGAGAATAATAACAAGAAACATTTGATAAATGGCTATTAGACGGAATTTCATTTTTGAAGGAAAAACAAACCAGATTTGCTAGATGAAGGCAATCATAGGGTCAGCTCACCGCTTTATGTATCGGGTCAAGCCAAAAACACTTCTTGTTGGATGACCATAATATCCGAAAGCAGTAAGATTTAAGACAGTTATTCGACAGGGAGACTGTAAACCATTTTACATGCTACGAACAGAATCAGTGGACGAACTAAGTTTTGTTTCCATTTGTCTGCGAAAACATCTTCAGAGCTTGCAAAATTTTGACACCAGCTACACAACCAATACAGCAGCGTAGGTATTAATACGCCAAAACTCCCACACATGTGTTCTCTATATTTTGTAACCCAGTAACGCCTACTGAATTATACTATGTAATTACAATTCAGTGTGGATGTCCTTTCGTTTTCAGTATATGTAAAGTAAATAAATTTAGGTTCCAATTTAGGCTCCTACTGAAACCATAATTGTTTGATCTCATCTTCTAACAAACATTCCCTGAGTTTATAATTTTATGTTTTTTACGATTTTTTCATTTGTAGAAACTAGCCAGTCTTGTTATTTCGTCCAGTTGCAACTGCATCTTGAAGTAATTAGACCAGTGGTTTCCAACGGGAGCGGTACCGCACACTTGTTGGCGTTGAAGAGACCTTAGGAGGCATTCACGGTCCAAGGAAAATGTAAGGAGCGTTGAGGCCCGACCGCTGCCTCCTTGGTTTCCAGTATTACGTACGGCTTTATAGGTTGCGTCAAGTAAATTTTCAGTGTATTCCCATCATCATATGCAGCGAAAAGAGGATATAGCGTAGTCAGCAGTTTCCTAGCAAATGAAGGAAACAGATTCTCAATAATCAATTTCAGATATCTGATGACAAATAAGGCATCAAACATCGAAAAATAAGTGTAATTACACAGATCTCTAACTGGTAATATTACTTTTTTCATTATATATATTTTAATCAAACTATGAACAATAAAGCAATTTTAAAAATCTATCGTTTTTCAATATCTTATACATAAAAATGGATGTTGGTATATCTGTATGTATATCCGTTTGACCGATCACCATGAAAGTTGGCACATACATGTATTTTTTCATGGATTAAGTTTCTGATAAAAAAAAAAAAATTCAAAAACCATCACCTCTCCACCTTTACACCTCTTAATTTTCATACAAACCCACATTTTTTTAATCCAATTTCGATGTAACTTTTACACTTGAATTCAAATAGAAAAATACTGTCATTTGGTTTCCAAAAACCCAACCCCTCTCTCTCATTCCACACCTCTTAATTTTTGTCAACGTTCTTTACGCAAAGCTGAAGTTTCTATCCGATTTTGAAGGAACTTTGCGCATGTATACTTTAAAACAAACAGAAAGTACTTACCTCACTTTATTTCTTCCTCTCACTTTGGTGTCCTAGTATGAAATAGTAAATTTCACCTTCGAGGGGGCCCATCCAAACACTGTTTGAAAAAGTGATCCAAAAAGTTGCAGCAATTTCGGTTACATTATCGATTATAAGAAGTGGAATCGGTATTTTTTTTCTGAAAAGTGTGCTGTGAGAAATTTTTTTTGGAAAAGGGCGCGTTAAGCAAAAAACGTTAGAAACCTATCAACTAGGCTATTACATTCCCTATTCTCTTCTTTTCATGACCTATTTGTTTTAGTAAAAAAAAAACTATTAATTCACTGGCAGATGTGATAATATAGCTCCACTCTTTAAAAACCATAACTAATTTGAAATTGTGCTGCAATGTTAATTACTTAATGCTTATTATACTTTTACTTCTTTTAAAGCTTTAGTTCCTCACTTTTCTTGATGTTGTAAGATGATATAAGACAAGTGATTAATCCCTATCACGAGACTTGGCATAATTCATTAGGAATTAGGGCAGTGATCTGTTTCTATGCATAGAGTAGATAGCTTTCTGATTGCCAAATATGTTCATATAACTCATTTCACTAGAGATGACAACTAATTCGCGAGTTTGAGATCCAGGAGTCCAGTAGCAAGAAGGGTGATGTCAACCTTAGTGTTGGCTGCAGCAATGTTGAATAAACAAATTTCCCACTACCTTGCATTTCAAATCTCTCAACAGAGAGGGGAAAACCGCGGAAAATCTCACGGTAATCCGAGTAATCCTGAAGACGGAGAGGAACGGTCGTGGGCTAATTCAGGCCAGGATCTTGGGCTTAGTCAGTGAGGCCGGGCTGTCGCACTAAGCTGGCCAAGCTCTAACTGATAGCGGAGCCAAGCACCACACCAAGCGGCAAGCTGTCAGGACGCGTAACAACCGTGCACTCCGTAGAGAGAAACAGCTAATCTAATTAAAGACAATAGTATATTGTTAAGAACTGATTGTAACAGTACTTCAAGTACTCCAACACCATTTTCAGAATTGTAACGAATGCTTTCATAAACCTGTACTGAATTCAAACCGCAACCGACTTTTAACCGCTTCTTATGTGTAGTTCGGATTCCACATTAAACTGTAGGTCGCAGAAGAAAGGAACTGGCCGTCCTACCGCTGACACAATGGCTCAGGATACGAACTTCTCGAGGATCCAACCAACCTCCATGTTGTAGACTACATTAGTTAGTTTTACCAGGTATGTGTGAATATAAATAAGTACCACTTGTTGAAATCGTCCACAGGCTTTTGTTATAAATGGTCTTATTCCTGAGTAGCATCTTTACAGGAAGATGAGGTACTATTGCTTTTTTTTTTTACATAGGGATTTACGGGTCGTCGATAAGGAAGTCATTCGAGCCGGGAGACGATTAAAGACTAGAAACAGAGAAAAATTTGGCCATAGTTTTAACCTTGGGATTTTCGGGAAATTATGGAAAACCTAGGAGTGGGGATTGAAACTACTTCAAATCCTAGATCTCAGATTTAAGCGCTCGTCCAACGGACTGGGTGAAAGTATTCGTAGGAGTCACTGTATGTGCCGATGGCAGTGACAGTGTGTGTTTGTGTGTGTGTGTGTTCATTACAGGGTGTTGTTTGTATTGTGAATAAAAAATTAAAGAAGGGGGAAGACGAAACCCGGTGTCAGCACAGTCTTCCAAAAGAAACCACCGTGTTGTCAAGCCCAATGGACGAATCTCCATTTGCAGTATCGTAAACCTTCCCTCCATTCGCACTACGAATAGATATGGTGGTATTTAGTCTAATACTTTGGTACACAGTATGGCAATTAAGAAGCGTGCGCACCACCAGTCCTACACTACGGGCCAAGTCCCGAATAATGAAGATTGCTTCTATTACCAGAGCTTAAACTATCTAAGCTTACGTTCAGTTTCAGAAACTACCACTATCTTGGTCAACGCAGAGGACAGTCTGAGAAAGTTTCGATAGTTCTTTTTATCATAATAATGTGGGGAGCTGTACTACAAAACTTTGGTCAGGCCGTGGGAAGAGTATGAACTTATGTTATGGGACCCGCATGATGGGCATCAATCTGGTGAAGGCCTGAAAATCTGTTTGCAGAAATAACTGTAGAACATATTTTGTAACTGATATGGTAGAGGAGCTAGGAACGGAGTAGTTCGGATATGCATTACATGTGAAGAATGTGGAAAAACACTGGCAATTAGAACTGAATAAAGATTTAGGAGCAGTGTGTTGAAGCAGACAAAGGACTCGATTTCGGGATTGGGAAGCTTCCTTTTGTGAGCCATAAATGGAGGGTTCGAATAAATTACTGACTGAGGTGTTGAACTGTTCACCTCTGACTGTCAATATTTTTAAAGTAAAAATGTAAATAAATTGTAGGTATCTTTGGAAGGAAATTGCCACAGGGACAAAACACCCCTGACGATAAGTTAATTACAAAATAATAAGTTTAGGTAATTATGCAGAGTTGCATCGTCGTTGACTGTATTCTCTTGTCCTCAATATCGAGATTCGTCGCTCTATTAAAACCTAATTGATCAGTACTTACAACAGGTATTAAAAGTACTTGAGTGACGAGGTCCATCTGTCCCTATCTATGTCAAAGTTGTTTACTTCCAGCCAAGTCTTGCCAGATTTTAGAACTTCACCTTAAGCGATGCGTTCCCACAAATTCCTGGTTCGCATTTATCTACGAACTTCTTGAAGATTCCAAAACGAAACTCACTTTTATTTATAAAGTTAAAATCAATTTAATATTGCCTAACACAACATTCAAAGATATCACTCAGTATTTAAAAACATAGAAATATTTTAATGAAAAAAGTAGATTTGTAAAATTAAGTTGTTTCATATTATTTATTGTTTCTACGCGTCTTTATTCTTATGACTGAGATGACAATGCTGAAGACAAGATCCGAAGGTGAAAGTCAATATTTAAACGTAGCCTAACAACACAGTTTGAATCATGAGAATAGAGCAGTAGTGCAAGCTGATCAAATGTTTTAGGTGTGTCTATGGGTGTTCGTATATATGCAATATGCATATCGTTGAGATAATATGCAATAAATTTACGAGAATGAAAAATATTTCACATCTGTTTTAGAAATTGGTAAAAACATTTTATTAAATGTTTCTGCTGCTAAACTCGCAATTCTACTCGAACTCAATAAATATGACTGCCAGTCATAAAATTTAATCATCCTAATGATGCGTTGTGTTTGATATATCCAAGAGATTTAATTTTTAATCTGGAACTGAACCATCCGCTATTATTTACGCAAATTAAATTCTGCCATTAACGTATCAAGAAGCATATAATCAATGGCTTTTCTGCAGACTGTTAAGAAGCGTTTGTTCAATCTAATCTACACAGCTCAGGTCTAATTCATTCGATAGTGTACTAAAAATATTTTGTTTATATTGCGAATACTTCAAACTGACTAATTAGAGGATTATTATCAAATATTTATTTCAAATTACGAAGATAAAACGTGACAAGACGAGTGCATTCAAAATTACTTGCTATTGTAAAAGTTAGAAACCGCTATTATACTCGTACATAATTATTCTAGTGCTTATCACAAAAAATAAAGTTATTATGTTCTTGAGCTTTTATCGCATAATGCGTACCTGTACAATTTCGTGTTAAAAGAATGGACGTAAATTTTGGTAGTACTTAGAAAAAATCCTTTATTTTTAAAAATGTAAGACAATCCAAATAAAAATACAGGTGTAGTGTTACTAAGAATTCAAACTGTTTTGTTTTCTTTTTTAAACTTTATTTAATATGTCGATTTCAATAAAAAGAATGTTACTCGTTATTGACTTCTATATTACCTCTGCCAACACCAGAGCAAGTGCTATTAAATAAAAAATAAAAAAATGCTTGAAATTAGTAGTAAGGGCGGTGCCCCTTTCTTATACTACAAGGCCGACAGTTACACTAGATGTTTCACTCACTTCGAAATGAAGTCTGTGGCGTATGGTGGAGTCAGTTCTCTGTACTCAGTTTCAGTACCCTGCTGCATTAGAGCAGATATAGCATGTACAGATCCATGATGCTCCCCCTTTCCATCCAGTTTCCTTCTCAGTACTCATTAGTCTTGTGTAGTTCGCGAACGAACGCTCCCACACACGAACTACGCTAACTAGTTCCCAGATTCCTTGCTCCTCAGCTCGTTAGTTCGTTCGATCCTATTCCCAAGACCGACTTAAAAAGCTAGAGTGAGCGAGAGCGCGGAGCTGCCCTAGCCACTAACCACACAGGCGCTCTCATAGTCCAGTTCAGTTCAGTTAGTGGATTGGATTGGGGGTGTACAATTAGAAAGTACATTGATGTTTTAATTCGATGTAAAACATCGGAACCCTGCATCGATGTTTTTCGATGCATTGCTTAAAAACATCGATGTTATTTCAACATCGATTACTTTTATGTTTTTCTTAGCTGAACAAATACAAACCATCACTATTCGTCAGCAAATGTTGTTTCATTTATCTCTTACCTGTTCCTTTAAAATTGCAGAGAGAAAATGTGACAATAGTTTGATATTCACCATTTCCAGTTGAACGTAGATAGTTCGTTGTATTTCGTTTGCTCCGTGTGAAAACAGAGTAACACTATACCAGCACTGTAGTGCCGTAGCTGTAATAATGTATCTAATTTTATGCTTTTTTCTTTATGGCTTTACGTTTCGTTGACGTCGAGGTCATTAGAGGCGGGAAATGACTGGGGGCAAGGAACGGGAAGTAATTCGACCTGGAGTGGTTTGGGGAAACCATGGAAAACTCAAATCTGGATGCCAGGACGGGGATTCGAACCCGCCTCCCCCGAATGCGAGGCTAGTGCATTACCTTTCACCGAACACTAAAAAATTAAATTTATGATACTATGAGTTGGTTAAATACTGTTGTATGAGTGACGTATAGCTTTGTGAGTGAAACAGAAACTACAAAGTAACAGAAATATTTTATTACGTTACCAGACCATTACAATAAAAAAACAGACATTAAATATTAAAGCCGGAATATTAAAAAAACACGCTTTGATCCAATTAACAATTAAAATACAGCCATCGATAGCAACAACTACCATAAAAAGTTAAAGAGCGCATGCAGTAAGGGTAGCAAAGCGAGCGAACGCTCTGTCTTTCTGGAATTCGACATGGCAGCTAACCAACTAAAAAAGCTACCTAGTTCACTAAGGAGCTGCGAACTGAACTGAACGCTCCCAGTCGCAAACTATTATGCGCTAGTCTAAGGCTATCGAATAATTTTTGTTGTATGCGGTAAAACGTGAAATACGACACAGACTAAGCGGGTCACGTGACAAACCGGGACCCGGTGAGCCGACCTGCAGAGGATTTTCTTTTTCTTTTTTTACTCTGTTCATTATTTTTAAAAAAAACCTACGATAACAAACAAAAGAGCGCGTGCAATAGCGGTAATAAAACGAACGAACGATCTGTTTTTTCCGGAATTCGAGATAGAAACAAACGAACTAAAAGCGTGATCTAGTTCCGGAAAGGGTTGCGAACTAAACTGAGCACTCCCGGTCACGAACTATTATGCACAAGCCAAGTACTCATTGGATAGAAAGCTGGATATCCCTAGGAAGTCATTCCCAACGTTCTGGAAAACTCCAGCGTCATGTGGAAGAGAACCCAGTCATCCAGGTCAAAGTCTGATGCTCTACCGCAGCCCACCTCTACGAAAATAACTGAAGAGTAAATACTAAAATGTACTCATTAATAACAGGCTTGAACCAAACCAATAAACTGATTAAGAAATCTTAATAATGGAAAAAGGTACAAGATGATTTAAATATGCAGGAAATTTGATTTAATTGTTTAAGTAATATTACTCAATGATAATTTGCTTCAATTTTTATTGCGAGTTTTATAATCATTCAGGTGCAAAATAATTTGAGATCTTATTAATTTACTCACATTTAAAGTGATTTATTCTACAATAATAAAATGGCATATTTAAATTTAATTCAGATCCTGTAATGAATACTCTAATACAAATTATATCTTCTCTTTTATTTCGTACATAAAACTCTCTCTGAAAAATAAGCATAAAATAATATTTTTTAAACGAAAACGTTATAGATGGAAATATACAACATTCAATAGGAAGAGAACCTACGTTACAGCTGGAGCTAGTTTAATTTTCCCCAAAACTGGAATTTGTATTCACAGACGCCAGGCTTCAGTCGGATCCATCTGCTATGCTAACCGTTTTCTCTATTCGGACTCTTTTAAGTGTACTTTGCATTCTACGTGCGGCGCCTGAGATAAGAGGGAGCTCACGTACTCCTCCGGAGTCACAGATTTTGGTGAAACGACGGCTGCTGCTATCTACTCCACCTGTCTCGTTCTGAACATATGCGTTCTTCGTTTGTACCGTATGTCTTTGGTAGGCAACAGACAAAAGTTTTTGGTCTAGTAATTCTCAACTGAAAATGAAAAGCCGTAACATGTCATCAAAGATAGTGACATTGTCACTACCAAAAGTAGACTATATTTTCTGACTTAGCTAACATTCCATTTTTGCATTCTAAAAAAGGTTTATGGAACGCGTAAAAAAACACATATTGTATCTCTTCACTTCTCAGCGTGTTTTCAGACACCATTCAAATTAAAGTACGCACTCAGGAAATATATATATACTTATAATAAAACTTTTAAAAAAAAGTAAGCTGAGGGTATTATTAATAAGCTACAGAGAAGGAACCAATTTTTTTTAATGTGTCATTTGGGATGAATGGAAAAGTACTACTGGCCGGAATTTGATGCAGTTAAAATTGGTATTTTTCATTTGTAGAAAAATAATTTCTATCAGTTTTCCGTTGAGTGCACTTCACTCAGAAAGTACTTTTGATTAATGAACGACGCATGGTCTCGCGGGAAAAGTACGTTACTATATAATTTAATGTGATATTGGAAAAAGTATTAGGGGATTAAATTCTTCCTAATTAAGGCATGAAACTAATTATTAATAAGCTCAGGTAAAACAAAGATTGTTTTAGTTAAATTTTCAAATGAAAAGGATTCTTTTTTTTATTAAAATAAAAAATACTTTTTAATGTACCATGTTTTTATAACGGACTAAAAAGTATAAAATAATTTCCATAATCCTTATGAAGGATAAAACCACATACAAGTTTCCAACATCTTCTAAATTGTCCTGAAAATTTATTCTTGGAAATTTTTGATAGCTATTAAAATACTTGTAAGATTGGTGACGAAAAACATTGGGCGCATGCAACAGATAATTGATACATTAATAGCTCTACTCACAATTTATTGCACCGCAAATAATGTGAACTGATAAGTAAGTTCTTTAATTGATAACTAGTCTCTACACATTATTTGTGGTGCTATTAATTGTTAGTAGAGCTATTAATGTATCAATTATCTGTTGCTTGCGCTCAATGTTTTTCGTCACCAGTCTTACATGTATTTTAAAGTCTATCAAAAATTTCCAAGTATAAATTTTCAGGACAATTTAGAAGAGGTTAGAAATCTGTATTTTATCCTTCATAAGGATTGGGGAAATTATTTAATACTTTTTAGTCCTTTATAAAAACATGGTACATTAAAAAGTATTTTATACTTTATTATTATTTTCTGCTTTTTAGGGTTATGTAAGTGAAAATTTGTGAGGTAAAGGTAAAGGTCACGGGTTTCCGACGGCTCCTGACGCATCCCGTAATATTCACGGAGGGTGAGCTCCGCACTCCCTGTACAACCTTCGGCACTAGAATGGATGTAACGGGGTCAGCGCCACTAATTGATTTTAAATACTTTGATGACATAATCACAGAGACGTGCTACAAATTCCGATTTTTTAAATAGAAAACATTATGAGTTATTTCCATCCCGGGGAAATGGAACAAAACAAAAAAATAATTATGCATATCCATCGTTTGAATCATAAGTTATGGTCTGGAATTCGAACAAAAATCCAATAGAAAAAAGAACTTTTAGTTCTGCCAGAAATCTTCAGGCCGCATTTCCAATTTTTCTATCCCTAAAAACATTATTCAGACTACTGAAAACATTTTTAAAAAATCCTAATCGGTACCTAGAAAATGTACTTTCGGTTGTTACGGAATTTTCCTATTTTCCGGGTAACTTTTCGATTTTTCTTTCTCTGAAAATCTTATTGAGACTATTAAGATATTTTAAAAAATAACTAAATTGGTCCATAGAAAAAAGTACTTTCAAGTTTTCCCGAATTTTCCAGGCAGCTTTTCCAATTTTTCTTTCTTTAAAACCTTATTCGAACTATTATAAACATTTTTTAAAAATTAGCCATGTCGGTACACAGAAAAAAATTACTTTCAGTTTCCTCCCAATTTTCCGGGCAACTTTTACAATTTTTCATTAACTAAAAACCTTATTCGGACCATTATGAACATTTTAAAAAATTATCCAAATCGGTTCATAGAAAATAGTAATTCCAGTTTTTCCAGAATTTTCAGATTTTCCGTACAACTTTTTCCATTTTTTAATATTTTCATGTATTTTCATCCAGTTCTGAGGTATGTTCAAAATTTCAAGTCTCTAGCTTATCGAGAACTTAGTTTAAAATCAATTACTAAATTCCACCCGGACAGACAAAGTGCAAAGCGAGTTAATAAAAACATTTTAAAAATGAATAACAGAACCTATAAGATTAAATTGTCATAACCAGACATTTAGTAATAGGTAGGTACCAGCCAAGTGTGGCTCAGTTTAGGTTTAACAATAACAGCAATCAAATGTTGACCCCCTTGCTCTAAATAAGTGACCAAAGTAAGTAAAATTCTACTACTAACTGACAAAATGAATATATCACCTCGGCTAGCATCACAATTTTCTTGCAAATATTTTAAGATTTTTACAAATACCAAAAACAAAAACTCGTTTTAAGTTTGACTAACAATAATTATTTAAAAATAGGTTCCCCCTAATACTGATTGAATGTGGTTCCCATAGTTACATAGATCCACTAAATTCTGAATTTGGCACGTCTGCCATTTGCAACCTTAAGTATTTAGTGGGTTTTCCTATTCAGCGGGTCGGGTGCTGATTTTTGTATCTTCTCATGTCACGTAGCCACACAGTAAATATTACTTTATAAATCGTCTTTATTTGTTCTACATGTTACCATATTAACTAAAAATAAAGTGTTGTTAAAATAACACTGCAATACAACCTGTAACAGCGAAGCATGTTGAGATTTTTGCATGTTAATTCCGCATGGTCAGATTTTTTTCTCTATACCATATCAAATACTGAAAGTTTTGTGAGCTTTAGGTGGAAATACTTTACGGTGAAAGTTCAGGGTAACCTTTGCTGAGCCTATTAATCCTCCTGCGATACCTTTTTTCTTGAAGATGTCTTCCGTCTTCTGTCGTTTTTATCTTCTTACATTTCTGCGGATCTAAACAATATTTTGTGGGCTACAGAAAAACGATATTTTGTCAGGATTAATTTAACACCACGCCATTGGTATATAAGGGAACGTCACAAAGCAGAAGGCCAAGGAATAGTGGTTGCATAGTGGAGAATCTACCTAATAAGTAACATGTGAATCTATCGGCTTAAATATCCCATTTATTGATCACTAAGGACTGTGAACAATAGAGCTGAGTGCGCGATCTGCAAGGATAAGACCTGATAGCCTTTATAAATAATAATTACTGAAATTGCTGCATATGTGTTACGTAAACTGAATACTAGAACATGTGAACCCGCTAACTGAATGGAAAACTGACGTGACGGTAGCTTGGTGATAATGGAAAACTGTCGAGACACGAGACACGATTTAACTAAGAATTGCACCATCTTTTTCTTGCTGGAAGCGAGGACAAGTATGGTTCGTTGTGCTCGTTCAAACACCGCGGTTTGACATCATTAACAGGTGTAACGGTGGAACAACCTCTGTGTGGGCGGGTAATCAGCTATTGCGGATGATTGCGCCTGTAAAACTGGCCTCACTAGGAGCTTAACTAACTTCACGAAGAATTACATCTCAATAAAAATCCTAATTGTGTGAACGAAGGCTTTCTCGGAGTATCGCTGAAATACAGTATACTCTTCGCAGGTTCTCCGCCGAAAGGTGTTGAAAAAAAAACGAGCTTTCGGTGGCGAGCTTTGTCACCATCTTCAGTTCTGGTTTTACCGCAGTAACAACCAGAGCTGCAAACAGTTTATAAGCCTGCAAGTTTGGACGATAATTACTCATGGGTCGCAATTTGGCGGATATACTTAAAGAACGTATCTGCCACTATAAGCGTGGTGAGTGAACGGTTAACCTTCTGGCCTCGCATTCGGGAGGACGTGGGTTCGAATCCCAGTCCGGGCATCCAGATTTCCATGGTTTCCCCAAACCACTCCAGGCGAATGACGGGATGCTTCCTTCAAAAAGGCCATGGCCGAATTCCTTCCCGTTCCTTGTCCCCAGTCCCGTCCCGCCTCTAATGACCTTAGCCGTCGACTAGGCGTAAATCCGTAAGGGAAAAAAAATTTAAAAAAAATAAGCAAAACAATAGCAGCAAATCTGACGTGGTTTGCCATGTCATTAACACCGGGCAGGGGATAAAATTTGAGAACAGGAGGCTGCTGTGGTGATAAGACTAATGGTGGAATCGACGAGTGAAGGAGTCAGTAGAAATTTTAAAGAAAAGCAACAAGTTCAAGGAAGACAGTGCTGTATGACGCTTGACGTTCGTTTATAAGTAAACATGTGTAGTATCTCTGATGAAGTCTGCGGCATATCAGCTAAACGTTGAGCAGTGCAAATAAAAAACAGGGAATTTCCATTTAACAAAGGCGGCCGCGGAAGCCTAAGAAATCATTTGAGATTTTATCTGTTTGTTTTTTATGTACATTTCTAATTAGAAATGCAGGCATTTATGTTCTTTAATATTAGCTGACGTGAAGAATTCACATAATAATGTGTTATAGCGTTGCAGACCACACTAGTATGACGACGCGACGGTAGAAGCAGAATATACGGTTGAATATAATTTGCATAATAGCAATCATCTTTTCATAAAATTTTATATTTTACGGCTTCTACTCAAGAATTAAATTAAATTTTAGTGTTTTACGTCTGTTTACAATCGCATTTTAATGCCACACTTTATTGATATTTTAATTACTCTGCTCGAAATTTAAATTTGAGTGGCAAACTTTTGTTACTGTACTTGCCTGAATAATAAATTTCAGCATTAATTTCCACGAAAGTCGTAAACCTGAATAAATCTTCACGTAAAAAGCAGGTTCTACAATTAGCGAAATCTCTTTTTTTTACAGGACGTGACATTACCTACGTTTACAAAAATAAGTAGGTTTGAGATATTACAGTACAACTATCGGTACTAGAATTACAGTTTTACTGCAGTAACAATATTCGTTTTACTGTGCTGTATTTTCGGGACGATAAATTTTTTTTGTTCAACACGAATACGAATATGATTTGTGATACGGAGAAACGGGTGTAGCCGAGTAATTCAGGTGAGTCACGTAGGTAGCTTGCTGGTTCACATGAGACGCGTCGAAATCCCCCGACGTCACTTTACGAGCGCTACGCATGTAAACGGCCGCCGGGGCAGAAACTCCGCGCAAGTAATTCGCGCCTCCGTTCCCTTCCTGCGACAGCCGTACGAAGCCGACAACTTCGTTAACAGCGACTCGAGATCAGCCTCAAGAGTTTGTGCCGTTATCGAACCTCATTAGCGGCACATAAACAGGGGTGGCCGCACGCGGGGAAGGCGCGGCATTAATTCGACGAGGAGCAATTTATCGGCAGAGCAGAGCGAGGAAGGAAGCTCGGTGGTTGCAGACGAGCTGTTGGAAGCCGACCAAGCGTCACCAGCCAGCGAGTGGGTAGCATCGGAGTGAACAGCACGAGACGACGGGCTTCTAGTAACACTATGCTGCACTATTCAAATTACCTAAACACCTTGTGGCAGCGTCAAAATCAACGAGCTATATTTTCCACTCTACATCTGAAATTTTCCATTAGTGTCTAATGTCAGAGATACTTTGTGCGATAGCGTAGGAATTGTAAAGCAATTAAAACTCCTAAAGTGCGGTAAAGCGCCGGGTCCCGATGGTATACCGGTAAGAGTATTTTCTGAATACGCGGAGGATATTGAACCATTTCTGTCAGATATATTCCGTAAATCACTAGAAGAGAGAAAAGTACCTTCTAGCTGGAAAATAGCCCAGGTAATTCCCGTTTTTAAGAAAGGAGATCGGAGTGATCCTAGGAATTATCGACCCATATCTCTAACATCGGTCTGCAGCAGAATTCTGGAACATGTCATATGCTCGAACATAATGAAGTTTCTAGATGAGAACGAGTTACTTACACCATGTCAACACGGATTTTGGAAGAAGAGATCGTGTGAAACACAATTGGCCCTATTTTCCCACGACATAATGAAAGTTATAGGTGCAGGTTCGCAAGTTGATGCAGTTTTTTTTTATTTTCAGAAAGCTTTTGATTCTGTGCCACACAACCGACTTTTAGCGAAGATTCGAGCTTACGGTATTTCGGCTCAGATTTGCGAGTGGATACGTGATTTTCTAACTGGTCGATCACAGTATGTCGTTGTTGACGGGGAAGCCTCTTCTAAGATAAATGTTACTTCGGGCGTTCCTCAAGGAAGTGTAAAAGGTCCACTTCTTTTCTTAATATTTATAAACGATCTAGGTGACAACGTCAAATGCTGGTTGCGATTGTTTGCCGACGATGCGGTTATCTATAGGGAAATAAGGTGCTCCGATGATTGCTTAGAAATTCAGCGTGATTTGGATGCTATTTTCGATTGGTGCCGTAAATGGCAGCTTACACTTAATTGCAAAAAGTGCAAGGCAATGCGGATAAGTAACAAGAAGAATCAGTTTGTTCACGAGTACAAAATAAACAATTCAGCTGTTGACACGGTTGATTCCGTGAAGTATCTGGGGGTGATAGTACAAAACAACATGAAATGGGACATGCACATAACTTCCATCGTAGGCAAGGCTAACTCTAAATTACGATTCATCGGTCGTATTTTGAGGAATTGTAATGCTCAAACAAAGGAGATAGCGTATAAAACACTAGTGCGTCCGCATCTGGATTACTGTTGTGGGGTTTGGGATCCGTATCGCAAGGTTCTGATTGACTCAAGCTGCGTATCCACTACGCGCGGCAAACCCTCGAACACTGGCTCGCGCGGCGATACCTGGCACCAAGACAGGTATCGCCGCGCGAACCAATGTTCGTGGGTTTCTGTTGACAAGCGCGGCTGCCGCGCGCGGCAACGCAACCCAGCCAGAGTTGCGCGGCAAGTAATGCAGGCACAGTCAGTTTTCGTGACCGTAGATGTTTCACGTGCACGAGCCACTTGCCGCCTCCATTGTGATGCATCACATAATACACAAGAAGTATAAACGAAAAATGCGCTGGTGGATGAGGAAATTGTACATTAATAGAAAGCAATATAGTGTGAGACTAATGGAAGATATGAGAAATGAAGCCATTGAAGATACAATAAAAAAATTCACAAGAGTGACTATGGTAGAGTTCGAGTTCTTAAAATCATTGATTGAGCCGAGTGTGAATAAAGTGAACACTAAGTTTTGAGACGCGATTTCAGTTGCCGAAAGACTAGCAATAACTTTAAGATTTCTAGCAACTGGAGACTCATATACTAGCCTGCAATACCTTTTTCGGGTGTCGAAACAATCTATTTGCTGAACTTATCTCCTTCCATGCTTCGTCCCTCAGCGTTTTGTTGTGGTAATCTGCACATTTACTATTCCACAAAAAAAATTTCGCACCATACAGCTGTATTAGAAATCGACATTTTTCGTTGTTCATGGCAGTAAATTGTCGCTGTGCCGCGCGAGCCAACTGAAAGAAAGACACCACCGTCCCAACTGCGCGCGAGCCAATTAGTGGAGAGCCTTTGCCACGCGCCTGAAGACCGACAGAGAATGGCTCGCAGCGCGGCATGTTCGACCGCGCCAATGTTCGAGCTGGCTCGCGTGGCAACAGCCTATCCATTATGCGCGGCTGCCGCGCGAGCCAATGTTCGAGGGTTTGCCGCGCGTAGTGGATACGCAGCTTAAGTTGAGAGGGTGCAGAGGAGAGCCGCTAGATTCGTGACTTGTTGTTACAGCCCTTATGAATCACAGAATTGATACATAGATTGGGCTGGGATTGTTTGGAAGACAGACGACGTAGCTTGCGTTCGAATTTATTGGAGAATATGCGAAAAAAATTAAATTTCGAGTGCAATGAAATACTTCTTCCGCCAACCTATTTAGGTCGCAATGACCGGAGGGATAAGATTAGAGAAATAAGATGCCGTACTGATACTTATATGTATTCCTTCTTTCCTCGAACTATTCGGGATTGGAATGGGCGGGTTTAGGATTGGTGCTTAGCACCCTCTGCAACCCACAATGTTTGTGATTTGCAGAGTATGAATGTAGATGTAGATCATGTCAATAAACAACTCGTAAGTTTGCCGTCGTTAATAAATTTATTTGTCCTTAGATATGCAGTATTTTTTTATTTTATTTTTAATCAGGTTACCAGGAGATTTCTAGCTTTCACCAAACCATTTCTTGAATATGGTAGTGTAGTATGGGACCCACATTTTGAGTATCAAATACAGGAGTAGGAGAGGGTGCAAAGAATGGCTGCCAGATTTGTTTCTGGAAATTATAGCAGATTGGAATCAGCAACAGATATGTTAAAAGAGCTGGAATGGGATTCTTTGGAAGACAGGAGGAGGGTGAATAGGGTCATGGGAGTGTACAAGGCGTATATTGCTGATGAGGCATGGAAAGATATTAGTGTAAGAATTGAAAGTAATGCCTGGAAGGGAAAGGATGACCATTACCACAAACTGGCACTCGATTTCAGCCACAAGGGTGTGGGAAGATTCTCTTTTTTAGGTAAGGGTTTTAGGGATTGGAATGGGTTATCGAGAGAGATGATGAATAATTTGCCAAAAAGGTTGAAAGTTAAAATTTGTAAAGGGTAAATGTAGGTGGGTGCAGAAACGGCGGAAGATGGGTGTTTAGGGAAATTGCCAACGGAGCGTGCGCTCCACTGCAATTTAATTTAATTTAAAAAAATAATCATCAGGTAGCCGTTTGAAGTAACGAGGCCATCGATACATGTTTTATTTCACTTTTTTCTTCATCTCTGGTGCTTAATTAGACGGTACAGAATTTATACAGCATCACAAGTACCGCGTGACGCTTCTGGAACGCTAACAATCACTCCAGTAGTACAGAAACAATCAGAACTTATACGAAGTAACCTTTAATCATGAAGAAACATTTTTGAATGAAAATAAAGTCTTGATATTTTTTATAAATAAATAACGCCAATGCAAGTGAATGTTTGTGCATTTATTGCATTGGCGTTATGTATTTATCAGTATTATCATCAATTGAGGAAACTGATCCACAACGTCCAGATATTAAAATAGAGTCTATTTATAGACATTTAGACATAAAACTGCCAAATTCAAAAAAAAATCATATACTCGAAAATCATACATATAGCACTGTACCTTACATAACACTTATAATTACAGTCTTTCAGTAAAAATTTCAAACATTACCTGTTTTTTTATCGAATTACGCTTCAATTAAACAATTTCCATTCATCAAAACAATACTCATTCATACGAAAAAAATACAGATTCACATTTAATCAGTTTCTATCCAACACGAATGTACTTAGTTAATAATATTTCGATTAATAGAAACATGGGTCTGAGGGGCTGTTATAAAGTGATAGTTAACTAATTTTGAAATGAATATTAACCACCTACTATAGGGACGAAATATTGCCTGCAGCTAGCGTTAACAGTGGTTCTGCACGTTTTCCCATAACAGGAGACAAAGCAACAATACAGATTGCGCATTCCTTTAAACAACCTAACTATTCCTGAATTACTTTTCATTATTCAAGAGACGTCACCAGAATACATGGTTCTTCAAATTGAAGGAGCAGATTTTGCAATTTTTATTTATCACAAACTACAAAAGATACAAGTACTGTACGTGTCAAATATCACTGTACAGAGGAAGGTTCAGATTGTAGCTTCCGGCTATTAGTTCCATTCGCCGCCGCCAAGGGCACTGTTGTATACGTGGAAATGGTGATGTCACCAGTGCTTTCGTCTTTGTATACCACTAATTTAATTTAATTTAATTGCTATGGAGCACACGCTCCGGTGGCAGTTCCCTTAATTATCTAATTACTTCTTTTTTTCATTTTTTAAATTATCTTTTATGATTTGAATGTTAAATTCCTCCCCCATCTACAATTTCGATTTAATAATTTTAATTTTAAATTCCTTTAAAGTTTTTGGTAAATTATTCTTGACATCACTTGGTAATTTGTTCCAATCCCTGACACCCTTACTTACAAAAGAAAGTTTTTCCTTAAGCATGAAATCGAGTGCTATCTTGTGGTCATGGTCATCTTACCCCTTCCATGCACTATTTCTAATTCTTTGACCAATATCCTTCCAAGCCCCATCATCAACATATATCTTGTACATTCCACAATTTCTGCTTATTTCCTTTCTCTCTGGATAGACCTAGGTACTGTCCATAGCCCCCAGACGTTTAAAAAGACTCTCCTCTTCCTTCTCCAGCATAATTTACATCTATTTCGAAAGTTCGAGTTTGGTTATAAAATCAACAAACGAGAAAAACCTTCTGACGAAACTTAAGATTTGAGTGTCCGTTTGTGCTGGTCCTTATATTTCTGTAGCTAATTCTTATATGACTCATAGTTAGTTAAATAATTTTTCATTGGTTTCACGGACAAGAAACACTACTTTGTTCAGCGTATCAAGACAACAGTGATGCAGGTACTTCTTTTATTGTAAAGCCCTTTTTACACCTCAAAACTGTTTTATGTGATGGACTATAATCATCAACAATTTCATTCTAACCAAAGAATTGATGTGAGCTTTCACCTCTCAAATTGAAGAACTATTGTGACACGTGAATATGATCTCCTAGTCCTAGGACAACTCTGCCTATTGTCAAATGAGTAAGGAGAAGTTAACTCCTTGGGGGAAGCGGGAGTGTCAGTTTGTCATTTCCGGTAGCGAGGTCCAGAAGGGAAATTCGTACCTATAACTCCACAGATCTTCTTTATTGTGGGCCCTTGAGCACAATGAAAGGGGAAAACCTAACCCTGTACAGTACGACATACACTTCCCTGTCATCTAACCGTTCCTAGAAACACATCTGTTGTCACGGATAGATTGCAACTTAAATATATAGCCACGTAGAAATCAGTAAAGATCAATTAACATCCATAAAACTAAACAAATTCAGGTCTGTAGATAAATAATTTGTGATGCCAGAACTTCGAAATAGGACAAAGTTTCTCCTTCTTAAACTTTTATATATATTGAAAGGAGAAAACAGCTGTCCACCTATACAATTTAGATATTTAACAGTGTCGGTTCTAATTTTAGGCTCATTACTTACAATCTCAGCTAAGAGCCATAATATAAATTAAAATAGTTAGTTAATTGGATTATTTTTCAAAGACGACGACCAGGACTTGCTACTGTGTCTGTGTATCCTTTCGCCAGCAGTGGCAGAAATGTTCTTTGGTTTGATGACATGTGATTTTTTGCGATGTATTACAAAGAAAAAATCCGTCTGCTTCAACGAGCGTGGTGGTGTAACGGATAGCGTTCTCGCCTCGCATTCGGCAGGACGGCGGTTCGAATCCCCGTCCGCGCATCCAGATTTGGGTTTTCCATGGTTTCCCAAATCATTCCAGGCAAATGCTGGGATGCTTCCTTAAAAAGGCCATGGCCGAATTCCTTCCCATTCCTTGCCCCCATCCATTCCCGTCTCTAAAGACCTCGCTGTTGAGAGATGTAAAGCAGTTTAAAAAAACATAAGTCTGATTCAATGTTAGTTAGAAATTGTTAATTAAAATCAATAACTACAACAATAATATTTTTTTCAAGAGCCATCATAATCGTTTGACTGGCGAGACTCCAACCATGTTGTATTTCACAGTGAGTTATTTTAAAACTTTCGCTTTAATGATTTTATTGAGCAGATTTTAAACTACACAGGCAATTATTCTGAGGTGGTTATACAATTTTGCACGTTCCAAGTAAAATGTAGCTAGCATGTTTTGATACTGATCTCGAGCTGATGTCGCCTTTGTTCGTGAACTCCATGCATAATGGGATGAAGTAGATTTAATGCCAGGTAGAAATGGAAATTCCCGGGCATTTAATTTAATCTAAGCTTTCACTTCCAGCAAAGATTACGAAAATGGACAACGTTCTACCACTAGGTTTCTAAGACATGCAAGTTGGAAGACGCATTTCCTGGAGAGAGAGAGAGAGAGAGATTGCGCAAGAAAGGTATTCATATTACGAAAATGATACATAACTTTTTCCGCAGTGTTTAAAAACTTTGAAATATGGTTATTATGGTATAGGGTATTAAAAATCTGTCATTCGGAAATAAATACACATTTGACCTTCGTAGACTATGACCTTGCGATCTTTATGAAAATCTGCGTTATAAAAAAAAACGACTGGCGATTATAAATGGCATGTGCCGGTATTTATGACGAAGATAAAATACAAATTCATCACAATTCATTAATGAAGATCTTTACAGAAAATGTGAACGACATGAGACAGCTGAGTTATCTTTATTTGTCGTGAATAGTTAGAGGACGCAATGGTTCACGAATACACCCAGCTAGCAGCTATTACCATCCCTAAAATTGTTTAACCTCCACTCGCAGCTTAAAATAATGGTCCATTTTTACGGATTGTCAACACTGCTGGAACTTTGTTACAGGAGGAAACGCATCATCATTCACGGAGAACAATGGCTGCAACGCAACATTTCCAGAAAATAATAATGAAAAGCCAACAGCACCTTGTCCGCTTTGCAAATGAAACACGATTTAGAGTTTTAACTTGAACAATACTACTCGTCGCGTAATATTTATAGCCTCTTCTGGCGTTCCAATTTATTTATGCGACATATGACGTTTGCGTTTCAATAAAGTGCGCATTTAGGGGGCGCAGCTTTCGTTCGCATTATTTATCTGGTACACAAGCGTGTTTAGCAAATTGTGAAGTATCAAAAATAATATTTCACTTCTAAATACTGTTTACCAAGTTTCCGCTACCCACAGCAATCGTTCCAGCCGCTTCCATAATTAAACGGGAGCTATTAGTAACAATGTTGGTATAAAGTCGGCGATTCTCCATTCATTACACTGGCAATCTGCTTGTGCAATATAATTTCTTCAAACAGCAAAATATATATATATGAAAACAACTCTTACCACATCAAGTGTTGTGTTACGCCAGATCTGCAGGAATAATTGTCTACAGCTATTTTTCACTACTGGCTCAGTAATAAGAATACTGCGTTACAAGTGTGGAAAATATCTACCATTAATTTTATAATGTATTCATACTTGCATTCCTTCAGTGGAAGCTACAAACAGACAGTTAAATCATATTTAAATTCCTGTAATACTTATAAGTTAAAGCAATTTAACATTGCCTCCTTTCTTGTAATTTTGCGTCACATCAAATAGGTTACTGATTCGTACTAAATATCTTTATATAAGCCAAGGTATTAAATCGTTTAGCATATCCGAACACAATATTTCTCCCAGGTTAACAGAACATGCAGGAACTTTTAATGAGTTAATGTGTTCGTGACTCATTCTTCCTATCCATGAATTCTACGCTCTTCTTTACGTTTGTAACATTAATTCAAATCATAAGGTGCAGATTTTTAGAGACTTTCATTACGTTTATGTAAAATATATTAAGCTTACAACCGCTTTGTCTAAACTTTATTAATATTTCAGTCATGTTACATAAAGCTTCGTTACTAATTGTTAGAATCATCAATAATGATATATTCAAAATAAACTCTCGTATTCTTTAACCATAAAACGGCCTTCTTCTCACTAAATAAACGTGAAAAACGGAAGAAATCAAGTGAATCTTAATAGACAAGAATAAAGTTTCAGAATTTTCGCCTCGTATTAGTTTCTTCATTTCCTCAATACTTCACACAAAATATATATCTTTTTAGTAGTTTCCAGTAATATGTGAACCACATGAAAACTAGAAATTTCGACCTACCAACAGTAAGAATTAAACAAGGCATCAATCTGAGATAAAATCAATTACAAAGATATTTCATTAAAAATTTCCATTAGCAACTGCATACCCCTTTAGAGGTTTTTTTTTTTTGTAAAGATATAAATTATCTACAACGTTCACAGATATTATAAAAACATATGTAAGAGAATAATTGATAACTCGTATTAAAATATAAAGAGAAATACTAAAAAAAAAAATTCTTCCACTCCACACTACGTAGATGAATTCAATTCTAATTGTGTTCATTACTTCAATTTTCCTGTTCTGATCCCTAGTTAATTTAAAAACTCAGTGAAAATGAGTAATTCTCTACATTTTTCTTTGAAAGCAGCCTCATTTGTATCTAATCGAGCAAAAAATCGAAGTTGCTAAATTGTATCAGCTTCCATTAGTTTAATAGTCTATAATTTTTGTGTCACAGAGCAGTTGGTCATAAAGCTTTTTCGAATATAGCATCTGCTTGACTTTCAGATAGACATCGTTTTTGGCGAATGAGCGATAATGTCTGGAACTATCCGTTTGGGATGATTCATATTTGACTATCCGACTGGCACTTCAGATTTCTTTTTCAGTTTTTTCCAAAAATCTTTGCGACTGAAAGCAACGATCTTTCCCAATATTGACTCTAACGATGGAACGTTTACGTTGTAAAGCACTAATTTAAAAAAAAAAAAAAAAGTTGGAGGAAATTCTATGCCCTTACGAACCCGGTAACAGAGATAGTAACGGCTGCACAATCAGCATATTACGTAGTGGCCTAACATAACCTGGTAACCGTGCAGTGTGAAGAGTGTTTACTGTTTCAAGTGGAATCCATGAAAGTGTTTTAGCGCGATTTACCCTGACAAATTAAGGTTTGCCAGAAGTGAGCGACTGGTGAGGCCCTTTGAAATTATCGATTGGTGTGAGGATATGAATCGAGTACCTTTTGGTAGCCTGACAAAAGCTTCGCTATGAAGACAACACACCATTAATACAACTGAGAAACCTGAAAATGAGTGACTGCGATTTAAACCAATTCCTTCAAGAGTTAGATTAGTACCCAGGATATATGTGAAAGGGCGAGTAGTATAAACATCCCCTGTGCAGAAGAGAGGAGCAGTTTTGAAAATAAATCTTCAGCTTCATTTTTTCCAGTTTCTCAAGCCCCAGAAACGCCCATTCATAATTTCTGAGCAATTTACACGGAGTAATTTTCAGAAGACAATTTTATATGATTTTATTCCTCACGCCGTGCCATAGGAAATGCAAAGGATGGCGGCCAGATTGTTTCGTAAAAAATAATCAGCAACTGGATAAAAGAGATAGACTGGGATTAACTGGAAAAAGGGAGAAGGGTGAAGATAGTCAATGGAATGTATAAGGCGTTTTTGAGACATGGAAAGCAATTGGTGGAAGAGCAAATAGTAGTGCATAACAGGGAAAAGTTGACCATGACCACAAGCTGGTACTCGATTTCATATATAAGGGAGTGGGAAAGTTTTCTTTTTTTAGGGAGTCAGGCATTGAGAAATGTTACCCGCGGAAGTAATGAGTAATTTAGCAAATTAAAATTTTTAAAGGGTAAAGGTACGAAACTGGAGAAATTTAACTCCATGAATCTAAAACAAAAGCAGAAGATAAAAAACAAGAACAAAACCAAGAAACGGGATGATTGGGAGTGTAGGTAAATTGCCACCAAAGCATATGCACAGTTGCAAACTAATTAAAATAAATTAAGAAGTAATTCTACAATTTCACTAACCTGAATTTTCAAATTACAAATGAAGATTCGGTGCGTATAAACATATGCTCTTTAGCAAAAGATTAATTCAGTATGTTCATTTTTTTCAACACTCGTTGTATTCAGAACAGGACAATGTAACCGCATGATGCGCCAAACGAAGTAACATTCAATTTCTGTAATTGCTCTGGGATCCCATTGCCAATTAAACTACCCGTGAACCATGATAGTAATTACTGGTGTGTAAATTAATCACCCTACCAGATAAAAACGTAAGCATTAAATCTGAGGGACAATGATAGCAGATAATATTTTTAAACATTGTGATGGAAAACAGGGAATTTAACTTTCATAACTTAATTTCATTAAAATTTTAATTAGAATTAGTTGATTACAATGTTTTATCTTCTCCATATATATCAGAACTCAGCAATTTGTAAAATTTTTGGTGACACAAGGTGCTTTGCGATTCTAGTTGTTCTTCTCTGTACTACTGTTCTAAAATGCTGAAGGGAAGAAAGAAAACAAATATGCATCTTAATTTCCTGACATTATATAGTCTCCTATTGCGACCAAAATATGTTGTTGGAAAAAGTATTTGTCTTGCAGGGATGAATAACATAGTTCACATGCTGGCCAGTAAATTACTGTACATTGACTTCCCAACCTTCGTACTTCATATGGGCTCAATAAATTGCTTGCGTTACTGATCCCATACATCACAATGTTAATTTAGATTAAGAGCATAATAGTTTTTTTCCCTTCAAAATTCAGTGTATTCCTATTTATAATTAAATTTTTACATACGATCTAGTTTATGTTTCCAAAAACTGAATAACTTATTTTTCTAGAGTACAAGAGGATTTTTTTTTGTGTGTGTGTTATTTGCATTACTTTACACTTTTTACTACTTAATTTATTCGCCTGTTTATCGCATCATGTTGAAATTACGTCTTAATTATGTTTTATCTGTAAACAATAAGCAGGGTTCTTTAATTTCACCGAGCGTGGCGGTATAACGGTTAGCGTTCTCGCCTCGCATTCGGGAGGACGGCGGTTCGAATCCCCGTCCGGGCATTCAGATTTGGGTTTTCCATGGTTTCCCAAATCACTCCAGGCAAATGCCGGGGTGCTTCCTTGAAAAGGCCATGGCCGATTTCCATCCCATTCCTTGCCCCCCATCCTTTTCCGTCTCTAAAGACCTCGCTGTTGAGAGACGTAAAGCAGTTAAAAAAAAAAAAAAATCTTTAATTTCCCGTGAATAGATGCACAATCAGCGAACGATTTTCAATTGCTGCCAAAGTATTTTTCAACATCGTTATGAAAATTAAGGAAAGAAGTGGCCCATTACCCATCCATCGGGGATGCACATTAAATGTTTCCTTCTAGCTTCGCCCCCTACAACTATACGCTTCGACCGGCCTGATGGAAAATAACGTATCCAGTCGCAGACCTGATGTGATGTCCTGTACGCTCGGATCTTTGTTTACAGGTGACTACGTTGTAAAGTGTTCAATACTTCCTGAAAATTTAATAAAATAAAATTATCTTGCCATCCTACATCTACAATGTTCATCACTTCATGAGAAAAAACAAGAACTTGTGGTGTTCGAGGGAATATGTTCTTCCTAAACAAGACCTAAACAATTCAGTTTGAGAATTTTCGAACATATGGTGTGCATCAGTACATGAAAGCTGAAATTCGTGATTTTATTTTACTCAACGATTAAATAGTTGGTGTTTTTCCTTGTAATGTTTACGGTTTCCCTTGCCTTCCCTAGTAATGGTAAAATATTTACGTTTTTTGGTTTGTGTGGATGAATATGATCTGTGCATATTCAGTGTAATGTATTATTAATGAGCGAAAGATGATAGAAAGGGGAGATTGAAACCGGGTGCCGGCTCATTAAAGCTCCAAGTGTTTGCCAGGCATAACGCCACCTCCGACAGGCAAATTACCATCCACAGAGTCGTGTGCCCTCACTCCTTACGCCTATGCTTGGGACTTATTGCGACTTAACTAAGGCACAATCTATTGATTAGGAACTGTGCACCATTACCTCTCCCACTCTGCTGGCCAAGTATTTTTGATGAACACTTCTTTCTTTTTTGCTTGCTTATGGCTTTACGCCTTGTCGGGGTTGTTAGCTTTTTTTTTTCTTATGTCTTTAACGCATCGTCGATGTTGAGGTGGGAAATGATTGTGGGCAAGGAAATGGAGGGAATTAGGCCATGTCCTTTGAAGGAACCGTCCCGGCAGTTGCCTGGACTTATTTGGGGAAACCATGAGAAACTTCAATCTGGAAGGCCGGTTGGGGATTCGAACCCGCGGGAGGGGAAGTCATTACAGGCAGGAAAATATTTGGGCAAAGAACGTGAAGGAATTCTGACCCTGCCTTTCGAAGGAACATCCCGGCATTCGCCTGGAGTAACTTCGGAACATCGTGGAAAACAGATATCTGGATGGCCGGGAGAGGATTCGAGCCCGCTTCCTCCCGTTTGCTATGCCTCAACGTTACCTCTTGCCTACCACGCTCGTATGACAATTTTTTCCAGCACCAGCTAACCCTGTATCAGGTTCCAGACACCATCAAGTTGCCGCAACCAGCTGAGCCAACGGGGCGGATCAGTTTAGTGATATTAGTCTATAACTATTAGATGAACACCAGAAGTGTCTATAATTACGTGTATAGCATTAGTTTTTTTCTCAGCTAATTTCTATCAGGACTGATGTGCCCTCTTTAAAATCATGTAAATCTTATGAACTCTTAAGGATGTAAAGCTTTATCACCACACCCCCTTGCTTGTGAACTATGTAGATGATGAAGTGAAAAATACACTCCGTACCAGCATTCTCCTAGGTGATTATCTTGCCGGTATTGGAGTAGGGGATTTTAACCTAGGCCCGTTGTACTTTTGCGATCCATTATGGTAGCGCCTGAACGAGTGCAGCCATATTGGCGACTCTTGCAATATTTGATTTGTATTCAGTATGTTCAGAATCAGAGGGTCTCCATCTCATTAAAAGTGTATACGTAATCTTTGGTGAGGTTGGAACAACTGAAATGTAAGGGTGACTGGCTAGTAGACTAAGAGCGTTGTTGCTGTTGTGCAACTCTCAAGGTAAATACGTTGTGATAAGAGTTAATTTTGACGCTCGTGAATTGAAAAATGGACTGCTCACATTTGACTGCAGAGGACGCTGAGGTGCCAAAAGTGAACGGATACCTAATATCATGTGGTACCGCCTTTTGTTCCGAAAAATGCAGCAATTGACCTATCAATCCTGTCCCAGATATGTTCGATTGGATTCATGGCTGGCGACTTAGGTGGCAAAATCATCGGTGGAATTGTTCAGAATGTTCCACAAACCGATCATGAACGATTTTGGCCTGATGACATGGCGCATTGTTGTCCTGGAAAAGTCCATCGATGTTTGTGAACATGAATCACTGCAATGGTCTCCAAGTAGTTGAAAATAACCATTTTTAGTCAATTCAGTTTGACCAGATATCCAAGCCGTACGGACAAAGCCCAAACTAGAATGGAGTCTCCACCAGCTTGCACAGTGCCTTTCTGCTTTAATGTCTTCGTGCGGTCTGCAGCACACTCGGACCGTACCACCAGCTCTTACCTATTGGCATGGTGACTCATATGATCACGCAACCATTTACCAGTCATTTAGACCAGGAGAGGCGTTGCAACGGATTGTGTTTTATCAGCAGAAGCACATGCGTCAGTCTTCCGCAACCATATCCCATCTACACCAAATTTCGCTAAACCGTCCGCATGGACACGTCTATCGTACGTCCAAAATTAAGTGTTGCTGCTCTTTGACTCAGTGTTGCCTGTCTGTTATACTGACACCTCGGTGCATACGTCACTGATCTCGGGCATTATGCAAACGTATTCAGCCACTGTTTTGTCCATGGCGGGAATTACATACTCACGGCACACTCATGTTCTTGAGAGTCGAGTAATATTGAATTCAAGAACAATTTCCGAAACGGAATATCCCATTCTTCTAACTCCAATCACAACTAATTTTATGAGTATAATTAATGCAGTGATTGGAAGCTGAATTCATCCCCCAGTCAGTATTTCTACACGATCCGGAAATAGACGTTACGTCGGTATTGAGTGTGCGGCAGAAAAACCCAGACAAAAACTTCACTTTACTTTAGCTGTATTTAACCCGTAAACAATATCGACTTCTATATCTTTACATATGAAGGTATTAATTTCCACCATATAGTCATTACCTCAAGTAGAGTGCTACCTATCATTTGGGAAACAGTTCGTTCGTACCCTTACTGACTTTCGGCCAAATTTATATCCGGTGTGGCCATCTTTCTGTGGCGATTGCGATACCTGTTTTTGAAGTAGTAATAACGCATCCCAGTTCAATTGTTCATTGCTTCTGTCGTTATCTAGGAGATGTGGACATGTGGAGATTCCCTTCAACATTTATTTGAGTTGCTCGTGACTGTATATCATGTTCTGGGTCCTCCTATCGTAAGATCTTCTGCCAAGATCACAAAAGCTCCGTTATATCCGATACAGCCATTTCACTCCGCTCTGAGACAGGGGTTTAGAATCTGTTGAAATTGCAGATCTTTAATCTCGACGAAATCTAGCAACCAGTACTCGCAGAGCTCACGTTGCATATTGCCGACGCGCGCTACAAGCATTTCCCGCATCTTCAATACATCACATCGGATTTATTCTCTTATTTAGTCGCTATTTTCCTAAAACGGCTAGTCAAATCTGCGTCTGCATATAGCAGCCACACCGCTACAATTTTTTTATTTTTGTTTTTTGATAAAATATTTAGTTGTTGGTAAAGTAGATGATTGACGGCTTTCAGTAAATAACTGCAGCGGTTATTTGCACTTATTTCCCTCTATTTTGTAAAAATAAGATTAACGGAAAATATTGAGTGCGTTCAACCTATAATTTCAATTTTACGAATGCCACGAATATCGGATGTTAATTATCCAAACAATAATTAACACTAGTTGCTATAGATGAACAATAACAAATACCAACTTCCTTTTCCTCCGTTGGTTATATCAGTTTCGTATATTAGGCGTTAGCTTTTAGAAAGTGTGAAAATACTGTTAAATTTTAGCAATTTTATTCAAGGGAAGTTATAGAAGGAAAGAACCCAAAAAAAGGTAATACTGACCGTAATACAGCATCAGTGTTCATACAAAGAGATTTTGAATAATCATTATTAATACCATTCTTTCAACAACAAAAAGTCTGCTGCGAAAAAATTAATCAAGAGACATCAAGTTAAAAAAAGCTGAATTAGTTTCATAAGACCCCGCAATGTGTATTCTTAGGATTTTTTTCTCTCTCTCTGTCTCTCCTTTTTTTTTTTTTTTTTTTTTTTTACTTCTTAGGGAGATGGTGTACGTACAACAATGGTTACATGACATAAATGTTATCTCCAATTTGGCCTATTTCGTAATATTTGTACGGTACTGACTAATGAGTTGTTTTTATCCTATATATTGTACAGAATTAGTTGAACCCAATGATATCAAAACGCAAGTACTTTCTCCAATACGTATCTCCTTCGCTTTTGTTGTCATTGTCAGGAAATGTTATAAATCCGAACGAAAACCTCTGATAACAGTCATGGCTTAGTGGAACATTACGAATCGCGGAGGGAAAAGGATTTATAAAAGAAGGATAGTCACAAGAGATCGCAAAATACAGAATGCCACAGACCCCGGGTGTAACACATTAAAAAAATAAATTCAAAGAGCGCCCCAGCAAGATATTGTGCGCGGTTGTGTTGCTATTTGTAGGAGGGTTCTTTCCGGAGCTTGAAGGTGCGGCGGCTCATTTGCATTCTAAGGCTTGTTAAGGGGCCTTGTAGACAGCCGGTAATCACCTGCTGCGCGGAGCACCTCCTCCCCTCCTTTCACTGATGTGCTTCCACTTACAGTTAGATAAGGCGAACGAGGAGCCGCAGGTTGGCAAAATCTGGGCTGCTGCTACCAAACATCGCTATAAAAGTTCAGGTCTGTACATTACTCGGAAATATCAAACATAAAGGGGCGTCCATTATTTACATGATGTAAAACAGGGGGAGGGGTGAGGGGCTGTGAAATCTCACCAGCGAAAAATTCGACAGAAATCCAACGTCATCTTTTTAATTCCTTGAAGAACAGGAGCGCTAAAATAAAAAGAGTCGTTAGCAGGAGGAAGATAGAGGTTCCTTCAAGATCACATCGCACCAAAGGGGGTGGGACGTCCGGATTTCTAAAATAAAAAATAATAATAATATATATTGGACACAACATCTTCACAGATGATAGTTGTAGTGACTCAGCTGTCGCTAGGGTTGAGTGCATCACATCTTCTTTTGTGGCTGAATAGTCCGATGGCGGCGTGACAAATTTTGCCACATCTATCGCACACGAAAGAGGGATCCGGTGGGTGTATTTCCCTATTACGAAGCTTTTTCAGCTTTATTTTATCCAACCATGCTCTGTCATATTTGGACATGCCGGTGGTAATATGATGACGCCATAAGGATCTCGTGTTGGCGCAAGCTTCCCAGTCAGAAGTGCGCATGCCGAAGCTCACATAATTAATGGACGTCCCCTAAGTATTGTGATAATGCCCTTTCACAATTTAAACACTTGTTGCTTCGACCAGCTGGAATGCTGATGATTTTGGAAATCGTCTACTATACCGCGTTCAGTTAAGAGAGGCGGCTTAAGGTCAGTCTGATCTATCCCCACTCCGTTACCTTTACCCCTACATGCCAGGGGGAAATTTACTATTCGTCCGTCTGGATACAGCGTACGGCGGGGAGAGGTAGGAAGGGAGGGGATTGTGAGGTGAAGAGTGGGGCGAGGGAAACACGACCTTGAGCCGCCAGTTCAGAGTGAACAAGGTATAGTATCAATCTGAGTTATGAAGAAGTCTTATTCCTACATGGTATGTACAGTATGATGAACACATCCTCCAAAAAAACATAAACAACACTGATTAACAACTCGCTGCTTAGCTGTTGTAAATAAAGGATCGCTTTTATTTAATCCGTAGGTTTATAGGTTTTCGTCCGGTCGCCTCGTTATTTATAACTTTCAGTTAACTTCCATAACTTCCCAATGATCAGGTATCTACCGAATAACAGCACTGTCGATACACGGTTTCTTAAGGTGTTTATTCCACCCAAATTCTCCTAAACACATTCTCGGATAAGGCATCAGCTTCTTCCAAAGATTGTAAAGCACATTACGTATAAAACATACATAGCGTCCTTCCTGTTAGCACTCTTTAAAGCGAACTCTGTCGATCTCGTTTTCGAAAGCTTAAATAAGCAATACAGAATTTTTGAGAAAACACCAGAAGCGCTGACCGATGCTTCTGGATCGTTAACAATCGCTTCGAACAATAGAAATAGTACGTAACCAATCAGAACATGTACAAAATTACTTACAATCATGAAGATATATTTCTAAACGAAAATAGAGAATTTTTACAAGCATTTCAAAATAAAAAATGGCAAATTTAAACAATTCCATGAAGCCGAAAATCATACTTGTAACACTATGACTTACACAGCACTTATAAATACAGTGTTTTAATTAATGTTTCAAACATTATGCTCCTTTCAATCATATTACACTTCATTTAAACAGTTTACATCCATAAGAACAATACTCATTCATACTAAAAATTTACAATTAATCAATGTTTATTTCTCTCCAACACCAATGGTAATTAATTCATAAGATTGAATTTAATAGGAAGCTAGTTCTGATGGTTGTTACGATACAACCAACAAAAAGTTATAATGGCGGTTAAGTTACTCATCCATCAGATCAAATTATTAATAGTTTAAATTAAGTGTAACGTCGTCTTAGGAAAAAAAGAAATTGGTAACTGTAAATCTAATGTATTTACTTAGATAATCATCAGTACCTTTTGTAGCAGCTAACTTTATTTACAGCAATCAGTAAAAATAATTACTACACAAACAAGTTTCAAGAATATTAAAAACTATCTTCGGTTCGTTAATATCTGTTCACGTTGTTAGTTTTTGGGGTGGTTATATTTCCAGTAATCTGAATTCTCTCTGTTCTCCGTGTAATGATGCTATCTGAAAGAGGCATCGACGCATCCACAGAGGGGACTACTTTGCAAAGTTAGCTCGCCTGGTATCCCGCTTTGCCTACCTACTGTGTATGTATGTGTGTGTGTTGTTTTTTCTTTTTTTTGCGTTGTAAAGGAATGAAACTTAAAGGAAGGAATCGGTTGAAATCAGGTGTCTTTCGAAAGACACCATGGTGGGCCGCCAAACTAAGTGTTCCCAACTGACGAAAGAATCGCCATGAAACGTGTCCCATTCCCACATTAATATAACTCGACAGGTGAGGAACCACAGATCCTTACTAGAAGTTTGCTTTCACCTGCACTCCAAGCGCCTCGCGTCAAGCGTCAGAAGTGGGGTAGATTTAATTTCTGAATTTTCCTTGGCATCTTCGCCTTCAACTCCAACTTCATTTCTGGTAGGTACAAAATACGGTTAACCCAGGCGGAATACGCGACAACCTGAAAAAGTCACCAGGTCAAAAAGGCTGCTAGAAATTTATTAAACTTTAGCTTATCAGCGACTGCACGTTATTCAGAATGACGTTAAACGTTAACGAATCTATATTTAAAACATATCTCAACATGTAGTCGCTTGCAGGCAAGTTTGCGGTAAGGTGCGGCAACCTAAAGGTCAAAGTAAATTCCTACAATAAAGACCTCCCAGCTGCTGACAAACTGCAGCCGTCGATACAGCACATGGTTTTTTTTCTTCAGAAAAAGCAGTTCTCTTTTGGTGTACAGCATCTGCGGCAAGAACAAAGCAGCCGGCAGCCCTTTCACTTTTGCTAATTGCCGCCTGTTCCTTCCCCGACGGAATTCCGACACGGCCGTCTAGCCCAGAAGCCCGCCTGGTCCAGAATTACTGCACCACGCCGTCTGCTCGCACACACCAAATTCATTCCTCCGACACTCCCTTTTTTCTTTTTTTCGGAGGAGGCGCGCGTGCAGGCGCCAGCGGCAGCAGCTATCGAAAAGTCCTCCAGAAATTTAAGCTTTTCCGAGCGTAATGTGGGCTTTCCCCTTCCTCTGGAGTGAGCGAAGACGTGGCGAAATAAATGCTCACCGCCCGATGAGAATTTCATTTTTCCTTGTTTTTATTTTTTCTCGCTCTCTCATAACAATGGAGGAGAAACTTTTCAACGACATTCGCTCGTGCTTTTAGCACAACGAGAAGGATATAGAGTAGGACGTCTTCAGGAAGATGACGCACGCTTCCTTCGAGTTATAATTGTGGGCCGGTTTTTTAATTTATATTATTTGGTTCTGACAGAGCAAGATCACCTAAAAAAAAGGTATATTTTTTTTTCTTCAATGTTCCTTTTACAATTTCACCCCTTATTTCAATTTGAGCTAAATTTGATCACGCGCTAAATTTGGGTTCCTTCAAAAATATGCTCCTTGTTCTTCAGTATCTCATTCTAGAAATTATTAGCACCTCTCGTTGGATATTTTAAACAATCAAAATCACTAACCATGAAACTATCACAATACTTTCGACCAACCGTAGCAATCACACTGCTTTTAATTTTATATAATGTATATATTATTCTCAAGAAGTTAATAAATTTGATACTGGGATGTTTAGAACTTTACAAATTAATTTATACTTCTAATTTTGACATCCTCGAAAAGTTTACAATCATCGAATTTTTTTTTTTACTTATGGTTTTACGCCTCGTCGACACCAAGGTCAGTAGAGGCGGGATGGGACTGGGAACAAGGAATGGGAAGGAATTCGGCCATGGCCTTTGAAGGAAGCATTCCGGCAATCGCCAGGAGTGGACAATCATCGAATCTTTGCCATTGAAAAATAGTCATCTGCAGAATTAAATGTATAATCATCTTCAAAGTGGTCTCCTTCGAAATTCAATGAATTCTACCAATGATACATCCAACAGTATAAACATTTTCAGGAAGTGTCTGCTACAGTAATGATAGCAGATGCTGTAATCGGGCTGATTCAGATGAGTGGCAGACGAAACTCCAACGTGTGTTCACTGAGCTGACGTAGTCACAGAGTAAGAGTAAGCGGAGGGTAAAACTTAGACTTCATTGAAAAATATCGAATATTAGCTGGTAAAAATACTTACCATAAAATCTGTTTGAGGTTGTACCGAATTCTGCCCGCTGTACTTCTAATAGTGGAAAAATATTAAATCTCTTTGGAGTGGGACCGAGGGTGGTGGTGTAACAATTAGCGTTCTGGCCTCGCATTCGGGAGGACGGCGGTTCGAATCCCCGTCCGGTCATCCAGATTTGGGTTTTCCATGGTTTCCCAAATCACTTCAGGCAAATGCCGCGATGCTTCCTTCAAAAGACCATGGCCGAATTCCTTCCCATTCCTTGCTCCCCATCCTTTCCATTCTCTAAAGACCTCGCTGTTAGTGAGACGCTAAGCAGATGAAAAAAAATCTTTGGAGTGGAATATAGCAAGGCAACAAATTTCCTTAGTCTCTAAACGAATCTCATTCACCAGAATTTTGAATGTGTGGAGTAGCGAAGAAGTTTTTTCTGATGAAAGATTGAGAAATGGAGACATGCAGTGTTTTCTGAAGGAAACTATATGGGGAGCGATCAATAGAAAGATTTCTATAAGAGGCAGAAATAAAAAATCCAGATTTTAGAACACAATTGAACCATCATACATGAAAAAATAAAAATTATATATTTCATCCACTTTATTTGAGTTTTTTATTCCTAGACCCTACACATTCTTTAAGTTAAACAGGGAGTATTACACCTATTGTTAAATAAACTCATCTGTGTCTGATATAAACTAAATTTACTGTTTCTTCCATAACTTTCGTATTGTTTATTCATCAAAGAAGTAGAATAATGAACTCAAGAGTAAACGCAAAACCTGGCGGAAATAAAAAGTGTTACACCCAGAGGGAGTTATCATAAACTTATAAAATTTAGTCCTAAGTAACATCATACGAATAGTATCAAATACATGTAACAGTATGCGAATTAAGGGGCTATTTATCGTGCAAAATTGTCACGTTGTTTAACTTATAAGTAGTGAATGCTGTGATGTAGCATCGCACTTTTTTCCCACATCTTCTCGTTGAAAAAACATGCCTAGGCGGAGAGTGACGATCCCGTACACTCAAGTGTAGATCGGATAGTTACGTGTTTGAAACGGATGCATCATTTCGCAAGATCTCTCGAAGGCCTGGTCCTAGTGCAAAGTCATTACAGAGTCTGATTATACAGTGAACTCATACTAGTACCCGTAGAGTCGGCACTGGTCAACACAGAAGGACAACAGCACGTGAAAACCACCAAATTGTGCGGATGGCTGTTGCTAACAGATGGGAACAGATCGAAGCAGTGGAGGGCCACCCCACGGAAAATTTTAAACCGATTGCTTGGAGTTGGTTTACACTCTAGGTCTCCTATTCAGTGTGTTCGATTAACACGATTTCACCGCCAGCAGCGTCTAACCTGGTGTACTGCAAAACGCAGCTGGACACATGAATGACATACAGTTGAGGTTAGTGAAGAGTCTCGATGATTCTATCTGTGGCAAATGGATAATGTACGCCAGCGTAATATAGAAATGGAGCACACTGCTGTGATTTCGGAACGTCACACAGGTCCAATTCCTGGTGCCATGGTTTGGGTGGGCAATCAGTTACGAAAGCAGGACTCAGTTGGTTGTTGCGAAGACACGATAACAGCCAGCCAGCATGTGGACCGGGTTTTACGCCCTATTGTGATACCCTTCATGTCCACTATCCAAACGGTATCTTTCAACCGGATAGTGCCCGTCGTGATATTGCTGCCATCACAATGTAGCTGAAGGAGAGTCAACAGCTGTAGCCTAACTAAGGTATCTTCTTAAAATGCGTTATAAAATATTTAAAGCACAGCTATTTAAGGGACAGACATACTTTTGGAATGGGAGTCGCTATGGAAGTAGGAAATATAAAACTGAGGGTTTAGAGAATTTTTCCTGGATCGTGCGCCTTTGACGTCTGTACACACGCCACGCCGGGGGGCTGTAAACAGGCTGATGTCGGGCTCCGCCCCGAGAAGCTAATTCCCTTGAGCGCGTGCGTTGGAGGCGCAGAGGTAGTCTAGGTATCGAATACAGCATTAACTCGCTTCAAGTTGATTTTAAGCTCCTTAGAGTTACGAGCCAAATTGGCTTTCCGAAAAGCGAAACTTGCCCATCAAAAGTGTGGAAACAATTTATTAAGGAGCTTAAAGGCATAAGATTAAAGACGAAGTCTAGTCTATGAGAAATTAGCCGACCAACTGTAGAGGAGCTGTGAGAAGCGTATACAATATAAACCACGCTCCAAGAGGCAGCGGCTTTACGGAACATCTTCAAGTGCAAGGTACAGCGAGACGCAGAAACTGTTCAGTAAGCCGCGGTGCACCGGATTGATTCGTTTCCAGAAATATTGACTGGTAAACGGATTACAATTTAAATCCAAATAATTCATGTAGTTTGAAGAATAATATGTGTTACAACTTACACACTTAAAATATGTAACTACTATATATAAAACTGTTTACGAAGCTCCCAAATGTCAGTAACTTTGTCAGTGGCACTAAATATTTTTTGTACGTTTATGGTTCTGTGCGTCACCTTAACTGTCTTTTTTTAGAGAGATGTTAACATTCACGGTGTACATTAGAAGGACTTGTATTGTATGGGCAGGAATCTCATTAAAATAAATCTAATCTTCCTAAACCCACGCAATTAAAGTAAATATTGTTGAGTGATGAATAAAATTAGAGCGAAGAATCTTTAGAAAACAGTAATGGCGTATAAAACTGTAAAACACGAAAAAAGCCAACGAAAGTGAAAGCGAAAGAAAAAAAGGATGCACCATGACTAGTGTTGCAAATTTAAAAAAAAAAATTTTTTTTCATCTTTGTGAAAAAAAAAAACATGAAAAAAAACCTAGCACCCTTGTTTTTTTCTAAAAATAATATATTTGATAAATTATAGTTTCATTTTACATGTGTGTTTTAAATCTTACTGAATCATATAATGTTTTACATAATGATTCATAAATGTATCTATATAGGTGACATAATTTTATTCATCCTCTATGTCAGTACCACATTCACTAGCATCAGCACTACCAACACTAGTTCAGTCGGTGCCGGAATTTTCTGTTTCTTCTTCTGTCTCCTCTATATCCATAACTTCAGAAGTAGTTACATTTCCTTTTACTGGTTATTCTTGCATTGTGCGCAAAAGATTTTGAGACTGCAATTTTAAATTGTGAGAAAAGTACACACTATGCATAAAGACTGCACCGATAGTTCTGTATTACGGTCTTTTAGGTTTGAATTTAAATCTATTATCATACTGTTCAGTCTGCCAGTAAAGGCCACTGCCAGGCAGACCTCACACACAACGCGCCTGCACGCCGGGAGACATATACGACTCCAAACAGGCGCAGAGGCATCAAAACAAACCAGGAAAATAAATAGAATCATCTAGAAGCTAAGTGGGACTTTTTCTTACAGAGGTCGCCGTACTACCACACAACGGTATTCCTGCGCCAGGCCGCCTATATAAGCGTAGCCGGCAGCTCCACCGACAGTTCCGACCTGACCGCTGAACCAGCGTCAACTTCGGAAGACCACCGGAAGTTCACGAGAAGTAGAAGCCGTCACTCTACCCCGGATCAGGACCAGGCTACAATTCTCGACGGTCATCTGATACTGTGCCCACAATTGTTTATGGTTTACCAGTTGTATTTGTGTTCAGAGTAATAAACCTCAAGGAATCTTTAAGTGTAGTTCACTTCACATACAAAATAGGAGCTTTATTTCTTTTTCAATCGTTGGCTTACGCGAACGGTTGCAAGGAATTAATTCATAATTACTGACAATTTAATGACTCAGTATCACTATACGCTGAGAGTTTAACAAGTATATGAATATAAGTAAAGCGCAATAAGTAATAAAAAGGGCAAAAAACCGTAGATAAATTTTAAATTCCTAATTTTTTGAAAAGATCCGTAGGTCTACAGATAAATTTGTAGGGCTGGCAGCACTAGTTCAAATAGCGAGTATCAATCCAAACAACGGGGAACGGGGATTCCTTCTCGCACAACCTAGCCTCTTCGGGAAGTCCCCGTTCATAAAAGAAAATTTCAGTCAATGTTGCCAATATTTTCGTAATTTTTTTTTCTACTGAACCAGAAAAATATATTAGATTTTAAAATTAAGATAAGTACTCAGAATAAACTCTAAAACAGTCATATTAAACAATAAATGCCTTATAAATTTGAGATTTAGTAGTTATGAAAAAAGTATCCCAGAAAAAAAACATGTTTTTTTCGAAGTTTTTTTTTTTTTAAGCCAGAAAAAAAAACCCTTTTTTTTACAACAATAACCATGACATACTTGAAAACGAAGAATCTTTGGAGAATCAAGATCTTTTTAAAATATATATAATATATATTTCTGCAAACAATTATCATCAGTCTGATATACCAGTTAACTAACAAATAAACTATACATAGGACAAAAAAAGATTGAAGCGAGTTATAAGGACATTTGAAGGAAATAAGATGTAGCAATCGCTATACATTCGCAGAATATTTGCTACAATACAACCATGCACGAACTGACAGACATGAAAATATTAAAATAAACAATCAATGGACATGCTCACCATACAAGAAAACTTTCACACACAAAACTCTCATTGATGCGAAAACACGAAAGGATGCGCGCACTAAAATTGTTAAGGGTTCTTAAAGATAAATAAAAAAAAGGATACGCACACTGAATACTCAAACATACAGTCATCACACAGATGATAGTAAATACCAAAAACACATTTTCTGTCTTCCGGTAGTTGGTTAGTTTGCACAAATAAATCCGCTGCAAATAAACAGTTCGATAGTAAGTAGTAAAATTGTAAAATAATACTAATACACAGCCGTGTGATGTATATTAAGAATGTATGTAAGAATATTTTTTGTGCAAAACCAATTAACAAAAATGCAACGGACTACAACGCTGGTACTGAACATATTGCCAGCCAGATAGGCGAGGGTATGAGCTTTCCTTAATTAGTGTGGTTAATTAGCTGGCGGCAATCACCAGGACAGCTCCCGAAGAATTAGACGGTTTACCGAATTTACACACCACAGGAAAATACAGCGTGTTATGAATGAGGAGGCCCATATCATCATGAACTCATTTAAGCTGCTACTCAGTTATTTTTTAAGTTAAAATGCTGTTAATTAAATTAGGTCCACCCAAATGATGGAAACTACGTATTGTTGCCACTGTTCCAAAAGAACGAATCGATTTATTTGGTTCTGAATCTGTTAGCAAAATTAACATTTAAACGTTCTGTACAGAAATACCTACCATAACTACAAATACAAAAATTTAACTTTCAAACTCTTCACCTCCTGTCTCTTACGCGTGCCTTGCTACAAATAGCCTGCGACCTTCTGGTCTCAGTTGTTTACACTCACTGCCGCCAAAGATTCTTTACACTAGCTAACGCTGCAAACTTATGCTACTTCAAAGACTATACATACTACGGCTTATGAAAATCCTACGGTACACAGATTAATTAAAATTTATCAATAAAATTATTCACAAACGCATACAATCAATAAAAAATTAAATGAAAACGATTGGTCGGGTGAGACAATGCCACACCCGATAACGCTTGAACCTGAAAATTTTGGAGGATGTGAGTTCAAAACCCCATCCGGCTATTCAGATTTCGGTTTTCCATGGTTTCCCAGAATCAGTCCAGGCATGAGGTCCAGGCCAAATTCCTTCCAGTCCCTTATCCGCAGTCGTTACCTCTCTAGTGCCCTCTATATCGATGAAGCTCTAAAAAGATAGAAAAAGGACTAATGATAAGCAAACTGTTAATAGATAGTATCGTGAGTCAACGTAATCATTTTAATGCTATAAAATAATAACTTCTAAAATGTTTATGTACCTATGACACCGAAGATATCCTAAATAAAGATGAAACGTATATACCATAAAAATAATTTAGTTGGTTGCCAGACGTAGTAACCATAGAAAAAACAGTAATCTTAACAGTGCTTAATCTTTTAGTAAATGTAAAGACCTGGAGAGGTGTTTTTAATAATCCCCTCACAGAATCAAGCTGTGTCGGTACACTATGGAGATTTTAAGTATTAATGCCTGCAACAGGTCCTCTTATTCCCTGACATCAGCGAAGATACAGTAATTAAGAACGATGAAAGTTTAATAGGTGTAACCCTAGGGGCAAACATCTTAATGGAACTTGAATTAACACCTTATGGGTGAGAGGGGGTAAGGGCGTATTTTTCAGGAAGGATTTACTTAATAGAATGCTGAGACAGTTTATTGACACAGGACACTGATGACGTCCATCCAGATAACTTGAAACACAAATTTTTCTACAGTTTGGTTGATCTTCATTTCAACGAGTCATTGAGTTTGAGAACTAACACCCCTGAAATTCGTTTGAGGATTACCGTTTAGCAAGGTGACAGGTTTTTTTAAAAATTAATTAGGCATATGCTGTAACCGTTATTACTTAGCTAAGGATGTATCAACCCGAGTCATTGCGGAACATGATGACTTCTTAAGGCCTGTTTCACGCAGTGGCGTTTCCAGAAGGGATAGGGACATCATTGGAGCTACATAGGTTACTATCTCTCCTACGAGCCATCCAGTGTCCTCCACATATTCAACAAAGCTATCTCCAACGCCTAGAGGGGGCACTTGCTAAGGCCGATGGGCCTTCACTTCCGCTTAGCACTATTTATTGTTTGTAAGGCTTCACTCGCAACGTTTGAAGAGTCATCGTCGAGGACGCTTACATGGCACCCCTACGCGTATTACCCACATTTGTTGGAGTAGCTTAAGGGCAGGCACATGCGGTATGCCGAGGTCTTGTCACGGATTCTGGGATGCGACACGGCAGATTGTGTTCCTACAGCACAAACGACTCTCCTACGCGGTTACCTTACGAGGGAAGCCAGAGATGGCTCCTCCAGTCTTTTGTGCTTTGTTCTCTTATTAGCACCACTTCCTTTGCAGCGTTACAAGAGTCACCACCGGGTTCACTTCTGTGTTCTACATACCGCATCTCTAATGCTTATCAACATTGGGTTTGTGTAGTCTTCCGTTAAGGCGTCGTGATGATCTCAGATTACAGTGCTGCGTGGGCTTCGACACTCACACGACTGCCCCACATCCAAAATGAAAAAAAAAGAGCCTGGTGGATAAGCTACAACGTTCGGCCGTGGCATCCTGGAGGACGCGGGTTCAAATCCAGATCTCGATTTTCCATGGTTATCTGAAGTTACTCTGGTTCTTTGAAAACACCATTGCCGAATTCCCTTCTGTTCCTTTTCCCCAGTCTTCTCGCCACTTCCAACAGCCTCGATGTCGATTAGGCACAGAGCATGCTTTAGTACTGTTAGGTAAAGACATACTACCGAATGCAGTAGGCCGTTCACTGCCCGTACAGTGTCTCTAATCTGACTATGATACAGGCAACGCGTAATATCATCCAGATGTGTTCTCTGTGTTATCCTGCTTCCCTACGGCTCGAATAATGTGTGTCAAATACACAGAACCGCAGTCAGAACCGTTGCACTCAAGAACTCTACCCACGTGTCCTACTGAGTTGCCACATTTATCAAGTGTTTATGTGTTGTTCAGCTACAGTTTAATCCATACATTGTCGTTATGACAGAATTGTTTCTCATGTCTTTCAAATATCCTTTAACTTATAGACATGAATGTAGTTAGGAATAATAAAGGATTGAATATTTGTAAAATATTCTTTCAACTAAGTTATCTCCAGCAAAAGCTGGTGCTACATGCGAAGAATTGCAGTTGTCATCACAAAGTTACTACACTAAATACTGACAGGAATTCTTCACGGGTCTTCTGCCGGATAAGATCTGCCACGACGGTTCGACACCGAATGTCGAACCGTCGCGGCAGCTACTTCGCGATGACAGATCACCAGATGAAGGCAGCGGAGGTGACTGCCGAAACGTCGTGTTTAAAAGATCTTATCCGGCAGAAGACCCGTGAAGAATTCCTGTCTACCATACGCCGGGAAAAACTTAATTGTCACAACACTAAATATTGTTATATGCGTCGTTTTCTAAATTATAGTTGCTTATAGCGACTTAATTTTTACCAGTAGCAAGTATACGTGAATATCATGATTCTGTTGATTTCAATTTAGTCCATCATCCAGACCGAGTTAGCATAGATACATTGTATATTTAATTTATATCATCGTGAACATGAGGATCATTGATTATGTTGACAAACCTATGTAGGCATATTTATAACGATAGCCCAGTTTAAATACTCCATACTGTTTTTGCAGTAGAAAATCCTGAACACTTCGTTAACAGTAATTGCCCATAACCTACAGAGTGAAATTGTCGTTTTAAGTTTCTTTATTCAATGCACGCCAAAGAAAAAACGAAAGCCTGAAAAGAGTTTTTGCTTCAGAACCCATTTTACGATCAAAAACGTTTTCTTATCGAAATTTGGTAACTGAAAGGGACAGTGAGGATAGTATTGTTTGGGGTAGTGAAGAAAATGTGCAATGTTAATCACAAACATCGAGTTGTTACGCGATTTCTTTACGGAAACTATGCGAAAACATAGCAATTCACAAGAGTCTATTGAAATTTCGTTCAAATATTGAAACCAGCATGAGATGTTACGTGTTTGTAGATCGCAATGAAAATTTTTTGTACTTCTGAGAAGTTAAATAACTAATTTACAATCATCAGGTGGTAGTATTACTAGCTTTTAAGAATAATTTGCACTGTCACTTTCCTGAAACTATTCTTACTCGGAACAAAAGCAAAAATATTAATAACTACTGTAGAACATCCCGACAGCTTAATAAATACATCGTGATGATAAATATGTTTGTATTGTAATGTTATATGTTAAAACCAAACCCTCGGAAAAATTGAAAAAAAAAAAAATTCTTTCTGCACAACGAACATAAATTTTCTGCAGATTGTTTCCTATACTTAAATATAACACTGCGTGCAACAGCACTGGACTGGAAGCACCGCAGCAAATTTCATAACGGCATTTAGTTCCAATTTATGCCATCTGCGCCACGCGCCGTACAGAATTTATGATTTCACCACACACGTGCGGTTTCACTTTAATAACAACCGGATGTAAGCTGAAGCCTGTTACCAGTACGAGGGTATACAAACATTCAGACACAAGTGCGCGTAGCTTAGTATACACTTATCTGAACTTAACAAGCGCACCAGACCAGTAAAGACATCGATACTGGGACATGCTTTAGCAGTTATTGTTTTTCTTTCTCTCTCTCATTTTCGTTGTGCAATAAGGGAAAAGTTTTTGCCTCTCCGGGGAGCAATAGCAAAGTTTTAAGCCTGTGATATACAGCCTCGCCAATGCAACTGGAGAAGAAAATTGCTGTAATAAAGTGGGAATTGTTTTTTGAGTCAGTAAACTTCCCGAGGGATGCGGCACTGTTAGCAGCTCGTCAAATTTCTCCACACTCCTAGCTATCTGTAGTCTTTCTTACGTATTCAAATCAAATAAATCACTTTACGACATAAAATCCTAATAAATATTTAAACCAAAATAGAGCCTAAACAAATTTAGTGATTATAACAAATCTGTGAAATATTTACATCAACACTGATATTTCATCACTAAATATTAGTAAATAAATTACTACTCACGATATTTATGTCACTAGCCTCTGCGCATCCACAACCAGATTTTTTTTATTTTTTATTTACCTAAATTTTGTTTTCTGTTTTGCGAGTTACATGCAATATAAATAGATATAGCAAGCAGACTGTATTCTGTAATTAGTGACTCTGCGTTTGGACTGTATCTTAACAGTTTCTGACATTGGATGTAATGAAAATTAGCGAATAAGCTGCCCCTGCAGTGAATCACGTTACATGTTATAAATTGTTATGTATGACTCCAAAGTATTCATCAAGTTTTTGAACCACTATATCATTTAATATTTTACAGTGCACATTGATACTAATTAATCCAGATATAGTAAAATGAATTATAGCAGTTATCTACAATGTATTGCTCATAGTTACATAACAAATGATCTTGCTATCAACCAAAGGCAACTAAATCTTTCGAAATTCTTAAGTTCTATCTGTTCTTAAGAACACAAAACGTATAAACAATTCCGACAATTCTATATTTTTTTTTCCTTATTATAAATTTATCTAATCATTCCCTAGATTCTTAGTTACTTGAGTGCAACAGTGTTATGTTTTTATGTTCAAGATACTTTTCTCCATGTGCTATGTTATAAATAAATCTTCGTAACCACGGAAATATTCACTTTCCTGATCTCAAATTTTGACAGTGTTTGGGTGCATCCTGAAACTATTTAAAATATTTAATTATCATTTCGTCTCTTTTTCCGCGTATCATGTTATAATTCATTTTTGTAAACAAGTCATCCTATTCACTAATATTAGAATTATTCTAAAATTTAAATTACAAATTTTTTGAATCTTATAATTCATTAATTGTGGTGCGTATGTTTCTGTTCTAAGGAGTGTTATCGACATTCTTTTCTACTGCTTCTTCGATTAACCTGAAGATAATACGGTAATACATTTTTAATAATATTGTAACTGTTGTAACATAAGCTATGATTTCTATGCTGACGGGCTGGTAAACGTAGCTTTTCTTCAAATCCATAACTTGTGTGATGATCATTCGATTCCTGAGTCTTCGTACTATCACTACACACAGAATTTTACATTTTAAGTTTTTTTTTTTTTATTTTAGGTCACTTATAAAGCCATTTCACCCTCGTAAGTCTTGATAGTTACACCTTTAAAAAAAAAAAAAAAAAAAAAAAAAAAAAAAAAAAAAAAAAAAAACTGGCAAAATTAATAACTGCAACAACTATAATATGTATTTCACGCAATGTGACCAAGCTACAGTTAATAACAAGAACATTACGGGCACTCATAGACATTTCCGTATGATTACAGATATATTTGTTTTGCTTAGGTATTAAGATTAGAAAGAAATAAGAAACTACGAATTTGTACTAATTAGAAGATACTCGTATCTTCTAAATAGTACAAATTCTAATGAAATACTAACTTCTGATTTTCTGTTTAACTTGATTTTTTATTCAGATTTATTGAAAAATTAAATATTGCGTCTCTGAATGTATATTATAGAATTCTATCACGGAATTCCTAACAATAGAGCATTTCAAAAGATCATACATACTAAAAGAACTTTAGAAGTTACAGAAGGTAGTTCCTCAATCAGTTTTCGCAACCCATCAGGTGCGAGGAAGTTTCTCGGCCAATATGCCAACTTATGCACCGTTAAACAGGAGCCACGGCAAATTATTAGAACAGAGGTGGCCTGTCGAATTAAAGCCTCCAAAGTGGTTGAGGATGAGGCCAAGAAAAACCTTAAAAAAGGAAATTGCGGAGGTGCTAAACAACTCGCGCCTAAAATCTGCAAAGAGGATATGGTACAGTCTTTGACTTTATTTCTGGCCGCCGCTGAAAAATTCTATCACTCTTATTTTGCACAATCTGGCATCAATGTCATCCCAGGCAACAGTAACGCAATACTGGCTCCGCCTCCTCGCAATTTAATTGGTGGATATTTTATTCAGAGCCATCTATACTGCAGATTTTTCATTTCCTTAAGTCAATGCAGGAAACAATTGGTTAACAGGTAGGAATTAAGCTCCTCCCACTGACGATTCTTATTGGCAGAACAGTTCATCAGCCTTCCATTACATTTCTATAATACTTTACCAAAATTCAGATCTTGAAACGTATCCCAAAAGTTGTAATTAACGGGATTGCATTAAAGTGAGTCAGGAAACAGGCTCAATGCTATATATTACTACGGTTGATTAGCATAAAAGTGTAACGATAAGATTGTTATACTCATTTTGATAATTCTTTCGGATAATATTTCACTCATATATCTGGTCAGTCCACAAACCAAGAGATAATCATGTTCCATGAGGTAGAATTTTTAGTACTACTAAAGAAACAAGAAATTATTTCGGAAGTGTCTCTCTCCAAGATGGATTGAATGAAACAGTCTTCCTTCGCTGTGTTGTATACACCTATACGAGAAAAGTACCACCGAGCGTGCAGTGGTCCTGTGGTTAGCATTCTGGGTTGCTGAGCGAGCGGTTCCGAGTTCAAATCCAAGTAGTTCTTTTTATTATTATTTTTATTTAGAAATTTATCATTACTTGTATTTTCTTTTTAACCGTACCGAAACTGCACATTGCTTATGAGTATAAGGTATCCATGATTCTTTCCTAACTGCGTCAGGAAATAAGATAAAGATCTGCGAAACTACCCAATGTTTCGTAACTAATAGCCGACGTGAGCATGAAAGATTTGCGGCGGCAGAACTGACGAAAATCTACACGGGTTTCAAGCCGCGCCGAAATCATATCATCTGTCCCTTTTCAAACGACACACATGTTTCCAAAATAATTATTTCACAGTAGAACAATCATCGCGTTTCAGAAAGAAATAATTTACACGAGGAATTATTGCTTTCTTTGTAGGTGGACAATAATGATTATGCACTATATAAATAAATGAGAGTTAATCGCGTAGAACTAAATATTAGCACCGCAACAAATCAAACGACCATTGTCACTAAAAAATTAACAACCAGATTATTATTGTAGGACAAAAATAAATTCTTTTATAACTGGTATAAGTAATTAAAGTTAATTGAGAATCGGGCTTAAAGACAGGGAGTTCTTAAATTACCGTTTTTCCCGTTTTCTAAAATGCTGTTAGTTGTTTCTGACAGTATTACTTCATGATCTTTACAGCATTGGGATTTATTAAATACTGGGGCTAAATCCTCATTATTTAACAAGGCGTGAAATTACCTGCGTTATTCTTTGTTTGTAATAACATAAATAAATACAAGCATTTGGCGAATGAGGATGTCGCCGTTCGCGTGATTGTTCTTTCTTTAGTCTCCGGTATAAAGTGGAACGGTCAAGTTTTGTCACCCGTCATCCGTCATAATCGACTCCATAATCGCCTAGGTCTCAAGGATTCAAACAAACACAGTCTACCGGTAAAGTAAGGTTGATAATGACTAAAGACCGGAAGACCGAGCGTGGCGTGTGAGCGGTAACGCTCTGGCTCCAGGCAAATGCTGGGATGATTCTTATAGCAGGCCATGGCCGTTCCCTTCTTTAATAAATTCGACATCGATGAAATGTAAAGCAATAAACAAAAAAATAAGGATAGGGAGGAGGTATTGTTAATAGATTTCAAGCCAGCTGCGACCTCCTCAATAAATTTAGACAGCTCTTTTTTTTATGATTTTACGCCTCGTCGACATAGAGGTGATTATTGGCTGGATAGGAGTAGTGACAAGGATTTCGGCCATGCCCTTGTAAAGAACCCATTCCGGTATTCATACGGAGTGATTTGGGGAAACCTTGGAAACCACAAATCTGCATGGCCGAACTTGGATTCGAACCTATGTCCTCCCGAATAAGAGACCAGAACGTAAACGATTTTTTTTACGACGCGTAGTCATTCACAGCAATGACAAACGCGTGTTCCGAAATGGTAATGATGTAGAAAAATAGATATTTGTTCAACCTCTAAAACGGTAAATAATTTGATTCTTTATCTATGAATGCTTGGGAGACGTTACTTTTTGTATTGCCCTCATGCAATTAACATGGATTCCCACCGTATTTTCAATTACCAGCTGTAAGTTGGATAATTGTGAAACCAAGAAAAACTTTTGCCAAATGTGCTGCTCGTGTTAAATTATTACGTGTATTATTTACGCGTTATAAAGGTATTCTTCCTTGCCGAAGGAAGTAGGAAAGTTAAGACTATTTCCTGGTAATCGTTGTCATATTTACTTTCTGCGATGTTGCCACGATGTTCTGCCTAGTAGTAGCGCTGTAGCAATTTCCCCATACAAGAAATAGTGTCTCATAGCTGGACACACACATCGGCGAAATGAAAAATTATTTATGTTCCAGTCTCATCTAGAATATTTTCATTTAACTGATTACTTCTCTTGTAACAGTTCAATTCTTTATACTACTGTGGCATTTCTTGTACATGGTTTCTTTTTTATATAATCACCTTAGTGGATGTGGTCGAAACCATTCGGTATGGAAGCTAAATTCTATGATATATACCTACCAGAAGACTTCTGCATAATTACATGCCGAAGAAGTATCCATTATCACATCCTCTTCAGTGATGCCATCGTGCCTTGTGCTATGATTAAATATGGTTTCTTTATACAACATCAACATAAATACGATAAAATAATTTAATTCATTGGTATTACTTCTTACATCGCCGACTGCGTGCCTTATCTTTGGTGGCCTTCTGCTTGCAGCTAGCGGCTGACAGTGTCCAGCGACGGAGAAGTGATTCTCGTTATTGGTGGGTGCTGGCTCCTCTCCGCTAACAGCCCGACGGGCAAGTTCGACAACTGGAGCGTCCCGTCCGGACCCCAGCGGGGAATGCAAATGTCGTCGAGTTTGTGCGGCCGGTAACGGGCCCCCTGAAACTCCCCGCGCCAATAACAGGACGGCTGTTGCCAACGGCGACGTCTAGAACAATCTGCGAACGAAGAGGAAGGTCATTCGCCATTGGCGATTCCATAACCCACTCTTCGGACACATTTCGAAGCTGGGACCGGTCTCGCTTCGGGAGAAGTATAGCGGAAAGTTTGCGTAGGATTGGTAGTGCTATGTGACTCTCTGTCATGGTTACGTCATTAGTTTAACAACCAGAAACAGCTGTACAATGAAGTTGTGGAAATCCTGTTAATGTGACCAACTTGCAATATTGTGAAGAAGATTCCGGCCAACTGTCTCAAAACTATAACGTTACGGGACTTATCGACCAGTTGCAGACGCTAGGATACAAATCACCAACCCTGCTCTATCAGTTTTGAACGAATTTTTTCTCTAAAATAAGTACATTCATGTGCCGTTATATATTGCCTTGTAACAATGCAACAGCAAGATTCTTTCAAAAAAACTGCCATCGAACAAACAAATGTGTGAAACAAAACAGTCGATATTTATCTTGATCAATACCATCCCCCCACATTAGAAAAGAAGAAACGTTAGTGAACTAGCAGAAGCATAGAAAATACAATACCGGAGACTTCGGCGTGAGAAATGGTTGACCTCTTTTCTGCAGTATGTAACATGACGCGCTGTCGCCACGTTACAAGGTGCATTTTTATTATATATGTCATAATGTTGGAGTAATTTACATAAATCTTGGGCGACCACCTAAATAGATTTTTGTTGTAATTTTATAAAGTACGCAAGATTCCAAGTGAGGACTGTAATGAAATGGTGAACATACAGTGTATCTTGGTAAAGCGAATATTAAAGAATTATTGAGCTATGTAGGCTTGAAGCTAATCTGGTCTTCCCGAACTATGGCGACAAGAAGTCGCGGATTTGGGGTTTGCCGGACCACACACTCTGCTCCCTGGGGATGAGTGGTCAACAGAGTCACTCACCTGGCGGGAAATGCCTGCCGCCCGACACCCGAATGTGCTCTCACCCCGGCGAACTTAGCCGAATATGTCCCGCCTCTGTGATATGAGCGGGGCAAATCACATATCTGGGATATCACGTGACATTAGGTGCCGACCTGAAGATCCAATCCAAATGAGCGTATAACTTAAAATCCTGGAAATTTCTGTTATATGTGAGCTTCGAGACTACAAGGAGTGGAGCGAGAAGTTTCCTAGCGAGAGAGAAGAGCGACGAGCAGCAATTCGATCTTCGAGTCCATGCTATGCGAGTCTAGTCTGAGGCTGACTTGGAAAGTTGACTTCTTTCTCCAACTGCTGCTATACGACTTCTGGGTGCAGGCTTGATGGAGCAAGCTTATCACAGCAACACAGTCGGTAATGCGATGATGCGCATTGTCAGACCAGAGATGCCTGTAGCCGACTTGTGAGATAGTCTCACATACCGTGGGTCCGCTCCAGTCACCGCAGACATCAGACGCAAAACTACAATGGTAACTTATTACGACCAAGCCATCTGATTGTGCATTCCGTGAAACAGAACGCTTGAACGACTTTGAGAGGATAGATCCATGTTCTCCCTTTGTAATTGTAAAAACCCTGAGCTAGCGGCATAATTTGCCAGAACTAGTTATTTTCGAATGATATATTGTTCATTCGTGGCGCCCATGATTTTCTTTTCTTACTGTAAAGTCACAGTATTATGATACCTTTGTCTGAGGTCGTCATAACTTGTATTTTTCATTGTTTCCAGTTGTCATTATTTCTTGCATTTTGATTCTGAGATATATTTAAAAGTAAATATACAATTGTTTGCTTGTTCATGACGGCTAATTGTACCTCTGAGCGTTGCTTTTATGATTTGCCAATTTGTGTTAATATTAACGGTAAATTCGCTCAGACTTGCAATCGCCAGTGATAAGAAAATAAATGTCATATTGTGACAATTTTTCCTAAATTCCAACTAACGTCGAGATTCTTGAAAAATTAATAAGTTTTCACTCCTTCAAAAAAATTAAAATTAAAAATCCACAATTATTAATCATAAAGGTATGAAAGATAATTGATACGTAGTTTGCCCACTAAGGCACCCACTACAAGTAGACTTTCTCTTAGATTCCTAATTTAATAACCGATGGTAAAGTCTCGCTTCGCGGCTATTGAGAGAATAAACTGATTAACGTAAATTAATTTCCGTGATCAATTCCAGCATTTATTCTTACCAAGCCTGTGCAGCAGATACGTATACGAAGAGTAGGCACTGATTAATGAAACTGACTTCCACATAAGAAGCAAAAAATGATGAAATTAAAATATGAGTGATAAATACAGGACAGACAAATTGCGAACAAACAAAATGAGCAACTTGCTGAGCAGCGAGGACTACTTTCATGAAGAGGTCTCTTAGTAAAAGTCTTTAAGACTCGTGTTTGAGGAGATCAATGCTTGAGGAAACTAATTCCCTTCACTCCATCTTCAAAGACGGCTCATCTGTTGGGGAAGACACCTCAAGCAAATGTTCAACTTATTACCGACAACTGATGAAATTTCTTCTCAATTTGATGTGTAAGATTAAAAACTGAAACTAGTGCAATTATAATATATAAACCACCTATTAGTATTTCACATTGCCCATTGGTGTAGTTTCATAAGATTATAATACAAGATAACACTAACATTTCGTAAAATTATATAAGGTGATCAGCGGTCTGGTGGCTCAGTGGTTAAGGCATCTGACTGGAGATCGATAGGTTCCTGGTTCGAATCCCTGTCTCGACGTGGATTTTCATAAGCCCAACCCTCACCCCTGTGCAATGTGAAGTACGTCAGAACGATTCCGTGTTTCGGATTCAACGCTGAACTGTAGAACCCTTCTAGGGCTAGCAACTCTATTTGAAATATTGATGTGTACACATCCGCAGCAAATTGAAGCCACACAACGGCTTAAAGTGGTCCTAGTTGGCTCAAAGGAACATACATGCGTATTGTACATACTTTTAAGTTGTTGTTGTTGTTGTTTTTGTGGCTTTAGGGCGCGTCGACAACGAGGTCATTAGCGCCCTAACAATTATCAGCAAAGGCTGTGATTAAAATTCATAATAAAAGTACTGTCTGCATGGTCGACTGTAAAGGGGTCGACCATACAGACAGCACATAAAACAAATCACAAAAATAAGATGTAGCCCTAAAGGGGCCGCCTGGAACTAAGACCGTTGTACACCTGGATGGCTGTAGAGGAGCCAAACAGGTTCACAGAATACTTAAAAAAAAAAACACTGAGCTACCTCTGTGGATTAAAAAAGTACTAAAATACTGTCTGCATGGTCGAATGTGAAGGGCTCGGCCATACAGACAGCAAATAAAATAAGTCAGACGTGGTTTTAAAGCGACCACAACGACTTAAAACCGTACAACACCTGTAAGGCTGTAAAGGGGCCAAACAGGTTCAAAAGAGGATAAAAAAACACTGCATATCTTGCTGGCTGTATACTGGCCAGACAGACATGAATAATAACAATACAAAAAACAAAAACCATGCATATGGATTGGGTGACTGTAAAGAGGTCACCCATCAGTCTTAAAACTGGACCGATCTGCCTAAAATTGGCTTCACCCGCCTCGGTTCGGGTGGGTCTTCGATCATTACCTGCTGAGGAACGGGATCAGGCTCGTCCACCAGCATTTCTATTTCTTCTGGCTCCGAAGAGTCAGACGACTCCGACTCAGTTGACTCCTGGCTGTTCTTCTTCTTCTTCTGCTTCTTCTTTGCCCCTTTTCCCTTCTTCTCCCTACTACTTGGTAGTCTGGGAGGGGACGAAGAGGGGGATTTCACAAAGTGAGTCGGGTCCGTCATTCTAAACTTTGGGCAACGGATCTTCTGATTGCCTCCATTCTCACTTGTAGCAGTTGGCAATGTTACCACCGTGATAGCACGTGGTGGTATTGGAGGTGGCGTTGTTTTCGGTATCAGTGCTGGTGGATCCTTCTTCGCTGCTGCTGGTGTGGTCGAGGACGCAGACGTGTTGCTACCAACGTCCGCGGTCGTAGATGTTGTGATCTTAGCGGATTTTGCACCGCATTTGCACTCACATGAGCACGATGTGCTAGTGCTCATGTCTGCAACTGACGTCTGGGTAGCAACACTCGGCTTCCTGACGGGAGCTGAAGCCATCTTAGCAAAAGTAGTTCCGAAACTTGGAGCGGCGAGCGACTTGGCCCTCTTTTTAGCTTCCCCTTAGGGAATCCGCTCTTTAGTCTTCAGCTCCTGTATCTTGCGCTCTTCAAGATACACTTGACACTCCCTACTCCAGGCAGGGTGCGACCCGGAGCAGTTGACGCACACCTCTGGGAGCGTGCAACCAACACCCGGCTCATGTGCGCCCTTCCCGCAATTACCACAGGTTGGTTTTCCTTTACATGACGCCGTCGTATGTCCGAACCGCTGACACTGGAAACAGCGCATCGGGTCCGGAACATACGGACGGACGTTCAAATTAATGTACCCTGCTTTGATGTTCTTTGGCAGTACTGGAGTGTCAAACGTCAGGACGAAGGTGGCAGTCTTTTCAATACTGCCATTTACCCTTCGAGTGATCTGACGTACCTCGACCACTTTCTGTTCCTTCCACTCCTCAACAAGTTCCTCGGTCCCTATGTCAACTAAGTCACGGCAGGTGACAACACCTTTGCTGCTGTTAAGGGATTTGTGGAGTTCGCAGGTAACGGCGAACTCCCCGAGCTTCTCACAGTTCAGGAGTTGGGTAGCTTGCCTACTGGAAGTTGTTTCCAGCAGCAGCGTCCCGTTCCTCAGCTTTTTTATGGTATTTAGGGTCCCTACCAGACCCTCTAAACCCTTAGAAATATAAAAAGGTGAAACTTTTTCTAAAGATCCTTCCACTCGTTGCATAACTATAAAAGCATTCGCAAGCGAACAAACTTTTCTGTTACTATTACTATCTGAAGAGGGGGGGCTATCAACCCTCACCCTCTTCTTAGAATTGGGTGTATTTTGATTATTCTGCGGCACACCCGTACTGCAGGGTTTTTTGTTTTTATTGTGAGTCTTAATTTTGGTCCCACGAGTAAAAACAATATAGAAGGAAATGCTAATACAACAGGGGTGCGCAGGTGCCCCTGAGGTTGCACGTTAGCGGGTGATTTTCCTCATCACTCATTCGCCTCCTCGGCACGTGTCTGACCTTGAGGTTGAGGGGTTTTTTATAGAGGTTTGTTCCGTCCTCGCAATCCGGGCGATGAAGCCAAGATTCCCGTTCTCCTAGGCACACAACGTTCCACCGCCACGCCTTACGGTGGTCGTTGAAGCATGGTAGGAGCTTACGGTGTGGGAAACTTGCGGCGCTCACAAGTTTCCAGCTCGGGCACCGCGGGTTCGCCAAACCCGTACCTGGCACTTGCGTACCAGGCCCCTGCGGGGACATACTTTTAAGATGAACTGTGGTTACTACCATGATATATGCCAAAACGATATTTTTTTCATTTCCCGAGCTCTTCATCCAGTAATGAATTTTTCAAAGAGCTTTAAGGTTGAGTTATCGCTTTCGTTAATTACCTCGTTGCAGGTTTTTATTTTTTATCTGTATTATGTAGTACGTGAGGTAAAACATATCTGATAATTTTTTCCCCTTACAAGAAGCAATCTACAGCAATCAACATTTAAATCCAGTTACTTTCCACCTTCCTCTCTCTTCATCAAACAAATGACTCGGTTTAAGGATGTAGGCATTTCAGTATCTTAATACACAGGCCTCGGGGAGTGAGCGGTAACGTTTGGACCTGGCATCTGGGAGGACGCGTGTTCAAATCCCCGTTCAGTCATCCGGATTTCAGTATTCCATCGTTTCCCGAACTCACTCCAGGTAAATGACTGGATAATTCCTTCAAAGGGTCCGTTCCCTGTCACAAAACCCCTCACGCCTCAAATTACATGGATGTAGATGAGACATATAAACTGAAATTTTCTTAATTAAGATTCTAAATCAAATAAAGATATATCCCTGTTTTGAAGTTTTATAAAAGAAAGGAATAAGGAGTTAGACACAAGCTGTCGATATCAGAATACTTTTTATCCTGGTAAGTAACATACTGCTAAATGATACAGAGGCCAAAAATGTGCATTTTGGAATTTTGCTTATCTGTGCACAGATCTTTTATCCCGCCAAGTTACATAGCTGACTAAGAAAAAGTTTTTTTTTTTTAAAAAATCAGGATACTCAAAACGGAGTATGGATTCAATCAGACTAAGAGTTTTTGTACAAAGTTCCGTTAGAAACGATTGCAAAAGCAGAGAAAGAAACCTTGGATGTTCAACTCTACGCAGATTTCGTGATGCCAGGAAATTTCACCTTTAGGACTTCAGAAAAATATTAACGTATCTGAGTGGTATTACACAAAGACTTTAATATTAGTAGTGTTACGTTAGCCAGGCTGAAATGGAATTATCTTAAGAGATTAAGAAACATGAGACACTAGATGAGGTGCTTGTTTTAATTCCCTAGTTTCGATAATTAATTGTATGCCTTATATCAGTGTTTTTCAACCTATGGTCTGGGAAGATGGTTCACGTGGTCCGCAGGCAAAATGTTACAAATTTAGATACCGTATTCGTACTGCATAAGGCTATAGAAGAGTATAAGCCCAGATCTTTAAAAGCCTCTAATATATCAGTAACCAGGCAAAAATCTGACATTTCTTGGATGATGATAGGGCATCATTGTTCCAACAACAGTCTTTTCATTTCCAGTTGGCATAAAAAAGATCGCCGTTCGTCTAGTAATTAAGTAAATGGCAGTTTCTTGAGGGTCTTTTAATAGGTGTGAGAGACCGCGGTACGTGGTAAGGTTGGAAACATAAGACTTGTGAAGTAAAAAAAAAAACCTAAAAGATGTAATTTCATTTTATTTTGTGCATTTATGACGGCGGTATAGTGTAACATACTGCGTATAGCAAAATTATTATTCATATGGTTAATTAGTACCATGAGTTTTATCAATGTAGGATTAACTTTCAGTAGTTCCAGTTTCATAACTGCGTTTTAACAGAAATTTAAAACATGCTTTTAGATTTATTATGTTGTTGTGGAACAATAAAATATGTCCTAGATTTTAATAATATACACTTAGGTAAAAAAAAATTAGGCTCTTGTATAAGTTAGTCGTCCGCAGCATTATTTTTAGCTATTTACTCAAAAGATTGAGAAACGCTGACTTATACCATCCCCGGGCTAAGCATTGTAAACTGGGATGCACCTTTTCACTAGCCAAATATTTTCCCCGAGGCCGCGTACAGCAATAATATCTGGGAGCTACGCCATTATTTACGCGTACGTTATTTCAGTATCTTACAGCGTATACGATTAAACCCAACCAGAAAACTCATATTATGTGTACTGGATTGCAGACGAAAACAGATGTATTTCTCTGTTGTTATGCTTCTCTATAAAAATTGTAGATTCCATCAGGCACTGCAAGCGAAGGCTGCAAAGCAGTCAGCAATTATATATGCGGTTATTTGTGCAACAAAAATGAAATCGTCCTGATATAAAATGCATTGGAACTTAGGCAAGTGATCACTTTCCGGAAATATGACGGCTCATTCTTTTTAGATGAAGTGGAATTATTTATTTTATTCTGGGATTCTAGCTACCCTCAGAACACTCGTCGAACAAGACACTTTACTTTAAGAAGAAAAGCGTAATTTTTCGTTCACCAATATAAACTCAGGTTAGAAACTTCAATTACACATAAAAATTCCTTTTATTCCTTGCTTACCGTGCAGCAACAATCCAACTAACCTATAAGAATTAATTTATTTCTCGTAATGTAATGGCCATTTTGTATCTACCGCAGAGTAGATAAAATAGGTAGGTGTAACCATAAACAAATGTTAAGAGACCATGGATGAAGTAGCAAAATAAACACATCAGGCTCCAGTATTAAAAAAGGTTTAAAAATCTCCATTAAAAAATTTCTTCCTAAGAAAATGTATTTTATTATTGTAGTATAATCAATGCTCTTCATCATATTCCAATATTTAATCAATACACAACACGTATTGGCTGTTCAGCAAGAATGTTCCAAGACCCACAGTAGTCTTCGTGATGACCAACCATTAGCGAAGTTTCTTTCCAAGTGCGCAAAGAAAAATAATTTGTCTGTGAATGTAAATAAGGGCTTTGTTGCGTAATTAATTAGATGAAGAACTGCAGCTTGTCTTTTTTGCTTTATTATGTCCTTCTTAATAATTCTTAGTAATTCACTAGAAATTTCACGACTCTTAAATTTCGCATAAAACAAGGACTTTTGCTTTTAATTAAACTCTTTTTTTAATCTGTTATTAATATTTTAAAAAATTGTTTTAATCTCATTAGGAAAAATTTCTTCTATCAGAATCTTGCAGTCTTATAAGACCCCAATACTTTACGGCTTGAATAAGTTTCCGGGTTTTAGTTTGATATCTACATTTAACCTAGTGAGGTCTTCATTCGTGTACCGCCGGAATGTGTTGTGAAACCACAATCCGACAGTACACCCATGAAGACTTCATTGCAGTTACACGCCGGGAAAGTCACCTTTCTTACTACATTTAACCCAATTATAAATCCACAAGATTTTTCTCCATTCAATGAGAGTTATTTCTCTTCCCATGAATTTATTTACTCCATAACATATTTAAGAAAATGTAGATGCTATATTACGTTCCATAAGCACACAAGAGACTATGACATTTTAATTAGTTATATTACACAGTATTTCTATTTTTTTTTTTTTTTTTTTTTTTTTTTTTTTTTTTTTGTCCTCGCACCTTTGTACAAACACAACATAGCAACATTTCATCAATAATACAGTTTTCCATGTAAATTCTAGTAATTTGGTGTAGAAACGTTTTTTTTTCCAAAGTATATACCAATCACGTGACATGTATATCTCTCTTACCATCCTTCTACAAAGTACGATAAGGTTAATACTATGACAACTAATTTTCGTTACTAGTACATTGTTACTAATTCATTAATTTCAATAAAATGTAAAGGGTTCCTTAAATAATAATGACACACATGAATAGAATAACTGACAATTGTCAATATTTATCCCCAAATTTTTATAAAGACAGAAATCTTATACTTTCACAAACTGGTAACCGCATTTTTTGAAAATTAACAACTGAACTTAAAAAAAAAATAGATCGCAATGAATTTAAGATATACTTTATTTAAAGAGATGATTCTAATGATTGACATTCAACACAAATTCACTTAAAGTTTCGTCTACTCAGAAAAATCGGTAGGAACATGAATTCTTATCCGCGTGGAATGATTCACCAGGGTCTTTATTTGGCAATTGAGAAGATAAAAGTTATTGGTGCAGCATCAGAGCGATTGATATATATTTACCGTTTCTTCGTAGCATAACGCCTGCACCTTAGGCCGCAATCACGTCTGTTGCCGAGAGACATTTGGTATTGGCCCTACCAAGTTTGAAGCACATTTTCTAACAATAACACTGGTCACGACAGATATGCTGACGGGTTAGTGTCATAGTCATAACAGCTATTCCTGCCTATGCAAGAACCCAACAGCAAAAAAATTAATAGAGTGGTAATGTCGATGAGAGTGCCTCCAGTACAAGTTAGGATGTGAAATGCTAACTTTTCCGTCTTTCCGCCATTCGCTGGAGTAGCTTGATCTTAGGCATCATATATTCAAAAGTAGTTTGGCTAAAAATCCCTTGAAAGGAACTACGGAAAATTCTCCAGGGGCAGTTTCACATGTCATTACGGTCTACGGCTATAATGAAACTGATTTTAATTGGTCTTCTATATATTTCTAAACGACTTGCATATTACTCTGAGTATTAAGCATTTTTCAAACAGACGTAAATCACTTTACAAAATATCTTACACTGTGAACAGAAAAATGGAAATATCCAATGATGTCTTTTTGGGAATATCAGTAAAAACACTTGAACAGACAGATTTCTCCTTAGCATGCCTTATAACTGCAACTTATTCAACTAATTGATGCAATTGATCCGAAGTTGTTGATGCAAGTGCTACTGCTTCTAAATAGATTTCAGAAATATCCATACCCATACCGTAATTATCTGCTGCTTAACACAGGAATAGTATATCAGCTTTGCAGAACTTCCAATGAGATTGTTTTTCCTTTAAAAATTGTCTTTTAAAGACTGTGATTTCCGTATTCTGCCGTCATACAATCGCCTGACCGATTTTGTAGCAGAACACATGATCACAGTAATTAATACCTAATGAACCTATAGAATAATTCTCCGTACGTTCTCAACAACTTGTGTGGGGTTTGTTCATTGTTAACCATCGTTCCCCTTGGTATTCTGCACGTTGTGGGCCAAATCAGTTCAGCAGTTCGGCCACGAACGATTGCAGGATATAAATTTCAACATTTCCTTGTGATAGTACCATCGTCAATGTGACAAAAAGGATATGATCCTAATCGTAATTCTCACAGATTAAAACAATCATTGTGATTCTCACTCAATAGACCAATCACTTTATATTCCGTTTTATTCACTTTGCATGACAGAAATTAGCATTTAGATATAACCACTCAACTTTATGCAGTATGATACACTATTTCTCAACGACACTGCATGTTTACGTCTGACCAACTGTTACTGACTGCCAGTAAGCGAGAATCCATCGCTTTCAAGCGAAGACAGACCATCGCCCCAGATGACCACGCCTCTGCAGCATTTCCCGCAGCGCAGTGGCTCTAGCAACGACAATGTTTTTTCTTACTTCAATTGAACAAAATACTCCGCTCGTGGAACCTCAGATACAAAATTACACATAGTTTTACTTAGACCTTACATACATTTATCCTCTTCAGTCCTGAGCTCATAATAAAAGTGCAAGTGAACTACTATTGTGTTATTTACTTTGTGTTAATGCTAGTTAAGAATGAATGACCATGAAATTGTTTTAAACAATAATTAATTTTTTATAGATGGTTTAAATTCGTTATAGCATTAATTTATAGTTTTATTTTAACTGATAAATGTCTGTACAGATTTAATAAGTTATTAAAGCTGTGAAAACACTTGTAAATGGAAAAAAAAGATCTGACTTTACCTTTATTTCGACGAGACATGCTGTACAGCTGCAGAATACGAAGTTTCAATCACTGCTGCCAATTTGTGACGCTCGGCGGAAGATCGAACAAATGAGCTGTGAGAAGCACGGTGTGTGTTGTAGATAATACCACAGGACAGAAAAAGTTCAGCCACGCACATGCCCGAGAAAAAAATAATACCTGGAGATATCGTATATAATACCTCGGGACTGAAGAGGATATATACGGTATATCTCCACACACTTCGGTTTCTCGCTGTATGAAATAAAGAATCGTATCAGTCACCAGAAGCGATTCATGCAATCTTTTTTAAAACAAAACCTTACCTTTAGTGACTACTGCAAATAGTGCTTGTTAATTTTTAAGACTTGCGCCTAGTAAAACATCTGAAATAAATAACATATCACAATGAGTTACACGAACATTTTTAAAAGTTTGCAACGAAATCTCTTTGTCACCTAAAGGCGCCGATTTAAAAACAAACAAAAAATCTGATTAACTACCACCAACCAATCGCGACATACAGTTATTTTATCGATCTGCGGAGATTAAGAATCTGGTGGGATTGATGGATTGTGATTAAAATGCTTCACATTCCTGGTGTCGGTGTAATTGGCGGAACATCAACAACGAGAACAAGCGTGGCTGGCATAGCGCCAGGCACTGCTGTCACCCCTCACTACGTCATCCAATTAAATGCTGCCAATGATCACAATCAAACAGTCTCTCTTTAATATTTTACACCCTCTCCGGACGCTACATTACATCTCCCTGATTTGAATTCTTTCTTGAATTAAACGAGATGTTTCAACGTCAACAGTTCTGGACTTTGGTCCGGTCTGCAGGAGTATCTGGTAAATCAATAACAATATTAATAACATTTTTGTATGTTTGAACGCAGTCCCACAGAACATATTCTCTCAGCACAAAAGACAGTTTTCCAAACTATTTCAGATATTAGCTCTTAAGGAATACATGCATCAATTTTGGCTACTTAATTAGTATTTCCTTTTTTGTGTACCTGACAGATATTTCTGGACCAGTACCTGAAGTATAAGAAGTAATAATTAGATGTTGTTTACTGCTGTATGAGTTTCCATCAAGCCATGAAGCTTATGACAATTCGATAAAATTGCGTTTCAGAATCTTCAGTTATGAGATTTAAACTAGTGTGATGTCGATTAATTGAGTATTAAATGTCGGTTAGTTTAAATTTTCCGTTACCTATTTCACACGATCGACTGTCGCTACATAACAAGTTGGTGACATCGTCTCTTTCCCGGTTTAAACGAGAAGCACCCACTATATTTTTGCGGCTGGATATGTAAATTTAAAAATGTATCTATTAAAGTCATAGGTGCAAATAATAAATGAAGATCTTGTTACTTGTGAATTTTGTCTAGTTGCTTAATTTTTTTCTTGTTTGATAGATGTGAGATACGAATATGTAATCAATAAATATGTGCATCCGAGAATAAATATCCCTTTCGCAAATCGTGATATCTTTCATTTTTAACTTCAAAATTCTCATCGGCCAGTAGGAAGCACAATGTTATTAATGTTTTAACTGTATCATCCTCTCTGACAGTTGACGAAAGATTTACTATGATTAAATTCGGAGAGAATCTCAGTATTCTATTTACTGTTTATCTTTGGCTTTTAAGTGGTTTGATATAATATTTAAAGTGTTCCTAAAGTACTGTAATGTAGCAACAGGTCGCATATCTCAAGACCGGCAATATGCTGAAAATTTTAAAGGAGATATGAACGAGCCAAAATACCGATTAGTGTAGATCAGTGGTTCCCAATTATTTTTTCCCGAGTACCACTGCAAGAAGGAGCTCAATCGCGCGTAACCCTTACAGCTGAAATGATAAATAAATGAATTCGTTCATCCCAGTAGAGTGCTTCTCACAACCACAGGATTACAATTATATAATTGACACAAACACAGTTTATCTTAAAATATATTTGGGTGATAGTAATGTTTCTTTTGGCTGATAAAAGTGGATTTTTTCAATTATTTTAGTGATCACCTTAGCCAAGAGACTACCGCACGTACCCCCTGAAGAAACCTCACGTACCCCTGGGGGTACGCTTAGCACTAATTGGGAACCACTGGTGTAGATGTAAGGGGTGCTTGTACCAGGTATCCCTCAATGTGCGCACCTCGGCAGTCGACAAAAGCAGCTTTTATTGAACGAAGTGATGGCTCGTCAAAAAAAGTGAATGCCGGTTTTTCGCAGAAATATAGTTCGGGGCATTTTACAAAGGGTGCTAGCGACCATAACGCCCGCCCACCTAAGAACGTCTCTGGCTGCACACCTTAAGCGCAAAAACAAACTGTATGACATGATTCTTGTGAAACGGACCTACTATGGTGAACACCGTGGTCGCAAGGCGATGTGAGTTGGCTCCTTGAAAACATTGTATACCAATCACGAGGACTTTTAATGTTCTGCTTGATGTGACTTATGGTGTAGTTTGAGTTGGCCGAACAGATCTTCCACTGGTTTGCTCCTCGCCCCTCCGCTAGATGAATCGCGAGGGAATCCCAACCGTGCTGGATGCTTACGAGACTGTTATTAGGCACCTCTACACACTGCACCCCTTCAGAGGCTGAGATGACGTATTAATTTGTCCGACTACGGTCAGCTGATTGCTGCACTTTGCGGTGTTTACGCTGAGCGATGAGCTTCAGGCACGGGTGGTGAGCTACCGGGCAGGGCTGCATCCGTTGTGAATATCCCCAGGCGCTCTACTAACCATATTCGCTCCACATTCGCTGAATATCTAATAGAAAATGTTCACTTACCAACAGACATTAACAAAGATATGCAAATACTCACATTCAACAATTACAGACACAATACCCTCACTCTACAAGAAAACTACCACATACAAAAAGACAATAAAAAATGGCAAGCAGGTACTGAATGACCACATAAACTTAACAAACAAACACTGTTCAAACTGGTAAACATACAAAAACCCTACAGTAAAGAAATAAACCTAACAGATACATGCACTCACACACTTACATAAAATTAGAAATAAAATAACAAAACATCAATTTCCCACGCAATTTCAAAGCTAGCGCCGTCAGTACACCACCACCTTTGACAGAAAATAAGATGGCCAAGCTAATTGTAGATGACGCAATGTTTATATCCTGTACACAACAGCAAAGATAAATGGCTGTAATGGAAACATGCTTTGGAAAGAAAGCAAAGATGTGTGGTTACTATCCTGAAATCCACTAATGTAAATATTAAGTGTAAATAATAAGAAAATGTATCAATTTAGAATTATGTCAAATAAGTTTGTAAACCCAATGTAAATTTTAAAATAGATTCGTCACTGATAATGCCTCGATGAGAGGCGAAACGCGTACGGCAATAAAGCTACAAATACAGTTTCACTGGCGTCATTTTGTCATTTAATTTACTGAGCAACTGCGGAAAAATGGCCTACAACAACACTGCATCAAACTTAACTTGTTCTAGTGTTCAATAAACATCTTAATTGGTACTTTGTAAGATGTTCAATAAAGCCCTGAGATTTGTTATTTAACTTCATGTTAACTTGTTCTTTTATCATTATTACCCCAGTCAATATACCATTTTAATCATTCATTCGCCTATTTAAAAATGGGACAACTATCACATTAAAATGGGTATTGAGTAACTGATTTATTATCGAGCGCTCTGGTGGCTCAGTGGTTAAGGTGTCTGACTGCAGATCGAAAGATCCTTGGTTCCAATCCCTCTGTCGGCGTGAACTTATCAAAGGCCTTAACGCGACCTTCACCACTGCCACAGCTTGCAGTGTAATGTGAAGTACGCCAGAACGCTTCCATGGTTCGGATTCCACGTTAAATTGTAGATCCCTTGTACCCGGTAGGACTGTCGGGTTAGGTTAAGGTGGTAACGATGGAAACCCTGTTACCAGGTCCTTACGACCACACGGAATTATTATTAATAACTTATTTATTTAAACCCCTATTTATATACAGGGTGTAACAAAAATGTACGGCAGAACTTGCAGGACACATTCCTCACACGTAGATGAAGAAATTATCTTATATGAACATGGGTCCGGAAACGCTTCGTTTCCATGTAACACCGCATTTTCTTCGTGGCATGAATAGTGGGAGACACACAAGAATGGAACGTCCCAGCTTAATACATGCAGCTCTTTCTCACAGGAGATGTTCAGTATGTCCTCCGTGCGCATTGATGCATGCATCAACCCGCCGTCGTAGTGATTCTGGAATGCACTGATGTATCCCTGGAGTACTGCATATGGTTTCGCAGCCGTCCATAATCCTGGCACGCAGACTCTGAACATCTTGTACAGGGGTTCGATACACAAGAACTTTCAAATGCCCCCATAAATAAAAGTCCAGTGGGTTTAGGTCCGGAGAGCGTGGAGGCCAGGCAATTGGTCCACCTCAACCTATCCATCTGTCACGAAATCTGTTATTTAGAAGTCGACGGACATTAACACTAAAATGAGCAGGCGCTCCATCATGCATGAAGTACATGTTTCGTCGCACAGTGAGAGGCACAACTTCTAACAGAACAGGTAGAACATTCTCTGCGAAATTATGGTAACTGTGTCCATTGAGCCTAGGTGGAAGAACGTGAGGCCCTACCAAATAGTCAACCACAATGCCGGCCCAAACATTGACGGAAATTCTTTGTTGATGACTTGCTTCAACAGTTGCGTGAGGATTGACGGCAGCCCATACATGCTGATTGTGAAAATGTACAATCTGATCTCGTTGAAACGACGCCTCATTTGTGAAAAGTATCGTTGCACTAAAGTTGGGGTTGACACTTTGTTGAATAAACCATTCGCAGAGACGAAGAAACCACTGGCGGTGCAGCTACGATCATGCCAACGTAACCAGACATAACCAACAGTGCATGTTCCCCATGCTTCGAGCGTTTTGTTCTTCGTGCGTTGGGTAAAATGCGGTGTTACATGGGAACGAATCGTTTCCGGACCCATGTTCATATAATATAATTTCTTCGTCTACGTGTGAGGAATGTGTCCTGCAAGATCTGCCGTACATTTTTGATACACCCTGTATAGTTGTACATTTGATCTTCTCCATGGTTGTCCACAATTATTCGCTTCCGTTTCAATCCTGATATTCCTTTCGGCTTATCTTTTCAAAGTTTCCCAAATGCTTTGTACACTGTAATGCAGAACAGCTAATTATGTTAAAAGAATACATTCCTTCATTCCTTCACCATCATTTGTTATGTCAAAGATTTTAATTTCATTTCATTTCTTGTCGCTGGATTTCACTTAGCGTTCACATTTATGCTCTATTTGTCCTATGCATTATAACTCCGCGGGCCGCATATAAAATTATTTATCCACACATTAGATTTAGACATTTTTTGGAATAAAAAATTGAAACATAATGAGTTATTATTATTGTATTTGCTATTATTGTTACATGCAAACTTAGATAATATAATAATAATGATACTAAATGTACATTGTAAAGAAAGATATAACACCAAAAATAAAATATAAAAAATATTTTGTGAAAGTGTGATTAATCTCGCGGACCGGAAAAATGTTCAAGGTTGTCCACCCCTGCTCTAGAGCTTTGTTATACATATTTATTGATAATTACTTGTGGATTTTCAAAGCTAGCGCTAAAGATATTTAAAATGCAGTTAATGGGTTGAGGCGTTCCAGCAAACTTCTGTTTGAACGTTTAAGATATTTGCAGCAAACATTACTGATGATTGTTTGCTTAAAGTCTGCAGAACGAGTATTGACCAGAACAAAGATATTTATAATGCCAGTTCCCTTCCGGCTACCGCATCCTCCAGCACAACGTTTTAGTCTGTCCGTGTAATCTCGCGAAAGAGAGGATTTGGGATGCTTGCGGGAGTGGTGGTCGGTCAGACAACGTGAATATTTGAAACGCAATCAGCGAGCGTGCTGGGTGATTGGTCGCTGATTGGATGCAGAGCGACACCGCAGTGTTGCTGGATGTCGTGGCTCGTGTTTAATTGAGAGCGGGCCAATAGCTCGGTCAAAGAGCTACACCGCTGACGCCCTCAGGTTAAATAAACACCTCATATACAAATCTAACATCCCATATCGTTCCAGTGAGAGAGAAGCTGCAGTGAAATAAACGTAACTGATATCGTAATGAGCTGGCGAAGTAAAAATGTAATGTGATGAACTTGTCGATTTAACTGGCAGTAAAAGAGATACAGACTGGTTCAGATCTCTCTTGATTGGATGCAAAGAGTTAATTCGCTTTCACAATGAAGTTCTGGGACACACTTTTCCAATGATTCGAGAATTTTTTAACGATTATCTCTGATGCAGTTAGAACAGATTAATAACTCCGTAGTTTCTTCTTGATTGTTTTTTTTTCCATCGTATCAATGACTGTGCGAAACATAAATTGTGACTGGTTAGTTAGCTGAAAACTGATAACTTTGTTTGTAGCTTTTAAATAACCAGGACAATAGTTTCAAATTCCTATGGAATAAATTTCGGGATTTTTTAACATACACACATAATAAACCTGGTACACACTTTTCCTGTCATAATTAGCAGTAGTTCATTTACTTGTGTTGCCATTAAGTAGCTTTCACCGAGGGATTGGTTTCACAACCACCTAAAAAAAAAAAAAAAAAAAAAAACATATTTTTGTAAGTGGGAATTTTTTTTTACAACAAGGTATATTTTTTTAAATTTATGGAGAACTGTAGGTCCTAGTTACAAACAAAAAATAAAATTTGTTCAGTTAAAAGTATAAGGTATTTCACATCAGTTAATCATCTCAATGCTCAGATTAAAGATTGTCCAAATCCTTTTGTCAGAGTTGTGTTTTCATCCCTTCAGTAAATTCTCAACACTTTCAGCGTTGTCTGGCTACAATACAGAACGCTATTAAAATTATATTATTTTTCTTGATCCGTCTTTCCAATATTAATCTTAACAATGTATCTCTTATATGCCAGTTTTCTTAATTAATCACGTTATATCTCTTGACTTTCCTTTCTATTTTGTATTTTCTCAGTTAGTAAATTTCAACCATTTAACATCACTTTTACCGTGCGCTAATTGTCATATTTGACTGCTTATCGTTAAATGACAAATGAGCATTCAATGCACGTTCACTGCTCTCAGTCATTCACAAGCTGACTGCAAGCAACTGACGCATGCTGTGAAAGAAGAGATAATGCTTGATTCCATCACCATAGGAAACAAATATTTTGCTCCGTAGTAAAACGGCTGATAAAGGTGATAAGTTATAGAGCTCCAGCCTTTTTCTTTACTTCATTTGGTCGAATGATACCAAAATATTTCAGATATTTACTGCAGCCTGCTCTTCTTTATTTTTGCTGTATACATTTTGCTGCAGGTTTTTTTTTTTTTTTTTTTTTTTTTTTTTTTTTTTTTTTAAACTACTTTACGCCTTTTCGATGTCGATTTCATTAGAGACGGGAAAGGTTTGGGGACATAAAAAGGGTGGGAATTGAGCCATGACCTTTTGAAGAAAGCATCCCGGCATTACACCTAGAGTGATTTAAGGAAACCATGGAAAAACCAAATCTGAAGAACCGGACGGAGATTCGAACCCGCGTCCTCCAGAATGCGAAGCCAGAGCGTTACCACTCACTCACCACGCTCGAACTGGTAGATGTTGAAGTGATGGGAAATTTTGAGAGATTATGGGATTTTTCGAGGTCAACATAAATCCAGAAATCCGAATCCCGCATCGAAATAAAGAAGTTAGAATCTTGCCGAATTTGATACAGTGGGTTGATCACCATTGAATTTACATATGAATTTAACTCTCACAGTCGTGTTCTCTGTTGGTTACTGATGGATAATACTTTAAAATAAAGTAACAATCCAAATATTATGTCACTACGCGGCAGGTTAATTTGTAATAAGGTCTTCGTTGTCAAACAAGTATTTCAGTTCATGTTCCTTAACATCATTTGATATAGAAAATTATTTTCGTAAAGTATGAAACTTCTTTGTAATTCTATTATATGTTCTTCTTTTTGGCCCATGCAGAATTAGAATAATGACTTATAACCTCATAAAAATTAAATGAAATATTCTGCTGTATTTTCTTATATTTAATCTTGATTGTGTGTTGCCTGGCATTCAGTAACCACGTGAGCGAGACGGGTGTTAGGGCGTTGCTCTGCCCGGGCGATGTATCATGTCTGTTGCCGTAATCCGAGCAGCTCATCAACGAGCCCCAAGCACCCTGTAAAAGACGACTGTAGAGCCATTAAGAGTGCCTCCCTGTAACGACTTTTGGACTGTTCTCCGAACAACGGTGTAAATACACTGGAGAAACTCGGAGGTCGTATAACATTATTACCTGACTCCTTACCGTTCTCAGGGATTGCTAACGCCAGTTATAACATTTGTTTCCAACGTTAACAAAAACAAGCGCTACAGTACGCATCCTATGTACGTACTTCCAAACACATTAACAACAAGAGGAATAGTTGTTTTTATAGAGCGCAAACTTTATTTACCAGAATTTCAGTGAATTAGTCATTCTCAACAGCTTTCTCTTAGCGAAGAATCATACACATGAGTGTCCTCCACTTGCACTTTGATCTCTACAGGGCTTTATTATAATTACTAGTTTACAACCAATCAAAAAGACGTAAATCTTTCTATTTCTTTTGAAGTTTCTAATGAATGTATAATCTCAAAAAATAATAATGATTTAATAACACTCTCTTATTTTGAGATCCTTTCTAAATAAACAGGTTATTTCGTGACATGGTACTAGTAACTGTTACAGACAATACAGCGTGAAATATCTCTTTGCATGACTTTCATGCGTCGCCGTAAATAAATAAAAACAATATGTTGATTTAAACGAAATACATATATTTCTTTATAGACGGTTTGCAATATTAATTTAAAAGTAAAAGATGTTAAACCATTATAAAAATACAGATACGTAATCATCATTCTCAAGTTGTTATAACAACGACAGTGATGGACAGAGAATAAAACTAAAGCAGTGTTACTTGTAGGAGATATCGTGACCAACCTGGATATTTATTATATTTGATTGTAGTTCTCTGCTTTGATTCTTTCATAAACCACTTAAAAAAGTAAAACATGACCGATATATCATATATTACTCCTGATTAATAGTCCACGTGATGGTACGTACTGAACACTAACTTAAGAAACATAAATACCATATTTAAAAAAGTTCTTTACGAAAATGCCATTTTCTTCAGCCTCCGTTTGGGGAGTTTTAATACTTACATGACATGACATCCACCTAACTTACACAGAGGTTAAAGACTATCAGCTGGTAAATAATCAACATGAAAAATGGTCACACATGTAGTGTGAAGGAATTCACAACATTTTCTTAATTAATAAAATTCTAACTAGACTTCATTTTACCCGTTACCCGCTACTAGATGCGCAGTATACGAATTTTTGGCTACAGGATGTAATGGATTAGCGTTATAAATCCACCTCCAGTTAGACACATCTGGAAATTGTGAATGATACGAAGAACATCTTGCAGAATTTGCGTTCTCGCAAGATGTGGTCACAACAAGTTTGAACCAACCCAACCTTTTCTAACTCGGTGTTTTCACTAGAGAATGGTTTTAATAGTCTCACGTTGTGTGATACCTAGTGCGAACCATGGTTTGCCATGCAACCAACGGAAAGAAATTCGACCACTGTCTCTTGAAAAAATATCCCTATGATCGCATGAAGTGGTTTCTGGAAAACATGAAAAACCTAAAACTGAATAGAACCATGGTTTTCCCGTGCAACCAACGGAAAGAAATTCGACTACTGTCTCTTGAAGAACCATCCCGATGATCGCCTGAAGTGGTTTCTGGAACACATGGAAAACCTAAAACTGAATAGAACCATGGTTTTCCCGTGCAACCAACGGAAAGAAATTCGACCACTGTCTCTTGAAGAACCATCCCGATGATCGCCTGAAGTGGTTTCTGGAACACATGGAAAACCTAAAACTGAATAGAACCATGGTTTTCCCGTGCAACCAACGGAAAGAAATTCGACCACTGTCTCTTGAAGAACCATCCCGATGATCGCCTGAAGTGTTTCTGGAAAACATGGAAAGCCGAAAACTGAATAGTTAGACCGGAATTTGAACCCGTTTACGTTCGTCTGAAAGCCTGGCCCGGTTTGGATATCAATGTTTTGTCATTAACTTAACCATCCAGAATAATTATAGAAGTAATCTTTATTTATGTTGAAAGCTGTTCTATTCTATCAAGAAGCAGTTCTTCTACTCCTCTTCCCTCTTCTTCGACGCAGTTTTTTCCTCTTCCTACATTTTCTTCTTTCTTTTTAAAACAATTTGTGACATGTATGTCTCATTTGCCACCTAACTTATCCGGAATAACAATAAAAATAATGAGTTATTTCTAAGAAAGAAATTTTTTTCAGATTCGTGGATGTTAAAGGAAATTTATACAATAGATTAAGAAGGTACGGAATGCATGCATTTTGACCTGCGTTTTTTAATCCAGAGATCAGATATCATTCATAAATTCTCTGCAGATTAAGCCATACTTCTTTATTATCCCCCGAACTTTTCCAAAGACTTCATAATTCAAAGCAATCTCTAACTACCAATTTTTTTGTATATGTTCCGGATCTATTGATTTTGCCGTCAGAAGCTATGAGGTACGATTCTTTGCCAGGAAACTACGACCAAGAATCCAGTCCCAGACTGCGGGGAAGGAAGAACTTCGTTCATTTCGCAAGAACGTATCTAATTTTGCCCGAAGCTATCTGATTTCGCTCGTTCTAAATGGACCAACTGCTTATCACAACCAACTGTATCTGAAGTTTTAATTGGCTGCGGCGCTCACCAATCGTGGCTTTGCGTAGTGCGGACCACAGCTACAACTTGGCGTCGCGTCCGACACTTTCTCTATAGCCGTAACTCATCGTGCAGATGGGCTTCTGCACCGCCCGGCTGCCGTTTATCACGCTGCAAGGAGGGCCGAGATGATCCGGGCTGTCCAACCGTAAAAAAGAAAAAGTATAAGCACTTTTCCAAACAGAAAATATAAGATTCGTTTCAGGAAGATTGAGCTGTAGACAGTCGATTTACTTTAAATGAAACAACTCTCTACTTTCCAGTTCGAGCTTGAATCTGAAGTGCCAAAAAAATAAAACTGGAGCAAATATTTTTTTATTTGTACGTGTGTATCATTTAAATTTATTATATTCATTCTAATGTGGCAACCATTTAGAAACATGAATCTTGGTCTAGTCGAAACAACTCTATAACAAGGTTGTAGTCTATACTATTAGTACTTAACTTCTATGTAGATGTAGTAATGAAGGAAGTAAAAAGAAAAAATTTAATTTGCCCTAAGTGTTCAAGAAGAAACAGTTATAATGCTAAACGAAAGCAAATCTAAAAGTCATGAAATGTCAGAAGTGAGAGTAATAGCAGTAAATTTAATATAAAAATAGCATCAGATGGTTTAAGAGAAATACCTGAATTCTATTACTTAAGTGACATAATTATAATCATATTATATAATTTGAGTGTTAAATTCTTCCCCACTTACGTTTGCGATTTACGAATTTTAAATTCATTCAGCATGTGCCATGCAGGAATGTTATTAAAAGTTTAATAGTCCTACCGAAAAGAGTCGTTTATAAAAAGAAAATTCGTTTAGTTTCAAATACTGATCTGGAACTCAGAAAGAACTTTTTAAAACTGTATGCATTTATTGAGCTCAGCAATTTATGGCAATCAGGCATAGCTTTTGGGAATTGCAAAACAAAATGAAAATTGAATCATCTGAAACGTGGTGCAATAAAAAATGGTCGAGAATTATTTAGACAGGCGAAGTACGAAATGAATGTGTTACGAAAATGGACGACTAATGCAGTTTAGAAAGAGTTTCACAGAAAGAAAAGGATGGATCATGGTTCACATTTTTACACATATGAGATTGATTAAATTTTTGTGGAGAGAACAGCAGAATGAAAAATATGTAGAGGCAGACAAAGCCTGAAACACCGTATGAAGCAGATAATTGAGGAAGTAACTTTCAAGGGGCATGTTGATATGACAAGTTAGCTCAAGATAGTACGACATGGAGGATCACAGAAAAAGCGTAAGGTATCATCTCCACACTAAGAGCATTATAATATGATCTCCTTCTTTTACAGTTTTCTGTAGCTCAGTTTGTCTGATGCTGAAAGCTGAGTATCTTCTCTAAACAAGTGTGAAAAATAAATTTTGCTTTGACTTATTTTACAGTAAAGATAAAAAATGTTTAAACTCATTAAAAAGTCTATGAATTAAACTCCGTCTAATAGCAACTGTTTTTTTTTAGTGTTCTTTCAAAAGACGCGTTTCGTCCTTTTAAAGTGAGACATCATCAGTGCGGGCTTTAAATATATACAAGTCGTTGTAATTATATCTGTATACATGATTAAACATTACACATGTATTCATCTTTCAATATTGTAATGTCTGTACACTATTATGTTGGTTCCTTCTAATGCTATTATTCTACATAATGTATTCATATTACATGCACAACAAGCATAACCTGTATTAATTCAGTTCATAATATTATATTAGCTATATGGTTTACATTTTTTCTGGCTTGGAATAGCAGTCCCGAAAATGCAGAAAGTCTTGTTCCGGAATTACTTGTTATAGCTATCATAATTTTCGTAATTGGTGTGTATATATAAAAAGTATGCAAACCATGCAGCTAAAGGGAGTAACACTAATAAAAAACATTTGCTAATAGACGGAATTTAATTCATAAACTTTTATGCAACAACCGTGGATCATGGCCAACAACCAGGTTATTATCAGTAAAAAGTGTTCCAGTTACATTTCAACTTTCGTGGCTTTTTAAATTTAGATATTGTTTCATAACAATTTCTAAGCGTTTTTATATTACGACTGTATGTCTTTACAAAAACTTCAATATGCGTTGTATATTTCACATTATTCACCTTATTCCATAAATATTTACCTGCGTCAGTGCTTAAAAATTTGTTTTTCATCTCGTCAACGTTGATATCATTAAAGCATTGAGAAGGTTTTATTTGGCAGGGGGATGGGGGAGACAAAGAACGGGAAATGAATTTGGCCACGCTATTATGAGGAAAACATCCCCGAATTGCCCTGCCATAAAAAAGTGAAACTGGATGGCTGACGGTGATTTGATCCCTGTCTCGATCATTACCGCTCACCCAACAAGCTAGGTAGTCAGTGCTTAGGATCTTCAGTGTAACCTGCGAATGCATTCGCTACTTTCTTTATTTTAAGTGTATTAGAATAAAATATTCTTTGATTTTCTGACGTACTGATAAGAAATTCGTTGGGTGGTTTTTCCTTATAATGCTGATTGCAACTTAATTAATTAGTTCTTTAATTAACAGTTACTGTAGCTCAAAGGATAATCATTAACACAGCTTCTGAGTTAATTAAATAGTTTAATGAAATAACAAGACCGATCACACACTTTTCATCCAACTGTTTTTATTTCTGCAAAATCTTCGTAACAAAACACAGATAGGCATCAACTTCATCCAAAGATACTAAAGCTCATTATAAAAGACTCCAGCGAATAAACTTCAGATAACAGAACTACATGAAACACATTCTTGTTGACGACTCAAAAACAATTACCAAACCTTCCGCTGCTCGCAATTTCCGCGAGCTTAAATAGTCACTAGAGAATCATCCAGAAGACAATAAAGGGTGCCGACAGACGTTTCTCGAGAACTAACATTCGCGTTGACAATTAAATTCATAAAAAAACAATTACAACTTGTACAAAATCACTCACAATCACTAGAAAACATTTTAAAATGGAAATTATAACAAGATACGTGTATTTAAACAAAAACTGATAACATCAAACATTCCAAGCAGCTGAAAATCTTCCTCAAAACGCCGTGGCTTATACAACTATTATAATTACAAGCATTCAATTAATATTTCAAACATTATACTACTTCTAATTATAATACACATCACTTCCATTAAATCAATATTCATTCATATGAAAAAATGTACAAATTAATAATTAATCAATTTCCATCTCCCTATACTTAATTCATATGACTAAAATGCCCGGAAGACTAGGCTTGGGAGCCGTTATAGCACCTTGTATTTACCAACAGATTTTCTGAAATATTATAAGTATATTTTATTTAATAATTGTAGTTCAGATGCTATTTATACTGGTCTTAGAGAAATATTTCTGGTCTTGAAGAAATAATAGTGGTCTCAAATCACGGCTCCTGCATACCGTAGTTAAAGAGCAAGAATTTTTTATTGTTATTATTCATCAATGTGAACGCTGACAGGTTTTTCAAAACATTACCGAAAATCTTTCCACAAATGCAATAACATTAAACGCGATTGGCTACACTCGCCTTCCCTTCCTTGAGATCGATCGTTGCCTCCGAACGCAGCTGTCAACACGATGTAACCTCCAGAAGAATAAAAAGATTCTGAAGCATTTAATCTTTTTTCAATATAATGCCTATCATACTTCCATCGAGACTCGTTTTATGTCGACAGCAAACCCCTATAGGTAATATCAGTGGAACTCACTTATAAGTTCACTACAAGTTCTATCGCATCGTCAGGTAACTGATAAACTATGCTATATATTTTCCAAATAACCTTTCTCAAGTAATTTCAGTTATCGCTGCTTCTTTTTTTCTTCTAAGCACATACGATTTCTGTGGTTAATCAAATATGCATTTTATTAAGCACTATTGAAAAGTTCATTAAATGGGGCAAGTAATTAATTTTCCAGTAAATTTAACGGTTTATGAGGGACTTCTGTAGGAAGCGTTGTGCATTTCAAGTAAACTCCATAACGTTTCACGTTTAAAACTTTATGGAATAGAAATAAATAAATTCAGTGGAAATTTACAATATTTTAGCCTCAGCTAGCTCTCGCACTTATCAGATATACTCACAGCCTAAAAGCACAGACCGTACAATTTCATAAAATACTAATAGGCCGATTTTCAATTATTTAATTAGATAGCGTAAACTGGGACTTCCAGGTAGCTTCATCTACTATTAACGAAGTTATTTCCTTCAAATTTTATTGAAGAAATCAGTTGTGCGTTTTTAAAATCTGTATATAGTATATATTATGCTCAAAGACCAAAAACGCTCACTGAGCGAGAAAAACGTCCATAACGCGTTGCGGTCTCTTTAAAACAGCCATAACATCATATTCGTGTCATAGCACTTACAAAAATAGCAAGAAGATGTTGAGGCTAACTCAAAAAGTTCACAATACGAAATTCGCTCCGTGATATTTGACCACTAAGCGTTGTGGTTATTAAGAAAGTCATAATGCGTTGCAACCACCATACTACGGGCAATTAGTAACTACATCTTCTGGATTTTAATTAATAATAAAACATTCTTTTTCATTATGGTTTCATTATCTTTAATCATTATCTGATATAAGTTGTAAATAAAATTATTAAAGCAAAGTTGATAACAAATTTATCAAGATCGTTGCAGAGTTATTTATTTTTACAAAATCTATTACCGTGACATTTTGAATTACATTTTATGTCCATTGGGCGACAATTGCACTTTTTATCACTACAGTATCTTTTACAGTGACACATTATAAACCCTTGCTGACTTCCAGGTGACAAAATAGATGCTAAGTGATGTGTCATAGGAGTTGAAGTTACGTCCTGAATGTTAAGAATATTTTAAATTGTAAATTCATTACGAGCATAAAGTTGATCGCAAATAGTTTCCTTGTTTCGTAAGTGATAAAGAACTGGTGAATTAAAACTCGTAACAACAGCTAAAACATTTATGGGAGCTGCACGTCCTCTGTCAACCTCGGGTATCCTGAAATTATAATCAATTTCAACTACATGAATTTTTTAGTTGGATAGTGAAATCATTTTATGTGCTTGTTTCTACTGATCCAGTCGTTGACGGGTCCTAAAGGAACAACAACAGCAACAACTGTTTCTGTTGGTCGGATTTGGCACATTCTCTCTCAGCACTGATGCTGTTCTTTCATAAACAGAACTTATAAGTAACATTTGGTTTTAATTTAATTTAATTTAATTTAATTTAATTGCAATGGAGCACAGGCTCCGGTGGCAATTTCCCTACACAGCTATCTTCCCCCTATCCTGCACCCACCTACATTTGCCCTCTACAAATTTTTTCTTTAAATTCCTTCAAAGTTTTCGGTAAATTATTCATCGTTTCTCTTGGTAACTCATTCCAATCCCTGACACCCTTACCTAAAAAAGAGAATCTTCCTACACCCTTGTGCCTGAAATCGAGTGCCAGCTTGTGGTCATGGTCATCTTTTCCCTTCCATGCACTACTTTTCATACCTACTGCAATATCTTTCCATGCCTCATCACCAGTATATGCCCTGTACACTCCCATGACCCTCCTCATCCTCCTCCTGTCTTGCAATGAATCCCATTCCAGCTCCTTTATCATATCCGTCACTGATTGCATTCTGCGATAATTTCCAGAAACAAATCTAGCAGCCCTTCTTTGCACCCTCTCCAACTCCTGTATTTGATACGTAAAATGAGGGTCCCATACTACACTACCATATTCGAGCAATGGTCTGACCAAAGTTTTGTAACCCAATTCCTTGACTTCTCTCGTACATCCCCTCATAACTCTCTCCAACAAGTGCAGAACTCTGAAACCTTTTCCTACCACCTGTCCTATGTGTCCTGCCCAGTTAAGTTTGTTATCAAAAGTAATTCCAAGATATTTGCATTTCAAGTCTTCAGCAAGCAATTCTTTCCCCACCTTATATTCATAATTAACCTTTTGTTTTTTATTTGTGTATCTAATAAGCTGACTCTTCTTTGCATTTATCTTCATTCCATGTTTACTAACCCAATTAGATATCCTGTCCAGATCACCCTGCAACTGTTTACAATCCTCTATCGTTTTGATTCTTTTATACAGCATTATGTCATCTGCAAACAATCTAATTTCAGATAGTAAACAGGCAACACAATTATTCATTAGAATAATGAATAGCAATGGTCCCAATACGCTACCCTGTGGCACACCCATTTTTACTTCCACTTCTTTTGATACTACATTTCCTACCCTAACTTTCTGTTTTCTACCTTTTAAAAATTCTTCTACCCAGCAAATCACTTTCTTATCCACTCCAATGGTTTTTACCTTATTTACTACCATTTTATGGCTTACTCTGTCAAACGCCTTAGACAGATCTAGTGCTACACTATCAATTTGGCCTCCCTTGTCCATTTCATCTGAAATATCTTGCATATATCCCACCAACTGAGATTCGCATGAATATCCTTGCCTGAAACCATGTTGCCTGCTTGAAAACCAATTACGTTCCTCACATATATTTCTGATGTGGTTGCATATCAATCTTTCCATTAATTTACCTACCACTGATGTCAAACTGATTGGCCTGTAATTCTCAACTCTATTTCTCACCCCTCCCTTATGTACCGGTACTACTATTGCACTTTTCCAGTCCTGTGGTAAGCAGCAAGTGTCTAGACTCAATTTAAATAATATTTCAAGATAAGGTACAATGTCACATCCGGCTATCTTTAAGATATCTGTAGTAATATTATCTTCACCAGCCCCTTTATGTTTTTTCAGCTTTCTTATTTCCTTCATGATTTCCTCAGGATGGATATCAAATTTTTTACTATCGTCATTTCTAATTGTGTTGTTAAGCTCGTTCTCCAAATTGGTTGGTTTCTCCACATATAACGTGAACATATTCATGATATTTTGATTTGTGAGCTCCTAAAGACTCATTTTTACAAATTAAACAACTTATTACTAACTTTTTCTAAAACAATATTTTTTTTTCTCGGGTAGTGTATGAATTCACTATCGCAAATAAGTAAAAAAATTATTAAATTTATTAAATTTTCAGCTTTTTCTAAAATGAATTTACAATTTCAGACCGTAAGTTTTCAAAGATTCAGGACATTCCCTCAACTTCCTTACACTTCCCTTAGCATCTATTTATCACCTGGAAGTCAGCAAAGGATTATAATCTGTCCCTGTGAAAGGTACTGTATTAGTAAAAATTACAAAAGTCGCTCAAAGAACGTAAAATGCAACTAAAAATGTCACGGTAATAGTTCTTGTAAAAATAAATAACTCTGCAACGTTCTTGGTAATTTTGATACAACTTTCATTTTTTTAAATAATTTTACCGCTAACTCATAACTGATAATATTTAAAAATAAAGAAATGATGATTAAAAAGAATGTTTTATTTTCTTAACATCATCTGATTATCACATAACATCCAGGAGATGAATTTACAGTCTGTAAAACGTATTGTGGTTGCATCAGTTAATGTACAGAACGCATTGTCGATTTTTCTTAATAACCAGAACGCGTAGTGGTCAAATACCATGTGAGCCACGGCGCGAATTTCATGTTGTGGTTTTTTTGAGTTATCCATTAAGCGTTCTGGCTATTTCTGTAAGTTCCATAACACGTTATTCGTGCTACGGCTATTTTAAAAAGACAACAACGCGTTGTGGACGTTTTCTTCGCCTTTTCGGTCTTTGAGCCTAACATATACGTGCCTAGAACATATCTTATTACATACGCCACAAATATTTGAAATCTTCTAATTACGTTTTAATTACAGACAAATAAGTATAGAAGCAGAGACATACTCGATATTTAAGAACGTTCAATGGAATCCCATACACTGAACACACGTGTAAATGATATAATCGGATTTTAAAATACTTAATGATGAAAACTGCTCTAATAACTGTTAGAATGCAGCATTTTGAGAAGAATTGTACATGATAAATTTCAAATCTTCAGAATCATCGCACATTATCCATGTAAAAGAACTTCACTTCCTGTTATCTTCATATTTCAAAACGTCATTTTCACTGCCTCTCTCAGTAACAAGCTGTTACTAATAGGTTTTCAGGGTGTAAAAAGTCAGTTCATTCTAATGCTGAGAGTTTAGCGCTAGTAGCTTAGTCAATTGTTAAACGTCTGGCTATTTTTTTATTATTATTATTTCTGTGTAAAGTGTCAGTAAGGTTTTCCTTAGGTATTTTCGTACTTTTAACTACCTCATGTTAGGAGTTAGAAATTACTTAACTGTCAATAAGCAGTGTGCAAAGAATTTACTATTAAAATGAACAAAAATCAGAACAGCCTGAAGCAGCTCACTTCCTGCTTACATTTCAGGATATTTTGTGATTGTTTGAAACACTTCACATGTCGGCTGTTCAACTTTACTGTTTATATTCTGTAATACACAGCCACGGCTAGTTGTGTTGAGAAGTTGGTAGAGATTCTGTACGAGAAGTTATACGTGGAGATTAAAGTAAATACTCCGTTATGGTTGCTGTATATTTTATGAACAAAGAACAGCTCCCGAAATGCCTCAGAACAAAAGAAATGGCAATTAAACCTAATGTTTCATCTTTTGAAGAATGTTTAGTATTGAAGTTTAGTAAAATCTTGGTGTGTTCTTGTTTTTATCGATGCTACAATTTTCGAGACACAACATATGAAACTAGAGTATACTGGCATATGAATTCATTCTACCTGCTTGCTGTGAATAAAAGAGGATAATATAACTTCCAACGCTGTTAACCTTTATATGCTATTACGTAGTTTTTGCCATATGTTTTTACTCAATTAGAATGAAGTTTCAGGGTATTGAGTATGAACGTATATGACAAACTTTAGCATCAATTTTTTTTTTTAACTGCTTAACGTCTCCTATAACAACTAGGTCTTTAGAGACGGGAAAGGATGGGGGGCAAGGAATGGGAAGGAATTCGGCCATGGCCTTTTTGAAGGAAGCACCCCGGCATTCACCTGGAATGATTTGGGGAAACCATGGAAAACCCAAATCTGGATGCCCGGTTGGGGATTTGAACCGCCGTCCTCCCGAATGCGAGGCGAGAACGCTAACCGTTACACCACCACGCTCGGTTTTAGTATCAAGTAGTTGCTATGAACCGATATCTAGTAACCATATTCGGCCCGAAGATCACTTGTGAGCTAAAACACTTTGATCCCGGGTCTTAATAGGAAGGTGATAGATAGACAGCGAAAAATGAAAGTCTAAAATTTTGTTGTTCACTCTGCACATATTAATAAAAGTTATATGCATATACCGTAAACTTATTTACTATTACGCCGTAAGATAACACATTTGAAGGTTACATCTTTCAATGCTACCTCAGATATGTGAAACGCTCAGAAGAAAGTATACAACTACTAAAACAACCTTAACTGCAGAATGATTGTATTTTAAATCATTTGAAAACTCCGTAGGACACAATAAAAGATATGTTCGGTCAAACTGAGCTAAATGACTGTAAGAGCCTCGAACTCTTTAAAACAACAGACTGTAGCACCCTATCCCAGAATCTTTCTTTCGGCGCTGGGTCTGATTAAGTTTCACGCTGACTTTCTGTGCCGGAGTTCTATCTTTGAAGTAGAAGCCTTCCCCCTTAAACGAAGAGATAAATGGAGGGTAGCGAGTTAAGCGCGGAGCTCTGGTGTTTAGCGGCTAGAAGGCACGTTCTCAAGCAAGATTAATGTCCACAACTGTCGCCACCTGTCACGCGGAATTACGTTTCTGTCGTCACTCATGCTTCATGAACACGTTTCACACGCTTTCATCGGAGTACTTAAGATTCAACACCATATTATATTTAATCTCCAGAAAAATATTTTCTGAATCTGTAAGGTACATAGTCCTTACTAGAAATTATGTTCCTGCATAAAAATAAGGTCATAAGAGTATAGTTTGAATCTTGGAAATTTATTTGATCGCTCAAAGAAATCTATAGGATGGTCTGGGAATATCTTTGGCAGACAAATGAAGAGAAAATGTGAAAAAGAATATTTGATTGAAGCATGAAAATGAGACGATTTATACGAAAGAGGAGGCTGTAAGAGATAAAGCTTAAAATTAAATTATATCTTCCCTTGTAGTTGACAAGTTTATGAATATTTGTTATAGAAATCTATACGGTCTGAGAGCACAAAGAAAAAGAACCGGTATATGACCTGCGAATATTGCGTGTCAGTAGGAATGCATCGATAAATGCACCGAAGATACGTATTAACTGTATATCATACAGTTGACGTAGGATACAAAAATAAATTGTATGTTTGATGGTTCAAGGAAAGTTGAATTAATTGTTCGAAAAAATATATAAGTAAATATTTAATGATATTGAAATTAGGATTTTTCAGATGTTAAGGTGTTGGATGAGTACCAGATATTGTAAGCCAGAAAGAAGAAATTAAAATTGTGGTAAAGATTTTGTAAGTGTAAAAAGTAAAATATAAATCCAAAAATAAAAAATACGTAAGCATGTGTACGGACTACCGTCATGTGCACTTAAAACTAACAACAAGGAAAAGCACTTACAAAGTTTATTTTTGTTCTTTCAGAAAGTGTTTGAAAGTACAGGATTGTGAAACCACCTCAATCGTTTTTAATAAATCTGGATTAATTATCAATCCTTTTTTCCTGGATTATTACTATGCATAATGTGGTGACTACTCCTTTTCACGCTCTTTGCATTAGTATCAATAAGTCGTATGTATTTAGTTGCCACTTCTACAATATGTTACGCCAGCATTTAATCGTTTACAGCTCTAATAAGAATTAAAGGTGAGAGTGACAAATATATATATCGGCCATAAAATCAATTTTTCTCTCCTCCTCTTTCATCTTGCCATTTAACTGGATTTAGTTTTATCGTAACCGCAACTAAGTTACTACAGATTATACATATACAACAAAATTAACCAAGGAACCTCCGGAAATTCAGAAATGTTTACACGAAAAGAAACCTTAATGGTTTATATTGCAATCTCTATGATAACCTCCACCACCATCCTTTCTCGTATGGCCACCATTTTCTTTACCTGCATCCATTAAGAAATAGCTTCGTTTTTTACCTTATCACAAGCACTATTATAGTTTAGTACATCCTGAAATTATGAAACATTGACTGCTCTTTGATAGAAGGTATATTTCACTTGTTCTCAAGTCTTAACTTCGACTTCTTCCATTCAATTCCTACCCCTCTTTTGCAGCTCCCTTATTTATGTTCATTACCTGCTGCCACGCCAACAATGTCCTCTCCTTCTAGCAATTATACGATTACTCCTGTTGACTCGGCCACCCGCTCAGCTAGAATGATCAATTGTTTGTCTACCTGGACAACGCCAAGGTAGGATATTTTAAACGGCCAAACACTATGGTATAAGGAAAATGTTCAGCATTTCTTACCACATGATCAGTTACCAGTTTATATTAAATTGCCAACAAAATTTTTTTCCTCAGAGCTGACGTCCTGAATTATGTTTTGAGAGACCCCCATAATTAATTTCTATAAAGTTCTAAAATCATTTCAACTGATGCTTCTCAAAAACCCTGCTGGTACAACGTCGGAGATTCATTAACCCTGTTCAGGTACTCTAATTATAATTTATCTTTAAGCCAACTTAAGCACTTTTGATTCAATTTTTTACATTATCCCTTTCCACTGTTAAAAATTAGCTATTAACGTACAACTTTTCACAATTTTGAAGGGTTAGAAATCTTGGTTTGATTTCTGCTCCAAGTTTAAGTGGCAATATTTCAAATAAATTGACATTTTTTGTAATAAAACATAAGTTATTTTGCTGTTTTGGTTTGATTATTTGAACATGACAATTTTATATATCTTTTATATTAAAATCGAACAAGTTTGATGGTGGCAGTGGAAAATGCCACGATCGTGATAATTAAGTTACATAAGTCTTCCCAAAATGCATATGTGTTCCAAAAAAACATTTTTCTTTTTTGTGACACGATTGTAAATTAGGTATAGATTTATGGTTAGTCATCACATATTCTCTCAAGAATATCGGGTAGAAACAGCTGGGTAGCCAGATTGCTACGAAATTGAGAGTGGATTTATAGTCTAATTCTATTTAATACTCCTCGACTTCATTCGGTATTCATTAATCCCTGTTCGATATAACTATTATTTGGTACGCAAAATACGGCAGTGAAATATCGAAAATCAAAGGAACATTATACGCAGGAAATTACAGATTAACAGAGGTGTTCTTTCGTCAAAGCTTGATCTAATTATAAAGTTTGTTATACTGAAACTTCATTACGAATACCATTGGCCTTTCATTACTATATATAGAGGATATTCTCTGCCGCATTGCCAGCTGAATAACATAGCAGCTTTAATTTTAGAAATTAATAGCTAAACAGCTAATTAGTAATCAAGCCAAAGAGTAACGAAATATGTAAACATTAAACATGAAAAGATCATATAAACAGCTACATGTCTACACAGGGGTTACGTATCGATGCGTTGGTTATTTGCAGCGCGCAAGAGAGACTCGTATATTGAAGAGTCACAGAGGACTGAATAAAACGACTTATAAAGGTAATCAGCGAGAACAAGATAATCAGCAAGATATCAAAACCATAAAAGGCATTAAACATATTTTTTGTCTGTGTATTTATATAGTTTACAACATTAATCTATGGAACCAACATATAAATCCAAGTGATGATTCTTGATTCTACAACCTTTGTTTCAATACAATAACGTTCCATTCCGAATGTTTCTTACTGTTAACAATATTATAATTTTTCATCTTTCTACGAATTAAAATTTCTGGTAATAGATCATTTCCTTATTTACAACTAACCCTTTCATCCGTCGGATACAACTCTCGTGGTGAACTGCCAAATATAACATTATTGCTAAGCCACCACCAAGATAGTTCCTGAGATTAATCGTTTAAAGATGACAGAACTATAAAATTGAATAACTTCACAATACAAATGTGTCTAATCCCATATGCATATGTGATTTCAGAAGAGATCCAGTATGTCTCTACTTTCAAAATTTAACTGGTCATAAACACAATTGGCCTAAATACATAAAGTCAATACTATTTTGTGGAAAGTTTGTAGATTCGAACTTTTTACTTTGTGTTGGTTTTTTTTTCTCATGGTAATGGTGTGTCATTGAATGAATACATATTTGTTATGTGTACGAACAGAAATTTTACAAATGATAAAGTTAATTTTTGGTAGGTTGGCACAATAATTTTACAAAATCAGCTTTTCTCAGAAGTCAGCGTACATATTATATATAATTCTTGCAAAGATAATATAAAAAATTAAGAACATAAAAATCTTTTCTTACTATTAAATTTATGAAATCCAAAAACGTACATCGATTTATAGATTCTAGATTTAACCATCCCACTATGATAAATGTTAAAATTCTATTATTCTTATAACCAATTGTTTTCAGATTTCCAAGAAATCAGTATTTTTTTCAATTAATAACTTTTTATGTTACACAGATAATCACTTTTGCTTAGAGTTTCATTGCTTTCTATTTCAATTAAAGTAGTGACTTTGTTGATCTGATATCAATGCGATACATTGAGATATCTCCACGAAGACTGTCTGGAAATTTCTATACTTTAATAATAAAAAAGGCAACCAATACAGATTACTATTTAAAGAAAGTTTTTATTTCACATAAAAATAAAATTTAACACTTTTCTACTGCAACCTTTCAATTTAAAACACTATTTCATACCGCTTTGTATTCATACCTAATATTCCTCTTCCGACAGTCCATCAAGAAACTACTGGGCTGTTGCTAGCAAAGTATCTGTTGTGCAGGGTGTTTGTGACAGACTAATCTTCCATAATTTACCTTTCTATATTTAATGAAGAATGGTACGTCAAACATGCGAAAATTGCTTAAGTGGAAACATAACCACGCACATAGTAAGCAGACTAGTTGACCTTGAATGACGGCTACTTGAGACGCCAGCTCTGAACACGGCGCAAACGCGTACTACTTTCCGAATGGCCCTGGTTATTAATTTTTCAGTGTGATTTAAACAGTAAATAAGAAATATTATTACTGAAAGATTCTTAATGTTCGAACAGTTTAATTATTGCCATAGTAAAGCAAGGGCTAGAAATTACGATGCAGGAGGTTGAACAAATAAATTCAGACAGCTGGAAGTTTAACTGTGTAGGGCCACTACAATTAGTGAGATCAGCTGACCCTTCAAAAAAAAAAAAAGCTGTAGTGCTGTCTCGTGGAATGGTACGGTAAATTTGTTCGTTACCAGTGGCACAAGTCCAGTGAGAAGAAATACGAGGGCCAGTTATTAATCCCTCCTCAGCGCTGGTAATAATCAACAATTAATGAAATTTCCTTCAAAGCTCTCACCCGGCAAAGCATAGTAAATGCAGCAAGATTAGCGTTCCGTGCCGACCATGCGAGGCCTGTGTTGCTCTGATGAAACATCCCCGCCTCACTCTGCGAAATTAGTTCACACAGCATTCGCTAAACTAGGCTGAACAGTATGTGGCTGGGCACACACTACGAAATCGTGTTCAGAGAAAGCCTTTCATTGCAGGATTTAAATGGGAAAATCATAAACGTTAACATACAAACATAGCAGCTATGGTTTATAACTTCCTTCAACAAACCTTGTGCAATTACTATACGCTGAATTGAATTAATATCAGAGGTTTGTATGCTCACTGAACGTGGATTAATTTTTGTATTATCTTATTTCAATAAAATTGTAACAAATTTTTAAAGTCTGATAGACTTTAAATTAATATAAATGCTTACTGGATTATCGCTGCGTTGCTACACTTCTCCTTCTTCTTTTCCCGACGTTTCAACCTAGTCTTAGGTCTTCTTCAGGGGTCGTGTGCCAAATCTGCTACAGACCACAATCTAATTCTCCATGAGAAAACCAATTTTGTCCAAGCTCAGAAGTTGGTTCATATTTACGTAGAGAATTTCTTAGTTTTGTTTAACTAAGAGCTCTCTCTGAATAAATATGAAATGGGAACCACCTCAACGAATATTCCCACATCAACAAAGTTGGAGATGTGCAGTGGTTTTATGTACTTTCTAATCTATTACATGTTTATGGTCAGATTCTACACATATAATATCTTACAGTCTACACAGAGAGTATGTTTTATATTTTGACACTCCAACAGGTATTAAAAACTGAAGTCTCAATAAGTATTCATAGCGCTGCTAGTTATTATGTAATAAAATAATATGGATATGTGGTAATAATTTGTGAAATTTTCAGGTAAATTTTGTTACATTAATCTATTGTTTCCAATATCAGGGAGAATATAGGTAATTATTATTTAAAAAAGGCCTTGTTCTTTGTCTTAATCTTTCCCAGTTACAACTGATTTAGTTCCGGGAATATGCACTTTTATTCAGACCATCAGTTTTTCACTAGGTCGTTCTCCTCTCATACCGTCAGCAGACATTAATGAGAAAATTCTGATTTCAAGGAGATTATTCATTTCCGATGAGTCTGATTGATAAGATCAGTCTACTGCCTAGGAGAAATCAATGGAATGGAGGCTCGCAGTTAATTTCACTAAGTGTGGTCTTTCGGCCAGTGTTCGTTAGTTGTGAAAGTAAAGTCAGTAAACTAGACAGACGAAATTTGTCTCACTCTCAGTCGGGCGTCGCTGCTGTGGAGTGATGTTCAGAGACAGAATTTGCTATGATCGAAAGCACGCAGTGAATAGAACAACTCGTCTATTAGTTTTATTATTATTATTGTTATTGCATTACGCCTCGTCGACGTCGAAGTCATTAGAGGCGGGAAAGGACTGGTGGAAAAAAACGGGAAGGAATTCGGCCATGGCCTTTTGAAGGAAGCGTTCCACCAAGCATGATGAGTGAGCGGTTATCGCTCTGGCCTCACAATCGGGAGGACACCGGTTCGAATCCCCGTCCGGGCATCCAGATTTGGGTTTTCCATGGTTTCCCCAAATCACTCCAGGTGAATGCCGGGATGCTTCCTTCTAAAGACCATGGACGAATTCCTTCCAGTTCCTTGTCCCCAATACCATTCCACCTCTAATGACCTCGACGTCGACGAGGCGTAAAGCTATCAGAAAAAAAAAAGTTCGAAGAGATGAAGGATATCATCGAAATATTCGACAGAATTATGTCAAAAACACACAATACTTGTTTGTAGTTTGTGCTTGAAAGCGAAGAGAGGCAGAAATAACTCGGTGACAGCTGTTACCAGATATTTTTAATACCCCGAAAGAGAATGCGAGCAAAGTCATTGTCAGCTAACGATCTGGTGAAAAACATTCGCGACTTCTTCTCTGACAGGTGACGTCTCCTAGTGAATTTCACTGAGTTCAATTTTCCATAACTGTACCACTGTTTTTGAAAATTTCTGCACCAAGAAGGAATCGTATGAATCACTCCAAAATTGGAGAATGTTTAGAACAGTGGAACCTCAATGTAATTATGATTGCGTAGGTATGGCATGTATACAGTCCCAGAAGACCGCACTTTCATGTGTCCAAACAGATCAATGTTACGCCACCCTTAGAACCGCAGAACCGTCAAATGAATTGGAAACATGCAGGGAATGCAAGACGCCAAAAGGTGGTGCAATATCAACATGTGAATAAGTTCGAACGTTGCAGATTGATTGATCTCATGATAAATGGCTTGTCGTATCATGACATTGCGATTCGTACAGGGCACGCTTCATACGAAAGTGACAAGTAAAAACCATCCCTGCATTCACCTGAATGATTTGGAGAAACGATGGAATACCCAAATCTGGATGGCCCGACGGGGATTCGAACCCGCTTCCTCCAGGGTTTTTAATACTTGTATCTGGTGATTATTTCTCTGTTGATCATAATAGTACTGACTTTGTTGTTAATTTTTATTCACTTTTGTAACATAATTCGACGTACATCCTATAGCGTCTGGTTTTTTTTAAGACGTTATTAAAATTGAAAAATTAATGAGATTCATTAATTAATAAGTTAATTTGTAAAATAAACCCCGGGTAGGCGCCAAGAATGGAAGTGTTCTCTATACGAGAGAAGCGACATTCCAATTCTGAAATACTTTTTATCAAAGCAATAGTACTTTTGAAATAACCATTAAAAAAACACATGTCTTCATCTATTCAAATGATATACTGATACATTGGAAAGGAAGTTATTGAAATCAGGGGTTACAACAACTGTATTATTTACTTTTAATATAGGTAAAATTGGAACTGAACTGAATATTTAAGGAGTTTACAAAGTTAAACGTTTCTTTTGAACAATTTATAGCATGATTCAAATTTCAGAGCGTTGCCTAGGGTTGAATGACGCAAGAGTGTCTATACATCTCCGGAGTTCTTTACCGTAGCAGATGAGGTGTGGATAAAAGAGAGTTTCACGAACCCTGTTGATCAGCTGGGCCAAACTAGTTTTGAAATTTAAACGAGTAGATTTCGCAGGTTTAAAGGAAATCAAAATCTGAATAACTGATGCTACCTTAGATTTTAACTAGTGCTACACCGGAGTACGATATGAAAAATTTTCTTATACTGCTGTCAAATGGCCTGATTCCGTAAGAGATGTAAAGTTTCAGTATCGAAAAGTGCTGACGATATAGCACGTGGTTATCGCAATAGCTCTAACGTGATCCGTGTTTATTGCCTTTTTAGTGCTTCCCATACATAAAACACGCTCACCCATCCAGCCGAAAACATCGCGAAAACGTTGCTGCAGTATCGACAATTGTGAAATATAGACTATCATCTCCGACTATGAACGAGTAAGATTTGCAATATTTGTTGGAGCATATTGCAACGCGTTCTGCATTAGTGTGGCACAAATATGAAATCATAACAATTTCATATTGTTGAAAAGATCTGTTTGCGAATAAGAAGATAAGACATTTTACTAGCCTATGTTATCTGTGATGAACAAGCAAGTGAACTCTTTATCGGTGGTAAGTTATTACTGGTAACCTACTTTCCAAACGGTTCTCGGCAAATACGAGGCGTGTCCAGAAAGTAAGTTCCGTTTGGTAATAAAATGAAATTGTACACAGATACAGAAGAAATTTTTATTGCACAAAATTCTACAACTCTTAAACTACGTTTCCACATAACTGCCGAAATTTTGCAGGCATTTGTCATAGAGTGGCACCAGGTTTTGTATACCTTCTTCATAGAAATCTGCCGCCTGTGTCTTCAACCAGTTGGAAACAGTTTCTTTCAGCTCGTCGTCATTGGTGAAGTGATGACCGCCAAGGAAAGACTTGAGATGTAAGAACAGATGAAAGTCTTCTGTAACCAAAGTTGGACGCCCCCTTTGTTCTTCATCGTGCACATCACTACGCCCGCCATTGAACTGTCGGACCCATCTTCTCACCATCGAATCACTCATCGCATTTGGTGCGTAAACATCGCAAATTTGCCAATAAATTTCACTTGGTTTCACTTTCCTCGCATTCAGAAACCGAATCACAGACCTGATTTCACAGGCGGCGGGATTTTCAATCAACGCCGATATTTCAAACAAGCACAACAAAGCGTACGTAACTGACAGCGATCTCCAAATGGCACAAGTTCTTCCCCTTGATACACATCGTCTACAGCGCATGTGCCGAACTGCAATCGCAGCGCTGCAGCGGAGATAAATTGAAACGGAACTTACTTTCTGGACGCGCCTCGTATTTCAGCTTTCTCCATCCCAACAGCCACATGAGTTGTTTTCTGGAAATCAGACTTTTGTAGGGCTATATCGAATGTTCCAGTACCTGTTACCCTCCAGGCTCCGTTAGTGTAGCATTTAAGCTGTGGCGCCCTTCTGTGTAAAAACCACTTTCTCTAAACTACAGAAAGTTGAAATCTGCTTAGCTTGACCGAGAATCGAACCTACTTCCTCCCGAACGTTAGCCACTCACTCACCAGGCTCGTTACGCCTGTAGAGTCTCATCAGAGAGTTTATCTATAATTTGCAGAGCATGATTTAATCTCTGATACTTTCATCGTGGTCTGTTCAATCTTATAAATTAAATGCAGCTATGTTTTAACATCTTTGTAATGAGCAGCTGATGCAGCACATGAAGATATAAAAGTAAATTTGCTGGTTTCATGCTACAAAAACTAAATATAAATTTAAAAGCATTTACCGTATTTTCAACTTTTTTCAAAGTATACTATGTTTAACATTGAAATCTAACTGTACAATAGAAATCTGATATTTGTTTCTACTTATCTCATTGCTAAGGAGTGAGACATTGTTCTGACATAATAATTAGTACGTCATAGTTCAAATTCTGAAAGATAAATTTCTAAATGCAGGGTACTAACATCATTACTATTAATCATGTTTGACATATGGAAATGAGCATAACATATTATAAATACATGGTTAAATTCGCCCCAATGTTTAACAGTGACTTATATGGCATTCCTATCTGGTAAATGTTTAACAGGGCATTTGTAACTCCGCTAGATTCCTTCAGTAAAGTTTTTAGAGTTGGGTTCGAACTATTATTCAACGTGTCAGGTGCAATCAGTAGGATATATCGCAAAATTAGCGAAATCTCCTACAAATTCAGAAGATCTTCAACAATAGTAGTGACGACTACTGCGGTGAAAGAAAAGAAATTGCCGATCCATGCTACTGTATAGTATCTTCATTATGGTTATCAGTACTCCTGCAACAGGAAGATGTTTCATTCATGATTTCCATCCAGAAAAAACTGTAAGATCAGTTTCTGATTGCAACGAAAAGAACTACTAACCTGCACGAAAAGAATATATATGTTCATGGCAAACGTTCTAAGTCGTTATGATAAATAATAATTCCGGATGCATCTCGTATTCGTCTAAATACAGTGATAGAAGCCAAATTTTCTTTCAATTCCACCTTCCTGACCTTCCTGCTGGCATCGTCGTCTATGGTCCAAGTCGGAAACAAGAGACACTTAAGAAAATTTATACAGTGCAATTAAAACATTACTACGGAGAGCATAGGAACAAGTTTTGAAGTCACAATAAGACCTTTGTTGATTTACGGAGAAAAATTCAGGACTGACAAATAAAAACAAAAGAGATATTGTGAAAGAATGAAATGAAATTATTAAGCGTAATAATAATTTAAAAAATGCTGAAGGATAAGATACGAAATAAGGATACAAGATCACCATTTAAAGCAAAAAACATAAAAAATATAAAAAAAGAAGAAGTGACCACTCTTAATGGATAAAAGGAAGCAGCCTTGAAAAAGCAAGAGAGACTATACCTGCCACTGGAAAGAGAGAAAACGCTGCAAGTAGTATTTTGTAACAACTTCAGAAGACGAATAAATGACACACAAAAAACCGACTGTACCTAATAAGAAAAAGAGGAGAAGTACGTTGCTGAACACAGCCATGTAATAGAAGAACAAATAAAACTCTGATGCCATGGGCTTCTTCTCCGTCACCATTTTTGTAAACGCATATATTCAGCCCATTCATTTAACCAGTGTGCTCATATGATGTTTCTGTAACGTAGAGTATATTATGAAAAAAAATTAATCTTGTAAAGTTGTAATGTTGTAATGATGTAATGTAGAAATGTTGTAATGTTTCAATGAACCTATATTAAAAAGAGAGAGAGAGAGAAAGGATAGTTTGAAATTTAAAAAAAAAAAAAAAATAGGGAGAAAATCTCAACAATACGGTAGCAAAAAAAAAAAATTTTTCTATTTGTCAGAAATAGTAAATCCTTTTAATAGGTTTGCACGCTAGAACATGTAAAACGATTATCCGAATTTATTTGAAGAGTCAATTTACTTTCTGACAGTCCATTCCAGTTTAAGTAGAGAACCAAGTTTCTTGCTAAAATACCAACTATTGTATACCACGCATTGTATACCTTATCGTAAGCAGTGCAGCTCTAAAAATTGAAAGAACAAAGCACCACGTTTCCGATGCATAAAACAAAACCGTTTTAGCGGTGCAGCTAAGTTGCCAATGTTATTTATTTTTTCCAAAACAGAGATATTTAATTCCTCTTTCTGAATCACAACTAAGCTGTTGATTACCCAATTCCGCAAACTCACATTTCTTTTCCATTCGTATCAATACGTTATCTAAAATTTTGACTAGGACCATCACGTTTCACGCCGTCTTCTCTGCCTTCCCTAAACCGGCCACCATTTAACTTCATACGGAGAAACAGTCTAAAGTGACAGGGTGTTAAGTGTGAAGTCAGCTGTGAATCAGATCAGTCATACGAGAATCTTCGACACGTGAGGTTCCTTACCTTACGTAAAATAACAAAGTCTTGTAACAAAAATCACGGAATATTACTGCTCGTATAATTGATCGTGTTTGTATTACTTTTATATCATTGGTCGTACCCATAATTTTGAATACTTACAAATATAATCCGTTGGGGGTGTAATTCTATAATCGCAGATATATTACAAAATGGCTGCATTATTAGCTGCACGTTGAAGTAATCGCGGCATTTAACGAAGTAAATGATCCTTGGAAGTAATTGAAATATATAGAATATACAAAAGGTAGTGTGTAAAAATAAGCAACATTTACTTGACCACGAAACATTTATCGAACGCGTTTGAAGTTGGCTCCTTTGTTAACATTAGTTAACTTCCGGAAATCTGTTTTTGGACTTGGTTTAAACGCTTGTAATATAAATGCAACGACTTCAGCACATCGGCGTGCGAGAAAAATTAACCAGTATCACGCCACTATTCACTTTGGCTGTAGTGTGTTTATCAATTCACTGCTGTGATTCTAAAGCTGTATATTCAGAATAGGTTTGAATTGCTTGATTCATTATCTTCATCCAACCAAATGGACAAACCAAAACTAGAATATTTGATTTTACCTTTTTTTTTTTAACTGAATGAGAAGTCTAGCAAATAACATCAGTGTATTCTATAACAACTTCTTACAAGATAGAAAATGTAACGTGGCTGTTCATTTGACAAGATTAAATCACAATTAATCAATGAGATTGTAAGTTTCTATATTTAATGAGAATAATCACTATTTTAAATACAAAAATTGCAACTAAATATTTACTTCTCTGCATTGGATCGAAATACGTATATCACCTTCGCCCATATATTTACTTTATACGTCCATTAGTATCGTTTATAACATCGTAAGAAGCATAAATAAATGTAATATGTTCCTGTAAATATAAGTAAGCTTTATTACGAATATGAAAGTTAGAACAATAGACGTAACCTTCTGCCTTCGACTATTAATTTGTATACCTGCTTCGTTTTAGTAATGGCAACTGTAATCCAAAAAAGCACGCTGTTATGGAATTAAAGCGTATATCTACCCTAAAACCAGTTATTTAATGGGTACATCATATCATTCTTACAGCAGAATAACAAATTATCAATAATTTCATTTAAAATAAACTCTGAATTTTTATTCGAAGTTCACTTCAACAAAACAGCAGTAGAGACATCTTCTCGCCAACCGCCGCTATTTCAGTCCAGCGAGCGCTGAGAGCAAACAAGTGCCAGTGGTTGTTTTAATTGGAACACGGCCGGCGGGGGCACTTTTATTTGCCGACATTTAACACATGCCACATATTGGTCCCAATGTTTATTTTAGAGTCGTGGACGAAGCAAGAGTCCTCCTCTTCAGGCAGGGACATCTGTTCAGATAATTGCTTTGATTTCTTTTTTGTAGCAGCAATGCTGCCCCGCGGGTTCGTTTGCGAATCGCTTCTAAAATTTGTAACAGAAACAATGTTCGTAATAGTTTTATTTTGTACTGTTACGAAAAATATGGAGGAATTATGTTTCTATAATGTATTGGGATACAGGGAATTGTTCATTTAAAAAAGCGAACACGCATTTCTCTCGTAAAATTGTTACCGTAAAGTAATTATATTTGTATGTATATTTAGCAAAGAGAGTGCTTTTACTGTTTATAAAATCATATATACTTCCGATTTTAAAATATGCTCAAGTTTCATTTTGTTTAGTAATGTGAACGCGCTCATTTGCTATGATAGAAACGAACATCTAAAGCCGTCTAAAATGACAGGATTAAACACAGTATTCTAGGCTATTCATTTGTTCGCAGTTGCATAACTGTATGGAATTGTTGTTACATAATGCCCATAAACATGATTTTTTACATATTTCGGTTATAGTTTACATAGTGATGCTTGTAATCAATTAATGACGACGAAAGTATAAAACCAATTAATTTAAAAATAAATTAGGAATACCAAAACCTTATGCTTCACCACGTAATATCAGTTTTATTCCTGGTTCAGTATGAATTAACTTCAGTAAGATGGCGCTTGTGAAAGGAGTTTAAATTGTTTATAATACTAAATTCATAGAGTATTATTGTCATTCTGGTACTGGCTGCATTTCAAACTAACCACAAGTCTGCTAGTATCGCCGTTTGAAAATCATAACTTGTATCTCCCGCGTATGAATACATTTACTGTATTGCGATCTAAATTAATCTGGTGAAGTGCCACCAGAAGATGGCGACGGAATTTCAGATCGCCGAAATATCGTGTGGAAACACCTTGATTACTCGGCTAGTCTCCCGAGAAGACTACATCCATTCTCAACGCCGAGAAAAACTTCGTTCTTATGTCATACTTCATGTGTTGATTGAAAAGTAATACCTGCTTTCCTTTTAGAATTTTGCAAATTCATTTCTTCGCGAATACTTAACTAAAACGCGCATAGCCTCGAATAATATCTCCGGCCGTTGTAGACGGGCAGCGTGAAGTCATAGTGCGACGAACATGGTTACACAATGACCAAGCTTAGCGTTTTATTAGTATAGGAAATTTTAGAATTAGCGTTTTTACCGATTTAGCTTAAATATTGTTTTAGCTACCTCATTCCTGCCGCTTGCAACGTTCTCCAAAGTCACTAGTGATTAATCTTACATAACATCCTACCTACAGATGTTAAAATCTGAGGTGCCTTTGAATCGCTTTCTGGGGTTTGGTACCCAAAAGGAAATGGATCCCTTTTGGTGTTGCTACGTTGTCGGTCACAGACCTCTAGCTCTCAAATGGAATATTTTTCAGCCTTGAAAATTGAAGTTCTAAAGTATTTTGTTTATTATTGTGTTTACGGTTTTTTTTTTCATTTTATTTTAGTGAAGTAGTAAGTGGGTCACAAAAATGTTTCCTCTGCCCCAAAATTTGGTATCTGGGTGTATATACCACGTCAAGTAAAGAACTAAGAGATTTTATATTTTTAAAAAGTGGCATATAAATAAAAGAGCGGCCGTTATGTATGACAATTTAAGGCTATTGGTCAATCTAAAAAAAATACAAAAAACATCGTTTTTAAGTTGCGAAAAGAACGAGTAAGCGTTTTTATTTTAAGGTTACTTCTCCATTTATTAACATTAATTTATTTAAAGTGCTCTTAATTCATAGTACATTGCATCCTAATGTATCTACAATGAATTTGATACTGCTGGAACTATTGCACTTGCCGCATGGTTTTGAAGAGCAGGAGCAAGAATTTCGATGTCTAAACTCAAAATTTCTCAATTTACCTTTACTGGATCACAGTTTTCACAAGGATGCTGATTCTGTTTCAAGCCACAATTTCCTGTAAATATCCAATCAAACCCAGTCCGCAAGAATAAGGATATCCTTATAGTAAGATCATGGATATAAATTAACCATCAGAAATTATGAAATGAACTGCAACCGGGCCTGTAGAAGGCATTTAAGAAATTTACGTTTGTCAATTTTTTTATTTTTTTTCAATTGTTAATCCAATATAGGAGAGAGAGCTTCGGAATGAAACATTGAAGTTTGTGATAGTGATTTAAACAATTGTTCGATCAATAGTTACTTCACGCAAAATCGGTCAGTTTGCAACAGTATCACACATTCCGTTCGTAACCTCTTCCTTGTTACCGATAATCGTCTGGTATGAAAGTTATCGCTGCGACGTTAATTTATCTGCCTCTAATAAGTTCAGCCAATTATGGATGTCATTAGCAAAAACTTGTAAAATTTCGTGTAGTACGAATAGTTTAACAATTTTTAAGCCACGGTATAGTATGAACAGGAAAAAAATAGTAGCTTATTATTTTTAGTACCTGCCTCGACCTAAAATGATTCTACTTGAATTGATCATTTTTAAACCTGTTCACCATTTGCTAAACGTACAGTCATTGGTATAATGTTTGAGACGTAAGGAGGTGTATTATGTGCAAAATTATTTGAATGATTTTGAATTCGACATGTACGTCTGCATGACACACTAGTAATAAAAATGGTTACTTACGTTTTTCATTTTTATCTCGGGTACGATTGCAATACACGTGAGCCAGAAACGCCACCTATCGCCTTACTAAACGTGTGCTTTCTATAAGTATTGTTGGTCAGTAAATTTTTTATACTTTGCTGTTTTTCCTTATAGGTTTCACTAACTGCGAAGGTCAGTAAATTATCTGGAACGAAAAAGACTGCTGCAGTAATATGTCGCCTGAGCCCATTTTTTATTCGCGTGAGCAATGGATGTCACTCCAGTGGATTGTTGTGGTGACTTTATGGGTTTTGATCACGCCAACCTCCAAATGGAGTTCAACAACATTTGGACTGATGTGGCACAAAAAAAAAATAATAAAATAAATGTTAAGCGATATGCGCAGCAAGCAATTCAAGAAGCAGATTGTTGAACATTCTAAACAATTAACTGTTTATTTGTTTTATTCATTTGGAAAAGGGATCATATAAGATCAATGGGAATCTGGATACATGATTGTTTATTTCAACATTTAAGTGCAAAGTGCCTCTTCGTGTTATTCAATCACTGAATATTTATTAATCAGTTCAAGTTGTGTAATAAATTTAATCCGTGTAATACAAAGATTATAGAACTATAACTGCGATCCGTTGTTAAATCGTTACAGGGAGAAATTTTATTTGTGGGAGAACATTCATGGTCGTTTCAGTCAAATTTTGACTGACGGTGTTACCATGCCGTGATTTGCGACTTCTCTGTTGGGAATGCAAGCCGCGCTGGGCAACACCGGTGACTCGAGGAGAAGGTTATGTTGGCTGCAAGATGCATTTCGGTCCAGGCGGCAGTATAGAGAAACGACTGTTAGGCGGAAGATTATACATACTGTCCGATGAAGTCCAAAAGGAAGAGTTTTATCCCTCGGGAGTATAGTAAGCCATAAGATAGAATGTTTTATACATAACCAAAACAGAGAATGTGACAACAACTTCTCTGCAGGAAACCTCGGTTGAGGTTAAGGATGGCCACGACTGTAATCGGAATATTAAACAAAAAGAATTTCCTCCATCTCCCGACAGAAGTTCTGTAAAATATTTAGTTCTTGCCAGACACAAGTAATCTGTAAACATCAGTCGAAAACGTTTTATTCGTATAAAGAACCACCGAACCTGTGTCATTATAAGTTACACGAAGTTTCTTGGTTAATGCTGACATGTGACTGATTAATGTCTTAAAGCTATTCACTTTATGAATTCTGGCACCAACTTAACAATTCCAGTGAGTTATGTAAACGCTCTTCAGCTATAGTGTCGTAAATATTTGTTTTGTAGGAAATATAAGTAAATAAGAAAAATAGTTTGTTATCTAAGCCAAGCGCAATGCAACCATATATGCCTGTCTCTTGGCGACTTGATTCCAAGCTTGCCGCTGCAGTTCCTGTGGGAATAGCAGACCCAGCCTGCACTCATGTAGAGGACATATGAGTTTCACTACCCATGTGGGGTTGTCCATAAACTACGTGGCTCGGCCTGGGGGGGGGGGGGGGTTGGCAGGAAGGCTACGCTGCGCTACGTTGGAAAAGGGTGGTGGAAATTTCCGAGCCAGGCCACGTAGCTTTCCATTAATATCATTTTCCAAAATTAAAATAAGGTACAGAACACACATCAGCATGTGAATATTTATTTCCTTCACTTAATTATCTCCGTATGTATTTTACAATAGTCTGACCAGAGAAAACAATAAAACATGTCTTCTGGAATCAATAGGGAAAAAGCTACGTGCTACGTGGGGGAGGGGGGGGGGGGAGTAAAGGTAAAAGCCACGTTGAGTTACGTGGGGGGAGGAGTGGTTCACAGGAGGCCACAATGGAGCTACGTGGTTTATGGACGCTCCCATGTGACATTTATTTGAGTGTCCGGCCAATGATAGACGTCTTTTCCACAACACTAGACCTAGACAAGCAAGTTTGTAACAAAGTGGTAAAAGCAGTTCATTATGTAAAATTTTATCGAACAGTGTGTGATGGACGATTTTGGCGAGTAAATTATGAAGTAACAACTATGTTAGCCAAATTCCGTCACTCCTCCCTTCCGCTGGCTTAGAAACGCAGCTACTGCTGCTTTGAATCGAATGATCAACATTTTTCCCACGCGGAATACATCACATACGTGTAACAGTTCTCTATAGAGTAAAAGTATATCCATTCTGTAATTTATGCCTTCATCCAGTTTTTCTACAATAAATCCACTTAACTACATCTCTTGTAACCATTCAAAGAAGCTACCTCCGTCACTGTAGTTATCACTAAGCCTCTATCTCTCCTAGTAGATACTTACAGATGTCGACTGGAAATCTCTGCCACCGCAGTTGACAGTTAGTGGACTGGGACGAATCCACTTCAGGGGGTAAATGTGGCATTCAGCTCGGTCAACCACGCGTCAATAGGATTTTGTAGCAGTTTAATTGTTCACACGACAGCGAGACTATTAAATTCGAACAACGTAGTTGTCAATCATGAATTCCATTTTACCTAACGTCCAAATTGTATGTCCTGTAACTTCCACTAGAATATTGGCCCCACGTACCGAAGGTCTCCGGCCGAGGGCATGTGTGTTTAAATGTTGTGTGTTAGTGTGCTTGTCGTGTCCGTCTTGTGGTGTGTCTAGAATTACTTGAAAGATATATATACACGTAGAGAAACTGAAAAACACTGGTTGAAATAAACACATAATTGAGCTGGCTGTATGGCCTATGGAAGCCAAATGCCATTAAAATAAAAATAAACTTCCATTAATATCAGTTTTGACATTATTTTAAATATTAAAAAAATGCCAAAAAATATTTCTTAGTGCAGAAACAATTTTGAAGAAATCTGATTGAAATTGGCACCTAAATTATTTCAAACATGTCTTCTCGCTGTCATCTTGTAACGCCAACTTATTCTGCTCACGAGATTTGTGTCCAAACGCTTGATAGTTTTCGTTTTCAACTGGACTAGGATTTATGAGGGGGGAAAAGTTATTAATGTCTAAATTAATACTCCCTTCTTCTGGAACGAAGTAAATAGATCAAAATTTTTTTAACAAAATGGATTGTCATTGATTTCACGACTTGAATTATAACGAACATGTTAGAAGCTGGAACAATATTTTCTCTATGCGTTTCATAGAACCCATACTTCGAACCGCTATTCGTATTTCAGATTACTTGCGTATGCATATTTCTGTCTTTTATATACGAATGTAATACGATATTCTTCCTCTGCGCTTTTATCTCATCTGTGTTTTGGAATGAGACCCGTCTTTTATAGTCGATAGAAGACAGTCGAGGCTAGCATAGCGCTGCAGAATTGATTACCAGTCAAACATGCAGTCCAAAAATCCGTCAAGCGTGGAGTTTACCTCCGATATTCTATTCATCTCGCAGATAGTGACAGGCTAAACGGGGAAGTAGCCCCATGGCAAAACTAGATACCACCAGTTGGAAATTATTGCGAAACCAGGAACCGTTTACGATTATGTCATAAACTTAAAGGAGCAGTAACTCAGGTATGAAAATTGTCTGTCCCTGGCTTCTATTGTTTTAACTGTCATTGCATTACCGACATACTTCAGGATGTTCTAGGTTTCAAAGAGGGAATAACTTAAGCTGAGTCAGAGGACTCTCCATCAACAGGAAGCAGCTAATAAAACAACACTGTGACGTGTTTGCGGAAGTGCCACAACCTTTTGAAAATTAAAAATGGAGATGAAGTTTTTGTTACAGTTACGCTTCCTTGAATCTTTAGTGAAGATGGAACAAGAAGAGAATCAGAAAATACTGCAGTAGGCATTCTTGTAGCATTCATGCTGCTCTCTGAATGGTTGTAATAACTTACAAGATCAAATGTACTTGATATATGAGTGTTTTGAGGCTTAGTCTTTTTTATGTAATTTTTTTTATGAAATTCCAAGATAAAGTGGTCTGTTCATTCACAAAGTTTTAGTAGTACCTTTCGTAGTCCTACGTCAATGTTAGAATTTAAAAGATTCCCCGTTTAGAAGAAGCTTGTTATGCTTGTGTTATTTTGTTTTAATATAGTTCTCAGTTCAGTGTTAATTTTGCTTCATAAATAACAGTATTCTATTTCTTCTAGTTTTTCCCCAACCAATTTCAATCACAAATGTTAAGGCCTATTTAGAGTCACGGAAATCCCATCAACTCTAATAACCTCACCTGTTTCAATGATAGGTTGATGTTCTTATTCTTATTGCCGGAGCTAATTTTTGCCACGTGTGTGTGAAATGTATAGCCTGTGTTCTGTAGGATAAGTATAAATTTTTTATTTGTGAAATGTGTAGTTTATGAGGAAGAGATTAGTTATCGTAGCTGGGTGACCGCAATCAGAAAGACCGACATTCGGGGTCCAGGATATTTCTTCTATTATTACATTACCAGCCCCAAAGTCAATCAAAAATGACGGGTTTAACGGAGTGTTATGGTAATTTATTTCTCTGCATTTGCTTAACTAAATAGAATTGTTTAAAAAAAGCTAATTGTAATTTATCGTCTCTTGTGCTGTAGCAAAAAGCTTCAGCTGTCAAATTGGTCCAGGTTGCATTTCAGCCTAACCACAATCTCCGCTAATATTGCCACTAGAAAAGCAAAGCTTCAATCACACGCAAATTAATAACAACTTACGCTATGCCACGTAATATTTAATTGTGGTTTAGGCCACATATATCGCGATCAATTTGGAATTTCTTTCATTCAAACCATGTAATGATTTCAGTAAAAAAATAACTGATAATTAATATGCCAGTTTAAACGCAATACATACTTTTCTTTCAGTGGTCTGACAATTCATGTCTTATCAATTGCTTAACTAAATAGAATTGTTATAAAATAAAGTTTCAGTGTAATTCCCCATGCCTTGTGTTTTGACAATTCATGTCTTAGCAATTGCTTAGCTAAATAGAATTATTATAAAATAAAATTCAATGTTATTCCTCGTGCCTTGTGCTGTAACAAAATGTTTTCGTTTCCTTCCGGGCCCAGGTTGAATTTCAACCTAACCACGCTAAACTTGCCGCCAGAAGAACAATACCTCAATCTCACACATATTAATTCATGTAGTGTATCCCATTTTAGTGGCAATAATGCATCGCGATATAAATTTGATCAAAAATCTTCAAGGTTTTTTACAGCTTTCCTTTTTTATATATATACGGGATTCCGACAGATATTACAACGTTTGAATGGCTGACACAGTTACATTTTTCTGAAATAAGAGCCTCAGTAATGTTGCTCAATGAAAGCAAAGGAAATTAAAATAAATCTTATAAATTTACATCATGCCACGTAATATTTGTTTTAATTGTAGTGTAGGCTGCACACATCGCGATCAGTGTGCAACTATTTACGTTCAAACAACTTAATAATAATAGGACACAGTTTAATTATTTTAAAAAAAAAAAATTAAATTATTCATGCCCTCTGCTGTAACGTCAAATGCCAGTTGTAATTCTGACCCAGGCTAAGTAACAATCTAATCAAAACTTTCGCTAATATTAATGCTCAAAACATAAAGATTTTATCTGACATATCTATGGACAAAGTTAGGAATACTTCTTATATACACAAAGAATATTACATAAATATAAGCATATGATGATTAATATGTCGATTTAAACGGAATACATGCTTTTATTTCAGTGTTCTCTCAGTTAATTTATTCGCTGAAGCTTAGAGATGTTATTAAATAACGTGCATAACTAAGAAAAATGACGTAAAGCGTGACGTCATTGCGCGACGTCATAGAGTGACGTCATGGCGTGACAGATGACGTCATACATAACCAAGAGTTGCTTAAAGTAATATTAGATTTTTATATTTATACTATTTTTATTGTTATTACGGATACAGTAAAGAGCTTTATTGTTTTGTTTTTTTTTTCGTGTTAGTGAGCGAAGACTCCAAATTGTATGTCTACAATCGTTGCAGAAACGGATATGTACGGAATTTCCCGGGAATTTGGCCGTTAACACAATTTATCATGCTCATATTCTCTTAATCCCATCTAGAGGCTGTTTGAATCCTACCGCAGAAGACCAAGTCACTGATTGCACAGAGGTACTATAGCTAGAACCCTACCTGCAGAACATACTATTTCAAATGCTACCGGAACAATGGAGAGTTCTTATATCTTATCGTTCTAACCTACCGTGTATCTGTAATTAAAGCATATTTTTGTTTGTGTTAGTCATTCTTTTCTGATGCTTTATCAGAATTTAATAGAAAATCCTACTTCAAAGTATGTATTCATGTACTTAAGGTTCTGGGCATTAAATTTCGTCACAGACAGCACATAGAAACACATCAGACAACAGAGAGACTCTATACATTACCCTTCAAGCTTGGATATCCTTTCAAATCTTACAATCGTAATTTTAAAGCAACGTAACTGTTTGTACACATTCGTCGTTTAACAAGAAACGTGTCCGCCTTTATGTTGAATCCTAACTAAATCAAAGTTATGCTTCATTTTAGTACATTATTTACTGTGAATTATGAAAAGAAAAAACAAACATGACAGACCGACAGTACGACATGCCGACAATGCCCTCAACTAGCCCTATCAGTGAAAACCAACCCAAATTTCTCATGTCCTTAATTCGGTTCACATTATTGTGATTTGTTCAAATTAAGGGCAGTCAGAGGTGATGTTGCTCATGTAAAACTGATAAATTTTGAGAAGCATTTACGGGAAAAATATTCAGTGCATTAACTAGTAACATTGTCAACGTACACAGTTGTTCAGTTTAGATGTTAGGATGGAGGAATATTTTCTTTATCTTTTCTAGTTTCTTTTGAATAATTTTTTAAAATCATTTTTAATGTTAAATTTCTTATAAACAATAAGCCTATGTTAAAATGTAATTTGGACAACAAACAGTAACATTAAAAAATTTTAGCTCCTAACCTTGAGTACTTTTTGAGAAATGTTCCCTAAAAAAATATATTTTACGGAAAAAGATCTCTAAAGTTTGTCAATACAGTTCCGCAATATAGGACGGTGTTACACAAATAGTAATAACTACATTTCTAGAGCGAAAATAATGTTAAATCAAAATTTCCCTTGAAAAGGAAAATTGAAACAAATTTTTTGTACATAAAAAAAATTCTTTTTTGACCACCTCCAGTCTCCTTTAGTTTCAGTTAGTAAAATCATTTGCTTTGATATTTTTAAAATCATATATAATCCCTGTGAAGTTTTCATTAATTTACACCTATTCGTTTTCATATCAGTCAAATTATTAAATTATTGTGTCTGTCTTGCTAAGAAATTATCTTTTTGTTTTTTAACATGTAATAAATAATAATTATCATATTAATCAAAATAATACTCATCGTAACTGTAAATTTCATATATTTTATCAAATTAAGGAAATAACAGCATAAACTACACAGAACAAAAACCTTCCAGGTCCGAGAGCGGACTCGAACGGGCCACCCTTGAAATTCGACAAATTTAGCGGACAAATGTACCGCTTCACCACGGCTTGCAGGTTTCTGAGTCACTACTCTCCGCCGAGCAGCTCCAGCTTGTGCTCGCGCCTTTGCGCTGGATTTCGTTCTCCTTTTTGTGGAATTTTCACGACAGAAGCCAAATATTCATTCCGCACACGGGAGGCGGGCCGAGTAATATTAATTACGGCAGCAGCCGACCCGCGTCTGCATGCTTGAAGGCGTCCTCAGCGGAGCCAGACCGAGTGTGAAATGCGATAAAAATTCATTGCAGCCGACGTATGAAAGTCTGTTGCGGTATTACTGCCCACTGCCACAACGAAAATACGATTCTTTACGCCACTGTAAAAGCAAAGTAGTAAGCAAACCTAATTCCACAAGCCAAAATTGTTTAAATGGGCGTTCTCTAACTGTCACTTCCACGTTGCTTGGTAACTTCTGGGTACCTATATACAGAAATCTATAAAATTTTAGTGATGAAGTTCAAGTGGGTGAATAATTGTTCAGTATCCAAACGGGGTGTGTGATGGTGAACGTCGAACTTTAGAATTATAATTTTTAACTGTACGTTTTGGAGTTCACAATACGTGATCGTTTTGGGAAAAGTTATAATTAAAGCTGTCAACAGAAATCTATGGGCGGTAAATCATAGCAATAGTTCGCCCATTCATTCGAACTAATAAATAGAAGTTGTTTTTCAACATTGAATGGTAGAAAAATATGTCTGTACGATCAATGCTAAATTGATGTTCCTGTAGTTCTAATTTGATTAACAGATAGGTCACTGCAGTAGGATTTTAACAACTTTATCGATGGATGAATCTTAGGAACCTCAGACATTTAAAAAAAATAATTAACATAGTCAGACGCATTCAGAAATTTCCGGTAGTTCTAATTTGATTAACAGATAGGACACTGCAGTAGGATTTTAACAACTTTATCGATAGATGAATCTGAGGAACCTCAGACATTTAAAAAAAAAAATTAACACAGTCAGATTCATTCAGAAATACAATGCATTGTTTGCAGAAAATCATTCAGTCTACCATATGTCTCTCAGTTTTTTGATCATCATTTCCTCCTGGCATACTAAATTCCATGCTCTGGACACTGGGATTCCGTCCTTTTCAAATGTTCCCTGGTCGGAAGAGATAATGTTAACTAAATTATTATTGCAAAATAAATTGTCTGGAGGGCGTTGGTTCGACCCACGTTCCGGTCTTACAGATTCTAGTTTTAATGGTTTCTCTAGATCATTCCAGGCGAATATCGCGATGGTTCCTTCAAAAGAGCGTTTACGAATTCCTTCCCGTTGCTTGCCCCAATTCTCTCCCTCATCTAATTGTGTCGACGTCTGACGTTCAGCATCCACATCATCCGTGATTGTGTCGAAGATCAAATAAATGAAATGTTGGTTATTATTTTCACTTACGGAATTTCAAATTACTTAGTTTCTATGCGTATAGCGGTGAAGACTCTTATTCATTATTCAATATTAAAAGGTTGTTCACATGCTCATTATTTGTTAATAAAATTACTATTCAAAAAATTGAATTCTATTCGATCAGTATTCAACCTCAACTGCCACCACTATTCGGCCTTTCGGTGACGAGACTTAATGGTCAACTTCAAAAGATGATAGGTGTGCATGCAGTGTCGGTAGTTGAGCTATCATTCAATAAATCTCACGGACAAACGAAACTTATGGGAAAACATAGCGAGTGGTTGTGAGAGGCTGGTGGTGGCTCATCCGTGGTAATATATGTAAAGTCTGATTAATTCCGTTTCATTGAACATTTCAATTGATACCCCCATCCCCCTCCCCTTCGCCTCCTTTTAATCGCACTCCAGTCATCGCTAACCTTGAAATTGATACCTCCACTAACTCGAACAGGCTAGCAATTCAGTGAACATTTTAATTGATACCCGGGGAAGATTCAACAAGCCCACAAGCCTCGGGATAAAACCAGTTTTTAAGCAATATTCCATTTTTTATTGATGTTTGCTGACCTCAATTATATAACTTCAGATTTTATTTCTAACTATTAATCCGTTTTATTATGCTATGAAAGGAAGATTATTTTAGTTCTAAATATTTATCAAAAGCCATAACTATTACAAAAAAAAGCAATTAATTTAATTACACTGACGTACTTTGTTCTCATGTAAAGTGACCACAGGATCATATATTTTCTTAAAACGCGTATAGCCGCTCTACACTGCAGCGAGACAATAAAAGAAACAAGTTTTGGCCTAGCCGGTGAGCTAGCTGCGAAACAAATTTTCAGGCAACCAGGTAGAAACCAGTTCTCCCTCCCTGCCTATACCTGGATGTAATTGAGACGCACAGGTATCCGATGAGGCTGTAACTGTTGGGTGTAAGCGTGTATCTTTCTACCATCGCGGGCTATCAAGCTAATTACTCTGTGATACCATCCAGTATCGAAATTGAAGGCGTATTCACACCAAATACTCCAGATTCACGACGTGCGTTTTTCTAGAGCTCCTGGAAAAAAGTTGTAATTGGTGTGCACCTATTGTAAACCCTTACCGTATCTGACAGATATGCTCACATTTCTCAGTGGTCGATCTGATGGTCAGCCTCCACATAGGCTCTGTCAAACCAGTTCTAGGTGAAGGGACGACAAACGCGAAAACAGCGCTCAGTGTTCTAGATCACGAGATCATCTATACAGCAGCCAATAATAACAGCATGCCGCGCGAAATATGGAACAGTACTCTACAACTTACAGCAAGATGCAAGATGGACTGTGTCTGTAACAGCTTGTGATGCAAGTCCAGACAGGAAGATACTGCTAAGGGAATGTTGGAGGATACCCACATGTAAAATAAATCTAAACGTATAAACCGTTGGCTGCCGGTTGTGAATCCGATTACTTCATACTGCATTTTTTTATTATTATTTATTCCTATTAGATATACTAATATTGATAGACCATGCCTTAAGACTTTTATGTGGATCATAATTAGAAGCTTCTATGAAGATAACAGCACTAGAATTCAAATTATGACACTACATTTGCATACTGGCTTAGTTACCCTAGTGGTGAATATCTTATTGAAGCATAACACTGTATCCTGAAAGCCACTCACCCTTTTTCCTGAAACCCTCCCACTCTCTTACCAAAGATCATGTGCCTCCCTCTGCCACCGTGGCATAGGCTGGTGGAGATGCCGCAGTATCTGCAGCAGCCAGTGCCACGGACTCCAGACTAGGACGGACATGGACCGACTCTCTAGCCAGGACGCCCAATGTGTCTGATCCCCGTTACGTCCGAATGTGGAGTGCGCTATGGTACCCCTGAGAAGCACAGCACACTAGGGGTGCCTGTTTACATTGTTGGCAACATCTGGTTCTAATGATTGCGGATTTGGTGTGGTGACTTTCTTTACTAGTAGTAAAGCTGGATGTTTGAATTATCGTTTATTGTTAGCTGGTTTTAATGATGTCATCTGCTTGATAACATTCATGGTATCCGTGGCGGGTTGTGCAAGCGCAACTGCTTGTGCTGTTGCTATCGCCATCCTCAACTACTAATTGTATCAGACGAGAGCAGTGGGCCATGCATCTACAGCGGGCGACGCTACGGACTTGTGTCGTCCATGTGACCGCTTTGATCCAGTTGCTGCCGGCTTCTTGATTGAACTCGATGACTTAATGTCTTCTTCCGTTGGATGGGTAGGGTTATCGACACCCAACATTCTCCTCTTATCAGCTTTCTGATGACGTGCTGCTGTTGTGTGGCCCCTTCTGAGATCGATTGTTTGCAAATGGCATTTTCAGATATGTCGTCGTCACCTCGATGTGAAGAATCTTACGAAGATTCTTCATTGCAATGCACCCGCTATACGAGGCGGCGTGGTTTCCACCTCAATTACAGCTGGTTGGTTCAGGGTCTCGAGGAGTAGCGCAATTGGCGGCTCCTTGTCCGCTGCCGCATCTCACACAGCGCTAATCCTCAGTGCACTTGCTAGTCAGGTGCCCTCCGAACTACTGGCAACGAAAACACTGGTCGCGGCGGTCTTTACTTGCGAACCTTGTCTAGAGCAGGGGTCTCCAAACTTTTCAGCCTTAGGGCCATACTGATTACTCCAGTAAGTTCCGAGGGCCAAAACCAACATAAAATGAGAAAACTTCAGTAAACTAAACTTAATTTGCTAGGGGGCGTCCGTAAATTACAGTAGAGCGGGCCGTAGTTTGGAGACCCCTGGTCTAGAGGATCTTGTTGTAGCTACTATACCGCCACTCTTAAGCTCTTCTGCCTCTTCCTTCTCAGTAATATCGACAGGAAGTGCACTATCACCATCTGATTTGGTATTCTCAGAAAATGGAAGGATTGGTGGATACCTTTGCCATCCAGAAACTTATGGAGCTTGGGTAGCTGTTCTAGGTGCTACGTTAGGATGCGAAGTCCGTCAGTTACAGTGAAGTAGATAAGCGGGTAGCTCACCAGCTATGGTGAAACAGATTTCGCGTTTTAATAAAATATATGATCCTGTGAGCAGATTACGTTAATTTAATATAATAAAAGAATCAGTAATGAACTAATTTTTTATAATAGATACGACGTTAATAAATATTTAGAACAACCTCTTTTAATAGAAATAAAGCTCGCACGTTGTAATTTATGTTAGCACATGTCAGTGAGAAACGGGTTTATTGGGTGATGGTATCAATTACAATGATTATTGAAGTGTCAGCCTGTTCGTGGTTAGTAGGAGTATCAGTTTCGTGGTTAGCAGGGAAGGGTATACGAGGGGAGTGTGTATCGATTATAATGTTCAATAAAGTGGAACTAAACAGACTTGGCATATATTTCTAGGGTTGAGCCGCAACCAGCGTACCGCAATGGAATATCTCGTTTCTCTGGAGAGAGAATGGACACGTCGGTGGGTGCTCGTTACGTGGCCTGTAAGAAGAGGCAGCCTAATGGTCAGCGAGTGAGGGCTCCAGCTGTACCGCCCTGTTGGCCGGTCGTTACCCGTTCGGTCGAGCCATCTGCCCTTGCCGGTCCTCCAGCACGCGCCGGTACTCCAACAGCGCTACTTGTTGCGGTCTTCGAGCACACACACTCTACAGAGCTCTTCCTGACAGGCACCTTAGAATTCACGAAAGCGGAGACGAGTGAAAAAGGAGCAAACACACGACACCCGTCGAGCGGCTGATCCGAGGTATTCTATCGCGTTTGCATGCACACCTAGAAATGACAGCTGGCGGATTCCTGTTGATATTCCCAATTCTTCGTTCCACTGCCTACTGGAGTGTCCACCGTATTAAATGGAATTTATCAATCAAGCGATGACCTTAAGAATCATTAGTGTTGAAGAGTGTAATCAAACTATACGGTTAGGCCATCGGTAATGTCACGAACCTTTCTTTCCGAGTGTGGTGGATAATGCTGTGGTCTCGCATTCGAATCTCCCTCCGGCCATCCTGATTTGGTTTTTCCATGGTTTCCCCAGATCACTCCAGCTGAATACTGGGATGGTTACTACAAAAGGCCATGGCTTAAAAGTCCGAGAGCAGGTAAATATTTTCGGAAGGTATTTGAGACATCGTCAAAATGTGTATAACACTTCTTTTGTATTATCTAAGTAAAAAATCGAATACCTGGCTGATGGGTATTAGGGCATAGTCAAATTATTAACATTGAAAAATTTTAATAAATAAATTATGCCAAAGCAATTGACTTTTTTGTGTTTATTGCACTGCACTATGTTTGTTATTACGTCTTGCAAATGGCCGTTCTGTTTTGTTTACTAAGCATGGAGTTTTTGTTATGCGGTGCTGTTTTGTTTTCAGTCCTCTATTGTTTGGCGGTTTTTTCAAATATAAATGATTTCATTAGTTGTTTTGTGTGTCCATATTTACTGTTGTTTTTCTGTGTCGATGTTTCTATTTTATTTTAGCTTCAGTGTTTTGTATAGTGTTGGGTGTGTGAGGTTTGTGTATTCATTTATTATTTGTTTTCCTTCTGTTAGTGCTTTTTGTATGTGGTAGTTTTCTTGGAATGTTAGTATTTGTGGTTTTTTGTTGTTTATGGTGAGTATTTGCATGTCTGTGTCAATATTTGTTGGGTGGTGGTTGTGTTCTTGTAAGTGTTCTGCAAATGTTGAATGGTTGTTATGTTTTAGAGCTCTTATATGTTCCTTGTACCTGGTTTCGAATTTTCTGCATGTTTGTCCTATGTACTGTGCTTCGCATTCATTGCATGTTAGCCTGTATATTCCTGAATTGTGATATTTATTGGATTGTGTGTTATTTTTAATGTTTTTATGTATTGTGTTATCTGTTCTGAATGCTACTTTTAGTCCCTGTTTTTTGAATATATGTCTTTGTTGATGTATGTCATCACATGCCATTTATTTCTATTGTGTGGTGTATGTGGTGTATTATCTGGAGTTGATCTATTGTGGTGTGATGATGGGGTTGTATTGTGTGAAGTTTTCTTTATTTGTCTTATAATTTTGTTGTTTAGTTGGTGTACCCTGTGTTCCTTGTGTCCATTTTTGTTGGCTATGTAGATGATTGTATTAAGTTCTAGAGTGTAGTTTTCTTTATTAAGTGGGATTTTGTTTAGTCTATGGAGCATGTGTCTTATTGCAGCTTCTTTATGAGTTTGTGGATGGTTTGAGTCAGTTGCTATGATCATGTCTGTGGTGGTGTGTTTTCTGTAAATCTGAAATGAGTGTTGCTGTTTGTGTCTTGTTATAGTTATGTCAAGGAAGTTTAGTTTAGCATTTGTTTCTTTCTCCATTGTGAATTTGATGTTTTTGTGTATAGTGTTGATGTCAGTATGTAATTCTTGTATCCTATCTTCTGGTTCATTGACAAGGCAAATAATGTCATCAACAAAACGGTACCAATAGATAATGTTATACCCCTTGTTCTTTACAGTGTTTTGAAATATTTGATTTTCTACATGGTTCATAAATATGTCAGCAATTATTCCTGATATTGGTGATCCCATGGGTAAGCCATCATTTTGGATGTAATATTGGTTGTTAAATTTGAAGTAGTTTTGTGATGTTAGGAGTGTAAGTAAGTCTATAGCCTCTTCAATGTGTGTGTCAGGGATTAGTTTGTGTTGTTTAAGGTTTTGGTTTATTATTTCTAAGCTTTGTTTGATTGGAATGTTTGTGTACATGTTCTGTATATCGAAGGATAGTAGTGTTGCTGAATTTGGTATGTCTATGTCTTTGATCCTTTCAATGAGGTTTGAGGTGTTTCTTATGGTTTTGTCATTGTGTGGAGTGTAGTATTGTGAAAGGAATTTCTGCATCTTTTTGGCAGCATAGTATGTTGGTGCTTTCCTGAAATTTATCACTGGGCGTATGGGTATTCCAGGCTTGTGGACTTTGGGTTGACTTCTTAATGTGGGAGCTCTGGGGTTTGTTTGTGCCATGTGTTGTTTTTCTTTATCAGTGAACATGAAAGAGATTTTCTTCATGCATTTCTTGAAATCTGTTTGATATCTGTTTGTGGGGTCTGATTTCAGTTGAGTGATGTTGTTGTCTTTGATGAATTGCTCAGTTTTTGTTACATAACTTTGTTTCTCTAGTATTACAGTTATGTTTCCTTTGTCAGCTGTGGTAATTATCAAGTTGTTTGTGTCAAGTTTTTTCTTCAATTGTCTGAGGGTGTCTGTGTCCTTATTCTTGTGGTATATTTTGTTCTTAGTTATTATGTTCTTTAGCTTGTCAGCTACAAGTTCCCTTGTTAGTGTAGTGTTTATTTCATTGTGTGACATGTTCTGTTCCTGTGTGATTATGTGTTCTGCTTCCATTATGGTGTCTTTGATGAATTTCTCTTTTGACCCATATCCTATGTTGTGTTTCAGACCTTTCTCTAGCAATTTTGATACTTCAGGGTTAAGCTGTGTTGTTGTTAGGTTTACTATTCTTGGGTGGAATTGTTGTGCTATGATATTTGTATCAGTGTTATCATTTTGCAATTTTTGGTTTCTTACTTTGTGTTTCTGTTTCAATTGCTCCAGTTTTTTGTTGTGTGTGTGTTCAATTTTGAGAATTGATTGTTTTGTGAAATATTCGATTTTTTCAATTATGATTTTCAGTATATCTGGGTTATTAATGGTGTTTGCTAGTGCAATGTGTGTTTTGTATAGATATCTATTTAGTTGATCTTTCTTACTGTAAAGTGATTTAATTTCATTTCGCAACCACTGATTTTCGGCAGATTGTTTTGCTTTGATCGCTGATGCTGAGATGGAATTAATTTTAACATTGTTATAATTTGGTTTTAGATTATTGCGTTTGCAGTTTTGGTTAAATTTTATATTCTGGATGGTCTTGTGTATCTTCAGATGTGTCCTCTTGAATTGGTTGTATAGATCCACCGGGAATGCCTGGCACGGGTGGTTTAATATCTGGATGTTGTGGATCATTTTCCTCAGTTGCTGATAATATTAATAAATAAATTACGCCCAAGCAATTGACTTTTTTTTGTGTTTATTTGCACTGCACTATGTGTTTGTTATTATTTGCAAATGGCCGTTCTGTTTTGTTTACTAAGCATGGAGTTTTTGTAGTTATGCGGTGCTGTTTTGTTTTTTCAGTCTTCTATTGTTTGGCGGTTTTTTTCAAATATAAATGATTTCATTAGTTGTTTTGTGTGTCCATATTTACTGTTGTTTTTCTGTGTCGATGTTTCTATTTTATTTTAGCTTCAGTGTTTTGTATAGTGTTGGGTGTGTGAGGTTTGTGTATTCATTTATTATTTGTTTTCCTTCTGTTAGTGCTTTTTGTATGTGGTAGTTTTCTTGGAATGTTAGTATTTGTGGTTTGTTGTTGTTTATGGTGAGTATTTGCATGTCTGTGTCAATATTTGTTGGGTGGTGGTTGTGTTCTTGTAAGTGTTCTGCAAATGTTGAATGGTTGTTATATTTTAGAGCTCTTATATGTTCCTTGTACCTGGCTTCGAATTTTCTGCATGTTTGTCCTATGTACTGTGCTTCGCATTCATTGCATGTTAGCCTGTATATTCCTGAATTGTGATATTTATTGGATTGTGTGTTATTTTTAATGTTTTTATGTATTGTGTTATCTGTTCTGAATGCTACTTTTAGTCCCTGTTTTTTGAATATATTTGCAATTTTGTATGTGTCTTTGTTGATGTATGTCATCACATGCCATTTATTTCTATTTTGTGGTGTATGTGGTGTATGTGGTGTATTATCTGGAGTTGATCTATTGTGGTGTGATGATGGGGTTGTATTGTGTGAAGTTTTCTTTATTTGTCTTATAATTTTGTTGTTTAGTTGGTATACCCTGTGTTCCTTGTGTCCATTTTTGTTGGCTATGTAGATGATTGTATTAAGGAAAATCAGGAATAATTGCTGACATATTTATGAACCATGTAGAAAATCAAATATTTCGAAACACTGTAAAGAACAAGGGGTATAACATTATCTATTGGTACCGTTTTGTTGATGACATTATTTGCCTTGTCAATGAACCAGAAGATAAGATACAAGAATTACATACTGACATCAACACTCTACACAAAAACATCAAATTCACAATGGAGAAAGAAACAAATGCTAAACTAAACTTCCTTGACATAACTATAACAAGACACAAACAGCAACACTCATTTCAGATTTACAGAAAACACACCACCACAGACATGATCATAGCAACTGACTCAAACCATCCACAAACTCATAAAGAAGCTGCAATAAGACACATGCTCCATAGACTAAACAAAATCCCACTTAATAAAGAAAACTACTCTCTAGAACTTAATACAATCATCTACATAGCCAACAAAAATGGACACAAGGAACACAGGGTACACCAACTAAACAACAAAATTATAAAACAAATAAAGAAAACTTCACACAATACAACCCCGTCATCACACCACAATAGATCAACTCCAGATAATACACCACATACACCACAAAATAGAAATAAATGGCATGTGATGACATACATCAACAAAGACATATATTCAAAAAACAGGGACTAAAAGTAGCATTCAGAACAGTTAACACAATACATAAAAACATTAAAAATAACACATAATCCAATAAATATCACAATTCAGGAATATACAGGCTAACATGCAATGAATGTGAAGCACAGTACATAGGACAAACATGCAGAAAATTCGAAACCAGGTACAAGGAACATATAAGAGCTCTAAAATATAACAACCATTCAACATTTGCAGAACACTTACAAGAACACAACCACCACCCAACAAATATTGACACAGACATGCAAATACTCACCATAAACAACAACAAACCACAAATACTAACATTCCAAGAAAACTACCACATACAAAAAGCACTAACAGAAGGAAAACAAATAATAAATGAATACACAAACCTCACACACCCAACACTATACAAAACACTGAAGCTAAAATAAAATAGAAACATCGACACAGAAAAACAACAGTAAATATGGACACACAAAACAACAACTAATGAAATCATTTATATTTGAAAAAACCGCCAAACAATAGAAGACTGAAAAAACAAAACAGCACCGCATAACTACAAAAACTCCATGCTTAGTAAACAAAACAGAACGGCCATTTGCAAATAATAACAAACACATAGTGCAGTGCAAATAAACACAAAAAAGTCAATTGCTTTGGCGTAATTTATTTATTAATATTATCAGCAATTGAGGAAAATGATCCACAACATCCAGATATTGAAAAAATTTATTTTATTTCAAAATTGTATTTCATAAATATCGAAAAAATATATTTGAGGCTTGTTGAGGTTTGGGCAGAATAATATTTACACATAGGAAAATTTAAAAAAACAGACAGGCGATTTTGATGCCAGGTGATCGGGAATGTTATACATGAGTTTGAGTGAGTAGTATACCGTTAGCCGGCTGAGCCCCACCGCCATCAACCAGACCTTCGATTTTGTACTTAGATATTAAAAAAGGAGTATTGTACAAATTTTCACGATGCCCCTCAAATACCTACCCTATTATTCCTTCCCATTTCTGGCCCCGAGCACTTTTCCGCCCTTAATGACCTCGACGATGTGGAAACGAATAAAACAAAAAACAAAAACACTTGAAACTTTTTGGCATTATTGAAATTAGAGCTCAATAGAACACTAAAGTCCAGCCAAAACTGGATTTACATGATCAGTTAGGCAGAAAACACAATTTAAATGCTGAATTTCTTGAATTTAGAAGTATGAGTTATCAATCTAAAAATATTTTCCTTCATCTGCCACAATTTTAAAATGTTTCACTTCTAGTCCTTTCATCAGTACGTTTCTTTGGTAAAATACAGGCGAATTCAGAAGAAACTATGCAATAGTGCATATCATAAAGCAGAATTTTTCTCATTAATTCACAATGAGGACAGTTTCCAGACTGTGACACACGATATTATTTTAATAATAGTAATAACGTTTGACTAAATTATAATAATTATGGAACACACTAAAACTCAGGTTTAAACGGCTAAACAAAATTCTAATTATAAATTACTTTACTACTTTCATAATTCACAAAGAATCTGCACCATATTAATAAATGTATTTAATTAAGTATTCCCTTTGTCTACTTAATTTCAGACGCTCAAGATTAAAAATTCTTTCACAGATATAATTCAGAAACCTTCAGCATGGGTTTAAAATTATTAAATTTTAATAGTGAACTAATCGTTCTCTGGAGGAGTGATATGGCATTAGCAAAAACCATCGTTAAAGGGATGTTGTAATCATAATTATTCGATATTGTGTTGAGGATAATGAATGCTAGAATCATGTCTCCAGCCCATAGTGCACGATACATGGATATTTAGTTAACTGTTAAACATAACTGTTAAATCTTGTGAGACGCGAGTTATTATTGTGGAATTCTGATCAATTGGTGCTCATTGTCCGGTTTAGATAGACTTTGGCTTTCAAGTCACTATTAAAATTCCTTCAATGTGCCGTAATTTTTGCAAATACTTGTGTAAATGTAGTAAGGTCTTTTTGTAAGTAGACTTTATATATGCGTCTGCACCAAGTGAGGAATTTAAATTACGGTAACAGATCTATTTGGTATATGCTAATAGTATACTGTGACTCTGATAAACTGAATAATAATGCTCTGTCAAAAAAATTCATATCTCAGTCATCTATTTATGGACGTATTTTCAAATACTTAGTATTTTCAACTATGTTATTTGTCAACTTAACAATGACGCAGACGTTGAAAACTGTAATTTGTTTGATTTAAATACAGAGGAGGAAACAGCATGCGGTATAGTCAGTAATGATGATGTATTATGTAGACATACTGGGAGTTGCTGATCACTTCTGAATAAGAACTGAAAAAAGGGAAATCATATATTTAGTTCTGCGGCAAAATCTGAGATTCAGATATACTTATTATTCTGTTAGATCGAGCCATCAGATTAGAATATGTCTTACTACTGTTACTACGGAAACAATTAAACTATTTCAACTCGAACAAACGAAAATTATATTTATAATACACGTACGTTTATATTGAATTCTAAATTATCCTGTGTTATCCTTTGTTTCACAGAGTTATTAAAGAAGAAATAAAATATCTTAACGGGAGACTTTATAATAGACGCCCAGACAACTTGTCAAAGAGTCAGAGCTCGAGATATGGCTCGCAAACCGTTTAGTGAACTTGTTCAGGAGGTTTCTTGTACGTCTTTAAAAAGCGATCCACAAAAGGAGGTCCGAGAGGAGTCTCTCCAACTTCTGTCAGCTAAAAGTCACTCCACCTGATCTTCAGGGTGGCGAAGGAGGTAGTTTTTGTCCTCACAGAGTCGAAGCTCTCCACTAACAGTCAATTACCCGTGGTAACGTTGGCTTCTTTTTCCCCAACCAAACCAAATTGGAACTACTTGTCAATGCTGGGGCAGTATATATGTCAAAAGCGTTCTGCTGCAGGGCTTATCCAATAAGGCGAGACGTGTCAACTCCAGTAACGATAATACGAAACATTGGTGTCTCTCCTCCCTTGCGGCACATGTATATCGTATCAATGCAGATGCGTAGAATAACCATATTCGACAGGTATTTTCTGAACATCCCAGTCACACTTGGAAGTACAGGGGACATACGCAAATTGATTTCACGGTTTGAAAATATCCATTGATGGTTTTTTTACGCTTTATTGTTAGATAGGTAATTAACAGCTGGACGGCGCTGAGGGGGCGAACTAATTATTGTCGTCTTTCTGCTATTCGTCTAAGCTGACAAAAAGTGGTAAGTATAGTATTTTGTTGATAGATATGTATTATATTATTGTCGTCTTTCTGCTATTCGTCTAAGCTGATAAAAAGTGGTGAGTATAGTATTTTGTTGATAGATATGTATTTTTTAAATATTAACGCGATATTATTTCTGCACAATATCAGCACTCTGAATAGCTGGAGCAGTCCACATTGAGACGGTGGATTTTCAAACTGAATCAGGCAATTTGTCTTTATTCGCTTCTTTTAAGAAGTACGCGAGACTATTGGCAGAATCTACCAGGTAACTCGAAACAATGGTCGTGTATAACATACGTATTGAAGCCAATACCTGATTGCACAGCTGACTATATTGTTTACTCTTGCCAAACTAAATCCTAAAAAGAAATTATACTCCACGTGCAATACACAAGTGGTTTGCCACTTGAAATAATATGAAGAGTGAAATAATTTTAACAGTAGATGAAGTAGTTGAGAGTTCTTTCCGAATCAGTCACTTATTATAATGAAACACTTGTGTAAATCCAATTATCAAGAATTTGTCTCACAATACCTTACGAGAATTTTGTGTTTTAATGGCTACCCATTCCGTAATATTCATATAGTCATTACATTAAATGATCATACCAGAAAAGGAATGAAAGGATATCATTACAGTATTCACGTGACCGAATTTAATTTGCGGAATCAATTAAAAGATGAGGTGAAGTGTTGCGTTCGGCAAGGACAATTTCACGTAGTACTGTACTAAGGGGCATTGTGGGTTGTGGGTGATTACACTTATCAGTTCTTATTGCATTAATATTCATCTCTCATATTTAAATAACTTGTTTGAAGGAGGTAAGTGTTATTTGACATTCTATCATTAAACACTAAAAATATCAGAACCTGACAATTTATTATTTCGACATAATAGGCATACAGACATAGTGTATTTATCATTATTTCAATACACAAAGAGTTTTCAAACAACAACTTATCTCACAAGAAAAGACATTAAATTATAAAACTGAACAAAATGTTGCGAGAAAGTTTGCGAAAAATTCTAGCATGACACCATTACAAGAAAAGCTAACATGACAGTTCAATGTATTTATAATTTAATTGAAGTATAATTTGAACTTTGCAAAGAATCGAATGACTTCGCTTTTAATTAAATTAAAGTGTCATAAAACCCTAGACTTATGAAAGTTATCGATTAATAAAAATATTTGACAAAGACTCTCCGTGTCATATCATTTTTTCTCACGACTATTAGTTATGTTCAGTTTTTCTCCACTGGAGAGTGATAGTCTTAATTAATCAGATTCTACGCACAACGTCGTTTTAGGGTTGTTTTTAAAAAAAACTAAGGATGCTCACACTGAGACCTAACAGATGACCTAACAGTTTACATTTTGAAGCGACGGTATAGTTCTGCGTAAACTGACTGCTCCGTCTTGGTGTTGCGACCCTGAGGCAGCTTGGAACCACAGTAAGCATAGAATTTGCCGAATCGGTTATTCTCTAAAGTACGTAGTTAGGTAGTGCCATACTACCCTCTTGCGTTAATTGTAAGTGCGGTAGTGGCAATGTCAATAATATATGATGGAGAGAGCGCTTCCTCTTTCAGCCGTAGGTGGTAACGTAAGACGCGTTGTATTCGTCACTTTGACATCTCTACACCTTGTTCTCCCTTATGTTTCTCGATGCACCAATCCATAGAATCGTGAGAATATGCGAACATAAAATTCAAAGAAGAGCTAATTACATCTTTAGAAAAATATCGTTCATTGGATTACACTGGGGTATGTTCAATCATGTGACTTTCATAAGCATTGGTACCAGGTTCCTTTCTTCTGGTAAAATCACATTTCTACGGGCTTATTTCCTGTGCTACCAAACTTCCAGATCCAGGTGAGTGATCGTTCCGACTTCTCAACTCTCACATCTGGGTTAACAGGAATTACAAGACGCCTGTTTATGCATACGCTGACATCGGATGGGGTCCCTCCATTCATACATTGTTCTGACCTGGACCTCTGTCTGTGTGGATTCCAAGTAATTCTCCCCTCTGGCTTTTTCGTCCACCAATCCTTGTATATTTAAGGCAAACTGTTCAAAATAATATCATAAATAATTGATATTATTATCAAAGATTGTGCGAGCAGCCTCATTTAGCTGTCTCGTTACACTACAGGTGTATGATTACCCCTCACAGCATTTTTTTTTATTTAATTCCTAATGCAAACAAGCTTTCCACTATCGAAACTGTTTTCATTTTGCACTAAAACCATCCTGGTTTTAGCTTCTGCATTCACAGTTGGTTATTTTTAGTTCACTAACAAATCAAATCCTTTTCTTCCCCGACTGGAGGAGCCATCCTTCGATTGTATCAGTCAGGTAAAGTTTCATCCAGCGTAAAAATTATTTCTTGAAATACCTAACGTCTTACAAAAAGGAGGAATGTGATCAGAAATATTTATCAGGTGTGTATTAAAATCATATCATCACACACAATAATCAACACTGTAAATTACGACAAATCGTATCTCTTTCCGAAAAATAGGTTCAATGTGGTGCTGCATTACATTCGGAAGAAGTTATATTCGCACTGGCAATCATTCTTTAATGCAGAACTTCCTAATATAAGGTTCAGAAGAAAGTTTTATAATGTCTTTAATGCTTAAATTTTACCTCATGGATAACTGAATGTACATCGTAAATTTAAATATTTGTTTTTGCTGTACCTAATTTCATTTCTATCCTAACCATAAGTTATATCGTCTTGATCGATCAATGCAATAACCTTAGCCAGAATAATGTCTACATTCCAAATGGATTAACTTTTTTTCTTCAATTGATAACTTCAAAATTCTTATGCTTTAAATTCTTGTTCAAGAATTATGAGATCAAATACCAATAACGATCCGAAAATGTAAGGACATATTTATTTAACAGGCAAAATTTAACCTTGTTTCGCTCACTATATCATTTTCCATTGTCACACCGTGAAATTCCATTGTTTTTACAGATTTTCATGACAAATTTACATCAGTCATTTATTAATACAGGGCGTTATATTCGCCAAACAGTAAGCTTAAGTCTCTGGTGCCAGTCAAGATCGAAACCACTTCATTAGAACCATGAAGACAACAGCATACCGAATGAACCTCTGATGCTGTAAGCTTGAGTTACGAACATTCCGCTTCGGGCATTTCGTGTTGATGACTTTCTTTTTTATTTGCATCAGGAATAGATTTCAGAAAACTTGTGCAGTTGGTCGTATCAGCTGGGCCGTGCTATATCGTCCGCAGGAGCAGCATTATGCTGACACCATTTGCCGGGATGATTGAAACACCGCCTCGCGCTGCAATTACAGTGGCGAGCACTGCAACACGAAACAGCACTTATCACTACAGGCCTCGCTGCGTGCCAGCGACTCTCACTGCGCAGAATTAAACACACACGAGTTCCTCGGCAAGAATCAAATGAATTACGAGTTAACGTATTACCACAAAAAAACATTCTAGTTTGCGCACCTTCTATGGTCTGTGTTCTTCCTCCAAGTAATATGACTCACATAGACACCGACGAAGTTAAATCTTTTATTATTACAGTCCCTTATTCTTCAAAAATTAATATCTATTTCCGTCAGTAATTATCTCAATTTACGCTCATGTTTACTCTCCACCTTTTCTTAATAAATTCCAACCTTCACCGTTCTAAGCAGAGATTGTTCTTCCAAGAATATATTCAATTACTCAATAATTTGGTCATCATGTTATGAGGATATTGTAAGTTTCTATTCATTTTTCCATCCGTTATTAGCCTGTTACATTTCTGTGATTTCTAAAAAAAATTTCACCTAATTATGTGCTTACTAGTAAATTTTTGTGGTTATAAGATCCTTTGGTATCTCAATATTTGGTTCTAGTGTATGTTAGAATTGCGGATGTTACTTAGTAGATTCAATAGAACAAAGTAACTCAAGCAGTATTCGACACGGTGAAAGGGATGTTTTGGGTAGAGTCTCAAATGATACGCTGTGAGATTTCCTTGATCTTTGACCTGCTCGTATTCCTGGGATCAATGCTCATGAACAAATGACATCCATTATCAGGGTTGATCTGGCCGCTAAACATCTGATAGTCAGAAGAAAGTTTCCCCTCCGTTTCCTACGATGGTTCTGTCCGTTGCGGGATTCACTTTAACTGCCATCTTGACGAACGCAGCTGCCTTCAACTGCCGCTGCTATAAACATGAAACAAAAAGGTGGCAAGTAGGCGTTTCATCTGTAATGAACAGTTGCACCCTAGTAACTCCTAGTAATTATACTGTGATAGTCTCTCATGTTACTGTGCGTATTATCTGGGGTGATAATGTTAATTAATTATAAAGCTGCCAGTTAGTTTGATTGAAAGTAATGTTAACTGCATCTTTCTAATATATGTATTTTTAAGTGAATCCCAATAAAATTTTAGATTTTGTATTTAACTACAAGAGTTCCCGACGTTGACCGGTATGATCTAGGTTGATTTGCCTACAAAGTAAATATTAAAGTTCATAATAGAGTCAGTTTTCCGCACTTGTGAATCGAATTTCACATCAATCGCTCTATTTTCTATACATATAGAAACTACTAACCACCGGTGTAACAGAGGCCGGTTGTGGGTTGATTTATTGCTGCAATATTTTTAGCTGCCCTATCAGGAACATATGAGCCAAGTTTCATTAAAATAACCACAGCGATTCGTGCAGCAATAGAAACAATTAATTTTTTCAGGAATTGTGAAAATAAATTATAAAAATACCAGAAATTCCAACATTAAAAGTTTTAAATAGTTCACCTTTATGTTCAAACCCATCATATACGCATTACTTACTATTAACAGCGAATATATTTTCATTTTCAAACATCAGAGATTGTAGCTGTGAGGCCTGAGATCGTAGCTTCAAGAAGCAAAGAAGATATCGAAAGGTTTTTATTCCATTATATTATTAAAATTAATTTACATATTTTCCACTTTACGTAGTTTCCTCTTCGCATCCAATACGCTCATTTATGAGATTTAAAAGTAAAAACAAAAATTTAAGGAAGGAAACGTTACATGCGATAATATGCCTATTATGTATTAGGAAGTATAACGTATTCAACTAGTTGGTATTTCATCTTTGGTGCATCATACTATACGTTCAGATTTTTCACTTACTGCTCCGGCGTTATGTTACGTTGAAGCATAATATATAACAAATAATTCAGCTGAGGTTCTATCATTAAAACGGCACAGTAGTTTTTCAGTTTTTCTGAAACCAATATACACCATTAACGTTTTATAGATTATTATAATGGCGCCCAACTCCCAAGTGAAAGTAATAATTTAACTTAATCACGTCTCGACGGGTATTACGTTAGACTGACTACCATCAGTTAATGCGATTTATACGCTTATGATGACTGTTTTATCGCTATTGCATGTATTGTTGCATTACATTGACCGTACGTTTGCACAACGCTTGTTTGTGTCGTGAACTGAAGCAAAATAGTATCTTCTTGTATAAAAACGCTACAGGGGGAAATTTACCCCTTAAAGATAAATAAAAACAAGTTGAAATATCAGAGTGAGAAAGTGGGGCAGATCCAGCGCAACGAAGGTAAGATTGAAGCAAACCCTCTCGCAAGTACAGTAAAGTTTCTCTGCAATACTTAAATAAAATTATAAGTGCCTATCAGTGTGTGAGCATTATTTGATACGCCTGTCAAATTTGTTACACTATAATGTTGTTTTATTGGTCTTAAAAATAATTTTGTTAAAGTTTTATATTAAAAATTGTAAATATGTAATATTAATTCGAGATTGGTAAGTTTCTATGAAAGATCTAAAAGAAAGTGTGGAAAGAAACTGTATCCAAAGAATATGTACGGAAGCTGGCAAGAAGATACTGCTTAAAAAAAAAAGAACTTAATGGCCGTCAGAATGAATGTATTTTATTGTAAAAAGTATACGGCAGTTGCTGGATGTAAGATTTTGTATTAATAATGTTGCAAGCAGTTTGTGAAGTTATAAGGAAGTGCAGGAATAAGTTGAGTTTAATTGGTGTAAGTTATTTGAAGGTAGGTATATTGATTAAATAATTATTGGTAAGTAAATAAGTATTGGAGTTGATAGATATAAAAGTTTATTTCAGGTGAAGGTAAGAAAAAAAGGATTCCGAGATTTATCTTGTAAAATGTATCGCGAGGTCGAAGGCTTCTTCTGAATTCCCTCGGGGAATAACACAAGATAAAGCAAGGTAAATAATTTATTATATTAAATAAATTAGGACACATAGTGAAAGATAAAGATTTTTAATTACAATTATTAAAAGCACAACGGGTTTGCTTCACGTGTGAGTAGTATAGTTGATGATCTGAGATAATTGAATAAGATTATTCATTCACGAATACGTAGTTGTCTTATATGAGTAGGTAAGATACGTAATTCCCACAGTAAGATACTTAATTCCCACAGTAAAATCATTTAATGCGACGTTAAAAAAAAAAACGCATCTAGATAAAATATCAGGTTGTACACAACATTTTTACTTCTGTAAACCTCCTCTGAAACACATACTACAGCAGCTAAGTATTGAGTCTTGTGTACCCAAATAAAATGCTAAGTTTTACACGATGCAGATTGTTTCACTTGCTATTTGGCTAAATAAGGGAGCGTTTACGTTAACATTGGCTCCAGCTACTACCTGACTCCATTTGTTTTCCTAATATGTGTCAGAGAAGTTTACACTCTTATAGTTGGTACTTTCCTCTCAAGCAAGGTTTCAAAAGCGTAATCACTCGCTGAAGGATTTGTTGCTGTACAGATGAAACGCTTGCATCTCATCCATTGCAGGAGTCACTGCCACTCCGCCTTCCGGGTCACCGCACAACGAGACCAACTTCTTCAGAGAGAGAAATTTACCTCAGCGGGTCCTGGTAGGCTTTACCAGAACCCGCTGAGGCTCATTGAGGTTGAGAAAGTTTTGTCACTGCTGACGAAAAGCCAGGCGAGGGCAGAAGCGAACATAAAACAAAACAACGCTTCTCGTCTCCTGCGACAGAGGCGCAAAAAAAGAAAAATACGCAGCCGCTAACTTCAACGTCCTTCACTCTTTCGCGAACTTTCAGCTAGCTTCTGCGGTCGGATGAAACATTTTTTTCTCACCTACCTTATTCACAGAACTCAAATTTATTTAAATATAAACTGTAACTATTTTTGCACTCATTTATACGTAATTATTCAAATCATTTCACTTATAATTGAATTATCACCTTCCTAAACTTTTACGGGAGATGGTTTGGAACTTTAAACAACAAGCTGTTTTAAATCTCACGGCGAAGTCTTATTGATTTGTGTTCAGATAACGTATTTTCACAAAACCATTCGGCGTTATAGAAATCGCGCGCCATTTACATCATATTGGCGGAAATAATAATTTCTAATCCGCTTACTAAGGCAGAAATGAACAAAATAGATTATAATAAGACAGTATAAAGACTCGCCATACTGGAATGGTCGCCAATCTCATAAACTACACATTTTACAAACAAAAAATTTTACCATCATACATTGGACAAAAAGTTACGCGTTTCAAAATCAGATGGTTAAACTTCGGGCATAAACTCAGCTGCTAGCCCCCCCCCCCTTTTTTTCCTCGAGATTCACACTGGCCTTCTGTATCACTCAACAATAATCACGAAGAGATGGTAAAAAAAAAACACCAAACAACAAAATCGTTTGGCAAATCTACAATTAACAACGTGCTTAATAATTCTGACTTAAGCTTCACGAAGATTAGAATTCAGAGGTTTCGATGCAAATGTCTAATTGACATACGCAGAAAAAAAAACTGAGAAAGGACAGAATTTGGCAAAATAGAAAAATGACACATGAATAAAAAGTTCTCTGCTTAACTCAAGAGCGAAAATCAAAGCATTGGTTTTTGAAAAGTAATAGTCGATTCAGGTGAACAATCATGAAAAGTTATGAAATTTGCTTTTCTACAGCTTTGTGCAACTTGTGGTACGTAACTCAAAAACTACCATCACCAAAAATATTCAATCTAAAATACCTACTTAGGATTTTACCTGTCCCCTCATGACTTCCAGAATGAAGCATTGAAGTTAATTGACAATACTTCTTCGTCCTTGTGGCTAAGCTTGAAGTTTTTTAATTTCTACTACAAAAAATCCAAAAGCTGAAATTTCCTAAAAATCAGAACTTGTATGTTAGTTTTAATAGAAAAGATCTCTTCATGCAATATTGTTAGCATTCTTCTTAAATGTAAACTTAACTATGCACAATCTTATGACGAGTGATTCTACTAACGCACACACTACTGTTCACGCTTTGTTGATACAGTGCTCACATTTTCACCATAGTTTGAAAACAACATCTTACCACTGTAGTAAAAAAAATAATCGAATCACTTTTAATCTATCACCACAGTTAATCTCATAATGGATGCAGCTAAGTTACAATATGATACTATATACTGCACATTGTCCCATTCGGATAGTGAAGAAATTGAGGAAAATATTTATTTTTAACAAAATATGTTGACAAAGGCTCCTAACCAAAAATTGAGACCATTATGGAATATTGCGTGATAACAGCGATAATTCATGAACAAAATTTATTTTCTTCGATATTCTGGCAATGGACAGCACAGAAAAAATAGTGTTTTATCCTGGAAAGCTTTGTTCATGTTTAGTTACAGAAATAGAAATATACATCATACAAAATCATTCTACTCTATGTTTGTCGTTGTTGCGTCTAGTAGGGAACTCTTAATCATTGGAATTGACTTTTGGACCTTTCATTCTAATTCTAACTAAAAGGTTTCACAGCAGCTATCACGTATGATCATCTTAAATTTAAATGTTTTAGTCAGAGGCCGTATGCAAACGCAATAAAATACCTGATTGAAGTCGAGCAAAAAATATAAAGTGTTTTATCATTCGTAAAGAACAAGTTTCGCATAAAATCGTGGTATTATTTCATTCCTATCACGTTAAAAATACTCAATTTTTTTAAGTCAGCAAAATGTTAAAAACACACACTTTTATTTTATTCCTTGGTTCTGTCTTCACTATCGTCTGTTAACAGAATAATATCATCATAAAATTGCTTTATACTGATCATTTGTCCTTGAAGCCTTATGCCACATTCAAATTTTTTCTTCGTGCCCTTGATTTTTTCCTCCTCACACAAATTGAATATTAGTGAGGTATATTACAACCTCATTTTAGACCCTTTTATCTGATATTTGCCTCCAATGGTTCTCTACTTTTATGATAACTATTTGATTCTTATACAGATTATACATTATACCTGAGCTGTTTAAAATTTTCAGTACTGTACTGTGCATTATCTCCTTCCTGGTGATTATTTTCATCTGATGATAATAGAAGTACAGTAGTACTATATGAGTTAGTGGATTCGTGACGCAATGCCGTAGAGACTGCGTGAACGAAGCGAGTGTACCGCCGTAAATGTAGGAAACAGTGTATCACAGATGCATTACTGGCAGCTAATCACAAGGAAAGGAGGCGCGCGTAAAACCGAATTTTGGAAGCACAGTTGTTAACATCACATGTAAATTAACATTGACCTACAAATCCTTACGTGATTCCTCATAATCTAACCGCGGCTTTAGTGCACCTAACTGACCACTGATAACGCAATATAGTCGTGAAGTGCGTTTATCTTTATTTACCAGTCGATTAAGAATTCCAATAATTATGAGTAGCTTTTGTTCCTAAAATTATTCAATCCTAATATATCAATATCAAATAAATATTGCTCTATTTGTCACTTATTTAAAATTTATAATTTATCCTTTCTCTTGACGGGCCGAAGAACTCTGCTATAGCCGAGAATATTTTCAATTGGAGCTGAACATATGAAACGCAACGGGGAATTCGTTCCCTTTGTTAAAACGTAATCAACCTATAAAAACCTGCATCACTTGACATAAATTTGATTTGTTACAGTTCATAGGATGTAGACGCACAATTTTATAACAAAGGCATGGGCTTAACTGCAATTTGTAGATCCTGTTTAAAAGTTGTGACAAGTTTGTATACGAAAAGTTGTACTGTCGTCTACATGTACTGCAACCGAAATACTTCTATTAACCGCAACAGACGCAGTATTTGGTGAGCAATTATTTTAATGAGCGTGAATTTCGGCTTGAATGAGAGCTTTGTAATAGCAGAGCCATCTATGAGAGCGCTCTGTTACCATTAGGGGCGCTTCCCTGGCATTGCTTCGGCCAGACAGCGCTGTTGTGTCCAGCGCCGCTAGTGGGCAATACCGATATTAGAACTTACACTTATGTCGCATCGAAACAGGTGAAAGTTCGTGCTTAATCGTACATATATACCTGCATTATAGAAATGTACGAGTATTTCATACAAATTAAGATTCCTACTAACTATTATTAAGTTAATTTGTTAGCACGTCAAAGGTGCTACTACGTCAAGAACAGACACTTGAAACAAAAGGCTGTCAAAACGCTGGTGGCTTATTAAGTAAGGAAAACTATTATAAACAAAATCATTTCGCATCCTTACTTCATTTGTACCATATGATACCTTTTCAAAAAGTATCGGAACGTAATGTTTCCTCTGCAGCAACTTTTATAGAACTTTCGTGCACTTTAATGACTTTCTCTCATCTGCAAGGAATGGTTGGAAATCAGTCTGTGAATGATAGCATAGCCACCGAGGGTAAGTTGGTAATTTTCAATAGAATGGGACGAATTCAATCTTTTTTTTTTTTTGTATTCAACTTGAATTATTTGATCAATTCTATGTAGTTCTTCAGCTTGCCTATTCTACCAATACGTATACTTGCGAATTATGATCCTAACCCGAATTTAACATGCCTTCGATATTGAGCCAATTGGATCTGTCGCAGCTTATGTGTATATATGTTGCTCAGTTTGAAGTAGTAAAAAGTTTCGCTTTATTTACTGTCGCTATCTAAATCATTCACCAAGAATTTGGAGGCAGACATTTCTAGACATTATTATTCATGTTATTTAATTTCACCAAATAGACACAGATAACACGTATTTGATGATTGTCTGCTCGATGACAGATAATTGCAAGAGATATTGATTGACATTCAACCCGCTGCGCTGCTTTAATTCCCGTACTTTTATTGTCCGAAAGACATAAAAATAACCACAAAAAAACACAGAAAAAACAAAATGAAAGACATTCAAGGAGAGGTGGAAGCAAAGTTGTCTATTCATATTCCAAGAGAACACATGTTTGCACATTTGATCTTATCACAGAAATAGTAAGAGCTATGTTTTTACCGTTGCAAATACGATCTGTTCCCCAGCTAAAAGAAGAGATTAATTATATTGTACACAATCGATTGTGTTGTGCTAAAAGATAAATTTATTAAGTCGCTAATCTTTGAACTGAATTTCGTAGAACTAGGGGATGGATGTGTTGGAGGAATGTAGAACTGGCTGGCTTGTGCCAGAAACCAAAGTAAATACTTCACTTCAGGCTCACCTATGGAGTATTTACGGAAGCTGCCTGTTGAACAAATGTCTACCCCAGTGCACATTTTTACGAATTTTAAACATTAAAGATACATTATTCTGTGATAAATGTAAACACCTTATTGCCAATTTGATAAATCTGATCCAAAACTACAAAATTTTGAACACTGTTAGAAGCATTGTTGCCATGATTTAATTATTCTAATAGAGGATGAAATCACAACAAGAACACAGAAGTTGTTGTTGTCTATTGTTTGACGGTGTGGTAAAATGCTGTACTATCTGGTTTCCTGACAGGATTCAATTTCTGTTTCAAATATTCTCCGAAATACAAATTGCGGACAGTGACTAAATAGTTGTTTGAACTATTCAAGATCACTATTCTATCATGATCTAGCTAAACAAAAATAATTGGAAGTCTAGATCTAATGACATTCCAGCAACAAGTTAAGAACAGTAGTTATTGAATGAGGGAAAACTAGTATTAGGTCCAATGCATGTGCTTTTGTTGAGCATATTGTGTAGCCGTATGAAGGGCGGTTCCACAGGTATGTCACATTGGTGATCATTGTTTTCCCGATATCCTCTCAATTTGGCAGAAGGTGTAGTATGGAACTAATAGATCAATAATTCTAGACGAAATCTGGCGAGGTCTCCTCATGAAAACAAGAGCTTTACTCCATTGTGACCATTAAAACCAGATTTATTTATTTTGTATGGCGCAAGGGTACATAAATAGTAATTATATTTAATTACAATAGATGAAAATAGACGCAACTGTCACTACAGATAAATGTCGAGAGATTACAGCCATTCAATTTCCTCTGTGGTTACTTCGTTAAGCTGCTGGATAGTTCAGCTAAATGTCATAAGCGGGCATTCCATGGCCAAGTGGTGGGTGGTTTGCTGGTCGTTTCCACAGTCACAAGAAGGATTCTCTATTATTCCTGAATTGTGCATCCAGTAGTTGCAACTACCGTGGCCTGTTCTCGCGCGGTTCAGTGTCGTTCAGTTTTTCTTAGGTAGGTTCAATCCAGGAGGTTGTCTTGCAGGGTCTTGGATTACTGCCAGTTTGTCAGGTTTGCAATTGGTACACTCAATGCGCCATGTTTCATATTAAGGAAACGGGTAGTGTAAAATATTTTTTTAAAATAGCATTTTTATTTTTTGAATGAAAAATAATCTGCAAACTTTCCTGATTACAATGATATAGTTTATTTGTTATAATATATTTCTGCAGGGTGTTATTGATGGTTTTCATTAACCCTACATTCAGACGCCACGCCCATATTCCGTGTGTTCATAAAGTTAACTGGAACTTTAACTTGATTCTTCTCAAAACTCGAAAATTTCTATGCTATGTAATTTTTTCTCATGAACGGAATGTTCAATCAGCTTGAAATTTTGCACAATTACATAAGCCTATAAATCACGAGCTGTAAAGCAAAATTAAAATAATCGAAGCACTAGTCAGTGAATTTTTTATAATAAGTATCTGAAATATTTGCTAAAAAATGGTTAGTTACATAATCATAAATTTATAATAAATAAACCATATTCTTATCAACAATAAGTTTGGTTCACAAGGTGTATAATTAACATTAAGGTTTATTACATTATCTACAGCATCATCAGAAAAAAAGATACATAACTAGGCATATGTTTTCTTTTAATTTTTTTAAATTTATTTGCTTGTTCATATGTGAATATTAATGCAAATATACAACATATTTCAATGGCATTACACAGACACGTAACTATAAATGTTACTAATAACTTCTGAGAATTTGAACTTTCTAGTTGTCATGGTTATCTAATAATAAAGCTTTAACTAAAACGTTGCATTGTTGGTTTGTCCACACTACCTGGTTTCCTTAAAACCAGATGATTTGTTTCCAGTTGGTATTTTTTTTTTTTTTTAATTGATAGTGGCTTATGATGTGCCTATTGCTGACTTTGACCTTTTGGTGGTAAACTGTTAATAGAATAATTTCAAGCCTCTCCATGAGGACGGTCAACGTCACAAGAGTGAAGTTCACCGGAAAAATAGAAATTAATTTCATTAAGGAAAAGCAAAAAGTATATGGTCTTAGACGTTTCATCCACTGAATCAACTAAATATACAAACGCGGTCTTAAAATAAACTAAAATGTGGTTGACGTCCTTTTCTTGTCGGCGAATTTACTCTCTTCAGACCCTACGTTCCCCTCTGACATTTCCTTGACAATTATAGCTCCCTACAAACTGTAATAACTAGTAACGTCGCACGAAAAATTCTTCGCTTAAATAAAATATGAGGCTAATCATTTAACTTCGGGGTCTTGTGTCTGTTAATTACGATTAGTGGCTAGTAATTAAAGACAGATGTGCAATTAGGAAAACTCTAAAACAATAATAAGGGAGTTACAACAAAGAACTAGAAAGTAGTACAATACTTGTTTTAATAGAAGCAGGTAATAATTTTAGTTATATCGCATGTTTTTATTTTCTCGTTTACAATGGCTCGAGTATTCGCTCCTAACTGTAAGTCACAAGTAATATACCATCTAAAAAAACTTAATTTTCCAAAACTTAATACTGCACCTTTCCACGGAAGGAATACCGTTACCGACATTCTGTAACTGTCAGACAATAAGAAACCATAACAATAGTATGGGTAACAGTAGACTTGCTGCTGGGTACTCTCCATTGTTTTAATCAACTATGCCATATTTATAATTTAACTATCGGTTGTATACAAACAGAACTATCTGGAGTACTTTCTATATAACATAAACTACTTACAAAGAACAAATTACAATAAAAAAAAAAGAAATTTAATGTCCTCAGATGTCCACTTTTAGCTGCTATCAGATGCATAGATACTACAGCTAATTTGATACAGTTCTTCTTACAAAGTTTTCGAGTAAACTGTGAATTTACAACATTAAATACAAAAATTTTGCCATCACAGTCACTAAATCCATTTACATACGTTGAATTTACAACAATGAACGTTTGTTCTTTAAAGTCATAGTCACTAAATCAGCGTGCGTCTTACATGGTGTTTCAGACTAGCAACGGAGAGAGTAAGCTATATTTCATGCATCAAAGAATTGAAATAATGAATACGTTCGTTTATTTTAGTAACCGTCATAAGATTAATATACGTAATTGTTTTACGGGTTATGATGCTGCGTAATTTTAGTTACTTCCACCAACGTTTCGACCCCAGCTTGGAGTCAATGGCTGCTGACAACATTTGAGCTGAGAAGGAACAAAATGTCGCAGCATGGTAGCTAATAAAGCAATTATATTAAGCGAAGTCGTATTCTACAGAGAACAGTGTTTTCAATTTTTTAAGAGAATAATAACAGAAAATTTTGTTTTAAAAAGAAAATCTTCAGTTTTTTTTACCGAGCTTGGTGGGTGAGCGGTAACGCTCTGGTCTCACTTTTGGGTGGACGCTGGTTCGAATCCCTGTCCGGGCATCCAGATTTGGGTTTTCCGTGGTTTCCCCAATGCCAGGATACTGCCTTCAAAATGCCATGGCCAAATACCTTCCCGTTCCTTACCCCATGTTTTCTCGTCCCTAATGATCTCGACGTCTACGAGGAGTAAAGCCATAAGCAAAAAAATGAAAAAAATAAGAAAAAAATAAGAAAAAAACATATATAGTTTAACGTCGAATCCGAACCACGGAAGCGTTCTGGCTTTTCATTTTGACTAGGGTACGGATTTTTATGACAAAAAAAATAGAGATATATGGATGCAATGACCTTAAAAAGGGGTAAATGTAACCTAAAAATAATAAAATATGACCAAACATTTGAATTTATTATACATCAAATCATGCTAAATTATACATTACTTATTTTAACAAGTAGTGTCGCTTTCACGTAGACAGCATAATCTGCTTCGGTGAACTCATTGCACCATAGCAAAATTGAATTTTAAATCGTTTTGTTAAAGTCACTTTATTTTCACATAATTTATAGCAAAGAACTCGGTCTGTGGTAAAATACTCTTCTCCAAATTCATTTTACTTCATAAATTAGCACTATGAGAAAATTTTGTTTACGACATGATGGTACTCACCGATCCACTGCAGATTTAACGAATACAGAGTATTATTTTCATAAGTATTAGCGGCAATGAGACATTTACTGACGTGGATTTACACAGGCATGCTGCTGCAGCATTGCCAAGAATAAAAGGTCGGCTGAACATTAATGTTATAGAGCAGTGTTTCCCAACGTGGGGCCCACGCCTCACAGGGGGGCAATTTGGTTTTTTTAGGGGGGCAATTTAGAAATTGACTTGATACGACTTTACCGCTTTCTCTTCGGGTTATTTAAATGCAATGCTAGATATAGGTACAAAATATAACAAAAAGTAAATTCTTAAAGGGTCACACCAAATTGCCACAATAAATCTTTATTAAAAATCTTTTGAATTTGAATTTTAGTATTTCATTATATGTTTTTTAATTTTACTTACTGTATTTTATGACAATATTAAAGTGTTTCCTTTCAAAAACCATCCTATACGAGTTTATTTAATAACAAATAATTTTTTTACTAAAAATTATGTAAGGGGGGGGGGGGGCAAAAAAAATGTTAAAAGTGGGACATGACCCAAAAAAGGTTGGGAAACACTGTTATAGAGTGACAATATTAATGTATAACTTTAATTTTTGACTGGTGAATTCTGGCCAAATCAGTGACAATTAGTTTTGTTTTTTCCTCCAATGTATAACAGTAGTACAGTTCTGTGAATGGTTATCCTGATTTCTCCTAATTTTTCCTCCAAATATGACCATATGACCTTAGATATTATTCTAATACGTATAGCCAAAACTAAAAAAAATGCCTCAATATGCATTTATATTAAATATAAAATACATTTAAATACTATCAGAAACGTTTAATCAGTATTTAATTCAATTTTGTCACCTTCCCCTTTCATACACCATATATACTATTTCAGTATTTAATTCAACATAACAGCTCAAAAAGAAGGCAGTAAATAAATATTACTTATCATAAACATCTGAGGCCTAGATGACTGTAAATTTAAAATATTCAGTTTCTTTGTTGGCAAGTCATTTCTTTCACTCCAACAGATGCGGCATTCACGGAGTATATATAGTTTCTTCAGCCAGCTTCTGTAATATCATTTAAAGTAAAATGTATTTTCTCTGTTGTTGGCTTTGTCTTTACAAAGGCTCAAAAGCTCCGCTTCATTTTGCTTTCAGAGCCTCAGTTCTGAGGTACTGAAGTATTTAAAGTCTGACAGGGAAAGGTGAGAAACGGCACGTTGTAGCGACTGTCCCGTTGGAGGAATATTAACGACATAGGCATATTAGAAGTCAAATGAAATATGGGCCGCTAAACTTGGTGCGACGAAATCAGTCCTGAAGGGCGTGCGGGAGAGGAAAGAAGGCAGCAGAGGGAGAAAAAACCCATCTCGCTGGGCTAGGCGGCCGGTTGTAATAGCTAATGGAAGCCGGGGCGGGGCGGTGCAGCCCGCTGTGAAATGAATGGTAAGGCATGCGTGAAGCGGGCCCAAACATTTTTCATAAGGCGCGGCGGCCTGTCGCGACACTTTATTGCCCAGCTGTTGCCTTAGAGTATGCGAGCAATTTTTTTTTACTACCGCGAAAATCCAGCGACTCCGCGAAGGAGGAAAGGATCGCGAAACCTTGGTCTGTGAAACGGGAAGACGCCGACTCAACAATTCGGTACAACGCACAAGACATCAAATAAGCACGGTTGAAATGGAGTCAATCTAATTAATCAGTGAACATATTTAGTGCAAGTTGCGAGGTTCACTTTAATTAACTGAGTAATGGTAGCCCCAAAAATGTTGCCTCGCTTCGAGATACTATAACTTTAATAATTAAAAGTATTTGGCTTTCTCCCAATACAATTACAACCCACAAATACGATAATGACTGCGATTTATTTACACACTGATCAATAAGAGACTGTTTTCACATTCATTAAATCAGATATAAAAATACAGCCGATATACACAACCATACAACTACTTCCATCACGCGCCATTATAATTCCTCTCTCGCCGCCAATACAATCTCTCCTTCATGCCGCCTTCTTGTCGAGTGATCTACCTCTCTCTTACAGTACTACCAACTTCTAAACATAGAATACAAAAAAAAACTTAATATTACGCCATTCTGTTCTAAACATTCTACTTTACTGTGAAGCCTTTTTAATTAATACATACATACATATTTACAAATTCATTTATTATATTATTTTCCAAATATGGTGAAGTGGGACCTCACATAGTCTATTTTACATTAACTTTCAAGGTTGATTTCTTAATTTATTCGTAATAGATACTACTAAAAATAAGTTAAAAAGAAAAAAAGCACGAGATTGATCCGTTGCAGCAAAAGTAGAGGCAACTACCAACCTGTCAGTGTGGCTCTGTACACTGAATCTCGTACACTGAATCGGGGAGGTATAACGGAACCGGACACGAGCCTGGGCCCCCACCCCCACCCCTCCAGTTTCCCACACGTTCAGGTTTTTTTTTTTTTAATATATTGGAAATTGATTTTCTTCATAAGACAGGTTCGACGGTAGGATGATATATTAACGGTTTTTCCGTCATATTATGCCGACTCGGTGATTTTTGGAACAAATCTTACATTACTTACAGCTTTCTGTATCCAATTCTGGCAATGAAATTCTGTGTCAACGCGTACGAAGTCTCGGGTAATATCTAGCATATAAATAAACGTGAGTGTCCCTATATTTCACTACCTAGCGCAGATCACTGGTGTTTGTGTGTGGTAGTTGCCTCGAGTTTCCCATCGTGCACTATGTCGGTAGCTGTGGGGGTGTGGGAGATATGGTGGTTGAAGGTTGTCGACCTAGGGCGTTTTTATACTTATACCAATGTGTTTTAAAGAATCTTTGTAATAACCTAAAATTTTCTTGAATGTACAAAATTGTTCTGAAAGGTGGTTGAATAATGTTCTAGAATACACACTTTTTTAGCTTATTCGGCTATTAACAAGTATAAATAATTTATGTGCAACACAGGAAGTTCACTGGCGGGTTGCTGATTTAGAAAGGAGTATAAAATATGCTGGAAATATTTAACCTTCCGTGTAAAAACACAAAAATCTTAAAAATTCTTAACATACACGAACGAAGCCGTGAGCACCAGCTAGTCATCCTGTAAATAAACAACGAGCAGTAATTCTGTGGACACGCATTCAGGAGGACGTGGGTCGAATTCCCGTCGTGCCATCATGATTTGGGTTTTCCATGGTTTCCCCAGAATTCCAGGTGAATGCAGGGATGCTTACTTCAAAAGTCCATGACTAAATTTCTTCCGGTTCTTTTCCCCCTGTTTTTTCTCTCCTCTAATGAAATCGACGTCAACGAGGCGAAAAGCCATTAAAAAAAAGCATAAATGAATCAGTAATGTAGAGAACTTCATGGGATTCAGTAACGTTTTCATAAGAGAACAACATATATGCCTATAAGCCAAATATATAACAGTTATATTTATATGATCGTAATTTTTCATGGCGTTGAATATTAATATATTTTTCTCGGGCTTTGGTTGAGAATGAAGGCAGAGAAGGACGCCTTCGAAACGTCCCACAATGGTGACATCTTAACATGGCTGGAAGCCCGAGAAAAATATATTAATAGTTATATTTATAGTTACTCCATTCACAATTGGAATAAAACAAATACCATAAGCATATTTACACACTGTAACATGTTAGCACAGAGATTAGTAATTTAAAATGGCGTAGGTAACTATTTCTTTTAATCGTTTCAATTATTCCGTTATTTGCAGGATTGTTTATGTGGAATTCAACATATTAATTTTGAAAACCAACATTGGTTACAAGCGAGATGTTTGTCTCGTGCAAGATAATTAACTTTGTCTTCAGCAGGGATGTAGAACGAGGTGATCTTTGCGGTAAGTTTTAAGAATATCCTAGCTCACAGCATCTGCAATGTACATCGCAAGATGCTAAGAACAGATATACTTAACGCAACTCTTTCTGTTACTCCAATGAGTGTTAATTACAAAGCAATTTATCTCGATAAAAATTCTAAAAAACGTAGGCCATATAATGATATTTACACAACACAGATTTATTTCCATATGGTTTCAGTGAAAGTCTTCAGAAATAGAAAGTGGGGAACAGTTTATGAACCTTAAATAAGAATATCGTTTGGTTGTTTCAAACTGAATTAGTTAAGTTTTAGTAAACTAGTGATATTAATTCAATACAGCATTGTGGGTTTCCCAAAAAATGTTGTATCATTTTTAAAATGATTTTATTCTCACCGACCACCGACGTGTTTGAGTAATCTAACTACTGATCAGAATAGTGAAATGGAGAGCTCAGGTACGACACAAAGTAACATCGAGGGCAAATAGTGTCTCAGTAAGATGAAGCCGTTGTAACCAATTTATATGCAAAGACGATTCCGGTCTACAGTGAACTATTTACTCGCGTTACACGATTTCCATTTTCTCAGTCGCTCACTTCGCTAATGAAGAAAACGTCATCCCCTCGAGGCCCACCACTCTATTCGGCTCGCCTCACCGTGCACGCTTCTCGTTAATCCCGAAAACCCCGGCCGCGTGCAAAGACAGACAAGGGCGCGGCCAGAAGAAGCTGATGAATACTCCGGCCCACTATCCCATGCATCTCTTCAGACGCCCCGCCGTCAACCACCACACCATTACTTGCTTCAGATTTCATACTTTCTCACGGTTCTATGGCTTTATCAAGAAGATTAAGGACCCATTTTATACAGTAGGCCTAAGTTCAGTTGTCTGTGTGGGCGGAGCAATGTCGAATTCAACGTTAGGGAAAACAATTACACCAGAAGTGTTCTATGCAACAACCGCCTCGTGGAACCGCTTCGGCAAATTGCGTAAGCAGAACAAATTTAGTCAGAAACTATAAATACCAGAGTAAACCGAGAGAGGAGACCTTTCACCAGTTATAAGCGCAGGAGTGTCAGCGTAAGGAAGTATAAATCCGTGGCTGTGGTCTGAATTTATCTTAGTGTGCACTTATGAGAAGTTGATGGGGAGTAAGTTTGGTCTTTCACCTTTTTGAATCAGGTATTTGTAACAGTCACTTCAAGTTTGGTTGACTTTTCGTCGAGGGATAGTATAAGTTCCGCGCTTTAAGTTAGGTCAAGAGAGGTCATTTGTTTGATACGGACGTAATGTACCAAGATTTTTAGTCGGCACTACTCAGATACAGCGAAGCTATAAATCGGACAAATATTTTGCTGTTTAGAGAGAGTCATCGTTGTATCTGCTCAGGTTAGAAGCAGTTAATAGGTCACTACGTGTTTCAGAAGAGAACGTGTGTATTATTAATCACTGTGCAGCATACACAATTACTGTTAGGAACTGTTATGGATTTTTTTATTAATTGCAAACGGATGATAATCATTACTTTGCAACATATATACAAATATGAGAAGATTATAGGGAGGGTTAGGGAACATTCGAGACACACTATTTTTTAACGTAACAGAAAGCAACATAAAACTGTGATTTTTTAGAAGAAATAAATTAATTCGCATTTTCTCGTGTGGTGGAAAAAAGAGAAAATGGTAGAAAAAAGATTGTTAACTAAAAACTTAATGTGTGAATTTGTAATAATTATTATTGAATTGAATCTTAGATAAGATTAAAAAGAATTACTACAAAGTATATTCACCTGTTGTATTAATTTAAAAGTAACGAGGAGGTTACATATTGGCTACCGCTGCCAGAATCCTACTGGAATCTTCTGATGCGATGATGCAATTAGTTATCGTTGAGAAAAGTCTCTGTAACAGTATGCAGTACTGCATATGTCAACTACTGGAATAACGGAAAACGGAGGTAAACGGAACTTCTGATATGACAACTCGGGTACTTAGCAAAGAAGCGACTACGGAACAGCGACGCAGTAGGCAAGTACTAATTTGTTCCTTGTTTTGGTCCGGGCGTCGACGTGCAACTACTAGAAGGATTGGCAGTTAATGTGGACAGTTGATTGATAGTTAGGTTTGCTATACTGAAATTAAAAAACAGAAACTGAACGTATATTTAAATTGTTGAGTTCAATTTTGATTAAGAAACAGAGAATTTTGCGGATTCAAACTGAATTAAAGTCAAATGGTAATAGAAGTATAGTGGAAAAAAAAAAAAAAAATAATAATAATAAAAATAGAATTATTGTAAAAGAATTAGAGTAAAATGTCTAATATAGAATTAGGCGTCTGTGGAAAACTCGTAATTTAAAAGAAGTAAAAGAAAAGCATTAAAAAAAGGAGGAAATTTATTTTACAGGTAATTATATAAAATTTATGATTTGTTGTATATGTATGTGCATGTCTGATTTAATTTCAGCGCTGTTTCCGAGTGGGTTTGTTCTGTTGTGCATTTTTGGTATGCAATACAGAATTTTCAAAGAGTATTAATAAATGAATTTGGTGTTCTTGGTCTTTCTTGTTGAAGTATTAACGGCGTTGTAAACAGAGTTGAATCATTGCTGTCTATCGTGCAGTTTGATAGAACAGTCATTGTTGTGTGTTAGCGGACTGATTAATTCCCCATAGTAATATTTTTTGTGTCAGTTACGTTGTGAATTTTTTTTTTTTTTTTTTTTTTTTTTTTTTTTTATGGCAACAATTGCACCACTTTAGTTAGAAAGAATATTCAAAGTGATATTGGAAGATCAGAGTAATATGTCGGGTTGGCAAACGGACAGTACGGGTGTTATTAGTTTTAATATTGGGGATGCGAACAATGATAGGCATGTTCAGATTGAGAATACTAGCAGTCCCAATGTTAATGTTTGATGAATTTTTTGAAAAATAGCAGTATTAACAATAATGACCAGAATAGTGGGTTAAGTAACGAAAGTAGTATTAATGTGGGGAGACAAAATTATGAAAGTAGAACGATCTCACCAAAATTATGTCAAACATCAAACACTCGAGAAGGAGTAGTGATACCCAAATAATAATATCTCTTTTAATGCAAATGAAAATAGATAATCAAGAAATGAAAATAGATAATCAAGAAATGATAACAGAAATTATGTCAAATTTCGAAAAAAAAACATTCAGAACCAGGCTAATCAAGAAAAAGCTATTCAGAAGATCGCTTTGAGTCAAAAGAAGACAGAAGAAGGATTACAAGTTATGAGGGATGAACTAAATAAAATTCGGGAGAATTGGAAGCAAGAAGTGGAAGTTAAATTAAACAATTTCCAAGAACAGTTACAGCAAGATGTTGCTGTATTGGTGGAACGGAGTATAGAGGATAGCAATGAAAGGCAAAACGCTGTTATTGAAGATGTTAAGGGAATTATTGTTGAAAACCGGACGAAATGCAGGGAAGAATTGATTTCTATAACTAAAAATGTGATTGCTATGGAATTAAGTGTAAAAGAAGTTAAAGAACAAACTACAGAGTAATTGACACAACTGGAAAATCAGGTCATTCACGACAGTGAAAATGTTAAGAAAAAATTAAATGGTTTGGAAAATGAGATTGAACATTTTGGCTATAGGTACAAACACGTGGAAGAAAGATTAGAAATGGTAGAACGAAAACCTAATGCAGTAATTAGTGGAACTGTAACCTCGTACAAGCAACCAATTTTGCCGGAAGCAATATTCAAACCCGGAGGCAAGAATCACCCGGCCGATTTTGTAAAAATATATGCTAAAGACTTGCCAGCAGAATGGTCAGATGTAGAAAAGATTCGTTTTGTAAAGAGCAAATTGAAAGATGAAGCATTTTCATGGAGTTGCGAAGCAGCAGAGGAACGTAATAATTACGACGAATTTTTAAAAATGTTTCGAGATAAGTTTTGGTCTGCACAAAAACAAAGAAAAGTAAAAAGTGACTTTTATAATGGTCGGTGGTATAGTAAAAGCGACGGACGAATGAGAAGTTTTTGTGAATCAATGAGTAAAGAATTACGGTATTTGGATCAGCCAATGGGAGAGGTGGAACAAATCGAGATCTTGTTATAGAAGTTACGGCGATCGGTACAAGATAAATTAATGATTAATCAATGGGACAAATTAGATGATTTTTTGGATGTGCTTGAACGGATAGATCGTTGTAATGATACGTATGATAACAGTATAGAGAATCACCGAAATAACGGTTGTGGATATGACAGGAACGCAGACAAATTTTTTAATAACCGTTCAAATAATTGGTCACAAAAAGGAAATAATGGTTACGGGAGAGGAGGCGCGCCAATACATCAACATCGCAGGAATGATGCGTGGCAAGTTGAAAATGATACCCATAATAGCAATAGACCTAATAATGTATTTAATGAGCGTGAAAAACAGAGGACAGAGTATCGACAAGCAATGTGTCTACAAAGAAAAGGTGATGTGCAACCAAACGAAGAGCGAAGGGCAGAAAAACTCAAATCCGCAACTGTAATGGCTCTAGCAGGCGCGGAGAAAGAGGATAGCGAGCCGTCCAATGCGTCTGATAAAGAGAATACTAGAGCCAAAGACATCTACAGAAGCAAAGAAGCATGTAGGATGGACTATTTAAAATGGTGGGAGTGTTTGCATCAAATGAAAGATCACAATTGTGAGTCCACATTAGTGAGGAACGAAAACAACTGGAGAGACGAAGAAATATCAGAGTTGGCTAAAATCGATCTGTGTGAGGATAGTTGTAGAAACGAGGAAGTTGAGTTTAAAAAATTCAAGCGGTGGAAGAAAAACAGTCTAGCAGGAGATATGTTCACAGAGGAAGAATTAGATTGGAGGAGTAGTACAGAGTTACCGTTAGATGTTGATGTAAGTGAAGAAGATATGTCAAGCAGTGATAGTGAAGAATATGAGGATGAAAATGAAGAAAATGACGAAGTTGGAGTGAGAACATTTTATATAAGATGTTGGAGGAGAAATTAATAATGCAGGTGTATCTCAAAGAAGAACACTTGATGATATAATAAATGGTAGCAGAGCAAGATAATATCAACGCCGCGACGTATTTTGAATACAACAAGGAATTTTTGGTCCAAGGTATAAAGCCGGATAGCCAGCATCGATTTGAAATGAATAATTTAAAGAAGCAGGAGTCGTCAATTTTACATGTGGATGAATGGTCACACGAGGAGATTAGAAGAGATCTATTAAAAGAGGAAATTGTTGCAGCTGTAGATGATGAAATACGACAGCCTTTAATCAACGTAAAAATATTCGGAATAGACTCTCAGGCGTTAGTAGATTCGGGAAGCGATTTAACAGCTGTATCACACGTATTGTATGAATACATTAAAGGAAGCACAAAGATACTGAAATGCCTATAAATTATATACAAATTATGGGAGCGACTGGAAAATTAAGCAAGCGGTTGAAAACTCAAATTTGGATGGAACTAGAGATGAATAATATTAACATAGAGCACCGATGCATCGTAATTCCAGGTCTAAATATAAACTGTATATTGGGCATGGATTTCTTAATGAAATATCAAGTTACTATTGATTGTGGGAAAGGAGAAATGAAATTTTTAAAGGATGAGAGAGAACAAATAATGAAATTTTGGCAAGAAGTGGTGAATGATTCCGGGATTTTGGGAAGCATGAAGTTACGGACGGTGCAACAAGTATATAACGAAGAAGAAGATTTTAATTTCGTTGAGAAGTTCGAAGAGGGTAATAATATGTCACGTGAATTTGGTCTAAGGGACAAGATAAATGATTTGGAAGACATTACTTGGGAGCAGAAAGAACAATTGATGGAAATTTTGGAACGAAATGCGGACAGATTCTCAAATGTTCCAGGTGTAGTGAAGGACTTTGAGTGTAGGCTAAAAATTAAACCGCATGTACCTTTTTCGTAAAACCATATCCAGTGCCTTTAGCTAAAAGGGATGCAGTTGAACAAGAAATAAATAAAATGTTACGCTGGGGTGTTATTGAGCGAAGCAATAGCCAATATAACAATCCTCTTATTGTTGTCGCAAAAAAAGGATGGTTCAGTAGGATTAGTTTTGGATGCTAGGACATTAAACAAGATCATAGAAAGAGAAACGGATCGACCCGAGAATTTAGAAGATATGTTACAAAAATTTCATGTAATTAAAAACCTGACAAGTTTAGATTTAACAGCTGGATATTGGCAGATACCTTTAGCGGAAGAATCGCGCAAGTACACTGCATTCTTGTATTGCGGTAAATCCTACCAATACCGTAATGTACCTTTCGGATTAAATATTTCAGTATTTATACGCGCAATGGATCAAGTTCTTGGAGAAGTCTTGCTAAGTAAACTTTTGATATACGTAGATGACATTCTAATAAGCTCAAGTACTTGGGAAGAGCACTGTGAAATTTTGGAAGATGTATTAAAAGCGTTACGGGAAGGGGGCATGACTCTGAAATTATCAAAATGCGAGTTTGTGAAGAGAGAGATAAAGTTTCTAGGACACAAGACAACCACTGCCGGGATCGAATCTGACGATGAAAAGTTAAGAGCAATTGCAGACTTCCCTATACCTAGAAATAAGAAACAGTTAAAATCATTCTTTGAACTGTGTTTATCGGAAGTTTGTAACAGACTAATCTTTTAATTGTCTGCATTTAAATAAACTGAGGAAAAATAATATAAATTGGATATGGACACAGGAGTGTCAACAGGGTTTTGAAAAATTGAAATATGAATTGGTTAACAGAAAAATTTTGTACCATCCAAATCTAAATTTACCATTTTGTATGGAAGCAGACAGTTCTGACTATGGGATCGGAATACACCTATTTCAAATTGAAAGTGTTGAAGGAAACAAAGAAGATCAATATCTTTTGGCAGTCGGGTACTAACAAAACATGAGAGGTCTTACGGGATTTCTGAAACGCTGAGTATTATATGGGGGTTCCAGAAGTTTAAATATTATCTGTGGGGGCACAAAACCATTATTTTTACAGATCACAAAGCGCTAACATTTTTGCAAGAATGTAAGCTATTACATGCACGACCAACTCGATGGGCTCTGTTTCTACAGCAATTTGATTATGAGATACGGTATATTAAGGGTACAGATAATAAGGTCGCGGATGCTTTGTCGCGCTTGCCGACTGGACGAAATACAGCGGATGAAGTATTCGATTCTGAAAGAATTTGTAAAATTTATTATATGAAGGGAACTACTTATGAAAAAAATGTGAAAGATATTTGTAAAAATATGAGGAGAAGGCAGAACGAAGATGATTGCTTAAAGTTAATAAAACAGCACTTAGGCAAAAAGGATAACCGCGAATTAGAAAAAATACCACCGAGTGTATAACGGTGTATTGTTTCGTAGAAGAGAGGAAACGTCAGAAGATTGGAAATTATGTTGGCCAGAACAATATGTAGATATCATAATTGATTACACGCATGCAAGCTATGGACATTTCGGCTCAGAAAAATGTTACAGGAAATTGGAAGAAGTAATAATTTTTGACAGTATGCGCAGGCAAGTAGCAAAGAGATTAGCTTACTGTGACCGGTGTCAGCGTACAAAAATATCGACGGTGGCGGCAAAAAACTTTATGCAGAATATATTACCAGACGAAGTTTTGGAGTTAATAGCGGTTGATTTGTATGGACCCTTGCCAAAATCGAGAGCATATTTCGTGCATATTTTTGTGGTCTTGGATGTTTTCTTTAAATTCGTGAAACTATATGCCATGAGAAAAGCTACTGGAAAAGCATTAGCAAAAAAAGTTGGAAAGGGATTATTTTTGAGAAGCTAGGATGACCTATGGCGCTACTTTCGGATAACGGAAGTCAGTTTACATCGAAAGGATGGGCTACATGTATGAAAAAACATAACGTTCGGCATATAAGAATTTCTGCTACCATCCGGCATCAAATCCAGCGGAGAGAATAATGCAAGAATTAAGTTGATTTTTTAGAACCTATTGCAGCCAGAACCACACCAAATGGGCCGAATACTTAAAGGATTGTGAAGATATAATTAATAGTGTATCAAGTGAAAGCACGGGATTTTCGCCATACCGTGTTATGTTCAATGAGAACCCACCCAATGTGATAACAGAAAATATGAAGTTCCCTCCAGTGAAAGAAATTGAACGAAAAGAATTACTAACGCAAGTTCAGAATAGGATGAAAAAAAAATCAGAAGAACGGGAAAAAGCGATACAATAAAGGTATAAAGGCGATCGAGTTTGAGTTGGGAGATTTGGTTCTGGTGAGATGGCAAAAAAATCTCGTGAACAAAATTCAGAAATAAAGAAATTTTTAAGATTTATTGCGGACCTTTTAGAATTGTGGGAAAACCAAATGCTAGCGCTTATGTATTGGCGTATCCAAAGTCTGGTAAAAGATTTGGTTTAAGGAATGTAGTGGACCTAAAATTGTATAAATATAAATGAGCAATGAAGTGAGAGTGTTTAATGGTCAGCATAAACTGATAAACAATTTTACTAATAAACGACCTGACAAAAGACAGTGAGATTTATGATTATTAATTATTTTATGTTGTGTTGTGGGTGAATAATTTTCCTGATGGTTTGAACATTATTACAGTGCAAGAACATTGTAAAACAATGTGTAATTTACATCTTACAAAAGAAATGAGAATGAACGATGTGATATTGGTACATCTCGGCAAATAAATGCTGCGCTGTGGTAATAGAAAAGTAGTTGGCAGCATTAATTATGCCTCGATGTGGGGGCATATTGTGACATATGGTTATTCCCTGATGCACCATTTTTTTTTATAAATTAAGAAATTATACTTGGGATAATTATGTTAAGAAATAATTAATGATTTGTGTATATTTTTTTTAAAAAATTATAGTAACGAGATATATATAAATTGTATGTCGTTGGAATAATATAAATGTCTTAGTTTTTTTTATTAGTATCTTTGATTGTTTGGTTGTTAAAAAAAGAGAAAGGAGAGAAGAAGAAAGATTGCTAACTAAAAACTTAATGTGTGAATTTGATAATAATTATGATTGAATTGAATCATAAATAAGTTTAAAAAGAATTACTACAAAGTATATTCACCTGGTGTATTAATTTAAAAAGTAACGAGGAGGTTACAGGTGCGCCAATAACAAGGCCTTTTTAATAGTAGAGATTGATGGTTAGTTTAAGTATTGTTTTGTTCCAGAAGTAGAGTCTTCCTTAATTTCGACAGAAATACCATTTAAATTTCTTCTGTTGATTTACACCAGTGCTCGAAATTAGATCACCTGGATTTATAACAAGGCATGATTACAAGTTCTAGATCCCAAATCCCATTATATGCAACAAAAAAAAAACAAAAAAAAAAAAAAAGTTTCAAAGATCCATTGAAAAACATGTAAATCAATCAGTGATGATACAAACACAAAACTGGAAATGAATATGACACTGCTAAATGTCAGCATACGGGAGTCGACTGATAATAGTAAATTCAGGCCCCAATATGGAAAGAGGACTGAAGATCTAAACAGAAAGTTTGCTTAGGCCCTGTGAATAATTAATTAAGAAAATTAAAAAAGACGAAACAAAGCACTACAACACAGTTGTTATGCCCTTGTTGAAGCCCAAAATATTTATTGTCATTAATTTGATTGTTATACTGTATCACTTTACTTACACGAAGCATTTTTGTTATTTTTACAGTTATTATTTCAGTTAAAATACTTTGAAATCTGTGTCCCCGGCTCTCAGTACACGGAATCCACTATTTCGTATCATATTTCATATGTGTTCTAGGCACTTGTTGAGTGACGTTGAAAATCAACTGGGTCATCCGGCGGCGGATATAGCAATTTTCCGAACCGAGAAAAAATTATGAGATTGCTGCCCCTACATTACCAGCACAATGTTTCGATATGCCTATTGCGCTAGTTCGAAAATAAGCAAGTCGATTTAATCTTTTTTTATTATTAGTGTATTTATTTTGATAGAACACATGCACCGGGGCCAATTCCCACTTACATTTACTATTGATCTACACAAATTTTTCCTTTAAAATGTTTTAAGTTTGCCGTAACATTTTTTAAAAATCCATTGATTTATTCCAATTTGACTCTTTTAACGCCAGTGAACATTTTCTTGCTTTTTACGCTGGAAATCAAGTGTTCGTTTATGGCTCTGTTCATCTGTTCCCTTACGCGTATTTTCCTAATTCGTTCCCGATAACCGTCAAGAAGCATCACCAATCTATGCTTCCTGCCAGAAGTGTGTTCATCCACATTCTGTCTTTCAACGATCACAACCCAACTCCTTTATCATATTCATATGTGTTGAAGTTCTAGGCACTTGTTGAGTGACATTGAAAATCAGCTGTAACATCCGGTGGCGGATCTAGCATTTTTCCGAACCGGGAAAAAACTATGAACATTATGTCGCCGCGCCCATTGTTGCCATCCTGAGCGTCGTCGCCGCGCCGCCTCGATCATCACCCATTGTCGCCGTAGTAGAGCTAGAAAAACTATGCCGCCCTTCAAACACGGTTTTGCCGCCATCCAGAAGTTGCCGCGCGGAGCAAACGCCCAGTTTGCCCCAAGATCCAACTCTGGGAATATTTATACTTCTAATTTGAGCAATAAAATTTTAACTTTCCAGTATGTGCATAATCGTAATCATAGTGATGATAGAAAAGTTTAGCCCAGAGGAAAGACAACTACTGAGATCTATATCTATAAAACGAAAACCGAATATTGGTGTTATAAAAACTCGGAAACTACGGAGCAGAATCCGATGGAGTTTACACCAATTTAAAACTTAGAATCTTAATTCAGTTGTTTGGCATGTCTTATGTTTCAGCGTTGTGGCAGGGAGCGTCATCCCCAATGAATATTAATAATTATTCAGATTAATTATATTTATTTATTCAAAAACGTAAATTGTAGGGCTAATTAATGCGTAGGTAATTGTGTATTAAGCCCGGGCCGCCAAATTTATTATTATATAATTTTAATTCATTGCAAGATTGCTGTTAGGGAAGAATTGAATGGTGGAAATGTTAGAACTCAGTGGCAGTTTTGAGCATTCAAATAAACGGACAATGCTGCATGCCGGCAGCAGCCTGACGCCCCGGCACACAATGGAAACGGCCAGTGAAGGGAGGGCAGATACAGTTACCTAGCGAGGCCAACGTACCCCGGCTCTCCGCTGAGGGCGCAAGGTCACTGGAAATGTGCGCGACACGAACGGCGAATGATAGCAACGCCACGACACACGTGATTGTGGACTACGTCGTTTCACCAATCGTATATAGCCACAGGGTCTACATTTGTTAATGAAAGGCTTCTTTTCCATGTACTTTCTAGAGGGAAGCTGACTTCTTGGTGGCGGCAGAAAAGGACGCCTTTAGAAGGGACTGTTCAGACGAGCTGGAGTGTAGACGTACTGTCCGGGTGTGGTCCGATTAGTGTTGCAAATTGAAAAAAAAAAACTTTATGAAAAAAACATGAAAAACAACGTAGCGCCATTTTTTTTTTTAATTTTTTTTTTTTTTTTTTAGAAAACAATATATTTGATAAATTATAGTTTTATTTAAGGAACTTACATTTTACAAGTGTGTTTTAAATCTTACTGAATCATATAATGTCTTACATAATGATTCATAAATGTATCTCTGCAGGTAACAATTTTTTCCATCGTCTATGTCAGTTCACTAGTATCCAGGGGCGTAGCTACTATGGGACTAGGCGGTGCAGTGCATCGGGGCCCCTACGCTCAGAGGGCCCCCAAGCATACCTCAGGGGGCCCCTCAGCGCACCTCTGGGGCCCCAAGCGCACCTCTGGGGGCCCCCAAGCGCAGATCAGAGGGTCCACGAACTTTCACGGCAAACTAGGGACCTTTTTTTTAGCTCTACCGTCACCTAAGTGGGCCCCTGAGACATAGAGAGCCCCTCCCTTAGGGTCCTCCCTGCTCAGGGGGCCCCAACTACTGCTCAGGGGGCCCCAGCATCAGCTCAGGTTGTCCGTACCAGCAACACAAAGCAAAAAAAAGGTCATCCATCTGGACTGAGGGCCCAAAATAATTTTTGCACCGGGGCCCTTGTTGACCTAGCTACGCCACCAACGCTAGTTCGGTCTGTGTTGGACTTTTCTGTTTCTTCTTCTGTCTCCTCTAGATCCATAACTTAAGAAGTAGTTACATTTTCTTTTACTGGTTGCTCTTGTTCTTGTATTGTACGCAAAAGATTTTGGGATTGCAATTTTAAATTGTGAGCAAAGTACACACTGTGCAATAAGACTGCACCGATAGATCTGTATTACGGTCTTTTAAGTTTGAATTTAAATCTATTATTATACAAAATAGGAGCTTTACTTCTTTTCAACGGTTGCAAGGAAACGATTCATAATTACTGACAATTTAATGAGTCAGTACCACTATACTCTGAGAGTTTAACAAGTATACGAATATAATAAAAGCACAATAAGTAATAAAAAGAGGCAAAAAACTGTAGATAAATTTTAAATTCCTAATTTTTTATAAAAAGATCCGCAGGTCTACTGATAAATTTGTAGGGCTGGCAGCACTAGTTCAAATAGCGAGTATCAATCCAAACAACGCGGAACGGGGATTCCTTCTCTCACAACCTAGCCTCTTCGGGAAATCCCCGTTCATAAAAGAAAATTTCAGCCAATGTTTCCAATATTTTCATAATTTTTTTTTCTACTGAACCAGAAAAAATATAGTAGATTTAAAAATTAAGATAAGTACTTAGAATACACTCTAAAACAGTCATATTAAACGATAACTGCCTTACAAATTTGAGATTTAGTAGTTGTGAAAAAAAAACGTGTCAAAGAAAAAAAACATTGTTTTTTTATAGTTTTTTTTCGTGTTTTTTTAAGCCAGAAAAAAAACGTTTTTTTTTACAACACTAGAACCGACACACTCGACTAGCTGTTGGTCCACAGCCGCTTTCTGGCTCAGATGCTGCCGGAAGCAGAGTGTCTTACCTGGTAGAGGCCATCAACAGATACACTAGCGCGGATTGGCTATCTATGGATTTGCATCTAACTGCGACGCAGCTTGTCGCAATTCTTCAAGCAGTTGCAACAACGGTGATGTACCAACGCAAAAGGTCAATGGTTCCATAGGTTTTTGACGAGGCTTACAAACCCTTAAGCGATCCCTGTGAATAGACTCTCTTCTGATCATGAGAATATTTACTGAGCTAGCTAACTTTCCATATTCATCAACTTTGAACTTTTAAGTATCTTGCTCATCATAAAGTAATTAAAATGATGTTTTCACTATAATTGGCGCCTCTGGGAAATTTTTGTAAATTTTTAACTTTAATCTGTTGGCCTGCGACGCCACGTTATTGTATATTCACTTTTCAACATCTTTGAAATATTTAAGATTTATTAATGTTTGCATTTATCCCGCAAATTGTAAGCGCCGGGTATTGCTTGTTTGTTTTTGAATATCTTGTGCTTAACGTAAGATTAAATATACCCTTCATTGTACAAGCTAGAAGATAAAATAAATTCAATACTTTTGTTTACCTGTAATTCTTACAGCATTCAAGATTCTGGTTCACCAAATTAACCAAATTAGAAAATTAATTTTAATATTCCCGATAAAAATTTCAACGTAATGGCATCCCCTCCCCCCCCCCCCCCTTCTTCAACAAACCGACCTTTACAGCATTAAATAACGCGGAGCATTAAATGAAATTCTGAACGTATGATGACAAATCTCAAAAGATGGAAGGATTGGATGTTCCATACATCGCACTAAACACACAACGAAATGTCTCTGACCACATAGTCTTTAATGAAAGCAATAAGATAACTTTACAGTAATAAATATTTTGCGCACTAAACAAACTTGAAGTATTCTTTCCTTTAATTCGGGATATTCAATTTTTAAACGCCATAGATAGCCGTAAAAAAACTGAGATTTTCTTTAAGCACGATCTCTGGTCTTTAGCCATCAGCATTAGTCTTCTATTTACGATGATATTATTCCGGATTCACGTTTGATATTCGTATAAAAGGCTGAATCTGCGGAGTTAAAGTATCTAGCGTTTCGAGCAGAGGGTATAAATATGAATATATCCATTCACATCGCAGTTGAGTCAAATGTGAGTTTCTAACAGAATCTAGCATTGTTCAGAAATGTAGTAATGCAATTTCTTAACCAAATTAACGAAGCTTGATATACATGAATATTTTCGGCAGAATGAAAATAGTGTTCGTGCAAATAAACTTCAACCCGCCCGTTTCTTGGTAGGGGGCGGGGGTTTGCTTTAATTCCGTAAAAAGTTGATGCGAATTATTATGAAACTTTGTATAAATGTTTTTCATTATGGGAATTAAAATAGAATAAGGGTAAATCTATGCCAACTATATCGGGCAACGCTGGGAACTCCGTTAGTTATTAATAGACTAATGGATTGATATTTTCTGATAATAGATTTAATACATTTTATAATTTCCAAAACGAAACAAGTACATTTAAAGGAGCAATACGTTTAAGGTTGCCTTGCGAATTTATAGTGTGTACCATGACAGCTGATGAGTTCAGACCTGAGATTTAAAAATGTTTGAGTTAAAAAATTTAAAACGAGATTAACTCTATCGAGATAATGGGAGAAACAGACGAAAATGTGACATTAATACTGTAGTAGTAATACTTCCCACAACATGATTGTAATGCCTTTGTAATCGTTGTACATATGCATTGTATTAAAAATCATGCTTTGCACCGAGAAGTTCTACAAAAATTCTGAGAGATAAAATTAAATGGAATGTTACTCTGATTCCGTTCCTTCCTACTTTATATGTAAGTGCGACATTGTTATTGAAACAGGAACTACTACTACCTCCACGAATTTCAGCGCGCGGTCCCAGTTGCCTTCTACACTCCCCAAATTTCAGAATATTACTAATTGGAAAATTAGTAAATACTAATATTTAGGTATCCATATCATAAAGACCAAGGTGACTCTCTGATACAATTTTTGTACTGCTTTCTTAATAATATAAAAATAGATGTGGATAGGGGGAATGAATAAGCTAACAATCAAAGTTTTGGCTCGCCAGCTATAATGTACTCATATCCGACTGTGTATTAACTATGCAGTCGTGTCCTTGTTAAGTTCTTGGTACAAAAAAAAGATTTTTAATTTGAATATTGGGCGTAGTATTTGGGCAATTTAAAAAAAAAAATAGCCATCCTGTAACACGAACTTATTTTGCACTATCCATAGAAGTAATAAATCCAATACAGTAATAAATTTTCGTTAAAATTTTTTTGCTCTACCTTTTGGTCAACCTTTATTTAATTACAACCATGGTTATACACAAAGTATGTAGTTTCATTGTTCTTCCTTACTAAGCAGAATTATTAGTGTAAAAGTTCTCTTTTTAACTTTGTATGTCTCAAAATATGTAATCATTTATGAATAAAAAGTGTTCGTGAAAATCCATTTCGAATTATCGTATCAAAAAATTATTGCACTTCTGTCGCAACCATTTGGAGAGTGATGAACGAAGATTCGTTTTAAGTGCATGAAAAGTGAATACGTTGTATGCATTTTCATTTCACCCATTGCATGCAGGAAGAATCAACAAAACCCTCTTCCCATCTCCACCTCCTTAATTTTTGTCAATGTTCTATTTACAAAGCTACAATCGACACCATTTCTCCGATCACAATGGAAGTAGGCATCCCCTTCACATCTCTATATTTATGGAAACCTACATTTTTATCCGATTTCGATGGAACTTTGCACACGAAACCATATAAACAAAGAGAAAAATGAAAAATACTGTCCCCATTAGTTTTACAAGAACCCAATCCCTATCCTCCTTTCCACCCCCTTTATTATTGTCAATGCTCTTTATACAAAGATACAGTTTCTATCCGATTTTGAAGGACTTTTGCACACGTATACTTTAAAACGTTTAGAAAAATACTAGATTCACTTGATTTTTAAACTCCCAAACCCTATTCTCCTTTAACCAAATCCATTTTAATTTCTAAAGTTCTTTATAGAAATCCACAGTTTTGAATCCCGTCAAAATCGATTCAGCAGTGTTAGAGTTATGCGAGAATATTAATAAAATAAATGTGTCCTAATGTCTCAAAGTGCACGTCAGATTTTAACTTGGACCGCAAGCTTTCAAGTTGTGAAAACCTCATTAAAAATCCTTGTTTTCTGCGTGATTCCGGAGCACACAGATAACATTCCAGATACAGATTTATGGATATGGTATGTATTAATGCGCGGATGCTACATGTTTCGATTACCGAGCAACAACTTTAACAGATGTGATTAGGTTGAAATGCAGCTTGGATAAAAATGTACACTGACATTCCGAATCACAGCATCTGATTCACCCTGTTCTTGGAATTTTTTGGGTATAACAAAGTTTACTTTACTTCAGGAAGTGGCTGGCTTGGTACACACGATTCACATCGGAAATATAAAAATACTGTGTGAGTAAATCAATCCCAGTTAGAGCAACGTCGCGTACTCAGCTAGTGCACATGTAAAACATTATTTGTATATGAATTAAAGAAAGAGTTAACGAGTTCGGTGGGTAAGTGGAAACGTTCGAACCTGACGGGAGTACGCGGGTTCAAATCTCCGTCTGGCCATCTTCGGTTTTCCATAGTTTTCCAAAATCACGCGAATACTGGTATTATTCTTTAAAAAGTCAAGACCGAATTACTTCCCGTTTCTTGGCTCTCGTCTACTTCCGGCTCAATTATCTCGACTTTGACAAACAATAAAGCCCAAAGTAAAAAAAAAACTGATCCTAATAGAATTATGGAAGGAAGGATAAACAGCTATGAGATAGACAGAATAAGACCAACCTTATTGACATTACAGTTAGTAGAAAAACACCACGCATACTATTTCATTATTGCTTTTCTACTATGGTACACAAATAAATGTCAAAGAGCCCTAAACATCAGACGTAAAACAGCGAAAGACAGCTTAGCTTTCATCAGAGCGAAGTATGCGTTCATTAGTTTATTGTTCTTCATCTATCACAGAATCAGCAACGACAGACGGGCTGAAGTGTTGGCCGCAACACAATTTGTGCCACTCTCCCCCGGAAACAATCAGGCAGTAGTAGCGTCGCTAATGGAATTGTCACCTTCGCAAACACGTCAAGCGAAATTAATGACAGCGGCTTCTTGGAAGAACGTGCAACGAGGGTTGCCATCGGTGGGACACGGCACGAAAATATCTACGGGAGGTGACTTGACACAGCAAACGCAATAGCGAATGTAGGTCATATTCACCTTTTTTGATTTTTACATTTTGTCTTTTGCTATCATCAGAAACGTCTTTAGCCATCGAGATTTAAACCAATTCCATTTTACATCGTAAACACATTTCAGAATGTGACCATTATGCATAATCGACGAACCATTATAACTGCTTAGTGTTTTTCGCGCATTACTATTAACCTCAAAGATGGTAGGGTCTCGTTTACAACTTATTTTAGCTTTATTGAGTCTGTCGTCGGAATTAAATAGTATTTCTTTTTTCAAAAAAAAAAAAAAAAAAAAAAAAAATGGCTACCTGCCGAGTGACATTGTCACATGGTCAGTGGTCCACGAACAAGAAACATGAGCTGCAACAATTTTTCTGCTGTTCAACATTCGCCATTACAGCATAATGCATGAGTAATGTTTTTGTAAATAATTTAAGTCGCTTTTATGAGAGCCATATTTCTGAAGTTATTAGTTCATGAGTTCGAAAGTAGCTTCACATTTATCGCGACCTTTGCAGCCTGGAACAGGATTAAAGCTGATATTTCGCGGTATAACATAACGGTTGAGATTTATTTTCAATTTTATTTGTTCTCGCTGATTTCGTATTACTTATGTAATTTGATGAGTCGCATGAAAATAGTGCCAACTACATCGCGATATAAACTGCAACTGAAATACGTACAACAATACGAAAGCAAGGTTATGAGCATTATGTAATAACAGTCCTACTGAGGTGATTGCAAAGAAATAAACTGCCAGAACGGTCTGTTAAACCGGTTATTTTTGACTGGCTTTGTAACTACTGTTTATTATAATATACAAACCTTTCGTCTTATGTTAGTGATCTGACTTATGTTACAAACCATTTTCATCTGTCGTACCCACACAATTTTGACATGACTTTAGGTACGTTTGGGAGGTCATTAAAATTTTAGTGGGTCATAGCATGTCTGTAAGTTATTAATGTTCTCGGTATCTGTTACATATAACGCAAAACTCCTGAAGGAAGGCAACCATGGGAACTCAAATGCAACTCAGTTGCCTACATTTCAGGCGTAGCTGTTATTACTGAATAATTTTTTTGAAATAGAGCAATATTGATGTTGCACTCGTTAAGAAACGTTAAGAAGCGTAGGTAATTCGATTCTCCATTTATATATGCCTTTAAAGAAAGTGGATAGATAGATATATTTTTGGAGTAGAAAGACAAATTTAAGGTCTCAAAGTTCGGTTTCAATGGCGGTGTTCACATATACGTTACAGAATAAACAGTATTACTAAGATTATACAAACCAAGTGCATTTAAATGTGTGAAAACTCATTTAGTGGTTTCTGAGCTTAAATAATTTTCTCTGTTCGTGGAAATGCCGCGGTAAAAATATACGTCGGAGGAAGAACGGATTTCCATGTAATCTTCATGGGAGTAATATACTAACACAATCCCGTAGTACATCTTGAAGATTTCATTGTATGTATATGGGTGTGTATACGTACTTTCTTCACTCGAAGGTCTTTAGTGTAGCAAACTGCTGTATTGTGCTATTATACTACTTCTCTTCCATGTGCTAATCCCAATTCTTCTACCAATATCCATCCAGGCATCACCAATATACATCTTGAAAACTCCACTCTCTTCACCTGTCTTTAACGACTATGTATTTATATTTCTATGAGCCACAAAAATTTGATGTATGGATTGTTTCTATGTTTCATTTTTTCTCTGTTTTAGAAAATATTAAATAGTGATTTTAAAACCTTAAATACAGACAAATCATTAGTTTCGTGATCGTGCCCCTAATAGTAAAACTCGAAAAAGTGCAGATATTCCGATGCCTTACGTGAATAAAATTAGATAATCCATTAAAATCACTATGGCTGAAATATCCACTGAATGCTGTGGTTTATTTTTTTGTGGCAGTTACTTTGTAGTATCACTATGATAAGAATTCTAATGTTTCGTCCGCATTTGAAAGACTAGAGTCGTTTTACTAATTATTATTTTTTTAATATTTTCTTGGAAATCAGTTTTGCTTCATTGTTTGATCAGAAGCTAAAGCATGTAAAATTACTACCTGTGTCATGAAAAATATTTCAGATATTTGGGTATTATGTGATCATTTGTTTCCTAAAGCAGACAACAACAGATGGTCGTTATTATCATTGATTCATCGCCAGAACTTTCTAATTAATGAGCGCGTTAAAGCCCTGGCCACCGCGTGATGTGATATTAATCATTTAGTCGACGCAGTCAAGGTTCGATGGTAAAATTTTAGTTTTATTATTTGACCTTTGCTTTTAATGGAATGGCGGTGATGTTTACTGCCTGGCACAGAGAGATTAATGTTGAGGTATTTATCTGACATCAATTTCGTCTGCTCTTCGAAATTTAATTAGAAATCCACTGAAATGCGAATTAGTCCAACGGCAATAATGACATGTGGTTTTGATTTTTATTGCTATCATTATTATTTTCCCTAACGACCTTAAAGCTTGTTCCGCAAATTTTCATTGCTATTACTAGCATAAATTTAAGCTAAGAAGAGCCGATCTTAAGTTCCCATTTGTTTATATTTCATGAAAACGCGAGTAAACGATTGGAAAAATTGGGGGAACAGAAGTCCTCAAACAACTGATTACCTTTGGTCCGTAATTTCTCTTAGTTCTTATATATATAGTGCTATTATGTTAAATAAAATATTCGCAATATTTTGTTGCGCTACGTTAAAGTTATTAAGCAATAATGTTATACTTTTGTGCAGATTTTATTTCTTTAATCAGTTTCTTGGTGGGGTTAATGCAATCGTCCATTTCTTATCTCTCCGTATATTGTGCCAACCTTTTCGTCTCAATACACCTCATACAACCTTCATCGTCAGGTATGTGTATCATATATTCTAAATGTTTGTCTCACGCATGTCTTAAAATCTGACCCCTTATCCTGTCCCTTCTTTCCGTCAGACTCTTCCAAAAGCGTTTGTTCTCACCCCTCATCTCCAAAACACGTTCAATTTTGCACCTAATATTCAAGAGCACCACATTTCAAATCTTTTATTTTTGTTCTACTTGTAGTACTGTTTATCCTAAACCCAAATTGGTCTTCACCTGTTAACATTTCTCCTAATCATTCTATTCTTATCCTAGTTAGTAATTTTCAAGCATGTCGTGCTAGACCTAATAGTACCATAATTATCACATTTTTCAGCTTTTAATTTCTTCGGAATATAGACTTTAATACCATTTGAATCATTACTGCTGTAATTATCAAATCCACAAGGGTTACCTTTAGCTGCAAGTAGCAAAATGGCAAACTCCGACTCCAAATCTTCTGATTGTTATAATGATTCACTTCTATTAGGCATGCATTATTACAGCTTAGTGCAATCTAATTTTTCTTACTTCTATTAAATTATGAAAAGAAGCTTCCAATTACTTAAAATCTTACTCAGAATAATCAAAAGCTGGTCCACTCGTAAAGAAATAATTATAAAACTTTGTAGTTTTTACTAACAAAAGTAATTTTTGGAAAAGGGTAAAATTTGTGACGCAAGTGGAGTTAACCATTAATAACAAATCATTAAAATTACGGGAAATTTTTTTAAGCAATTCAACAATTACCATCGCTACCGATAACAGGTTTAGGCATTGACTCGTACACATACAGCATCTCGATAAGCAGTCCCATCCAGTTCAAATTGTTTCCGTAGGTTAGTTATTTAAGATCGTGTCCTACTATCGTAGTTAACTTATTCCGGGATCTGCTCTTAATTGGGTGGATGAGTGTTCAATGCAACACGTTGTCGGCCATAGGCTTATTTCAGGGAACCATTCAACATTCACCTTGAGTGATCTAGGAAAAATATATAAACCCAAAACAAAAATGGCGATTTGAATATGGGCCTAGGACCTCTCCATTTCGTGTGAGGCTGCAGAATCGCCTACCACAACCATCTGTTATGTCTAACGTTTTATATGAATTTGAGGAACAATTATCGATGATTCACGTGAAAAGTTTTATTTTAATTGATTCAAAGAAGGTTTATACATTAAAAATCTGATAAATTTTTTCAGTATTTTGTTTACATAATATTTCATTCAAATTTCTCATCCACTTAAAGCCCCCATTTTATTGTTTTTTTTTTTTTTTAATTTTCAGTCATTTTTGAAGGAAGGGATCAATTTGTCGTCAAACTGTCTTCTGGCAACGGTGGGGCAAAAACAAAAATATTTTATGCACAGTACCTATGGTCCGAATAAGAATGGAAGTAGGCTAAGTCGGAAGTTGAATAGCACTTCAGTCCGTCTTGTTCCAGTCTTGAAAACTGCGCATTCCAATGCGAGCACATTGCTCTGTCCACTGGCTTTAGAAACGTGTTTCGTATGCTGACGGTAAGACGAGACCACCCGCTTGCTACTTGCTACACGTCGCAGTTATACAGATAAGCAATAATTTTAGATTAATTTGGTATGTAGTAACATATTGATACTACCACAGCCAAATCGGTTTCTGAACAGAAATATTTAAATTAATTTTACTCTACAATGACTTAAAAAGCATCTATTATGTGACAATTGAGTCTTTCCTGGAGTACAGATGACAAAAAATTTTCTCGGGTGTTCCGTCGGATCGCTTCCTCCATGTGCGACGTTTCGACAAAGCCTCTGTTGTCTTCATCAGGCGAAAGGTCGAGATAGACATTGTGACAGTAAGACACTGACTGCTGCCTCTGTTGTGACGTTTCGACAAAGCCTCTGTTGTCTTCATCAGGCGAAAAGGTCGATGTTGACACTGCGACAGCAAGACACCGACTGCAGCCTCTGTTGTCGAAACGTCGCACATGGAGGAAGTGATCAGGGCGAACACACGAGAAGAATTTTTGTCAGCATCTACAATGGTCTGTATGAAAAGAAGGTGTTAATACAGAACATAAAACGTATATTTGCATATTAATAATCAAAAGAGAGTTTTCAAGCAATTCCCTTAATAGAGAATTGTAATTTGTACACCGAAAACGAATTTACTTAATACCACTTCAGTATTGGAGACGACAAAACAATCGAACGTGCGTCTCCAAGCAAATCCTTGTTTCTGGGTCACCACTATCGTTATTAATTGCTTTTCCCAATTCATTATACTACACAGTAATCCATTAAAAGCTGGCCCTTTCTGCAAGCACTCACGTTTGACAGCAACGCTTTCCATTGAGCTGTCTCAACTCTTCCATCGCATACCTAGACACGTTCTTAATGAGATCGTCAAACCGTGGCCCGCCACAGTTATCGGGAAGCCGTCGGACCAAAGTATTATTCCTGCGCAGCATTCACCAGCATTTCACCGTATGGTGTCTTACCGTGCGTGCAGAAAAATCGATTGTAGTCATCGCGTTTTTTTTATTCCTAGAGTCGTCGCAGCATTCATAATTTCCTATGCTGTTTGGTTTTCAATTTTTTTTTACTTTCAGTCAGTAAATCAGCAAATATTATGCGTCATCACGTTAGGAACCAAAAGACTAAAGTCTTAGCATTCGACAAGCCTGAGAAAATCACAATTGCAGCTCTATTTCATTCCAACACAAAAACTTCGATGATAGCAAGGTTGTTTGGCCAATTGCCTTTCGACTACGAAATAAGTGAGAATGGAGACAAGTTGAGCAGGAAGCTATCGATATTCGGATTGTTCTGCACAATGATGAGTATGACTGGTGTACTCCTGCTTACATTATTCGGCGTACCAAAAATCAGCTTAATGACATATCCTAAGAAGTGCTGCATGAGCACTTTTCTTGATATTCTAAGAATCTCAAATATGTATACATTCATAGCAGGAGCAACCATATTGCATTTCAACAAACGGGAACAAATTCGTAACTTCTTTCAGCAGTTAATTGATATTGAGAGAAATCTCCGATCAATTGAGGGAACAAATCGGTTCTTGATGAATCAGAAATATTGCAGTCCCTTAAACATGCACGTGGCCCTGTCTACAATAACTACTATAGTGATACTCCCACTGTTAGGTGCCGTCTATAACGAGGGTATTTACAACATTCCGCTTGAACTAACATTGTCGGTTTCAATGTTTGCCATTGTAAGGGCGTGCGTCCAAGGGCAATTCGAGTTGGCTCTTCGAGCGCTTAAGACTCGTTTCGACTGCGTTAACAGTCTTCTCCAAATGGAAGAAGGTCACGGGAAGCTCACAACGCGCAAGAGAGTTCATCCCAGTTTAAGAAGAGGACTACAGCTATTGGAAATCAAGAATGGCATTTTCGATCTGGACACGGTGAGTTAAACTCCACGTTTTACGTATGCTGCCTTGGTACACTGAAATTAGTCAAATAAATAAAAACTGAAACTGACATCTCTGATGGTAGTAATAACTGCTCCATGGGAGATCACTTCGTCAATGTTTGTTTGTCGACATGTAGTGGTGCAGAGAAAGTTCAGTTGTTGTTTAAAAAGTCTACTTCGAATGAACTTCCTGATTTTTAAGTTCCCGCTATTCCTTTCGATGTGTCGCGGCATGAAATTTTACACTCAAATTAGAGTCATCCAAACGTGAAGCAATAGATATTAATTAATTACAAAATTTTGAGAAGACTCTTTCTAATTCCTGAAAAGCACAAATTATCTTTGAATAATGGATCCTTAAAGGTGAGTGAAAACACCAAATAAGTTCTTCATTTAAGTTTTTATCTTAAATGAACCTCAAGAAACAAAATACGATGGAATGGTTGCTCACTTCGGTCGATTCACCAAGTTGAATAATGAAATATTTTGAATTTTTTACCCCTTCTATATCTCAGTTTTCAATTTTTGTTACCAAATCAACAATGTTTCTCTCTATGACCATGTTGTAAAGTAGTAAAGTAGTACAGTCCATAGCTTTCTGGTAGTCTGAGGACCTAAATTTTCTCTTAAGACATCTAATATTCAAGGCTTTACTAACTCCTTAAAAAAATGTACTTTTTTTTCATCTGCTTGGAGAGATCGTAAATAAGATGCCTGAAGTAGCTTTTAGTTAACAGCCATATTAATACTATTAATAATGATTCCTAAGAAAGTTTTGTTGTTTTGTATTACAACATATTTCTTTTTATTTGTTAATTATAATTTATAAGATTTTTGTAATTTTTAGGATTTGTGTAACGGCCTCTTCTGCTGCCAAGCCGCTTTTTTTCCGCTGATAGTATTAGCGTAGCTGTAAAGCTGAAAGCTTCTTGAATAAGGCGAAGACATAAAGTTGACAGCAATTTACTCCATGCAAGATTGCAAAATGAGAACTGCTGGTGTTATCCTCTGATGTGTTTCATTGCGTGCTAAAACACAACGCAAACTTATATGCTAAGATCGTAGCAAGAATAAACCAGCTGGTTTCTCTTGCCTTTCCAAAAACAAGTGCCCCAAATCAACTTGCTTGGATCTGCTCTACACAACAACTTTCCTATTACTCTTGTTATCGTCACCTCCAACCAATAAACTTCGCTAGCTTTCCTCCTCCAAAGATATAGACCACTCTCCTATCGAATATGAGTAACATTGATTATTTAATCCTCCCACAATTCATATTGCAGCCATGTTCCACCAATTTCTAAGATCATTTACAACGTAAAGAAATAATGAAACTTCGCCAATGTCTATTACTCGTTGCGCAAAATATTGCATTTTGTTCTTTTAACTAAACCCCAGCTGTACTTAGCATTGTGAGCTTGGGAAATACCCATAAGATGAATGATCTTATATCTTTGTCGAAAAATCTCTGGTAACTGTCGAAATATTCGCCAAATTAAGTCCGCGTAGCTTAGTGTACTAACAAGGCAAAGAATCCTTCAGCAATACTTGGCATACGAGGTACCATAAATTATTTCATTCTGAATATTAGCTCTGTCTCTACTGAAGAAGAGTAAAAATCTAACTAGCCATCAATAAATACACCGTATGGAATTAAACAGATTCCGGTTCTCTCCTGTAAATCATGGAAATATAAGCCTCCTTCCCTCATGCCGACATAACCGTACACGAGATGTTAGAAGTAATATAAATAGCATATTCTAAAACTTGTGACAGACCTAAAATTGCTTTGAAAGTCTTCTGGTCCATTCTATGATTATTATCTTAAACAACCTGTTACTGATCCTGCACGTTGTCTTAACTGTCATTAACACACATAGGCTCATTAGTAAAACAGGAATAGGCCTGTGATTGTTACCGTAAAATCAATAAATTCGCAAAACGGGGAAAATTTAATGGAATCCTTTTAAACATACTCCAGGAGTAAGTGGCATTTATTTAAAGAATTCCAGGTACCACTGAAGAAAGTTTATACGTGTTACTAAAACAGCCCTTCATCGAAATCAAAGCTTTTTGATCATAATTATCAATTGCAATGTTAATGCAAAGTAAAAAAAGAAGAAGAAAAAAAAATCAGAAATGGCACAAGCACACATCAAAAGAACAAGGGACTGTGTGGGAAAATAAAGCGTTCTTGAATTTAAAGTACGAGTACAAAATACGATCATGGAATCATTTAAAGTGTTACTCAGCAATATGCTTATTAAAAACATGACTGAAAACCCAATTTGTAAGAAAAGGCATGTGCAGAGGTAGCACTTAGCTACCACTGATACACAATGGATACATTTGCTATTGATAATATATATGTTATTAAATTTTTCTCTCGTTGCTTAGAGTCACAAATGAGTTATCGCCTACCAATATAGCACACTGGTACTTTTCGGAAATTGACAACCAGTGGGAAAGTGTGAATGTGGTATATTTGATGAAAAATCATTTCTATATCTTAATGGTGTTTTAACTTTAACGTGTATTATCCTTGATGTAAAACCTTGTTCCAGATTCAATTCCATGGTGCTGAGACCTATATGTCCATTGATACAAAACATTACTACCAATTTAATATAATTTTCTGTTAATCTATGTCATTTTTTGGCTGTATGGTGGAAATTCAAATGCCATTAATAATAATTTTTAAAAAAGTAACCGGAGACCTTGAAACTGAGAAAGTCGCAAATTACCAACAGATTTCTAGTCAGAGTATAATTAAAGCTTCATACTTAGTAGAACCACTTCTGACATAACTTGTAAATAGCTAAAAAACTAAAAAGCTAATTTAAATTAGGCGATAACATAAACAATTGCAGTTTTCAAAACAGGAAATCAAAAGGACAACATAACTTCCATCCGCTGAATCTAAAATTTAGTTGCATTGTTTTTAATTAATGTTACTTACAAAAGCTAATGCAAGGTAATACCCATAGTAAACAAAAACAAGTCACCTGTCACTATTTGTCCATAACAGGGATATTTCCTTTAAGTATTAAGCAACGTGAAGAGGGTAGCATGTAGCTTCCGTTGTAGGGATATATAATTGTAGATGGCAATTCATAGAATAGATTTTGAAGAAATACAATAACAAAACAGCAAAGACATCAATAAAACCTTCTAGACCCGCAAGAGTGAATGCGCGTGCTAAGGCGCCACCACACTCGTTCGAGGAAGTACAATTTTTTTTTTTTTTTTTTTTTTTTTGTAACAGTTTAACTTCCCTTTTAACAACGTGGTCTTTAGAGACGGGAAAGGATGGGGGCAAGGAATGGGAAGGAATTCGGCCATGGCCTTTTTGAAGGAAGCACCCCGGCATTCACCTGGAATGATTTGGGGAAACCATGGAAAACCCAAATCTGGATGCCCGGACGGGGATTCGAACCGCCGTCCTCCCGAATGCGAGGCCAGAACGCTATCCGTTACACCACCACGCTCGGTGAGGAAGTACAAGGGAACCAGGTTCTCCCCGTGCACCGACCGTCTTGATTGCGGTTTTCAGGCGGTTTCCTGCAACCATCTAGGCAAGTGCTGAGACGTTCCCCAATCTCCGCCTCATTAAGTACACATTTCACTGACGAAAATTTACTTATCATACAGGGTACAAGCTACACATAGCGCACGCAGGTGACAGCACAAACATTCCACTAACAGGTTAAATGCTCCGGTTCACACAAATCTGGTTCTACATACGGGTAGGGCACATGTCTCCCGCCTTATGATTCACATTAGCGACAGTTTATCGATCTTCATGTGGTCTTCTAAGGGTGGGTGCCCACGGCCCGTGCATTTGCCGGTCGGGACGGGCCGTGGGAAGGGACCCGCCTCTGCTGCCAGGGATGGCGCGCCTCTGCCCGTCGCCCAGTCGGTAGAAATCAAAGGTCCGGGTAACTGAAACGACACTAGGGAACGTGTTGGGGAGATGGCTGCCACGTAGCGAGAGCTAGCCTGTGGCGGCCTACAAAACCACGGGCCGTGGGAAGCCACCATCAATACGCACTTGTAACAGGTTGCCTCAGTCTGCATGAAAGCATCACGAAATTCATGAAATTTAATTTCATTTAATTTAATTGCAATGGAGCACAGGCTCCGGTGGCAATATCCCTACACACCCATCTTCCCCCTATCCTGCACCTACCTACATTTGCCCTCTACAAATTTCATCTTTAAATTCCTTCAAAGTTTTCGGTAAATTATTCATCATTTCTCTTGGTAACTCATTCCAATCCCTGACACCCTTACCTAAAAAAGAGAATCTTCCCACACCCTTGTGCATGAAATCGAGTGCCAGCTTGTGGTCATGGTCATCTTTTCCCTTCCATGCACTACTTTTCATACCTATTGCAATATCTTTCCATGCCTCATCGCCAGTATATGCCCTGTACACTCCCATGACCCTCCTCACCCTCTTCCTGTCTCGCAATGAATCCCATTCCAGCTCCTTTATCATATCCGTCACTGATTGCATTCTGCGAAAATTTCCAGAAACAAATCTAGCAGCCTTTCTTTGCACCCTCTCCAACTCCTGTATTTGATAGGTAAAATGAGGGTCCCATACTACACTACCATATTCGAGCAATGGTCTGACCAAAGTTTTGTAACCCAATTCCTTGACTTCTCTCGTACATCCCCTCATCACTCTCTCCAACAAGTGCAGAACTTTGAAACCTTTTCCTACCACCTGTCCTACGTGTCCTGCCCAGTTAAGTTTGTTATCAAAAGTAATTCCAAGATATTTACATTTCAAGTCTTCAGCAAGCAATTCTTTCCCCACCTTATATTCATAATTAACCTTTTGTTTTTTATTTGTGTATCTAATAAGCTGACTCTTCTTTGCATTTATCTTCATTCCATGTTTACCAACCCAATTAGATATCCTGTCCAGATCACCCTGCAACTGTTTACAATCCTCTATCGTTTTGATTCTTTTATACAGCATATGTCATCTGCAAACAATCTAATTTCAGATAGTAAACAATCAACACAATTATTCATTAGAATAATGAATAGCAATGGTCCCAATACGCTACCCTGTGGCACACCCATTTTTACTTTTGATACTACATTTTCATGAAATTGGACTTAATTATTTTAATAGAAAAATGATACAGTTTCCACTTACGTTTGCTAAATGAAATTCAAACATTCACTTTCTCCCATAATCAGAAACGTTTCTTAACACAGTATAGAGGGTAACAGAAAAAAAACTTTCTCTTAACAACATATTTGGATCGCAAAACTGGATAAGATACGATAAGGTGTCAGCTACTCTTTCTTTGCTTATACCTTTAGGGACTCAAACACACACACACAGAGGAATATTATTATTATTTTTTTATCTGCTTAACGTCTCTCTAACAGCGAGGTCTTTAGATACGGGAAAGGATGGGTGGCAAGGAATGGGAAGGAATTCGGTCATGGCCCTCTGAAGGAATCATCCCGGCAATTGCCTGGAGTGATTTGGGAGACCATGGAAAACCCAAATCTGGATGCCTGGACGGGGATTCGAACCGCCGTCCTCCCGAATGCGAGGCCAGAACGCTAGCCGTTACACCACCACGCTCGGTACGAATATTATAGGAGCAAAGTACCCACTACCACTGATATCTCTTTGAATTGCAGCACCCGATAGTGATTACGGCGGATTCACGTGTTCTGTATTTTGTACTTAATTCTTGCGACTGTGCTTTAAGTCTGAACTTCTCGTTGACGCCGAGATCTTTTGAAGCGGGACAACTGGTAGTAAGGATCGGGAAAGAATTTTGGTATAACATTTTTGAAGGAACCATCCCGGCATTCGCCTGGAGTGATTTAAGGAAATAATGGAAAAACCGCACATCAACCACGATAGGTACAAAATATCGCTGTCTCCTAAGACAGCGTTTAGTGACTGGCGTGTAGAGAAGCTTCAATATAAAATTGTTACACCTGTTTCCACATCATTAGTGACCTAAAAGTGAATTAGTTGATAAGCAGTGAAAAATGTTTTGTGACCTGTTTGGAATGCAGGGAGGTTTTGACGTTTAACATTTCAAACAAAGACTGACGAGTGCGCGGATATTAACCACTTCGAACAGCAGACCAATACGGTAACTGGGAAAAAATGTCGAGACTTGTTGACTGCTAGACTGTTCCAATTCACAAAACTACCGCATGATTCAAGTTACTGATGGCATTTAACAGGACCGAAATCCTTTTAATATGCAAGAATGTTACCCTTAGAAAGAATTTTAATCAAAATATTCAAAACCCTCCGAGGCTGTATAATAAATGCTTTACGTAACTCTGGTTTAAGTTAAGCTGAAAGGATAATACGGGTTCATACGTATCTCGTACACCTGTGCTGTTCAAAGGATGTGGTTTTTAGTCTGCTTTCTAAAATTGCTGTAGTTATTCATTTTTGTGTTGCTCTTAAATGTTAGTTCCGAAGCTGATCATGTGTTGTGTTCCGTTTGCAGATACAGCGGGACGCATCCGAAAAGGCCGTCGTTTCTGAGCCACGCAACTCATCTTTGTCTCGTATAGCTCATGTCCACCGGCTGCTACTCGACGCCTGTACCACGCTCAATGGTGTGGCTTCGCTCTTGCTGCTCGTATACGCCGCACAAATTTTTCTGGACACAGTCCAAGCCGGCTTAATGGCGCTGATCTACGCTTTGAACAGCACAAACGTGTCCTTCTCTCCGATGATGCTGATAATTCTCGGGACCCCATCTATCAGTTTCATAGGATTCTCCATGCTTCTCTACTGGAGCCAGTCTACGACCAACCACGTAAGATATGCCACACTTCTCTATTGGCGCCGCAAGTCCACGGCCAGCCACGTAAGATATGCCACACTTCTCTACTGGAGCCAGTCCACGGCCAACAACGTAAGATATGCCACATTTCTCTACTGCAACCAGTCTACGGCCAGCCACGTAAGATATGCCACACTTCTCTACTAGAGCCAGTCCACGGCCAACAACGTAAGATATGCCACATTTCTCTACTGCAACCAGTCTACAGCCAGCCACGTAAGTTATGCCACACTTCCCTACTGGTGCCAGTCCATGGTCAGCAACGTAGGATATGCCACACTTCTCTACTGCAACCAGTCCACGGCCAGTCACGTAAGATATGCCACACTTCTCTACTGGAGCCAGTCCACGGCCAACAACATAAGATATACCACATTTCTCTACTGCAACCAGTATACAGCCAACCACGTAAGATATGCCACACTTCTCTACTAGAGCCAGTCCACGGCCAACAACGTAAGATATGCCACATTTCTCTACTGCAACCAGTCTACGGCCAGCCACGCAAGATATGCCACACTTCTCTACTAGAGCCAGTCCACGGCCAACAACGTAAGATATGCCACATTTCTCTACTGCAACCAGTCTACAGCCAGCCACGTAAGTTATGCCACACTTCCCTACTGGTGCCAGTCCATGGTCAGCAACGTAGGATATGCCACACTTCTCTACTGGAGCCATTCCACGGCCAGTCACGTAAGATATGCCACACTTCTCTACTGGAGCCAGTCTACGGCCAGTCACGTAAGATATGCCACACTTCTCTACTGGAGCCAGTCCACGGCCAACAACGTAAGATATGCCACATTTCTCTACTGCAACCAGACTACAGCCAGCCACGTAAGTTATGCCACACTTCCCTACTGGTGCCAGTCCATGGTCAGCAACGTAGGATATGCCACACTTCTCTACTGGAGCCATTCCACGGCCAGTCACGTAAGATATGCCACATTTCTCTACTGGAGCCAGTCCACGGCCAACAACGTAAGATATGCCACATTTCTCTACTGCAACCAGTCTACAGCCAGCCACGTAAGTTATGCCACACTTCCCTACTGGTGCCAGTCCATGGTCAGCAACGTAGGATATGCCACACTTCTCTACTGGAGCCATTCCACGGCCAGTCACGTAAGATATGCCACACTTCTCTACTGGAGCCAGTCCACGGCCAACAACGTAAGATATGCCACACTTCTCTACTGGAGCCAGTTCACGGCCAGCCACGTAAGATATGCCACACTTCTCTAGTGGAGCCAGTCCACGGCCAGCCACGTAAGATAAGCCACACTTCTCTACTGGAGCCAGTTCACGGCCAGCCACGTAAGATATGCCACATTTCTCTACTGGAGCCAGTTCACGGCCAGCCACGTAAGATATGCCACACTTCAATACTGGAGCCAGTCCACGGCCAACAACGTAAGATATGCCATATTTCTCTACTGCAACCAGTCTACAGCCAGTCACGTAAGATATGCCACACTTCTCTACTGGAGCCAGTTCACGGCCAGCCACGTAAGATATGCCACACTTCTCTACTGGAGCCAGTCCACGGCCAGCCACGTAAGATATGCCATACTTCTCTACTGGAGCCAATTCACGGCCAGCCACGTAAGATATGCCACACTTCTCTACTGGAGCCAGTTCACGGCCAGCCACGTAAGATATGCCACACTTCAATACTGGAGCCAGTCCACGGCCAACAACGTAAGATATGCCATATTTCTCTACTGCAACCAGTCTACAGCTAGTCACGTAATATATGCCACACTTCTCTACTGGAGCCAGTTCACGGCCAGCCACGTAAGATATGCCACACTTCTCTACTGCAACCAGTCTACGGCCAGCCACGTAAGATATGCCACACTTCTCTACTGGTGCCAGTCCACGGTCAGCAACGTAGGATATGCCACACTTCTCTACTGGAGCCAGTCCACGGCCAGTCACGTAAGATATGCCACACTTCTCTACTGGAGCCAGTTCACGGCCAGCCACGTAAGATTTGCTACACTTCTCTACTGCAACCAGTCCACGGCCAGCCACGTAAGATATGTCACACATCTCTACTGCAACCAGTCTACGGCCAGCCACGTAAGATATGCCACACTTCTCTACTGGTGCCAGTCCACGGTCAGCAACGTAGGATATGCCACACTTCTCTACTGGAGCCAGTCCACGGCCAACAACATAAGATATGCCACATTTCTCTACTGCAACCAGTCTACAGCCAGCCACGTAAGTTATACCACACTTCTCTACTGGTGCCAGTCCATGGTCAGCAACGTAGGATATGCCACACTTCTCTACTGGAGCCATTCCACGGCCAGTCACGTAAGATATGTCACACTTCTCTACTGGAGCCAGTTCACGGCCAGCCACGTAAGATATGCCACACTTCTCTACTGGAGCCAGTCCACGGCCAGCCACGTAAGATATGCCACACTTCTCTACTGGAGCCAGTTCACGGCCAGCCACGTAAGATATGCCACACTTCTCTACTGGAGCCAGTTCACGGCCAGCCACGTAAGATATGCCACACTTCAATACTGGAGCCAGTCCACGGCCAACAACGTAAGATATGCCATGTTTCTCTACTGCAACCAGTCTACAGCCAGTCACGTAAGATATGCCACACTTCTCTACTGGAGCCAGTTCACGGCCAGCCACGTAAGATATGCCACACTTCTCTACTGCAACCAGTCTACGGCCAGTCACGTAAGATATGTCACACTTCTCTACTGCAACCAGTCTACGGCCAGCCACGTAAGATATGCCACACTTCTCTACTGGTGCCAGTCCACGGTCAGCAACGTAGGATATGCCACACTTCTCTACTGGAGCCAGTCCACGGCCAGTCACGTAAGATATGCCACACTTCTCTACTGGAGCCAGTTCACGGCCAGCCACGTAAGATTTGCTACACTTCTCTACTGCAACCAGTCCACGGCCAGCCACGTAAGATATGTCACACTTCTCTACTGCAACCAGTCTACGGCCAGCCACGTAAGATATGCCACACTTCTCTACTGGTGCTAGTCCACGGTCAGCAACGTAGGATATGCCACACTTCTCTACTGGAGCCAGTCCACGGCCAGTCACGTAAGATATGCCACACTTCTCTACTGGAGCCAGTTCACGGCCAGCCACGTAAGATGTGCTACACTTCTCTACTGCAACCAGTCCACGGCCAGCCCCGTAAGATATGTCACACTTCTCTACTGCAACCAGTCTACGGCCAGCCACGTAAGATATGCCACACTTCTCTACTGGTGCCAGTCCACGGTCAGCAACGTAGGATATGCCACACTTCTCTACTGGAGCCAGTCCACGGCCAGTTACGTAAGATATGCCACACTTCTCTATTGGAGTCAGTCCACGGCCAGCCACGTAAGATATGGCACACTTCTCTACTGGAGCCAGTCAACGGCTATCCACGTAAGATATGTCACCCTTCGAGACCTAAAGATTGAAATATTGGCCCTGTGCATATATTCTTAAAGTTTTTTTAAAAGCACAATCGAGTGCAAATGTCACACTATCATTAAATTGTCACAAATCATCATATTCATATTCATGCGGAACCTATCATTCAACACGTTACGTTGTATTTTCCTAAATCGCCATTAAGGCTTTCTCATTAGCAGACCTGGAACCCAACAGGTTTTTCTTAATGTGTTAAAAGAAATGTATCCAAGTCCAGCAAAATATTCGGGAACGTTGCCTCTCAGATATAAAAATAGCACCATCTTGGTTTCACCGCCATGTCAACACTTCCCATTTAACTTAATTTTCTAGTTAATTACTCAGAATAATCCAACAATAAAAATTTAAGATACTGACAACCATCCTGAAAATATTTTAGTGTGTCCAAATTATGATATAATCAGAGTGTCCGCTTAAACCCTTATCTTTTGTTTATGTGTGGTATCAGGTTTTAAAATTATATTCCCATTCATCAAACTAGTTGTTATAGTGAATTTTAAATTTTGGTATGAACTGCATGATACATTCATTTCGTTTGAACAGTGCATCATTCCGTATTGTTTTATCTCTTCCATTGTAAAAATATACATATTTTTTCAATGCAGGAATTATAGTGACTATTTTTAATTGCAGGCGAATACATGTGCGCGTCACGTACATGAGCTCTTCAATAAACCCCTGGATACGGAAACCAAGGAGCAGGTAAGTTAAATAAGTATTTAACATTAAAAACAATAAAATTATAACAATAATATTCCTCTACGGCCTTCTGCAGCTCCATAAACTTCCATTCTGAGCGTATTTCTTCATCTCCACATCAGTCGTCAAAGCTATTCCCCCAACTATTTGTTTCAGATACTCTAATATTGTTTAAATCAACAGATTTTATTTATCCTTTTATTTCCGTTATCAAGTTAACAAGTTTCGTATGCCTGAACATGTACCATTCATTATGTATCCCTTTATGAAACCTGCTTTTCATAGGCTCCTTACCACATCTCATTTTTTCACATTTAATTAATAAATAGCAGTAATTATCAATATTTATAAGTTTCTACAGTTATAAAAAAGTTATATATGATTTTTTTGTGAAAGTTTGCAAACGATTTTGTTTAAAACCAAATTTTAAAGGTTTTTTTTTTTTTTTTTTTTTTTTTTTAATCAGAATGTGCCTTCAAAGTAAATATTTCGCATGGTACTCTGTTTTCTTAAGCACATAATTTAACACAACGAAAACTACATGAAACTGAAACATAATAATGAGTATAACTGCAAAAATGACTGAAGCCTCAGCTGCTTATATCAGCTTAGAATAATAAACGTTTAACGAATGTGTCTGACATTTGCGTACTGGGGGAATCGTTACGGTACTAGTATGAGTGACAATTTTGCACGACCAGAGCTACAGTTTAACGTACCACGTTATGGACACACAATGTGAGAAAAATTGATTGCGTAGCAGGATTTGATCCGCAGTGTCTAATTTTTAATTCCACGATGCAAAAAAACCTGAAATCTGCAAAACTTAATTTCGGAAAGATTTGTAGCGAAAGAACGTCTTCAAACTCCATCCAGTTTACTTGTTCTGGGAACAATCGTCGAGACAACTTATATGTCTCGTCATACTGGACCAATCATAATTTAATTTGGACTCACTGTCACTGACGCTAACTTTCGAGTTGCCCCAATTCTTCCTGTTGCGTCGTATGATTGAATATGCTAATCGTGTAAGATGAAACGAAGTATGAAAGTATGGAAAAGAAGCTTTGAATGCAATAAAGAGAGTGGGGAGGATTTAAGGCTACGTAAATACCTTCCTATGGACTGAGCAACCAACTATTCTCTTCAGATACGAAAAATTTGTATTGTTGTTGCTAAATAGCCCCATCATCATCAGCTTGACATATTACTGGGTTCTTTCGAACATGCTAAAACGTTATAAACTGACCACTAAGAAGGCAGCATAAATCACACTGTAGGGTCGTCATTCGATTATATAAGAGATCTTTTCGAATATTTAAAGACCTTTCCCTGGAAATAACAATTACGCAACTAGGAGTTTGGTGGGCCACACAAGACTGCACATGTTCTGCTGCGATAAAAATGGAAATTTTTTGAATAACCTTTCTATCTTGGGAAACTTCCCACAACGGTAGAACTTCACATCAGTGGAGCCGGAACCTTAACAAACCAGATAAATGTCGGGTTTCACCAAGAAATACGGAATATGATTCGAAGAATGGATACGATGCGTAATTTCGTAGCAAATCCTACACCCTCACTCACTCAGGTCGATTGCCGTAAACTAACAATCTGTATCACCCTCAATTGTCACTGGTACCATGTTTTAGTGGTTTAATTGATTGATTGTATCAGATTTTACTTGGATTCTGATTTAACACACTGCAGTAAAGAACCTTCATGGTGAAAATAGGCGACGCGAAATCAACAAGACCCATCCGCGCCAGGGTACCTCAAGTCAGTGTGCTAGGTCCAGTGCTCTACACGCTGTACACAGCGGATATTCCGGTGGGGCAACAAACCAAGTTGGCATTATACGCCGACGACACGGCGATCTTCACTACGTCCCGCTGCCGGATCCTCGTGGGACGCCGCCTCCGAGCAGTGCTGATAGACGTCGAGGAGTGGGCCACCAAGTGGAGAATTAAGATCAACGCATCGAAGAGCCAGGCCATCATGTTGACGCGGAGGCGTAAGCCACCACGACAGATGCTCATCGGGGAGAGAATCCCCTTGGTGGCCACGGCAAAGTATCTTGGGGTGACCCTAGATATGAAACTAACATGGAAGCCGCACTTCGAAGACGTCAGGCGCAGAGTTCTTCAACGACTGGGGCAACTTTATCCAGTGTTGAATTACAGTAGCACACAACCACCCAGATGCGGCCTCAAATTATATCAAGCACCGGTGCGCCCGATTATGGAATATGCGTCCCCTGTATGGGGATATGCCGCAAAAACGCATATTGAGAAGCTGCAGAGAATGCAAAACAAGGCGCTGAAGAGAGCACTCCACCTGCCAATGAGATTCCCGACAGACATCCTCCACGAGACAGCGGGGATTCCGAGACTTCGGGATAGGTATAAGAAAATATCAAGACATTTTTACCCAAAAACTGAGGAGAGTGACAACCATCTTATTCGCTCACTAGCGCACTACGACATACACGAGGGTCCACATAGAAAACCCTTCAAGCTGCTGACAGAAGATAACTAGTAAGAAAACCACAAATACAGTGCAAAAGGAAAGCACTTACACGGTTAAATTAAATAAATATATAAAAAATATATTTTTTTTTTAAGGCTCAATAGAAATGAGAAATATAAAAGTAAAACAAGCACTTACACGGAAACAGCAAATAAAAGAAGCAATGTCAAGACGGCAAGTACTTCTGACAAGAATCCCTTAACCTAAGGGTTATAGAGCCTCTACTAGAAGACAAGCAAATTACAATAATTCACGCATGCTGGAAGAGGTCGGAAGTTACCAAACTACATGCTGCATTCAGACATCCATGCGCAAGTCCCATCGTTCGAAAACTTTTCTTATTGCTTTACGCCTCGTTGATCATTAGAGGAAGGGAAGAATTGGGCGCAATGGATGGAATGGAATTAGGTCATGTCCTATTGAAGGAACCATTCACACATTCACCTGGAATGATTTCGGGAAACATGGAAAACCGAAATATGAATGACCATACTGGGATCCGAACCCGCGTCCTCCCGAATACGAGACTAGAAAATTACCGCTCACCCACAATGCTCGGTGATATGAAGACGTTCTGTGCCCGAATAACAAATATTCTTTATATGTCATAAATGGCGACAGTTATACATAGAAAAGCATTCGGTCAGAAAATGAATATATAGTGAGGATCAAAGAATACGTACCTAAAAAAGAGAATTACTAAATATATCGTCTAGAATGCGTGAAGCTGAAACATGGAATGTAAGGAAAGAAGGTTTAATGAGAATAGAAGCAGTAAAGATAAGATAATTGAGATTGAACGACGAGATCTTTGAATATCAAGAAGAAAATGATTAAATAGTTTCGGGCACAGTAATGATGAAAATGCTTACTAACAGAAGCGATAAACGAAAAGAAATAAAGAAGAATATTCAATGTGTTAGATAGTGTATAGACTGAGGAAATATGTTTAGATGAAAATACAAGTGGAAAACAAAAAGGACTGGATGAAGATTGGTGTACTATGTTCGAACCAACCACCGAACGGACATCATTTGAGTTTTCCGAAGTAAGCTTAGTGTTGATAAACGCTTGTTGCTGCTTTGTTTAAAATCAAAGTCCTTACAGTTAATTATTTTCTCTAATCTTGGGTAAAAAAATCAACATATCTTATCAAGTGAAGACTCTGCTGAATTAGAACCCTTACCATTGTTGTTGTTGTTGTTGTTGGGTTTTGAGGGCGCGTCGACAGCGGGGTCATTAGCGCCCTCCTTACCATTGAACGTCTGAATACGTCTGATCTCTGAAGGCGAAAAATATCAGTCATGGTCAATGTGCTTCCCTGTACCTCCTAGCAACGGACACAACCGATGCGTTGTTCAAATAGGCAACCACTCGTTAAAAAAAAAAAAAAAAAAAAAAAAAAAAAAAAAGGTAGTAAATTCCAGCCTCGCTGATTTCAACATCCGAAGTAACGCTGTTACAGTGAAATTGTGATGATTGGTCTGAGATTCATTTTTTCAAAAATATTAATATCATTAATTTAATTGCGATGGAACACACGCTCCGGTGGCAATTCCCTGTTATCTAATTACACCTTTTTTATTTTTTTATTATCTTATATAATTTGAGTGCTAAATTCCTACCCCATCTACTTTTACGATTTACAAATTTTAATTTCAAATTCCTTCAGCGTTTTTTGTAAATTATTCATCATTCGGTAGCTTGTTCCGATCCCTGCACTCTTACCCACAAAAGAAATTATTCCTACTCTCTTATGTATGAAATCGAGTGCCAGCTTGTGGTCATTGTCTATGTACTGTACTATTCGAACACATTGTAACTGTAATGTTATCTCAACCGATAGATCCATATGACGACTTAAGGGCTGAAATAACGTTATCGACTACGAAAGGTCACAGCCGTTGTATGGCAGTTTCAATCATATTCAGGAAAAAGTTTGTATTAGGACAAAAAAAAAAGCTTTCGTCAATAAAGTTATGAACAATTTCTGTTGTGATATCCAGTATTAAATAAACCGCTATTTTACTCTTTAAACTATACCAAAATTCTGTATAAGTGAAAATGAAATTTATTACTGGTTTGAAATATTAATCTTCTTCTGACAAAAGAACTACCTATACATTTAAAACGTAAGATGAAATTCTAAACATCAAGTAGTTAACGTTGGGGCTAACATTTGGTTCGTTCCCCGGTCGGGTCATGCTGATTTCGGGTTTCCCTGGTTTCACGAAATCACTCCAGAGGAATGCTGGGATGGTTCCTTCAAAAATGCCCCAGCCGAATTCTTTCCAATTTCTTGCCCGACATAATGTCCCATCTTTGTTGTCGTCGTCTAGCCACAAAAGCCTAGCAAAAAGGATACTCAAAAATTTCCCGATCACTGTTGTGTGAGTTATAATATGCAAGAAAAAATACCGTTATCGATATTATGGTGTATAGAAAAAGAAAATAGTGAATTCATCAAACAAGGCATTATATCAAATTTTTTTAAAGATTACATTGAAATGACACGAGATGGATAGTTCCTTCTTTTATTACAGTAGGTTTATATAAATAACAGGATTTATATTATATCGAGAACCAAATAACGTCTTTGAATCGCCATTTTTTCCATATTTACTATGTTACTTTATTTGTGTTCATTGAATTTTATTAATCTCTTTTTCATTGTTATTTTTTTTTCAGTTGTTGCTGTTTTCTCAACAGCTTCTCGATCGTAAACTCACATTCACGTGTGTGGGATGTTTCAACTTGGATTGTTCATTTTTATTTTCCGTAAGTAGAATTTAAATCCTACGCCATTATAACGTCTAGATTTATGTTATTACTGTAAAATGATGGTATTTAATCTGAAACGATAATCGTGACAGCGAAAATGCTGTTAGGCAATGGAATTAAGGAAGGACATGGAAGAAAAATATCAATCGCCACAGAAGAAGGCATGCGGGCCGCGTCGGACACAATCAGGAACACACACAATGTTCTGTTAAACCTTAATCATGCATAGAGGTGAGTCATGCGCCAAGGAATGCATATACATGTGGTAAATCTATCTACTCTTTTTTTTTAGCTGCTTTACGTCTCTCAACAGCGAGGTCTTTAGAGACGGGAAAGGATGGGGGGCAAGAATGGGATCAAGGAATGGGATGGAATTCGGCCATGGCCTTTTGAAGGAAGCATCCCGGCATTTGCCTGCAGTGATTTGGTAAACCATGGAAAACCCAAATCTAGATGCCCGGACGGGGATTCGAACCGCCGTCCTCCCGAATGCGAGGCGAGAACGCTAACCGTTACACCACCACGCTCGGTTCTATCTACTCACCTGATACCCTTGCCACATATCTTACCTCTAAGCATGATTAAGGTTTTAAAAGAAATATTGCAAACTGTGTTCGTATAAGTACGTGTGTTTGCTGCAGCTCTCCTAATTGATGAAAGGTAATACATTTACTTTTCCTGTACTTTGTTATTTTGGAATCTACTATATAATTTCGTAAGGTAATCCACTCACCTCGATAGCTATTGGCTGTAGAAAGGTGTCACGTGTCAGCCTTCGCTCACAAAATAGCGACCAGAGATACCATTAGTAGAAATTCGTGGTTATGTTCACAATTTAATAGCTAGGCAATTGCTACCAAATTAACTGTCATAATACAGTAATTAAGATTGCTTTTCTTAGCGATTCATAGTTTAAAAAAAAAAGATACTGATAAATTTTGCGGCTGAAAAACTTTGATCTGCTTTTCAATTAGGCCTACATGTTGCTAATGAAAGCAACTAAAAAAACTTTTAAAAAATTATTCATGGTTTCTACTGTAACCATAAATGCTAATTATCATTTCGGCTTAGCATAAATTTCAATTTAATTAAAACTGTCACTAATGTTGTTGCTTGACCAAAGTTTATGCATTACGGTTTATTTGCTTTTCAGGTATTTTACTCACCACTTTTGTAGATGGCCTTTATTCACGTTCGCTGTACGTGAACTATTAGGTTATTTTAAGCGGGCATCGGACCGAATCAACTATTCTGGCAATCTATTTCTTCCGAGTTGCTCAACTGTATAATAATATAAGTTCTATGGCCATTACATATACTATGACCAATGATTACATTACGAGTGTTTGCCCACTCTCAATGAAAAACAACGTAATGCTTTCGAAGCAAACAGGAATTTTTTAAATTTTGCAGAGTGAACGTTGAGGGTGTAATACAAGTCAAGTTTTTATTTAAGCAAGTTCGAGTGTATGACCTTTGAAACAATTATACGATTGCACTATCGTCCCTGTTCGTGTTTAATACTTACCTCTATTAATGCTTCTGAGTTCTTCAGACTCAAGAGATTTTATTCATCCTGAAACACAGGTCAAGTTTATATCTGGTCAAATCAGATCATCTTGTCATAATCTTTTACTCTAAAAAGTTGAATTAATCTAGACCCGTGACGATACGCTAAATACGGTCACGGGCTTACACTAATATTCTATAAAGATAAAATATGGAACCAAATATCCTTAATGGAGGATGAGTAAATGGAAATACTTACGATGGCATGTATTGCAATCAGAATTAAGTAAAAAGTAAGCAGAATTTTAAATGCCATAGTTCAGATCCTATGGCACTACAACATCTACACATATGTCTCTGTAATAAAACAAAAGGAATTAATCTATAACGATAATTGTGTCAAACAGTGAAAATTGAACAAATATCTTCATAAGTTACTCTCTCAATCTTACTTAAACACTGCTCAGCGAACATCTATTATAGATTGGTGAGTATTGATTCTGTATCAATACGTTATTTTCACATGTGGAAACAAGGAATAATAAAAGCGGGGTGAATCACTACTTCACTTTTATCTATTCGTATAGATACTTTTTTCTCTTGAATTTAACTGAGAAGTGCACTAAAAATGTGCACAATTGTGGTATGTTCACTCAGCGAAAGTAATAATTTTTGTGGAGGTTAGGAACCATCAGTTCTGCGTATTTCTGATAACATTCCGAAGGTATGTTCAAGCAATAATCATGAAAACCAAATATAAACTTGAAGAGCCGCGACAGGCAAAAGTGTAATAATTTCCACTAGAAGCGTGAATATATTTTTTGTAATTTTCTCAGCTTCTTGCTTCACTAAAAATAACGCGAAGGAAACTAGCACAAAACTTACACATTTGTGTGGAATAATGACTGCAGTCTCTTCCTTCCATCATTAATGACTACGCTGTGTCATCAATAGCATGTTAAACTCCAACAGTCCAAGAAATGCATTTTTTTCTTAGAAGAACTACTGAAATCCAAGTATACGCTCTTTTGGAAGTGTCTCCTGTCAAAGCATGACACAAATTAAAGAAAATTATTGTATTGTCAAAGTATTAAGTTCGAAGCATTACAATCTACGTCTGATATTAGTGCCATGCCAAACTGACAGAAGAAATCTTCAGCTGCTTTGGTCTAGTACTTCCCACGTACCAAACTATCTAACTGAGCGAATAGTACAACAGAACAAATGTACTGTGTGAAAACAAAATACGAACGCTTAATAGGCATAATTCATAAAAAGATAGCCATATAACTGCTACTGCTTTATGTAGCTGAAATGTTTCACTTCGAGTTCTGCTTCTGCGATATTTAACATATTTACTTCTTCCACTGGACTTGGCAGTTTTGTAGAAGTAATTATTAACTTGGAAAAAGAAACCACAAAAGTGATGCTGAAAATAATTGTTTGAAATACTCTTTCAAGTAAATAGGTATATTCCAGTAACTATAATCTTAAAATGACAATAACCCCGCTCTCGCAAATGGGAATTAAGTACACTGATCACATCTCCAAAGAAATACGAGTAATCATTAGTGGCAACTTATCGCATTGTACCTGATAAGAACATCCCAATACACCCCTGTTACTGGTTGCAAATTATTGCTAAAGGAAAATACAAGTAAATAAAAAACAACAGTAGAAGATTAATAAAACCTTTTAAACTAATTGGAGAAATGATGTCACATTAAGTTTATCAGTATTTCACGAGTTGTAAAGATTTACGAATGTAGCATCAAAACCCAGTATCTTAGTCATAAACTGCCAGATCTATTATGCACGTAACAAGATAAAAAGTTGGTATATTGTTAAAATGAAAGTGATTTAACCGAGGAGAAACCCATAACCTTACTTGATACATATCCTTTCTGTAGCTCCTGATTTAGTCATTTCTTTTAGAAAATTGACGGAAAGTTAAAAGAGAAATCAAGATATTGGTAAGAATCCATTAAAAACTGAATACAACACATTGTTCTCAACGAGGCCGAGGGTCGAAAACAATCGTTAAATATTTTGATAACGATTAGTTTAGATTCTAGAATGTGGAATTTTCTTTTCATAGAAGCGACAGTGACAGAAATAATAATTTCTTGTTAAACGAACTATAAGGTGTGTAAATGCCGCTTGTTTCCTACGAATAACGAAGAACTTAAAATACGTCTTAAAATTAATTACAGTAATTACAGAAAGGCCTAAATTTCAATGCATGCATAGTTGATTCCATACATTTTTGAATTAACAAATTTATCTAGGTGACATAAACATAATTTTTGGGTTGCATAAAGTAAATCAGTAAACAATAAATATTATATCGCCCAAAATAATTGATTTGTGAGCATATAGCATATGTTGTATTTGTGTTCCAGATTTCCGAAGCCATATCCTCCTACCTGGTGGTGTTAGTGCAAAGGCAGTACCAGAACCCCGATGCCAACAGCTGTTAACAAGGGCCTCCACTCTTCCGCCCAGCATTAATAGTTGTTCTGAATCTCTCTACCAACAGTCATGCAGCAACTAACACAAATAAGGATGACGTGTAGTCCCCAGCAAGCAACTACTTATGAAAACTACATCAACAATCTCGTAGTCACAAAGGTGCCAAGTGCAGCAATACCTGCGTACAGTTTTGAAGACATAAGGCTTTAGGGAGCTAATTATCCTTGGTTTGTATCTTTGAAATAATTATGGGAAAGGGATAACATACTGACGATAATTCCATTACCAGTTCTGTAGAATAGGTGACTGAAGGAATAAGAGAAATATGAATCTTAGTGATTAATTCCCTTAGTGGCAATTAAACTAACAATGATTTTAAATACTCGTCAACTGAAAATGAAATCAAGTATTTAATAAGTTGTTAAAATGAACAGCAAATCAAATTAACAAGTAAAACTACTGAGAGGGGCTGCCAGACTTGACAATCCTAGATGTTGCAAGGTAGAATCCATTCGGTAAAGGTTTAATGGATTCAATGAGACGGTCCTTAGTTTCAGAAATACCAAGTCCGCAAAAGTTTTCAAGTAAGTAGTAACTGCGTCATCGGTACGGAAAACAACCAGGTGGATGAGGTACCCAGCAATCACGCCAGTCTTGGGTTCGAGCCTGACTCCCGCTATCGAACCTCTTTATTCTTTTCAATAATCATTTCTCTATATAAAAGTGAAGACTTTCTCGGCGTTGTATTTCATCTAATCGTTTCTCTTATTTTCAATATTTTTATAATTATAATTTAATTTTTAAATAAAAACATTATGATATTGTATTTTAGTCCATATTCCACTGAAATGAATTTCTTGTTGCAACCTTCCGAAGTTTATATCTACGCCAGGTTAAAAATCTGATAAAAAAAAACTGCCTTCAGTCGTACCCTTTCAAAGTCTGATGGTGAAATTGCTTCAAGAGAAGATGGTGTGAAAATTCATTCCCCCAGTTTGTATCATCTCAGCTCTCCTAAATTCTCACCGATGATACTTTACCACAAAATTAATCAACGAAAGGAAAGTACACATGAACGTGAATGATATATCCATTTCAGGTTTGCTATTAAAACAACATTGCTCATACAAAAAACTTAGTTTACTAAAATAACCTTGTGTACTTTGTAAAGGGCACGTTGCCTTGATTTAATATTTTAACTATCAATTTTATTATCCTTTATACTAACCAGCATGGCATATCTTAGCAACAGGATTGAGAAAGTGATTACTAGGATTGATTAAATTAATGACACAGGTAATCACGGCGTAGCTCAGTATTAACATTTTTATTGTTTGTTATAACATGAATTCGTCACTCATTCTTTATTTTCAATTACTATGTAAATGTAACAAATTCACTTTGATTGAACAACGTTGACAGCATAAAATAAAATAAAAGAAAACTCTAGGTCTCAGATTGAACTGTTACGATGGACATGTCATTTCACTTTCGATGCCGAGAATATTAATACGGTAGTATGCAGGCCCGCCGCTAGCTGATTGACCGCCCGCGTGCAATACCGATTATGCCGCCCCCTATCTAACTACAGCCAGTGGTGTATCTAGGAACCGGGTCAAAAGAATGTGAGATTGCCGCCCCTTCAAACATTAATTGCCGCCCCCATTGTTGCCACACCGAGTGTTGCCGGCCGCCTGAAGCAGCTGTTGAGCTAAAAAAAAAAAAAAGGTCGCCCGCTCCATAATAGGCTGCAAATTTCGTCGCGACGACAATGGAATGACAACTATCCCGGGGCGGCGACTGTCGATCACTCGATTTGCCGCCCCCCTCGACCTGCCGCCCGCGTGCGGTGCACGCCTTGCACGCCCGCTTACGGCGGCCCTGGTAGTATGGTATCTTCAGGAAGTCACAACATCGGGACCAATTCTGCCAGAAATCAGCTATTGTCCCATGTGTGTGGAGTCTCGCTGAACGTCACTCCACTCTTGATAACTCCATAGAGTATAAATATTTCACCAGAAAGTAGATTACAACCTGTGATTGTTACTCAACCAGTTCTACACTCTGTCACAGCCCGAATTCACATTCTAATCCCTTGTGCCACTTCCAAAGCAAGCTTGCCTCGACTTCTTCGTCAAGCGTTCATGAGTTCGTCTGCGCACCAAACAGTTTTTCTGTAATCACCTACTCTACCACAATTGATTCGGCCAAAGGAAAAATGTACAGACGTTAGTATTATTTCCAGCGCAGCCTTGTGATAGACTAGGAACTTCAATCTCCAGTTCTCATAATCGCGACATTGTTGGATATACCACTATCATGATGGATTTGGTTCAGAGTCTTTGAAATGATTATTCACATGGACTCGCCAACAACACAACGTTCGCCTGAGTTTACATTTCCGTCCTTTCCCTGTAGTAACTCCAATTCACTTTTATACCGAAATCTCACGCTTTTAGCCACGGCAGTCTCGGTTAGGGAAGAAATGATACCCTTCTCCACTGGTAGCCCCGTCGGCCAAGTCCCCCAAACGCTACCGATATCGGAGCTATAGAAACGTACAGTTTCAAATTTTAGTTTTTAGTGTTTCTATGATCAGTATCATCCTAATATGCATACATATGATAACTGAAGTGTTAAATAAGTAAATGCTTGCCACTATATATTAACAGTTTCTAATCCAATTTTTTAAGTTAACAACAATTGTTCGCTTTTCGTCATCGTCACTTTCCAATAACATGGTCAGTAAATATTTACTAATTTTATTGAAGCTGAAAACGTTTGACAGTGGTATATTCATGAAAAATATTTCATTACTATCAGAATAAAATTTAAATTACAATTACATAAGAAATAAGAGAAACGATGATTGGGAAAAAAGAAGAAAACTGAAATCGGGAGTCTCACTCGAGCAGGATAGTTGAGAACATTTTTCACTCTGTTACGTTCTGTTCCGCTGACCGAGCTAGTATTTAATTGGTAGTCAGCTGCTGTGAAACTTTAGAACATGATACCTCGGAAACGAAGGCCCGTCGCATTAAATTTCTAAGTACTGCCATAAAACATATACAACAACAGTCGAAATCATTTATTAAGAAGTAGGCAGTCCCCTAATTAGAAATAAAGAAATATTTTTTTTAAAAAAAAGGACAGCAAGTATAGATTAATATAATAAAACGACGATAATATGATAAAGTCACAATCTGTACAAATCATCGTAGTACTAACCGGATATACATGAACAACTTGACCAGTCTCACCTTAAACATAAATCACCAAATTTTATGAGAACTAATCTAATTATTCCATTCATGAAATTTATCATTTAGCATTTAAATCTAATATGTTTATCACTAAACGTAATCTTTATGCGGGCTAGATTTGACCTAACTCTCACCTACTGAAAAGATTGGTCCGTGTTCAAGCGTGGGAAATAGTGTGCACATTTTGCAATTAGTGAATATTACAAATGAATCTTAGATTAACAGTATGTCGGTTCCTTAGGCCTCGTATCCAAATCAGCGTGGTATTAAACCATGGTATTAATGACGTAAAGAAAAAAGATTAAAAAAACATAAAACAATCTTTGAATATATATTGACAGTAGAAGTCTATAAAAATAATAAATAATTACCAACCTAAATATAATTTTGGTGTGACACACAATATTGTCACAGGCTACCGGTACTAAACGGCTTATGTTGTAGGGTACATTGAGCATATGTTGCAGGTTTGTGTAGGATTATTCTAAAGGCAGGAATCTTAAAATTATAATTCATTTATTTCCTGGTGGGGTCGCCACACCATTGTGCTCTTTAATGTGAGGTTCAACCAAATGCAGGAAATGTTCGAAATCGACCCTTGACAATCACATAAAGTTTTGAAAGGGCTCATTATCACCTTCAAAAGTCAGTTCGCGAATTAAATTATTAAGATAATTTCTTCGCAATAACTTTCTCTAATCCACCACATTGGTACTTTTCTTTTCTTCTTTGACATTGTATGGATAATAATAAAGGCCGCAGCTGCCTCACGCACACGTGATGACACGTCAATAACCGAGCACCAGGCTCGTTCGACCAAAATTTCCATTTTCTTGAGCGCGCTCAAAAGAATGGACGGTTCATTCGCCTGAGCGTGCTCAAGTGGATACAAGGCCTGACGGAGCGCATAAATCAACTATTGTATCAAGTATTTGTTGTTTTTTAGATGGAACAATAAAGCCGCGTATTTTGTTGTATGCGGGGGAATACAACACTGAGATACAGGCGCCAGATATTTTACTGATTATTTTCAGGAAAGTTATAGAAAGTGTTTAGCGAGAGATTTAGGCATTATATGAACAACAACTGTTAGAAATATACTAATGCTTAGTCCATAGATCACCAGAGTAGAGAGAAGTGTTTGTAATCACAATATCACTTGCACCACTGATTTGTTATAAATACACTTCGAATCGTTAAAGTTTATTCAATTTCTGTTTAAACATTTGCATTTCTGTAGTGGATTTATTGTTCGTGAGATTTTATCTTTACTTAATTCATACGTTAAGTTACTATCTTCATTAGCACGCAATCCAATAGAATGGCCTGTGTGAAAAAGTTTACGTTGTTAACTGTTTTTAATTAATAAAATGTATTTTCGGTAGTTATCTAAAGCTTCTTCAAAATCGAGATTCGTAAAAGTGAAATGGCATGTTTCCAACAAAGTCTGAAAATAAACAGCACCAATTAAAAACAAAAAACAATTCCATGATTTCATATAATGTAGTTCTTTTTGTTGCGTAATTAACATTATTTAATAATTTTTAAATATATCCTTAAATATTTACTTTATTATATCCTTAAATATTTTACCTTATTGTATAATCTGGACTTTTAAAATGAAAGATTCTTCACTCTGTAAATTCCTTTTAGTTCTAACACTGCAATTACATCACCAAAACAAAATTTATGAAATGTACATTTATATCTGAATGTTCATAAGTAATATCATTAAACTGAGGGCTTCTTTACTTCAAAAGTGAAATATTTATTTATGCTCCAAAAACACGTATGCGCCAATGTTACATCCAGGTCTCATCATCATCCACCATTTTAAGAGTTCTCTTAAAAAGAGAACACTATTAAAGAATCACTTTACAGATAACGTCCGTTTTCGGGATGCAAACTAGCAACGCAGTTTTAGAATATTTCATAATTCTTTTTTTAGCTTGTATTTTACACTGATGTTATCGCATACCTTCAACTAATACAATCTCAGCCAATAGGGCAACGATCCAGATACCACTAGTTAGCTTTTATCTCCGGAAATTGTTTGTGTATTACAAGTCGTCATCAATAATTTGAATTCCTGTCATTAAATTTAACAGCGTTAAAGTCAATATTTTTTAACCAAAATTATCTGTTTGTTTTTCCGTTAATTCTAGTTCCCCTCTTTCAATTTTTTGAATAATTTCCGAAGGTTACATTGTTAATAAGCTATGTACAAATGGGTCTTTGTCTCCTTCTTACCGTTATCTCGTAACCTGAAAATTTTTCTATGCTCCGAGCCCTTCAGTAAGTTCAGTCGTTTTGAGTACTCTCACTGTCTAGTTACTTATGCTCGGATGACATGTTGGTATTCAGTCGCTTTAGCCTCGTTTGCAAGTAATTTCCAAGTTCACCAACACGGTGCGCGGCTAAGAGTAATTTTAATAGTACGCAGTAACATGATTTAACGCTAGAATAACTCATGCTTAGGCCTATTGCTTTACGCCTCGTCGACGTCGAGGTCATTAGAGGCGGGATGGGACTGGAGACAAGGAACGGGAAGGAATTTTGGCATGGCCTTTTGAAGGAAGCATCCCGGCATTCGCCTGGAGAGATTTGGGGAAGCCATGGAAAACCCAAATCTGGATGCCCGGACGGAGATTCGAACCGGCGTTCTCGCGAATGCGAGGCCAGAGCGTTAATAGAATAACTCAGTCTACAAGTATATTCACCCGCGAGGAAACAGTCAAGGTTACAGCCAGTTGGTGTTCTAAAACGTTAACATGCATATGATAATGTAACGGAACAGTTTCTCAAGTATGAAGAAAACTTCACATTGGTAACACGTGGTTAAAGAAAGCCAGCAGGCAAGGTAAACACAAAGTTCCAAGAAACACGAATAGGATAAATTAAAGGCAGAAAAGGTAAAATTATGGTGGAAAAAGTAAGGAATATTAATAATCAATAGTTTTTTGTTTTTTTTTTAACTTGAGAACAAGAAATTCGAAAGATATGAGTATATACTATTTTTCCACAGTTACTGTTAGGAGCGACATGAACAAGGACATCTATAACTTACTTAAGACAGCATAGAGTAAAATGAAATTGCACTCAGATGAAACTAGAGAACCTAAGGAACAGGATGCGTAGGTCAGAATAAGCTGAGCAATAAATAGTTTAACGAAAATTCAAATCAGCTGCGCGCGGAGCAAGAAAGTAGTCCCTTGGCCAACAAACAGATCCATTTAACATTGAACAAATCTTTAGTTCGTTGGTACAATTGTAAGAAATACAAATTAATATCCATAGCTGGAGATAGGACATCATAATTAATTAATCTTAAGAGCGCAATTTAAAATGTTGGGAGTAAATTGATTGAAAACAATAGCCCATAGTAATTGTTCACTTTTCATTAACAGTTTGAGTTAGATTAATTATTGGGATATATAATATCGAAAGAAAATAAGATAGAGGAGAATATTAGGGACAAAGTAGTAATAAAAGTATTAACCAAGATCCGAAGTTAAGAGAGGTAAGCCAAATCAAAAGTTCCTAACATGTGGCAATTTCAAAGCCGAATTACGGCAAATGTAGGACTTATTTGCAAAACGTCATGAGGACAGAAAATGTTTATTTAGGTAATATCTATCAATAGCCAAAGTTTCAGAGCCATTAATGAAAAAATTAGTTGGAGGGTAAAATTTGAATGTTGCCATAGTAACCTGGGACCACCAGCGGGATCAATGTAAAGTAGAAAAGACTAATCTAGCGCACATCTGGAGTTTTTATGATGATATTAATTCACAAAATAATTTACAAGACAATTTAACAAAGTTTAAAGCCCTGAAACATTCAGTAAATTAAAAGACTGTAAAATTTAGATTCGCATTTGGACTCGTTCTGGATGCCTCCATCAAGCATAAGGTACAATGTACATGCTTGTTGGTGGAACTGTTTAAAGTCGGCCTTCGTATGGTGTGTTTGTGTGCTGCGGTTGCTCTGGTCGCGGAAGGATACTATTTGTTGGCAGTGTGTGTCGAAATAGTAATAGAAGCATGTGAGTGCGCAGAGTGTTTCTCGTAAAACTCTTGATAGGAACAGTGTTGGTAATGTGAGCTGAAATTGTAGAAATCTGGACCTGTTGAACCTGTAATCAATCATGAAATGAAATCAGTGATTTTAAAATTTGGAATGGGGGTTTTCCAATAACTATCATATTCTTGTGTTAGGAGATTGTTGACACGCAGTGAACCTGCTTTCTTCTTACTGACGAAGCCAACATAAATATACTTGCAACTGTTATCAGAACTGTTGAGCAAATTCGGAAGAATATAAACTGAATTTCCGGTGATTTCTATTTTAAGATTATTTCCTTCCTTGGAGGTGGCGGTCGTTCGAAGTGACTGAACCCCAGTAGTAGTCAGTACAAGTAACTTGGTCAGAGCTAGGAAAAAAGGTGGATGGATAATAAGTAATAACATAACCCCCAGCATGCACTTTTCTTCTACAATAAGCTCCGTTAAATAAGAGTATTTTGGATCTCTGGATTTAATTGTTTTTGATTGATAACTTAAGGAATTTGTTCGATTGTAAAGAATATCGGATTAAAGTTTAGCGAAGTACCAAATACGCAAAAATTTTACTGTGTACTTAAGCTGGAAAGGTAATTGTTAAACTTTAAGATCATCAGGATTATTACTGCACTAGATCATAGGAGACGAACTGAATACAGCAAGCCGATTAACTTCACCTCAGTCCATATGAAAGTTGATGGAGGTCTTAACATGTAATCACATGAGAAATGTTTTGCAGGAAAAAAACTCGCCTGAAAAATTCGAAGAGAATATTTGTTTATATCTCATTTAACAGGCTATATGCAAGATATTCGCTATGAAATGGGCAAGTGATACCAAACTGATACCTCAGAACAGCAGCTCTTCAAGCTGTAGAGGCAGAAAGTGGAGATAGTGGGTTGGAGGAAGTTGATAAGGATGGGTGGGAGCTGGTAACAGGTCGTAGGAGAATCATAGTTAACAGGTTGAACAAGCCAGACACTTCAGTAATTGTGGGAAAAAATAGGTTTGACCTGTTGCCAGAGTCAGGAGGAGAAGAGCCTCATGTAGATGTAGGAGTAGGAGTAGGTAAGATGCAGCAGACCTTTAGGAATAAGGGCGTGCAGGGCAAGAATAGGAAAAAAAGGGTTCTGCTGCTAGGTAGTAGCCATGGGAGAGGTGTAGGCCCTCTTCTGCAGGATCAGTTAGGTACAGGATATCAGGTCACAAGCTTTTTCAAACCTAGTGCAACATTAGGCCAGGTAATAGAGGATATAGGTTCCCTTTGTAGGAGTTTCACCAAGGATGATAGAGTAGTGATAGTGGGAGGTGCGGGAAATAGTATTGATAGAAACGCGAGTTATAGTATAGAGAGTGACCTGAGGAAGGTGGTGAAGGAGGCACAGCATACCAGGGTGGAGCTCATGCAGGTCCTGAGTCGCCATGACCGTCCACAATTGAACTATGCTGTGAGGCGGGTTAATGTGGAAACGGAAGTGCTACTTGGGAAAGGCATTAGTTCTGTGTTGGGGGTTGTGCCTGTGAACACCATTGGTAGGTGGGGTTTCACTAGGCACGGCCTACACCTAAATAGAAGGGGGAAGGGAGTACTTTCTGAGTTGTTAGCTAAAGCAGTGAGGGAGCCCGTTTCCAGTGATGATGGGGTCAGGACTGTGCCTTTTTTAGGTTAGGGGCTGCTGGTGAAGGGACAGAAATAGATTATCAAAGTGATACTGATTGCAGATTCGCGATGGGGAAAGTCACAGATATTAAAGAAATAGATGAAATGGCTGAAACAATAACTGACTGCGTTAAAAGTGGGAAAGAGGAGATAAATTCTGAAAATGTAAAGCCAATAGTAAGGGTGTTAATGGTAAACTGTAGAAGTATAATGAACAAAGTAATCGAATTTGCAAACTTAATAGAGATGCATGAACCACAAATAATAATTGGGGTAGAGAGTTGATTAAAAGAAGAAGTACTAGACAGTGAGGTTTTTCCTGATGGTTACAGAGTGTACCGCAGAGATCGAGGAGCAATTGGTGGAGGAGTCTTCATACGAGTTAGCAAAAACTACCATAGTTCACTGGCATTCATAGATCAAGACCATGAGTTACTTGGGGTAGATTTCTGGGGTAGTAAAAAAGAAAAAATCAGAGTGTTGGCTGTTTACCGCAGTGGAAGAATGACAGAAGAGGATGAGGCTCTTGGGGAGAAATTAAATTCATACTCAGATTTCAGAGGTGAGAATAGAATGATCATCATCGGCGGAGATTTAAATTTACCAGGTGTAAACTGGGAAGGGAATAAGATAAATAACACAAGGGAACAAAGATTTGCAAATATCTTAATAAGGGAAGGAGGATTTACACAAGTGGTTGAGCAAAACACTAGGGGACAAAATATTTTGGATATATTTCTAATTAAGCCCGATGAAAACCTTTTGAGGTATCAAGTAACTGAAGGAATAAGTGATCATGAAGCAGTTCTGATGGATATTAGAGGATTCAGTAAACCAGCAGCCAAAATTGAAGGGGGAAATAGGTACAATTATAAAAAGGCACAGGTTTCAAATTTGAGGAGATATTTCAGAGAACAATTCAGCAAATGGAAGGAAGGCTCAGGTACAGTAGAGTCAAGGTGGAAAGAGTTCAAGGAGATAATAAGAAAGGGGGAAGAAAAATTTATTCCAAAGCAAAAAATAAAGAGAAGTAGAGATCCTATGTACTATAATAGGGAAGTGAGGAGGTTAAAGAGGTTGGTAAGAAAAGAACATAACAGAGTTAAGAGACAGCAGGGTAGTAGGGAATATTTAAAACAACTAAACAAGGACTTAATAACAGCAAAGAAAATGGCCAAAGATGGGTTTATGAAGAGTATTGTCAGTGCAGGGGGACCATTGACTGATGCATCTAGAAATTTCTATGGCTATATCAGGAAACTGAGGGGAAGGGAGGATGTAGAGACACTTATAGATAAGGATGGAGAAGAAGTTACTGACGATTTGAAAAAGGCAGAGATTTTAAGTAACTGGTTTAGAGAAAGCATTAGGGAAAATGAATCAGAAACAGGAGGGTCTAATTCGGAGAACGAGCTTAACAACACAATTAGAAATGACGATAGTAAAAAATTTGATATCCATCCTGAGGAAATCATGAAGGAAATAAGAAAGCTGAAAAAACATAAAGGGGCTGGTGAAGATAATATTACTACAGATATCTTAAAGATAGCCGGATGTGACATTGTACCTTATCTTGAAATATTATTTAAATTGAGTCTAGACACTTGCTGCTTACCACAGGACTGGAAAAGTGCAATAGTAGTACCGGTACATAAGGGAGGGGTGAGAAATAGAGTTGAGAATTACAGGCCAATCAGTTTGACATCAGTGGTAGGTAAATTAATGGAAAGATTGATATGCAACCACATCAGAAATATATGTGAGGAACGTAATTGGTTTTCAAGCAGGCAACATGGTTTCAGGCAAGGATATTCATGCGAATCTCAGTTGGTGGGATATATGCAAGATATTTCAGATGAAATGGACAAGGGAGGCCAAATTGATAGTGTAGCACTAGATCTGTCTAAGGCGTTTGACAGAGTAAGCCATAAAATGGTAGTAAATAAGGTAAAATCCATTGGAGTGGATAAGAAAGTGATTTGCTGGGTAGAAGAATTTTTAAAAGGTAGAAAACAGAAAGTTAGGGTAGGAAATGTAGTATCAAAAGAAGTGGAAGTAAAAATGGGTGTGCCACAGGGTAGCGTATTGGGACCATTGCTATTCATTATTCTAATGAATAATTGTGTTGCCTGTTTACTATCTGAAATTAGATTGTTTGCAGATGACATAATGCTGTATAAAAGAATCAAAACGATAGAGGATTGTAAACAGTTGCAGGGTGATCTGGACAGGATATCTAATTGGGTTAGTAAACATGGAATGAAGATAAATGCAAAGAAGAGTCAGCTTATTAGATACACAAATAAAAAACAAAAGGTTAATTATGAATATAAGGTGGGGAAAGAATTGCTTGCTGAAGACTTGAAATGCAAATACACAGACGGAAAAAAAAATCCCAACACCAAGAAAGACTTGTGTTAGATAAACGAAATTTGGTAGGCGTGTTTATACATCTGAAAGATGACATCGATTCAAATTTCACGCTTCGCGCATAAGTGTGGCGCTAGTAGCGCTACTCAGAGCTTGCAAATCAGGTTTGCTTTAAATACGCGCTGTAAAGTTTGTGAACGTTATTTACCGCTGAGATTTGACATAGTGAGTTGATGTTAGCCAAGAATGCCTTTAAGAAGACGAAGAAGCCATTATCAACAGCTCACCGAGTTTGAACGAGGTCGTGTAATAGGGCTACGAGAAGGTGGATTTTCTTTTCGCGATATTGCAGAAAGACTTGGCCGGAATGTATCCACTGTGCATGATTGTTGGGTGCAGTGGTCAAGGGATGGTACTGCCTCAAGAAGACCGGGTTCCGGGAGGCCACGTGGCACTACTGAGAGGGAAGACCGCCGTATTCGGCGTACAGCTGTGGCGCATCGTAATGCGTCTGCGGCAGAAATTCGAGCTGCAGTTGGTACCACAGTGACACAACGAACTGTTAGAAATCGGTTACTTCAAGGACAGCTCCGAGCCAGGCGCCCTGTAGCGTGCATTCCACTGACTACAAGCCATCGCCGTTTGCGACTCCAGTGGTGTCAAGCCAGAGCTCATTGGAGGACGGAGTGGAGATCTGTTGTGTTTTCTGATGAAAGCAGGTTCTGCCTTGGTGCCAGTGATGGCCGAGTGTTGGTCAGAAGGAGGCCAGGGGAACGCCTGCAACCAAACTGTCTGCGGCCTAGACACACTGGACCTACACCTGGAGTCATGGTCTGGGGAGCAATTTCCTATGACAGCAGGAGCACTCTTGTGGTTATACCAAACACACTGACTGCAAATTTGTACGTCAGTCTGGTAATTCAACCTGTAGTGCTGCCATTCATGAACAGCATTCAAGGGGGAGTTTTTTAACAGGATAACGCTCGCCCTCATACCGCTGTTGTCTCGCAACGTGCTCTACAGAGTGTCGACATGTTACCTTGGCCTGCGAGATCACCAGATCTGTCTCCAATTGAACACGTATGGGATATCATTGGACGACAACTCCAGCATCATCCACAGCCAGCACTGACCGTCCCAGTATTGACAGCACAAGTACAACAAGCATGGAACTCCATACCACAAAGTGACATTCGAAACCTGTATGACACAATGCATTCACGTTTGCAGGCTTGCATTCAAAATTCTGGAGGTTACACCGGCTATTAATTTAACAGTATTTCACATTTGAAATGCATTTTCTTGAGCTTAAATTAACCTGTGATCTTGAAAATTTAATCAATTAAACATGTTAACTTGACAAATGCATTGTCCAAATTTCATTACTCTACAATAATTTTTTCTTGGTGTTGGGATTTTTTTTTCCGTCTGTGTATCTTGGAATTACTTTTGATAACAAACTTAACTGGGCAGGACACATAGGACAGGTGGTAGGAAAAGGTTTCAGAGTTCTGCACTTGTTGGAGAGAGTTATGAGGGGATGTACGAGAGAAGTCAAGGAATTGGGTTACAAAACTTTGGTCAGACCATTGCTCGAATATGGTAGTGTAGTATGGGACCCTCATTTTACGTATCAAATACAGGAGTTGGAGAGGGTGCAAAGAAGGGCTGCTAGATTTGTTTCTGGAAATTATCGCAGAATGCAATCAGTGACAGATATGATAAAGGAGCTGGAATGGGATTCATTGCAAGACAGGAGGAGGATGAGGAGGGTCATGGGAGTGTACAGGGCATATACTGGTGATGAGGCATGGAAAGATATTGCAGTAGGTATGAAAAGTAGTGCATGGAAGGGAAAAGATGACCATGACCACAAGCTGGCACTCGATTTCAGGCACAAGGGTGTAGGAAGATTCTCTTTTTTAGGTAAGGGTGTCAGGGATTGGAATGAGTTACCAAGAGAAACGATGAATAATTTACCGAAAACTTTGAAGGAATTTAAAGAAAAAATTTGTAGAGGGCAAATGTAGGTGGGTGCAGGATAGGGGGAAGATAGCTGTGTAGGGAAATTGCCACCGGAGCCTGTGCTCCATTGCAATTAAATTAAATTAAATTAAATTAAAATTTGACGTACTGAAAACTAAAATGATGATAATTAAGGTAAAAACAATTGGGATGGATGAAAAAGTGAGGTGTTAATACGAGGAATTTTTAAAAAGTGGGAACCAAAGAGTTACTATAGGAAAAGCTATATCAAAAAAGGTGGATGTTTATACAGCAGTGCCACAAGGTAGCGTAATCGAACCATTGATGTTCATTATTCTAATTACTAATTTTGTTGATGGATTATTGTCAGAAGTTTGGTTGTTTGCAGATGATGTAATGTTATAGAGTAGGGTTAAATCAAGAGATAGTTGTTGGCAGATGAAGAGAGATCAGGATGGGATAGCTGACTGAATAACTCTGCGTGGAATAAATAAGGCATCAGCAAGTTTGTATCTTTATGAAGTGGATAAAGAATTTGTTATTGAAGAATATGAGTGTAATATCTTTACACAGCTTTTGATAGTAGATTCTGTTTGGTGGGACAGTTTGGTCAGAAGGTGGAATGAATGCTTAATTTATTGGAGATGGTGAGGAGATGATTTAAAGGAGAAAAACGTGCTATTTAAAAGCTTGGTCAGATCATTGCCTGAGTGTGGTGTGGAAGTATGGAAATCACATTTAATGAGTATCAAATACAGGAGTTAAAAAGGGTGCAAAGGAGTGCGTCTAGAGTTGTTTGTGGAAATTACCGAAGAACAGAATTTGTAACTGATACTATGAAGGAGCTGCGTTGGGAAACAGAAGGGTTGATGAAGGGAGTGAAATCTTAGTGTGTTAGGTCAACTTAAGAGTTAATTGCAAAAAGTGCTTGTATGTTGTTGGTGATTATTGTGGATTCAACTAAAAGTAACTGATCAATTGTCATTTGGTCAAACGAAAGTAACGACTTTTTTAATTCCTCTTTCACTTCGGCTTTAACTTAATAATGTGTATCGCTCTTACACGGTCCAGGGTTCCGGCTTAGGTTAAGCCATAACTGATGGAAAGCGTGTGAATTAAAAATTTTGTTGCCGGTTCATAAATGCTATATGGAATTATGTTTTATTTATTTATTTGAGTTTTATTAAAGCTTTACGCTGTTCAGTGTCAAGTTAATTAGAGGGCGGGCAATAATGGGAAGAAATTAAAATTTAAAGCAAACATCCCGGTGTCCATTCACATGGAATAATTGCAGAAAACGAAAATCTGGATGGCTGTACAGGGAATCGATCTGGCGTCCTCCTAAGTGCACAGATTTATTCTCAAATAAGAAGATGAAACGTTTGCAAGCATTGCGAAAATGCAGTGATAATTAATTCAAGTTAGACGTCTTATTTTTATTCAGCATAATATTCACTGAAAGTGGACTGAAATGAAGATACTGTTTCAGTTCTCGTCACAACGAATCCTCCAAACTGTGTTCTACTTGCAACGTGTGTGACGTGAATAACAGTAATAAATGAGAGGATTTAAGGGCTTCTGAATATAACAGTTTCCCAATTACATGATAATATTTCCACAATGCATCAAAGCTAGAAGTGTTAGTTTTAATATATGACTGGACGTCTTGGCAAGAAATTTTCTGCCAATTAATCACTCTCCTATCGTGAAGGGAAAGACAGCAGATGTAAATTCTTGGAATTGTGTGCGTAAATAGAGATGCCACATATGCACAAGCACCATCTTAACTACTCTGAACTACAAATAATATCCAGCCAAGGATTTAGCGACCTTTTACTGTTAACGGCTAAAAACGGAGAAACTCATCTTATATAATGTAAAGGCCTGTATGTAAACAATTAATAATCAGTTTTAATCGTTATATACAGAGATTTAAGCCTTACCACAACATACATAGGATGATTTTAGCATGGAAAAAAAAATTAAGAGCTCATTGTGAGGATTCAAATAATTGTGGATGTGAAACTGATTAGGTTCCTGATCAGTTGTGCAGAGTCGTATGGTGTGACTAAATATACTCCAATACGCAACAGGCATTTCCAGATGGCAACCATTATTTCCAATAGGAACACAGCACTTGTATAAAGTAGTAGTGTTTATTGGATCAGTGGCCATTCCTTTCACGTGGTCTCAGAGCAGTTCGCATCTAAATGGATCTATCTTTTCAGGCAGCTTAGACAAGAGCTACTTTAAGCCTCTCAAATTGTGTGTCCTATCGTATGAACATCTTTCATTTTATCCTTCGGAACTGCAGACCAAATTACAAACATACAGTACAGAAACCTTGAAGGAGATTTATTCAATAATCACATCAAACAGAACCGAAATACACACACACACATATATACATCAGTATTATTCAGTTGATGGGAAGATCCGAACTGGTTGGTAGTAAGGATGTAATGGAGCTACGCATTCGCAAGTGCATAACTTGCTCTTGAAATCTTACCTTAGAATCCCCAACTATTTATGCAGAGGTATAACGGGTATAACGCACATATATATACATATTCTCTTATGTAAGATTCGACCCATCGTCGCTTAGTTAACAACAACGTGATTCGTGTTTTTTTTAACTTGTCCTGCAATAAAAGTAACGACAAATTTACAAGTTTAAAGAATAATGTAAAGTAAAGCGGCCTATTTACGATCGAACTTGTAGGACTCCCGTGTAGAACTACTTTAGGATGCGCTCAGCCATTCACACTACTAGAAGAGGTCCAACAAGATGTTCCAAACAGTCCTTTTCACTCGTAGTTTATCGCGGCAAACCAGTGTCCTTATCGCAGACTTGTAGAATGTCTCCTCCATCATGATTCACGATGCAACAAGATTCAAACATCGGGAAATCAGAGCATCGTTGGTCGGTACTACAAGTTTGCCTGTGACTAGGCCGGTAGAACGGTGAGAAAGTGGGTGGCAGACATTGTGAAATTATCCCACTTTTTTTCTTGTCGAAAGATGAGGCAAAAAATAAATCAATATTATATAGAAATAAAGGGTAACACGTCAATACGTCGGAACCTACAAAAATTGTCCAATCGGTCTGAAATTTGGTACATACATTCCTTAGGCGATAATATTTGAATTAAAGTGTATAACGTAAGCTTCGAATGCGTGAAAATGAGGAAAAATCACTTCAAATGTGGGTAGATGCACACGTTATTACGCAAGAAATACACGTTATTACATGTCGATATTTATTCTGTGTGTTTCGTACTCTTAATTCTTGGTCCAGGCTGCATTTCAACCTAACCACAACTGCCATTAGCAAAAAGTTAAACCAACTTAAATACTGTGTATCAAACATTCGTTACGGTAGACGCCATGTTTTTTCCCTGTAAGGTAGGCTGCCATGCAATGTATATTAGCACTGAAAAACAATATGTCAGCCCGCACAGAGAAATCGTAAATGTTACATGATTTTCTACTTATTACGTATCTTCAATTTGCATGTGGGAAGCAGTTTTTATTCAATAATGAAGACTTAAAAACACGTGGAATAAATATCAACACCTATTAACGTGTATTTCTTGCGTAATAAGATGTATGCATGTACTCACATTTCGAGTGATTTTTCCTCATTTCTACATATTCGAAACTTACGTTATACACTTTAAATCAAATATTATCGCCTAAGGAATGTGTGTACCAAATTTCAAACCGATACGACAATATTTGTAGGTTTCGACGTATTGACGTGGAGCCAAATAAAAAATGCTTATTCAAAATGTAGAATCTGTGATAAAAAATATGCTTATTTTTATTTTAAATTTATTATAAACTAGCAGAGTTCCCGGCGATGCCAGGTGTAGTTGGCGTTCATTTACCCATACACTATTTTTATTCTTCCATAAAAATTAATGCTCACCAAACTTCATTGATTTTGTACCGACCATTTCCGGTACTAAACTAAACGGTGATTTAGCAGTACAGTTCTAAGAATGGGGTGGTTTGGATGCTTTGATACGGAATGTCAGTTTTCATTTTAGTCCAGGTTACATTTCAACCTAATTACATCTGCTAATATTGCTGCTCGGAAATCAAAACTTGGACCGTACGCGCATTAATGCACACCGCATACATAAAAATGTATCTGGAATGTGTCTGTTTATTCAGGCATTGCGCAGAAAATACAGATTTTGAATGGTTTTTCAGAATTTGAAAGCTTGTGGTCAAAGCTAAATTTAACGTATGTGTTAAGAAGTTACGACACATTTATTTCACGAATAATCCAGCATACCTGAAAACTGCTGAATCGAATTTGGAGGAGTTTTCACAGTATCAAACACTAGATGTGGCTCATTGAGCTGCTTCACCTGCCTCTGGAGCTAATAATGTTCTCATTATGCTTCTTCATCTGACACTGGAGCTCAAAATTAAAATATGTTCCGCACCTGAGCAGTTTAATTTCAGGTATTCAGAATTGTATACCAAGTATTCAGAACTAAACGAGATTAAAAAAAAAAAAAAAAAAAAAAAAAAAAAAAAAAAAAAAAAAAAAACAATAATCTTTACTTTCGATTTGCTTCAGGGAGTTACAAACTGAGGCGTCATTTTATTGTGAACAGAACGCTAAAGACGATTGACAGAGACATTGTAGTTATGCTGACAGAGATTGTGATCTAAGAAAATCTCTGCTGTTTTTTCGTTATTAGTATATCGCATTCAATAAGGCCGTCTATGGCGTTTAAAGACTGAATATCCCCAATTAAAGAAAAGAATATTTCAAGTTTTGTTTAGTGTGAAAAATAGTTATTATTGGAGACTGATTTTATTGCTCTCATTAAAAGCTATGGTCAGAGATATTGTAGTTGTGTGGTTAGTGCGAAGTATATAACGTCTAGTCGTTCCATCTTTGGTATTTGTTACCATACGTTCAGAATTCCATTTAATGCGGCTGCGTTATGTGACGTTGAAAGAAAAGCAATGGTAAACAACTCAATTGAAATTCTAAGCTTTAAAGCGGTGAAAACCCCATCGAAATCTGCTCCGTAGTTTCTGAATTCTTATAGCTCAAATTTATCCGGTTTTCGTTTTATAGATATAGATTTATTTTTCCACCTCCGCTTTCGAAAAACATCCGCATCGGCGAATGTCAAGCACCGAACCTCTGCTTCTGCATCCGCATCCGCAAAGATTACCTATGTTACAACCCATCTCTGGTTGGTTTCTTGACACAGAGGAATTTAATGCTTATTCTCTCCAGTGATCAGAAATGGAATAAAAAATGGGTATTGCATGTGCAAATTAAAAGATTGACCTTCATTAAAAATGTTGAGTCTGGGGTAATGGTCTCAATGTACGCTTCACACACACAAAGTGGAACCCAATGTTGAATTTGATATTTTGACTCTGTCTTACTAAGCACTGGCTGCAAGTCATCTGCGGCAAGTGGTTATCTCCTGTGGCAATTTGTCGTGTCTCTCCGTTACTTACGTGATCACTGATAGCAAGTATCAGCTGCCAGCAAAAAGACGCCTCTTGTTTTCCAAACACCTGGCTTTAGTCCAGAAAACAGCTGTTCGTTCTCCATACTAAAACTCGATCATTTTGACCCTGTTCAGGACAGTTTACTACAGTCGACGCCAGCAGATGTCACGCAGTCTCCGCTTCCTCGCTGCCTGCACCATCCCTCTGTCATTAGGTTGGGTCGGCGACATTGTCACATTCGGTTTTGCCGTCGTCCATGTGTATCTACGTACGAGATGGCTTAACTTCCTTAGTGTAAGGCCTATTTGGTGGTGATGTCCAGGAACAGAATCATGTAATTAGTGCATTAACAGACAGAATTAATATTCACGAACCTGCAGGCTGCCTGGATATTGGAAACCTAATTAAAATCGTCGTAGCAGATATTTTCAAGTATTTTTTAAGGAAAATTACCAATAACTAATAGGCAAAAACAACATTAACTTCAATCAGTTACAAGTACTGACATGGAGGTATTTGTGAGCAGTCGTTTCAAAGTATAATCGGTCCCTTACATTTGATAAATTTATTTCCCTTTTAACTTTGTATTTTATTTTATTTTTTTAAGCCTCGTCGACGCTAAGGTCATTAGAGGCGGGATGGGACTGGAGACAAGGAACAAGAAGGAAATCGGCCATGGCCTTTTTGAAGGATCCCGGCATACGCCTGGAGTGATTTGGAGAAACCGTGGAAAACCCAAATCTGGATGCCCAGGCATGGATTCGAACCCGCGTCCTCCAGAATGCGAGGCCACGTTCGGTCGATATTGCTTTTCAAGTTTTCTCGTGGAATATGTCATATATGGTCCACTGTGTACAATGACAATAATAATTCTTACAGAAGCTGAAAACGGCGTTTCCATGGAGGACAGGAAATATTTTTATCAGTGGTAAACGTACCTAGCGACCAGCCGGCATTAGAGGAGGCGCTGCGCGTAATCATTCACGCAAATAAACTGTGAAACAGTCAAGAGGGGTTGCCTGAAGATGCTGTGCGTGCTGACAGAATTAATTTCAATATTTTCTTAGAAACTTTCGCGCTGGAAGCTTTTACGTGGACAAATAGAACGGAAATTAGTCAGCAACAACATTTTACATTACAAAGCTGAATTTTTTAATTTTTTATTTTTTGTGTATTCTTGATTTTTTTTTTTTTTTCTAACATGTTTCCCATTTTAATTGATGGAATATATTCGGTACCACTCTGTTAACTTTCAGAAAGTCGCGTAATTTTTTATTTCTTATGATATGTTTTGATTTTTCTGTCGGTCGAAGTGAAAAAAGTATTCTGACTTCTAACTTTCATGCAACTAGTTTCTACTTTTTTAAAAAAAAAAAAAAAAAAAAAAAAATGGTCACACAAATGTTTCAAATTAAAAAGAACATCGCCTTGTTCCGCAAATTAAGAATTACTTTTTGGAATTGTTTTCGCACTCATTACTGAAAGTTAAGTTTTTTGCTGATTAACAACTCCGTTCGGATACTCCGTAACCTTCACAAGACTAATTCCGTGCCGGCGACTTTTTCTTATACAGCAGATTTGCGGAGTATCCAAAGTAGAACTCCAGAAATCTTAATATTTCCTCTCACGACGGAGCTCGTAGCTTGCGTACAGGGACGAGATTGTTTTAAGGATTGATATGTGGTTGATATGGGGCATTATATCGACGGCAAAAGGCTAGTAAACGCTGTTCAAGTTTGCATCGCAATACAGTGAATATATTATTGCGGTTTCGTTAGACCGAATGCAGTTCATACTGATGATTTATTATGAAATTAATTGTGATAATTTATACTACGCGAATTAAGAATCCCAATGTAGGTAATGTTGTTATTACCAGAAATGTAGTTCGCGATGCATTTCATGTGATTAGAGCTGCCAGCATATTTTGATTTTGTAGCGGCAATATTAGTCCCGATTATGTTTAGGTTGAAATGCGGTCTGCTTGTGTTTTAGAATAATGCAGGACGAAATTAGTTATTATTTCCAATTAGTGTTGACCATGTTGAGGACCATGTTAGTGACGTTGCGTATCGCGATGTATACTACTCCCATAAACGCTTCTGGGTCAGTGAAGAACTTATGTTATGCTCGATGTTAACTGTGTTCTTATGTTTATTAAACTAATAAGCATAAAAAAAGCCTAAAAAATAATCAGTAACATTTAAAAATCTATTTGACAAAACTTTGGCTGTAATAGTTAATCAAATCAGGTACCAGTCACAAATTCATAATGGGTGCCTATTTTCCTAATTAGCTAATAAAAGAAATAAACCTTATATTGCCTTACATACCTTATGATTTTAGTATGCATTCCACCTGAGTCATGGGTCAACCTAATCTTATAATCCTAAAGAGTTGACTGATTTTGCGTACTTAAACAAAACAAGTGCTGTTCCAAAGGCGAAGCTCGGTTCAAAGAAATCCTGCTGGGTACCTGTTCACACATTGTAGCTTCCGAGCCAACACAAAGCTGTCCTACTGAGCTACGATAAGGCATCTGTTCGATTAACTCAGAAGGATTGTTCACCTGATTCCAAGCTTCATAGCTGCTCCCGCAGTGCTGAATATGTAAATTTTGACTCAAAGAATGTTGCACATAATTTGCAGATAACCGCTGTAGAGCACAGTCCTCGAGGCGTGAAGTGCTTGATAACATATTTGTTGAATTAATGTCAGTAACCCAAATTCCGTAAAATTGTTTCAGGAAGCTAAAGTTCGCCATAATAGCACAGATTTTCCTTCCACGGTGGAAATCGCTGATGTGTGGAGATAGGCTTGCATGTTCGGAGTCTTTCTGTGCTGGAATCTGCGAAATGTAGGTCGTGCATTCCTGTAACACGGTTCCTGCACCTACCAGTCATCCGACAATGACATCAGCAAGACGGTAACAAGCAGTTCGTTTAGTGAAGAACGCGGAGGGCGATTGGAAGCGCATTCCTGAACGTAGACGTCAGAGGGGACCACACGGGCGAGTTCGCAGGAACGGCGCCCCAATAGTGTGTAGCGAAGCGAGCGGCGGTGGGAGGGGCAGTAGGAAGAAGACCAGGAATACCGTACGACGGCCGTGAGGCGCGCCGTGGCCTGGATTCGGGCACAGTGCACCGCCACGCGCACTACGAGCAAGTCCAAGGCCATGGCACAGTGGCTCGCGTCGGGATGCTGCCTGCTCACGGTAAGGCCCGCACTGCCTGCAAGCGAGAGACGGGAGCTAGCTCAAACACTTCCAAACAACACAACGTTCAAAATGTATTTGGTAGCGTAATAAGTACTGCTTTAGTGGATGTCTGTTAATTACGTGAGGAGGGAGGGGTTCCGGCAAAATCTCATTTAAAAGGGGGAAGCGGTGTCAATAAAGAGCTCGCGTCAACTTTTTATATTATTTTTCTCCTCTTATTTCTCAGAAAAAAATTGTAGTACATAGAGGACACCAGTATAATTGCTTAGGTATTTAGTGACATGAAGCAAAATACATGAACACATCAAGTAAATTTAATTATTGATAAATTAAAATTATAAGGTAAATATCACGTGAGGGGAATGGGTCCCTCCATACGTTACCAAATCTCACCAAGGGGAAGGGTTCATATTTAAGAAAAAACACCTCATGTAACTAACGGACGTCCCTTAGGATTTCTTTTCAGTTGACGGGTAAGCAAATAATTATACTGCAACACAGTTACTTTTGCTGATGTTTTAATTTACGCTGTGCGTGACGCGTTTCGATAAGTAATTCTCATTTTCAAATGCATTATTATTACATTTTAGATGTGAGAAGTGCTTGTTTCAGTTTCTGCTGGACATTAGTAAAGCTTTCGGAGTGTTTCGTTTTTAAAGGCTTTTTAAAACACGACACCACAGAAGCTCACACGTATACATCCTCATAAATATAGGTAGTAGGCGATATTCGTTAGCCTTCAAAAACGCTTTATTAATGTCCAGCAGAAACTGACACAAACACTTTACACTTCGAAAATGTAATAATAATGCATTTGAAAATCACAATCACTTCTCGAAACGTGTCAGGCACAGAGTAAATTAAAACATTAGCAAAAGTAACTGTGTTGCAGTATAATTATTTGCTTACCCGTCAACTGAAAACAGTTACGGACTTTCATCAATCCATTTATTATAGATAAAGTAAAGATTTCTTTTCAAGTTGTCCCCTCGCCTCGTAATGAAGAAACACCAAGCGCTGTGAAGATATTAATCATGACTTCGGGGTGACCTTGAAGAACCCTTATCGTCTATAACTAATCAAGTTAGATTTTTGTAAATGTAAAACATGCAGCTAAAACATTCATCACAACAAAAACAAAGATTTGTTCGTGGGTATATCTGTTTACTAAGTGACTATATTCTCTGTTATCGCAAAACCCTTAAAACTTGTAGATAATTAAATTGAAGGAAATAAATAAGTAAGAACTGGTTGAAAAGAAATTAATCTTTACCTGTAATCCATTTTGCCAAAAAGGAGTCAAAAATACATCTCGCTTAGGACAAACTGATTCTTTGCTTATAAAAGACACAGTTAATACTATTTACTTTTTTTAAAAAAAATTTGTTCTCGTTTAGGACAGATAGGAAAAGTGAGAAGAAAATGTGAAATGTAATAAGTAGCTACACGACATCCAAGAAATACCAGAAGCTTCCAAAATTTTGTCATGATATAAGCAAGAACGGAGTTTTTTGAATATGAGGAAAAAAGGCTAGAGTATTTTATATATTTTCATACTCTCTTATACACTTGATGCAGAAGAATATGCTTCTTGGCGTAAATCAGAGAAAATCAGTAGCCTTGATATCCCCAACCCAACTCCTGAATTTCAGCGGCCTAAGACTGAATGTAAACATAACATTTATAGGATATATAAGGCGTTGACGTTTGCTCCTCTTTGTCAGAATAAGTGTTTGTTTTCCCTCCTTTAGCTACCAGTACGAATACAGAATGTGTATCTAGGGTCAAACGTACATTTTCTTAATTTCCGTGTAATATTCAGTTCAGGAGCAAGAATATAACAAATTAAGAATACTAGATGTAACATAAGCGTCCAGCGATGAATTTAAAGTGTCTGCAGAAGACGTGCTCCAGATCAGAATTAAACGAAATAAAACAATTATAACTCCACTAATACATATTAATCTGTTCCGTACGGCGCTTATTTTTATATTGCTCCGATTAATAATTCAGAATGAAATTTTCTTAACCGTGCAAAAGTTATTTAACTGTTTCCAAAGAAACTGAGTAAATCCAGTGCAAATAAAGTTTGTGGTGTTGATGAGTAAACTATTAAGTTTTGTCTTACTTTATTAGGAACGAAGTAAATGTTGTTGCCCGTACCGAGGGTACTGAATTTGGACTGTGGCTATATTCAGGTCACACAGTGGGAGAATGTTTCAGGGAATGACCTATTCCGTTACGAGCGCGCACCTTCCAGTTAGAAGACAACTTAATTGTTTCTGTGTAAGAATACAACTTTACTATCGCATAACTTCCTGCCGACAGTAAACTACGTTTCTTTTCTGTTTTAGTTATTCATAAATGAGATACATGGTTAGAAAACATTGCGTAACTTATACTGGCAATTATTTGTTTTATTCATATGTTACAATATTGGCCTTTGGAATTATAAACTGACTTTAGATATATAAGGAAAGTTAACGTAATTTTAAAACCAAGTCATACACTGAAAGAGTTAATTATAAAATCCCAATTAACATTGTTCTTCAGTTCAGCAGTTAACAGTTTTTCTGAGTTTACCTGCTTACGCCAATACAGTTTGACAACTGAACCAATAATTAAAATTCAAAGAACAAAAAATAAAATAAATAGTTTTATATTAGCCAAATCCATTCAATTACAAATACAACCGACAGCAACAGTTACATAAGATGAGAACCCAGAGCACAACTCAGTTACATGAAACGTATTTTAATTTCAGATGAAATGAGATAGTCTAATCTTCATCTTTAAATTAGGATCACCCATCACTAAGTTTCTTCCTTATCTAATACCATTATGAATTTGATAAACTGTAACAGAGTCATGAAAGTTGCAGAAAATTCCATCGATACCATAAATGGAATGAAGTTTAAATGACTGCAAGATATGTTTGTCCGCATAAACCTCCTGTCCTAAAATTTTTCATTCATAGACAACAGAACTTGAGTACCGTCAATTATTTTTCTTTTACATTGTTACCAACATTCCGTTACATTCACTATCTAATTCCTTCAGCAGAGGCCGTTCTTTTTCACTTCACTCGTTTATTTGAAAACATACAATGCTATCCATGACCACTGACACAATTTCCTTTTCCAAGCAACTCTCTTATAAATAACACATGACATATTTCGGTGGTACTAAGCACGTTTTAATAATTTATTTTTTCTTTGAAAATTCACGCTTTTTTGTGGTGCCATACAGTACTACTAGTAACATCCACTTAACTCTTGAAAAACTTCTTGTTTTGGTTGCGTAGATATTTATATTCGATATTAGTTGCATTTAATGTCATAATTCAGGCATTTAAAATGATGCATGTAAATAAATAAATTAATATAGTAAAAGAATAAAAAAAAAAAAAATTTTATCGATTTTTTTTATATTTCTAGATTCGAAACTCCTTAATGCTGTTATAAAAAGTGAATAATATAATGTTCCAACGTCCATTCTAGTTGAAAGTAATTTATTAACAATTTGAATTTATAGTGAGTTCTATATTTAATCATACTAATGTATATTCGTAACTGTAACGTTTGACTGCCAAAGATTAAACAAAATATGAACAGGAAACACGGGAGTGTGTCTGATATGTGAAAAATGTTTCCGAGATGCGCGCCAAATTGTAACCGTATAACCACAACATCAGCTCGACTACCTTTGACCTTGCTGTCCCTCTTGCTCCGCATTCCTCGCGCCTTTCAGTTCGACCTTGCGACCTTCCCGCTGGCTGCTGAGGTCGCCGTGGCGCCCACAGAGCTCCCAAAGCGGCGCCCGCCTCCTAGCTAACTGTTCACAGGGCACAGACAAGTTCTGCGTGCCGGTATTTCTGGACCAAATAAAACTACATGTGTAAATTGCCATGTCACTCACCAGCTTCAGAAGAACAGTTATTTGCACCTATTTGAATAATACCCGCTACGGGAATTTCGACAAGCGCTTTGTATCCGGCACCCACACAACGTAAGAAAAGTAATATAAAACATAGATTTTCTTCGTCAATTCCTATCGATGAGCTGGTCGTAGTGTTGCCATCTGTTGAAGATGGGCAAATTTTCACTGACTTTCAAGAAACTAAGATTCCAAAAAGATAACTATTAAAGTTAGGTAAACCTTTTGGAAAGCAGCAAAGTAGGTAAGAAAATTGATCTCGACTTAACCTCTAATTCCAAAACCAAGAAGATAAAGCCAAGATCATAGTTGGAATACGAAGGGGAAAACCTACAGTCCCTACATACAATAAAGATTTTATGTTTAATACAATACATGGAACATAAACAAACTATTGGTTGGTCGATGGTTCGGATGTAACCTTTTACGTTCATTATATCTCTGACTGTTGAGTAAAAGACATAACAATGAACGATATGGATTTGCAAATATAATTGTTGTTACATAAATCTATGGGACTCTACGACTCAGGATGCAAAATATATTTAAAAGGTAAAAAATCTTGCTAGAAACAGTGAGTACAAGTACAGTTACGTTTTTAATACTAGACGTATCACTTTCGTAATTTTGTGTTTTAGCGCTGTACCAATCAATACCGTATTATACACTGAAGAGCCATAGAAACTGGTATAAGCATGCATATGCCATGGAGGAAGGAAATATATGGAGGAGAAGTTAAATCTGGAAGCAGGCTCTAAACTCTCGCGCATGCACAGTAGCGGCAGCGGCGATATTGCGATCCCAAACAAATGCGATGTTCACATTGTGTTAGACGCTGTGATTATTTCATTTTGTAATGTGTATAAGTATTTTATAATGCCATCTTGTGTTGCAAATAGGCAAGAGAGGAAAGAACCTGAAATATCATTTCATAAGTAAGTTGAATTCTAATTATCGTTGTTGAAGCGGGTGGTAGGTTTTGCAAACTTCGGTGCCTGTCTATAAATATTTAGTCATAGCTCTCAATGGGATTACTTTGTTCTCAAATTTTTGTTGGTGTAGTGTAGAAAATCAGCATACCTTGCTATTTTGAACATAATAGACTAGCATTACTTTTTAACTAGTGTTGAAAATTAGATATAAAGGGGTGTGTTTTACATCGTGATTCAGTGAATTTAGTATTGCGCTTTCTTTCGTCACGCTGCAGTTTATACTGACAATATGTGATGAAATTAAATGTGTTAAATTATGCTATGCAATCTAGGAATCTTGATAAAGCAAACGATGTTGTTACTGTAAATACAGTTTGCGATTCAAATACGCGTGTGTGGGTATGTCTACATAGTTTGATTCTGTAGAGGCCATTTAATGGAGATTGTGGTTAGGTCTAAATGCAGTCTGTACCAGAATGGTTTTGTTGTTCCATAAGGGACAAAGAATTTATCTATTACTGTTAGTAATTTCATGAGAACCAAGTTAGTGACAAAACGTGTATCGCGATATAAACTGCTTGCAGGTATTCCCAATTAAGCTTACGATGTATGGTAACAGGATAACTATTTTTATTCTGATCTAGGCCGCATTTCAACCTAACCACAAGTGGTAGTAAAAAAACTGAAATATCCATTCTGCGTGTTCACCATTGTGGCTTTGGCAGAATTAATTTTTGATCCAGGCCGCATATCAACCCAATCCCAGTATATCCCGAAAACTAAGCAAGATATCGAAAAAGTTTATTCTTTATTTTCGATTTTTCTCGTCGTGTTACATAAAAATCGACCATTAAATTTGACTTTTGCGAAATTTTTCTTCTGCATTTCAACTCAAGTCACCTCACTTTTGATACAGTATATCTCGAGAACTAGGCGAGATATCGAAAAATTTTATTATTTATTTTTTATTTGTCTCGTCTTTTTAAATAAGAATCCGTCATCAAATTTGACCAATTTTTTCTTCTGAATTTCAACCAAAAACACTTCACGTTTGAGACAGAATATCTCGAAAACTAAGCATGATATCAAAAAATTTTATTCTTCATTTATTATTTGTCTCATCGAGTTACATAATAATCCATCACCAGATTGCGGCGTTACGTTTATCCTAGAGTCCCCTTGAGGTTTTTGTACATATACCCCGTGTCTGTATGGGTTTGGCGTATCCCCCCACTCCTCCTTCGCCCGGCTTCACTTCAATGCGTGGTGAAGGTCTCTTGCGTCGTCTCCATATATTTCCTTCCTCCATGGCGTATGCAAACACAGAGATATGAAACACTCAGAGTACGACACTGCGGTCGGCAACGCCTATATAAGACAACAGGTGTCTGGCGCAAGCGTTAGATCGGTTACTGCCGCTACAATGGCAGGTTATCACGATTTAAGTGAGTTTGAAAGTGGTGTTATAGTCGGCGCACGAGAGATGGGATACAGCATCTCCGAGGTAGCGATGGGGTGGGGATTTTCCCGTACGACCATTTCACGAGTGCATCGTGAATATAGGGAATCCGGTAAAACATCAAATCTCCAACATCGCTGTGGCCGGAAAAACATCCTGCAATAACGGGACCAACAACGGCAGAAGAGAATCGTTCAACGTACCAGAAGTTCAACCCTTGCAGAAATTGCTGCGGATTTCAATGCTGGGCCAGCAACAAGTGTCAGCGTGTGAACCATTCAACGAAACATCATCGATTTGGGCTTTCTAAGCCGAAGGCCCTCTCGTGTACCCTTGCTGAGAGCACGACACAAAGCTTTACGCCTCGCCTGGGCCCGTTAATACCGACATTAGGACAGTTGATGACTGGTCTGACGAGTCTCGTTTCCAATTGTATCGAGCGGATGGCCGTGTAAGGGTATGGAGACAACCTCATGAATTAATGGACCCTGCATGTCAGCAGGGGACTGTTCCAGCTGGTGGAGGCTCTGTAATGGTGTGGGGCGTGTGCAGTTGGAGTGACATGGGACCCCTGATACGTCAAGATACGACCCCGACAGGTGACACGTACGTACGCATCCTGGCTGATCACCTGCATCCATTTCCATCCATTGTGAATTCCGACGGACTTGGGCAATTCCAGCAGGACAATGCGACACGCCACACATCCAGAATTGGTACAGAGTGGCTCCAGGAACACTCTTCTGAGTTTAAACACCTCCGCTGGCCTCCAAACTCTCCAGACATGAACATTATTGAGTATATAAGGGATGCCTTGCAACGTACCGTTCAGAAGAGATCTCCACTATTACGGATTTATGGATAGCCATGCAGATACATAGTGTCAATTCTCTCCAGCACTACTTCAGACATTAGTGGAGTCCATGCCACGTCGTGTTGCGGCACTTCTGCGTGCTCGCGGGGGCCTTACACGATATTAGGCAGGTGTGCCAGTTTCTTCGGCTCTTCAGTGCATTAGTTCAAAGACATTTTGTGTCAGATCCACTTGCCTTGTATTTTGGAGAAGATGAGTTTAAATCTCCGTCGGCCATCCAGGTTTCGGCTTTCCATGATTTTCCGAAATCACTCCAAGCGAATGCCAGAATGGTTCCTTCAAAATTCCATGATCGAATTTCTTCCCACTCCTTGTCCCCCCTCCCCCAACCTCTTCTGCCTCTAATTTCCTCTACGTCAACGAGGCGTAAAGCCCGTAGGAAAAAAAAAAATATTTGTCTTGAACTATCAACCGAAAAGTTGGGCATCATGCTTTCTATATACATGATTGATCTACAGAACAAGTCGAATCAGTGTTGCTCGAGATGAATGTAAGGTCCTAAACCCTGAGTTTGCTTACATCCTCCCCAAGTGGCATGTAGGACGGCCAGTTCTTTTCCTACATGTGTATTATATGGTGAAAACAACAGTGAGCCTGTTTCAGACCTCCCCTTCAGAAGGACATCAAGGGGCCGCCAGGACTAATCAATGGACAAATCGTCATCTACAGTGTCATATATCCTGTCTCCATAAGGAGTACGGTGAAGTACGCAATGCAACCCAGGCATTTGATACATAAATTGGAGATAAGGAAATGAGTTACCTCACCTCTCCTACTCTGCTGGTCAAGTACCAAATGATGAAACATACTTAAATTACCAGGGTTCGAGAACCAGCTAATACCGAATCCAACGCCACAGGCCTTTATCGCCCAGCGACCTAGGCTAACGAGGGGGTCGTTAAATTTTATGGCAACTGAAAAGTTATAGGTCAGAAAGGTTACGTACGAACTGCATGTTAAACAGGCCGTAAAACAGATTTTATTATAGTTAAGTATATGACTTGACCCTCAAATCAGTGGAATAACACGACCAATCGCATGTTTCTCAATTCTGCGATTATAGTGGAAGTGTAGCCACTATCTTAGTACAATTTGATATGAAGTCTGGTTGATGAGCGTTTGACGTTACGGTCTTGCATCCTGATTTCCGCTGCATACGCTTTCCCAAAATCACATGCGAAAGTTGCCAGCGTTACTTGATAACTGCCATGTACGAATTCCCTCAATGTCAACACACCGCAATGCCATGATGAAAATAATTACGCAATTTCATTCTTAATCACTTTAATTATATTGTAAAAATACAGTTAAATCTTACAAAATATGACAATATTGCAAAATATGTCGAACATGTGATCTCAACAACCGACTATAAATCTATATTGTTCTTCAGCTTCCAGCCGAGTCAAAATGTATTGGAGAATGACGGAGGGAAACTGAACCACCTGAAATACACAGAATTGTAAGATTTTCATTCGGCTGGGCGCTCGAGAATTTTTAGCTATGTTCGTTGTTGTCTGTTCGACGATAAATTGCTAGGAACCCTTCAGTCTGACAACAATTAATCATATATCATTAAGTTTCTACTGAGGTAAACATTACAAGAGATTTCTCATTGTGTAATTATTTTCATTTTAATAGCTTTTTTCCGCCTTTTACAGTGTCACTCCTTTTTAACCTGACAATTCTGTTGCTATGCCAGAAGGTTTGTCGTTGATTCAAGGTTATGTGTAAGGATGGACAGGGAGACGGGATTTAAAGGTCCACTACCGTATATGAACCTTATTTCTGTGTATTTCGTATAAAACCATGAGAGAATTAGAACTAAGCAATGGGAAGGAAGTCGGTCATAGCCTTTTTGATCAGATAATCCTGCCATTCGCTTGAAATGGTTATTGTTATTTCTTCCGGGTGTCCTACGGCTCCTGTTGCTTCCAGCAACTCAGCCTCCACAATTGTCTATTGTGGGCCTCCTTTGATTTATATTTCGTTCTTTCACTGATCACTCCACTCCTTGCAACCATCTTAGCCGTGGTCTGCGTCGTCGTCTCCGGTTTGTTGGCTGATAACTAAAGATTATTTTTAGTATTCTTCCTTCGGTCATTCTTTCCAGAGCTTGAAATGATGCAACACCAAATTCTCTAAGATCCGACTGCAGATCGAACCCATATCCTTTGGAATGTCAATTCATGGTATTAACCCAACATCACCAATGAGATTAATTCTCTCTAGGCCAAAATGCTGTTTTTTGTGTTTTTATACTAAGGAGAAATTTATTTGTTATATGCCCTTGAGTCAGACTCAATATTTTCAGAAAAATATCATCTTCACACTTCCAAAGAAAGCACAAGCTGACAAATGTGAGAATTATCGCACAATTAGTCTAACATCACATGCTTCAAAATTACTGACCAGAATAATATACAGAAGGATGGAAAGGGTAGTAGAAGAGATAGTAGGTGAAGATCAGTTCAGAAAAAATCGCGGTACAAGGGAAGCAATTCTGTCTTTAAGATTAATACTTGAAGGGCGGATCAAGAAAAACAAAGATACTTTTATTGCATTTGTTGATTTAGAAAAAGCTTTTGATAATGTTAGGTGGGACCAGATGTTCAAAATTTTAAAGAATTCAGGTCTAAAGTATCGAGATAGAAGAATCCTCTATAAACTATATAAGAATCAAGTGGCTGTGATAAAAGTAGAGAATCACGAGAGACATGCATCAGTTAAAAAGGGTGTGAGACAAGGTTGTAGTCTATCCCCGTTAATATTCAACTTGTATGTAGAAGAAGCAATGAAGAAAGTCAAAGAAAAATTTCCATGTGGCATAAGTTTTCAGGGAGAAAAAATCAGTATGCTACGATTTGCTGACGACATTGTCTTGTTAGCAGAGAGGGCTGAGGATATTGAGAAGTTATTGAATGGCATGAACAAAATACTGAAGGAAGATTTTGGACTGAATATAAATCAAAGTAAAACAAAAGTGATGAAATGTAGCAGAAATGACCCCAATACTAGCAGATTAAATATAAAAATAAGATCTGATGCAATAGGAGAAGTGAGTGAGTTCTGTTACTTGGGAAGCAAAATTACAACCGATGGCCGAAGCAGGAATGATGTTAAAAGCAGAATAGCACTAGCAAAAAGAGCCTTCATGAAAAAGAGAAACCTTTTAGTTTCAAATATTGATCTAGGAATTAGAAAGAACTTCTTAAAACTCTATGTGTGGAGCACAGCACTTTACGGTAGCGAAACATGGACTTTAGGAATACCGGAAAGAAAGAAACTTGAAGCATTTGAAATGAGGTGCTACAGAAGAATGCTGAAAATTAGGTGGACAGACAAAGTAAGAAATGAACGAGTTTTAGAAATGATCGGTGAGAAAAGAAGTTTATGGAAGAAGCTTACAGGAAGAAGAGACAGGCTGGTAGGTCATATTTTGAGACATGCTGGATTGGTTAATTTGTTAGTGGAGGGAACAGTCGAAGGTAAGAACTGTAGAGGAAGACAGAGATTAGAATATATGAAGCAGATAATTGAGGACGTGGATTGTAAGGGGTATGTAGAAATGAAGAGGTTAGCACAGGATAGGAAGGGATGGAGGATTGCATCAAACCAGTCTAAAAACTGACGATAGCAAAAAAAAAAATGAAAACCTTGTTTTTATGTGTATAAACGGTTCATAGCATGTGATGAAAACACTCTATTGCAGCAGTAAACTAATTAAATCTGCCGCAACCCAAAACGTGACTCAAGCCAGCGAACGTCAATGTAACGGTACAGCGTGTCCGTACGTTATTCTGCTTGTCTACAGTCAGCTAGTCAGGTGTAAGTATTCGTACCTGCACAGAATATTACCATAACGGAAACAGCCTAGTTCAACGATAAGCAGACAATGTTATATCGTAACTTCCGTGAATATAAAAAGATGTTTAATTATATTAACTGCCAACATCTTATGTCTGAAAAAAAGAAAGAAATGTACTATTAAACCAGTATTCCAAATAATACTCGGAACTGCTAATTATGTGATATCATGAATTGTGGAACAAAATTGGAGACCCGCAAAAAAGATACCAACGAAAATTTCGATCAAATCAGATGAAAACGTACGTGAAGAATGTGAGAAATAATAAAGTATTTTTGCTGCCGTTCACTTTCCCAGTCGTTTGCGTAATTAACGCAATAAGCCAAAAGGAACATATATGTGCTTTCGACAGGTGTATTGACGCAAGTGAGGGGGCATCCATAAATTACGTGAGGTGTTTTTCCGGATTTCCGGACCCCCCCCCCCTTCCCCTATGGTGAGATTTCGTGAGATATGGCCGGACCCCCCCCCCTCTGGTGAGATCTGGTCCGTGAGAACCCCCCCATTTCTTTTAGGTCTCATCCTTCAAAATCCGTTTTCTCGACGAAATTCCTCCCTAAAATTGCTTTTCGCGCAATTTGTAGATCTTTTTTTTTAGCTCTACTATGTGAAAAAAATTTCAAAACCTCACGTGAGATTTCCGTAGACCCCCCTCCCCCCCTCTGGGTGAGATTTGGTGAGATTTGGTGAGATTTCGCCGGACCCCCCCTCCCCCATTTGACCTCACGTAATTTATGGATGCCCCCTGATGATGAAGGCAGCAGGCGGTGCACAAGGGGAATTCCAACATGTGACCCACAGAGATGGCGTCCAGATGAGAGGTTATCGGGCGGTCGATCTGCTCAGCGGTACTTGCTGACACAGGCGGAAGCACAGCGGGCGCGCAGGTGTTTGTCGAATGGGGTCAGTCACTGGCCGCTCGCATTGTGGACCAGCGTGCGTGGGAGGAGGAATGCGGATCATCGTCCAGGAATGGCTCTGCCGGCAGCGATCGGTTACAGAGCGTTGCTAAGCAATACGATACTACTAGTTTATCTCTGGTCGGTTGCCTTAAGGTTCAACTTGTATTGTAGTTGCAGATAACAGCCATTCTCGCTGATGGAAATAGATGACAAACGTGACGTTATTAGTATTATATCCACTAATATTTGTATTAATAGTTCTTCTCCAGGGACCACTTCAATATAGCCTTTGTCTGATTACATAGTGTAGCATTGCAAATGATACATCTTATAAGATTGTTGGTGGTTTAATTAATCTGATAAATAAATAGTCCACCATACAGTTCAATTTAACATTTGTTTTCATTTTCAAAGAAACACGACGTCAACGAAAATATTTACATGCATAGATACAATCCAGAGATTGGAATATACACTTCTTCCACAGACAATACCGTCGTAATTTGAGCCGGTAAAAAACTACTTCTCTGTCTCGGATGAACCCTTTATATATACTCTATCGAAATTTCTAGAACACTTCAAAAGCTTCCACCAGATATTTCTCGAACATTAACAATACTTAAACAATTGAAACATATTAAAAACAATCATAATTAATACATAATCATTTATCATAATTACAAAATGGTCAGAAATGGAAATTAAAGATGCTTAAACACAAAATTATTCACAGAAATAATTTAAACTGTAGTAACTTGTCCTTTAGACATCGTAACTTGCCTTAATACTTGGAATTACACAAATTTAAGCAATTCTCTTGCATAGCACTGTTCTCAAACATATTAAATGGCCTTTAAATAATTTCTTTTCATAAAACAAAGTCTATATACATTGATTTACATGAAATTGCAAAACAAACATACCAGATCATATTCAACAAAACTTAAGCTTGCTACAAGTGCTTCATAAAATACCATTACATTTAATTTTAGATTTAAGGGCTGTTGCAATCTCCTTTATTACTTAACTAGCGGAGTTCTCGGAGTTGCCCGGTATAGTTGACGTAGATTTATCCGTACCCTATTTTTCTTCCCGCAATGAAAAACATTTGTATAAAGTTTCGTAAAATTCGCGCCAACTTTTTTCGGAATTAAAGCAAACCTAGATTCACCCGCCCCCTACCAAGAAACGGGTGGGTTAAAGTTTATTTGCATGAAAACTATTTTCATTATTCAGAAAAGATTCGTGCATATCAATCTTCGTTAATTTGGTTAAGAAATTGCATTACTGAACAACGCTAGATTATGTTAGAAACTCACGTTTGATTCACTTGCGAAGTAAATTGATATACTTTTTGCTCGAAACGCTACATACTTTAACTCCGCAGATCCAGCCTTTTATACAAATATCGAAAATTAATCCGGAATAATATTATCGTAAAACAGAAGACTAATGCTTATGGCTAAAGACATTGTCCAGATATCGTGCTTAAAGAAAATCTCTGTTGTTTTACGGTTATCTATGGCGTTTAAAAATTGAATATCCTGAATTAAAGGAAAGAATACTTCAAGTTTTGTTTAGTGTGCAAAATGGTTATTATTGTAACGTTATCTTATTGCTTTCATTAATGGCTATGGTCAGAGATATTTAGTTGTATGTTTAGTGCGAACTATGGAACATCTAATCCTTCCATCTTTATGTCATCATACGTTCAGAATTTCATTTAATGCTACTGCGTTATTTAATGTTGAAACATAAGACATGCCAAACAACTGAATTTAGATTCTAAGCATTAAAACGGTGAAAACCCCATCGAAACCTGCTCCGTAGTTTCCGAGTTTTTATAAGACCAATACTCGTACATCCGGTTTTCGTTTTATAGATATGAATTTGATAGCAGTGACAATGAAAGTGCCGTTAGGCGATGAAAATAATGAAAATAACCAATCACTTACCACAGATAGAGGCAGCAGGTCCAAACAAACACAGAAACACAAATACACGAGCACATTTTACAATATTTCGATTTAAACCTGTATTCATGTGAGGTTTTCGGTTTATAACCTACTTCATGTATGTAATGTTTTAAACCGAAATGTTTTAAAGTGTATTCGTGTTGTTTTTTTTTTATGTTAGTTTCCCCCTCTTGCCTTCATCTGTGGTAAGTGACGAGTTATTTTCTCTACCCTTCCCAATTTTTATTACTTAATTTGAAGAACTAACTAACTACAAACTGTGTATGTTTAAAACCAATTAGGTCATCACCTACGCAGTAGCATTGATGTTAAACACTGAAAACAAATTGATACTGACATGTTGACAACTGCTCGTGTTGGTATTTCCTACTGCTGGCTGCTCCGAGAAGTATTGCTGTCTCGGAATAACAACGAAAGAACTGCAAGATTTGAAACTTTTATTCAGTTGCGTACTTGGTGTAAAATAATTCTTTATACCTTTTTTTGCCCTCCTGTTAAATTAAGTATTTTGTATTTCTCCTGTTGTTGTTCGAGGACAGCGCCCACCACATCCTTGTCTCCCATGAATCAAGCTCACCAAGAGATAACAGGTTGAATCGGTCAGCAGAAGCGTATGATACAAATATTTGACATCTACGTGTAAGATCGACAATAGTGAAAGGACGTCAGAATATACAAGACCCTCGTTGCTAGAAGCAGAGGAATTGTAATGATGCTCCTTATTCAGTCTATACAGTGTTCAGGAGCAATCCAAATAGGTCATCATTGTTTCTCATATACATTAATGATTTGTGCGACATAATAAGGGGAATGAAAATATTATTTGCCGATGATGCTATTATTTATCGTGAAATCACAACCCAGGACGACTGCGCTTTGTTACAAGACGATATTATGAAAATAATTTCGTGTTGTAAAGATTGGCAGTTGGAGTTAAACGCTAAAAAGTGCCAAGTCATGCGTGTAAGTAAAAAGGTGACACCAGTTGGCTTTGAATATACAATTAATGGCACTGTCCTTAGAACGGTAGATTCCGCTAAATACCTAGTGGTAACAATTCGTAATAATTTGTCGTGGAATGAGCATATCGAGAATGTAATTGGGAAAGCAAATCGTATGCTTCGATTTCTAGGTCGTAATTTAAAACAATGCACTCCGGAAGTTAAATCGATTGCGTACAAGTCACTAGTGAGGCCTCACTTGGAATATTGTTGCTCTGTATGGGGTCCCCATCAAAAGGGATTAATGGAGGCATTAGAGATGGTCCAGAGAAGACCCGCCCGATTCGTGACAGGTATATATAGTTGGAGGGAAATGGTAAGTGCCATGTTGAAGGAGTTAGGTTGGGAAGATCTGGAGCACCGAAGGCGTTGCTCTCGACGGAAGCTAATTGAAAAATTCTCGACTAACGTATTTCGGAATGACAGCAAACAAATATTGCTACCAGCAACATTCATATCTCGGAATGACCGCGAAAATAAGATAAGAGAAATCAGGGCCAGAACCGATTCATTTCTCTACTCATTTTTTCCACGAGCGAATAGGGAATGGAATAGAATGGATTTACCGGGCGAGTAAACACAAAATCGGACAGGAGTAGCTTCCGATAAAGCACTCCGGCCATCCTGATCTGGGTTTTCCATGGTTTCCCTAGATCGCTCCAGGCGAATGCTGGGATGGTTCCTCACAATAGCCCATGGGCGCCACCTGCCATGTCCCGTATATCCCTTTCAAACCATTACCCTTCCTGATAGATGCAATGCACCCTCCGCCAAATACTTTTAGTGAATCGCGGAGTAATTGTAATAGTAATAGTAATGATTGTAAATTTTAACGACTTCTCTCCTGCTGGTGCAAATAACTTCGACTTTCTCCAGGAAGGAATATAACAACCAATTAGAATACACTGGACAAGGCATATTACAACACCAGGAATGTATCAAATTATTCATTCACATCACGCTTGATGCTTAAGCTGGGATCAATGAAATGGAATCTGTTCCATGCACAAGTTTCATTAAATGATTTTTATCGCCTGTTTTGAACCGATAGGTCTGGTTGTAGCACAGACTAAATGAGGTTATGGTGATATCTTCATCAGGGCATACAGAACGTTGGTAAAGAATGTGCGATAGATCTGCAGAATGGCAACATTACGTGCCTTTTCTTATATTTTGTCTACAATCGTTCACATAAATCGTATATCATCAAAGAGGAAACGTGTATTAATCTGAATAATCACTAAACAGTTGGAGTATGATTGTCTGGAGGTGAGTAAAGGATAATGTCACTAGTCACTTATGTGCTGCTATTAAACTTTTTTCTGTAAAATCAAAAATAAATTTGTTCTTTGTCGTTGGCTCCATCAAAGCTGTTGTTTTGACATCTGTACCGTTGTTATTGTCCTGGTACATAAATCTTCCTCCAATAAACTTGACGTCAACCAGGTATCTTTATATATATAAAAATCTCGTGTCACGATGTTCGTCCGGGATGAACTCCGAAACTACATAACCGATTTAGATGAAATTTGGCTTAATGTGTGTGATTTAGTCCAACTTAAAAGATAGGATAGTTTTTATCTGGATTATAGACCTCAATATTTATTATTTGCGAAATAAATGTGCATTAAATGTTTGTCATAGGACAATGGTTTGTAATTATTTGTAAGCCCCCAAGGCTAAGCGGTCTGCTGGCTAAGTGGTTAGGGCGTCTGACTGGAGATGGAGAGGTCCCCGGTTCGAGTCCCTGTCTCGGCGAGGATTTTTATAGACACTTAACCCAGCATTAACCCCCGGCGCAGCATGCTGTATGAGGTGAAATACGCCAGGATGGTACTGTGGTTCGGATTCGACGTTAAAATGTAGGTCCCCTGTACCAGGCAGGATGGGCGGGCTAGGTAAAGGCGGCTACGACAGGGGCAGAATGCCCAGCCAGTAGAAACCATATCACCAGGTCATTACGACCACACGTAATTATTACTATAGTTCCATAAGTTTCTAACAGATGGCGATGTGTTAACTTCTTTATACAACACTTGGTTAGCTAGGTTGGGTAATCATCCAGTAGATCACGTTCTGTTTCAATTTATTTATGCTACAGTTTATTCCTAACAGATGGCGGTGTGTTAATTTATCGAACCATCCAGTAGATGGCGTTGTATTTCGATTTATTTATGCTACGGTCTATTCCACGCCATATGTTTGAGTTTCTTCAATTTTAATTGTGCTGTGTATTGTGTTATAATTATACTGTGTTGTTGTTCATCGTTTGTGTGTCTTTATACCTAACGACAAAGTAATTACACACATGAATATAACATTGAAGAAAACGTTACGATAAATTCGAATCGTGTAAGCATTTCTCGCTAACTTATCATTTTTCTTCTTCTTTTTGTTATGGTTAGCTAGACTCCACGTGTCAATTTAATTCCTCTCCTGTTGTTTTTTCTTTCTTCCTCCGCAGTACTCTTTCATTATTGCACTCCTCTCTACCTTTCAATCCTGCCATATTCAAAGTCTGCTATCGAAAAAAATTTCTTTCCGTACGGTTCACTGGTATTATTTCGTTTCAAATCTTTCTAAACCTCTTGAAAGCCTGGTGTCATCCATGCTATAAATGTATCCAAAAAATATCATTCTTCTTTTTCTGTTATTTTTTCAATGCTATTTTGTATTTCCTCATTAGTTCTTAACTTCCAATTTACTGTATTTTTCAGTGGACCCAAAAATTCCTGTTTCACCACTGTATTATAGTGTCTTATTTTAAGGCTTTCAGAAAGGAACTTTTTGTTGTAATTCAAATATTTTTCAATGAAATGTCGCCAAAGAATCTAACCTCGACAATGCGTGTAGCAGAGAGGCAAGACGCACGACGAGAGAGCTCATCAATCAGCAACACAAATCGAGGCAAGTAAGGAAGTTCAAAGAATCAGGACAGCTGAGCATCGTATGCAAGAATCTCAAGAACAGCGTGATGAACGTCTGTGACAGAATATATGAAGAACAAGAGCGGCACGAGAACAGCACATAGCTACATTTAGAGAAAGAGAACGAGAGAGACAGTAAATCAGCCATGCTTTAACACGTGTATCATTTGTTCGTCTTGCGTTCCAATATGCACCAGCCATTGATTACTCTGCACATTCAAAAACTGCAATCGGTGCAGTGAGCAAAATATGCCAGTATTATCAGGCGTTGAAATTCCGCAATGAAGCAGCCAGCATGTGTTGTGCATCAGGAAAAGATGTATTATTACCACTATCCAATCCGCCAGAACATTTACAATCCTTCTTGCTGGCGAATCAAACGATTCGAAATTGTTTCTGCGCAAGACTCGCAAATTCAATTCTTGCTTCCAGATTACGTCTTTTGGGGCAACAAAAATTTGCGATCTTACATCTGATGGACGTCATTTTGAAACTAAATTCAAAATACAAGGCCAGGTGTACCATAAGATTGGGTCGTTGATACCGATGCCAAACGATGACCCGAAGTTTCTCCAAATCTATTGGTAATTGTGAGGAACGCTTGAAAACTAGGTGCCAGTATAATTTCATCGAACCACCAGAAGAGAGAGCAATTGTGGTATTGTTGTAAAATTGTTTGGAAAATAATAATCAACTTATTCAATTGTGTCGCCACAATTAAAAAATGACAACTATCAAATTGTCATCAAAGCTGACAAATTACCAGCAAGAGAATACGCTGGCAGATTCAACGCGCCAACCGTAGATGAAGTTGCAGTTTTTATGGTTGGTGACTCAGTTGATTAAAGTCACACGTCAAGATAGAACTGTTAGTATAATTTCGAATCTACACCGTTCGTATGACGCACTCCAGTATCCACTGATATTCTGGAAAGGGCAGAATGAATATCACATCAACATCAAACAGCGTGATCCAGTTGCTGGTAAATTTAATATTCAACTACTTAATTCGTTATTTTATTAGTACAGTAGACCCGCAGTATTCCGACCAGGGGCCGGATTATAGCGGGCCCACTATATTGATTACTTATTCTTTTTTTTTTTACTATTTAATTAATTATTTTTTCAGGTAATAAAACAAATAAAAAAGTTACTTCAATGATGTACTACGCCCCCCGATTTATGATTAGACGTAATTAGGATAACTATATCCTTCGATATCGTCAACTGTGCCTTCAATACGTCGTGGATATGTACGCCAAGGTTGAAAACAAGCATTGCGATTTATTCGATACAACCAGGTTAAATTACGTTTGGAGGAATACATCCTCTTACGATATACTGTTATCGGCAATATTTATGAAAATTTTAACGCCAATGATATCGGTAATGTATTTATTTTACCTTCAAGCTACATCGGCAGTTCACGGAACGTGCAGGAATATATACAATATGCGATGACTTACGTACGTCTTTATGGTCCGTCCAGATTTGTTTATTACATTTACATGTAATCCGAATTGGAGGAAATACAAACTTTCCTATTACCAGGCCATCGTCATGATGTCACGGCACGTGTGTTCAAACAAAAATTAAAATCATTGATTGATTTAATATTAAAACATTCAGTTTTCGGTAACACACGTTGCTATCTGTATTTGATTGAGTGGCAAAAGCGAGGTTTGCCTCATTCTCACATTTTGATTTGGCTTGAAGTTAAATCCGTCCAGAAGAAATTGATCAAATAATATCAGCCGAAATTCCGGACCATTTATTTGATCAAGAATTGTTTGATATTGTTACCAGTCACTCGATCCACGGACCGTGCGGTGCTTTTAACATGACATCCGCCATGCATGGAAGGGTGGAAAATGTAAGAAGCGTTTTCCAAAGGAATATACGAATGATACTATTACGGATATCGATGGTTATCCGTTGCATCGCGGCAGAAACGCTGAGAATGGTGGCCAGTAGTGTTCTAAAGCGGGTGCAGCGCCATCTTGTTTTCTCCCCCCCTCCGATTTTAATTGATTTTAATTGATTTTAATTGATTTTAATTGATTTTAATTGATTTGCGTGGGGCCCTAATTGATTTTAATTGATTTTAATTGAATTGCGTGGGGTCCTTAATTGATTTTAATTGATTTTAATTGATTTGCGTGGGGGCCCTAATTGATTTTAATTATGGCTAATTGAATTGCGTGGGGTCAAGGAGGGGAGCCGAGGAACTAGGGGAGTTTAATTGAATTGCGGGGAGGGGGTCTCACATCTGTAACCTCAGATTGACCTTATTATTTCCTTATGGACCTGTGTGTGAGCCCACTTTTTCCCCATGGTTTTAATTGATTTTAATTGAATTGCGGGGAGGGGGTCTCACATCTGTAACCTCAGATTGATCTTATTATTTCCTTATGTACAGCGGTCAGCGGACAGTTTTTCCCCATGTATTCTTATGGACCTGTCTTTGCAGACAGTTTGGAGCGGAGGGGAGCCGAGGAACTAGGGGAGTTTAATTGAATGTGGGTCCGTAATTGAATGCGCCACAATCCAATTATCGCTCCCCTCCGGAAGCCATCAATTATCGCTCCCCACGCAGCTGCAGGATGCGGGTCCGTAATTGAATGCGCCACACCCGGAAGCCATCAATTATTGCTCCCCTCCGGAAGCCATCAATTATCGCTCCCCACGCAGCTGCAGGATGCGGGTCCGTAATTGAATGAGCACAGCTGCACCACACTCGAATTATCGCTCCCCACGCAGCTGCAGGATGCGGGTCCGTAATTGAATGAGCACAGCTGCACCACACTCGAATTATCGCTCCCCTCGCAGCTGCATGATGCGGGTTCGTAATTGAATGTGCACAGCTGCGCCACACTCGAATTATCGCTCCCCTCGCAGCTGCATGATGCGGGTTCGTAATTGAATGAGCACAGCTGCGCCACACCCGAATTATCGCAGGATAACAATAGGCGACTGTGTGAATCATGTCTCCCACTATGACAGCTGCAACCGGAACACCCGGTATATTGACCGCCATTTATGCGCTTCAGTATTTTTAGATCACAACAAATTAACGATATCTCTAACTACCTCCATTTTTACACCCACCATCTGAGACATTGGCGTTTTCATGCTTATTCATAATTGCTTCTGTCTTGCTACTAAATAAGATATTAGATTTGAACTGATATAAATGTCACCACCGAGGATGGTGGTGTAACGGTTAGCGTTCTGGCCCGCCCGGGTATCCAGATTTTGGGTTTTCCATGGTTTCCCAAGTCACTCCATGAAAAACGCCTGGATGCTTCCTTCAAAAGGCCGTGGCTGAATTCCTTCCCATTCCTTGCCCCCCCATCATTTCCCGTCTATAAAGACATCGCTGTTAAGAGACATTAAAAATAAAAAAACACACAAGTTATCATTGTGTTATAGTCTAAATTACGAGATACCACTTCCTGAACTATTAACGGAAAATAACCTTCTGTTTTTCCAATACCTTTCTTTTCTTCCACAATACCTTGCAAAATGTGTTCTACAACAGCCGATTTTGTTGGTTGGCCTGGTCTTGCCTATCACTAATGTTCTTATTTATTACTAGCTGAGGTACCCGGCTTCACTCAGAGAGTTGATGTGAGATAGTGTAGTAATTGTAATAAAATGATAAACATTAAAATGTAAGAGGTAATTTTTTTATTGAAAACATTTTCTAACTTTTCGATACTTGTTTCCGAACACCATTTTTCATTTTGTTATCCGGGGTATATATGTACAAATTTATAATTTTCTACTCGATAGTATAGACCGCGAGAGAAGCAGGAGTCTTTGGGTTGATGCCACAATGTTTTAAAGTTTGTCTTTGCGCTGTGTTAATTGTAAAACTATAGGCTAATTTGATTGGAAATTGCAGTCTTTTCAGTAAAGATCAGAGCTATTCTGAGGATTAATACTATGTGTTTCGATTCTGGAGTTTCCCCGTCATGTAATGAGAACTTCCTGTGGAGGGCTTTCAGTGGTGGTGATCGAATTTTTCCATTCATGCAACAGAATCCTGGTGTTTCTCCACTGAATTTTTTCGCGTTGCAAAATTGTTAGATGTTATCCATTTTTCTGATTACGAAGTGGTTGTTTTTGTTATATTGTTTTGTCG
>JARYHS010009186.1:169984139-170001610 GCA_031002005.1 Vandiemenella viatica | reverse complement strand
AATAATTGTTCAGTATCCAAACGGAGTGTGTGATGGTGAAAGTCGAACTTTAGAATTATAATTTTTAATTTTACGTTTTGGAGTTCACAATACGTGATCGTTTTGGGAAAAGTTAGAATTAAAGCTGTCAACAGAAATCTATGGGCGGTAAATCATAGCAATAGTTCGCCCATTCAGTCGAACTAATAAATAGAAGTTGTTTTTCAACATTGAATGGTAGAAAAATATGTCTGTACGATCAATGCTAAATTGATGTTCCTGTAGTTCTAATTTGATTAACAGATAGGACACTGCAGTAGGATTTTAACAACTTTATCGATGGATGAATCTGAGGAACCTCAGACATTTAAAAAAAAAAAAAAAAAAAAAAAAAAAAAAAAAAAAAAAAAAACTAACACAGTCAGACGCATTCAGAAATACAATGCAGTGTTTGCAGAAAACGATTCAGTCTACCATATGTCTCTCAGTTTTTTGATCATCATTTCCTCCTGGCATACTAAATTCCATGCTCTGGACACTGGGATTCCATCCGTTTCAAATGTTCCCTGGTCGGAAGAGTTAACTAAATTATTATTACGAAATAAATTGTCTGGAGGACGTTGGTTCGACCCATGATCCTGCCTTATAGATTCCAGTTTTAATGGTTTCTCTAGACCATTCCAGGTGAATATCGCTGATGGTTTCTTCAAAAAAAGCGTTTTCGAATTCCTTCCCGTTGCTTGCCCCAATTCTCTCCCTCATCGAATTGTTTCGACGTCTGACGTTCCGCATCCACATCATCTGTGACTGTGTCGAAGATCAAAGAAATGAAATGTTGGTTATTATTTTCACTTATGGAATTTCAAATTACTTAGTTTCTATGCTTATAGTGGTGAAGACTCTTATTCATTATTCAGTATTAAAAGGTTGTTCACATGCTCGTTATTTGTTAATAAAATTACTATTCAAAAAATTGAATTCTATTCGATCAGTATTCAACCTCAACTGCTACCACTATTTGGCCTTTCGGTGACGAGACTTAATGGTCAACTTCAAAAGATGATAGGTGTGCATACACTGTCGCTAGTTGAGCTATCATTCAATAAATCTCACGGCCAAAGGAAACTTAAGGAAAACATAGCGAGTGGTTGTGAGAGGCGGGTGGTGGTTCATCCGTGGTAATAGATGTCAAGTCTAATTACTTCCGTTTCATTGAACATTTTAATTGATACCCCTATCGCCGTCCCCCTCGCCTCCTTTTAATCGTACTCCAGTCATCGCTAACCTTGAAATTGATACCTCCGCTAACTCTAACAGGCTAACACTTCAATGAACATTTTAATTGATACCCGGGGAAGATTCAACAGGCCTACAGGCCTACAAGCCTACAAGCCTGGGGCAAAAACCAGTTTGTAAGCAATGTTCCATTTTTTATTGATGTTTGCTGACCTCAATTATAAAACTCCAGATTTTATTTCTAACGATTAATCCGTTTTATTATGCTATGAAAGGAAGATTATTTTAGTTCTAAATATTTATCGAAAGCCATATCTATTACAAAAAAAAACGCAATTAATTTAATTACACTGACGTACTTTGTTCTCATGTAAAGTGACCACAGGATCATATATTTTCTTAAAACGCGTATAGCCGCTCTACACTGCAGCGAGACAATAAAAGAAACAAGTTTTGGCCTAGCCGGTGAGCTAGCTGGGAAACAAATTTTCAGGCAACCAGTTAGAAACCAGTTCTCCCTCCCTGCCTACACGTGGATGTAATTGAGACGCACAGGTATCCGATGAGGCTGTAACTGTTGGGTGTAAGCGTGTATCTTTCTACCATCGCGGGCTATCAAGCTGATTACTCTGTGATACCATCCAGTATCGAAATTGAAGGCGTATTCACACGAAATACTCCAGATTCACGACGTGCGTTTTTCTAGAGCTCCTGGAAAAAAGTTGTAATTGGTGTGCACCTATTGTAAACCCTTACCGTATCTGACAGATATGCTCACATTTCTCAGTGGTCGAGCTGATAGTCAGCCTCCACATAGGCTCTGTCAAACCAGTTCTAGGTGAAGGGACGACAGACGCGAAAACAGCGCTCAGTGTTCTAGATCACGAGATCATCTATACAGCAGCCAATAATAACAGCATGCCGCGCGAAATATGGAACAGTACTCTACAACTTACAGCAAGATGCACGGTGGACTATGTCTGTAACAGCTTGTGATGCAAGTCCAGACAGGAAGATAGTGCTAAGGGTATTTTGGAGGATACCCACATGTAAGATAAATCTAATCGTATAAACCGTTGGCTGACGGTTGTGAATCCGATTACTTCATACTGGATTTTTTTTATTATTATTTTTCCTATTAGATATACTAATATTGATAGACCATGCATTACGACTTTTATGCGGATCATAATTAGAAGCTTCTGTGAAGATAACAGCACTAGAATTAAAATTATGACACTACATTTGCATACTGGCTTAGTTGCCCGAGAGGTGAATATCTTATTGAAGCATAACACTGTAACCTGAAAGCCACTCACCCTTTTTCCTGAAACCCTCCCACCCTCTTACCAAAGATCATGTCCCTCCCTCTGCCACCGTGGCATAGGCTGGTGGAGATGCCGCAGTATCTGCAGCAGCCAGTGCCACGGACTCCAGACTAGGACGGACATGGACCAGACTCTCTAGCCAGGACGCCCAATGTGTCTGATCCCCGTTCCGTCCGAATGTGGAGTGCGCTATGGTACCCCTGAGAAACACAGCACACTAGGGGTGCCTGTTTACATTGTTGGCAACGTCTGGTTCTAATGATTACGGATTTGGTGTGGTGACTTTCTTTACTAGTCGTAAAGCTGGACGTTTGAGTTATCGTTTATTGTTAGCTGGTTTTAATGATGTCATCTGCTTGATAACATTCATGGTATCCGTGGCGGGTTCATGCAAGCGCAACTGCTTGTGCTGTTGCTATCGCCATCCTCAACTACTAATTGTATCAGACGAGAGCAGTGGGCCATGCATCTACAGCAGGCGACGCTACGGACTTGTGTCGTCCATGTGAGCACTTTGATCCAGTTGCTGCCGGCTTCTTGGTTGAACACGATGACTTAATGTCTTCTTCCGTTGATGGGTAGGGTTATCGACACCCTACATTCTCCTCTTATCAGCTTTCTGATGACGTGCTGCTGTTGTGTGGCCCCTTCTGAGATCGATTGTTTGCAAATGGCATTTTCAGATATGTCGTCGTCACCTCGATGTGAAGAATCTTACGAAGATTCTTCATTGCAATGCACCCGCTATACGAGGCGGCGTGGTTTCCACCTCAATTACAGCTGGTTGGTTCAGGGTCTCGAGGAGTAGCGCAATTGGCGGCTCCGTGTCCGCTGCCGCATCTCACACAACGCTAATCCTCAGTGCACTTGCTAGTCAGGTGCCCTCCGAACTACTGGCACTGGTCGCGGCGGTCTTTTCTTGCGAACCTTGTCTAGAGGATCTTGTTGTAGCTACTATACCGCCACTCTTAAGCTCTTCTGCCTCTTCCTTCTCAGTAATATCGACAGGAAGCGCACGTATCACCATCTGATTTGGTATTCTCAGAAAATGGAAGGATTGGTGGATACCTTTGCCATCCAGAAATTTATGGAGCTTGGGTAGCTGTTCTAGGTGCTACGTCAGGATGCGAAGTCCGTCAGTTACAGTGAACTAGATAAGCAGGTAGCTCACCAGCTATAGTGAAACAGATTTCGCGTTTTAATAAAATATATGATCCTGTGAGCAGATTACGTTAATTTAATATAATAAAAGAATCAGTAATGAACTAATTTTTTATAATAGATACGACGTTTAATAAATATTTAGAACAACCTATTTTAATAGAAATAAAGCTCGCACGTTGTAATTTATGTTAGCACATGTCAGTGAGAAATGGGTTTATTGGGTGATGGTATCAATTACAATGATTATTGAAGTGTGAGCCTGTTCGTGGTTAGTAGGAGTATCAGTTTCGTGGTTAGCAGGGAGGGGTATACGAGGGGAGTGTGTATCGATTATAATGTTCAATAAAGTGGAACTAAACAGACTTGGCATATATTTCTAGGGTTGAGCCGCAACCAGCGTACCGCAAATACTATACTGGAATATCTCGTTCCTCTGGAGAGAGAATGGACACGTCGGTGGGTGCTCGTTACGTGACCTGTAAGAAGAGGCAGCCTAATGGTCAGCGAGTGAAGGCTCCAGCTGTACCGCCCTGTTGGCCGGTCGTTACCCGTTCGGTCGAGCCATCTGCCCTTGCCGGTCCTCCAGCACGCGCCGGTACTCCAACAGCGCTACTTATTGCGGTCTTCGAGCACACACACTCTACAGAGCTCTTCCTGACGGGCACCTTAGAATTCACGAAAGCGGAGACGAGTGAAAAAGGAGCAAACACACGACACCCGTTGAGCGGCTGATCCGAGGTATTCTATCGCGTTTGCATGCACACCTAGAAATGACAGCTGGCGGATTCCTGTTGATATTCGCAATTCTTTGTTCCACTGCCTACTGGAGTGTCCACCGTATTAAATGAAGCAATCGTATGGAATTTATCAATCCGCGATAATCTTAAAGAATCATTAGTGTTGAAGAGTGTAATCAAACTATACGGTTAGGCCATCGGTAATGTCACGAACCTTTCTTTCCGAGTGTGATGGATAATGCTGTGGTCTCGCATTCGAATCTCCCTCCGGCCATCCTGATTTGGTTTTTCCACGGTCTCCCCAGATCACTCCAGCTGAATGCTGGGATGGTTACTACAAAAAGCCATGGTTTAAAAGTTCGAGAGCAGTTAAATATTTTAGGAAGGTATTTGAGACATCGTCAAAATGTGTATAATACTTCTTTTGTATTATCTAAGTAAAAAATCGAATATCTGGCTGATGGGTATTAGGGCATAGTCAAATTATTAACTTTGAAAAATTTTATTTTATTCCAAAATTGTATTTCATAAATATCGAAAAAATATATTTGAGGCTTGTTGAGGTTTGGGCAGAATAATATTTACACATAGGAAAATTAAAAAAAACAGACAGTCGATTTTGATGCCAGGTGATCGGGAACGTTATACATGAGTTTGAGTGAGTAGTATACCGTTAGCCGGCTGAGCCCCACCGCCATCAACCAGGCCTTCGATTTTGTACTTAGATATTAAAAAAGGAGTATTGTACAAATTTTCACGATGCCCCTCAAATACCTACCCTATTATTCCTTCCCATTTCTGGCCCCAAGCACTTTCCCCCCTTAATGACCTTAATGACCTCGATGTGGAAACGAATAAGACAAAAAACAAAAAAACTTGAAACGTTTTGGCATTATTGAAATTAGAGCTCAATAGAACATTAAAGTCCAGCCAGAACTTGATTTACATGATCGGTTAGGCAGAAACCACAAATGAAATGCTGAATTTCTTGAATTATGAGTTATCAATCTAAAAATATTTTCCTTCATCTGCCACAATTTTAAAATGTTTCACTTCTAGTCCTTTCGTCAGTACGTTTCTTTGGTAAAATACAGGTGAATTCAGAAGAAACTATGCAGTAGTGCATATCATAAAGCAGAATTTTTCTCATTAATTCACAATGAGGACAGTTTCCAGACTGTGACACACGATATTATTTTAATAATAGTAATAACGTTTGACTAAATTATAATAATTATGGAACACACTAAAACTCAGGATTAAACGGCTAAAACAAAATTCTAATTATAAATTACTGGACTACTTTCATAATTCACAAAGAATCGGCACCATATTAATAAATGTATTTAATTAAGTATTCCCTTTGTCTACTTAGTTCCAGACGCTCAAGATTAAAAATTCTTTCACCGTGTAAAATCAGATATAATTCAGAAACCTTCAGCATGGGTTTAAAATTATTAAATTTTAATAGTGAACTAATCGTTCTCTGGAGGAGTGATATGGCATTAGCAAAAACCATCGTTAAAGGGATGTTGTAATCATCATTATTCGATATTGTGTTGAGGATAATGAATGCTAGAATCATGTCTCCAGCTCATTGTGCACGATACATGACTATTTAGTTAACTGTTAAATCTTGTGAGACACCAGTTATTATTGTGGAATTCTGATCAATTGGTGCTCATTGTCCGGTTTCCATAGACTTTGGCTTTCAAGTCACTATTAAAATTCCTTCAATGTGCCGTACTTTTTGCAAATACTTGTGTAAATGTAACAAGGTCGTTTTGTAAGTAGACTTTAAATATGCATCTGCATCAAGTGAAGAATTTAAATTACGGTAACAGATCTGTTTGGTATATGCTAATAGTATACTGTGACTGTTATAAACTGAATAATAATGCTCTGTCATCAGACAGATATTTAAAAAATTATCACAAGTCAGTCATATATTTAAGGACGTATTTTAAAATACTTAGTATTTTCAACTATGTTATTTGTCAACTTTAACAATAATTTCCAATGACGCAGACATTGAAAACTGTAATTTGTTTGATTTAAATACAGAGGAGGAAGCAGCATGCGGTATAGTCAGTAATGATGATGTATTATGTAGACATACTGGGAGTTGCTGGTCGCTTCTGAATAACAAATACAAAAATGGAAATCATATATTTAGTTCTGCGGCAAAATCTGAGATTCAGATATACTTATTATTCTGTTAGACAGAGCCATCAGATTAGAATATGTCTTACTACTGTTACTACGGAAACAGTTAAACTATGTATTTCAACTCGAACACACGAAAATTATACTTATAATACACGTACGTTTATACTGAATTCTAAATTATGCTGTGTTATCCTTTGTTTCGCAAAGTTGTTAAAGAAGAAATAAAATATCTTAACGGGAGACTTTATAATAGACGCCCTGACAACTTGTCAAAGAGTCAGAGCTCGAGATATGGCTCGCAAACCGTTTAGTGAACTTGTTCAGGAGGTTTCTTGTACGTCTTTAAAAAGCGATCCACAAAAGGAGGTCCGAGAGGAGTCTCTCCAACTTCTGTCAGCTAAAAGTCACTCCACCTGATCTTCAGGGTGGCGAAGGAGGTAGTTTTTGTCCTCGCAGAGTCGAAGCTCTCCACTAACAGTCAATTACCCGTGGTAACGTTGGCCTCTTTTTCACCAACCAAACCAAATTGGAACTACTTGTCAATGCTGAGGCAGTATATATGTCAAAAGCGTTCTGCTGCAGGGCTTATCCAATAAGGCGAGACGTGTCAACTCCAGTAACGATAATACGAAACATTGGTGTCTCTCCTCCCTTGCGGCACATGTATATCGTATCAATGCAGATGCTGTAGCATTACCGATACTACAATAACATCTTTGAGGTAGGCGTTCCATGCCACCGGCCAGTTGGTACTCTTCAAGGAAGTTTCCATAGCAACGGAAATACACAGAGAGAGAGACTAAGAGATTCCGTAGAGCAGCAGCTAAGGAGAGCTTGTTACAAGAAGTTCGATAATGTATTTAATTTAAAATAAAAGTTGTGATTTATGTTGTGAAGAGTAAAACTAAAAGATTAATTATTTGATTAAGCTGCATAGAAGATATCTTCCGAGATAATATATAAAGAACCACATCGTAAATCCTGGTCACGGCGCATTTGATAATGATTATTTAAGAAATACGACATGGTGAGCCGTTCCAGACTAAAGTTACCTGTTTTAAATAATAAATAAATCAGACAAATATTCATGAAATACGACATGGCGACCGTGACAGGACTTCTTCTTAATGTTTTAAATAATGAATAAATTCTGAACTGTTCTGGCAAAGTAAGATTAATTGTAAACAGAAAGTTGTTTTGTATGAATAACTGCGAAAAGGTGAACTGGAAATATAGAAAAAAAGGTTATCTTTTTTTTTTTTTGAGAGGGGTAAGCTATGCTTACTGCCTCATCCTGTGTACAAATTCAATCAGGACATTGAATCTACAACTCAGGGAATGATGACTTAGTTTAAGGTGAATGAAAAGATTTAACACTAGTGCAAGGCACAGGTGTGTAAAGATAAACTCCATCATATTGGAATTTCCTATTATTATTAAGTTGTAGTTAGCATATTATTATTCAGTGCCACAAAACACTTGTAAATAGTACTGATTGTTGTGGCTGCGCACAATTCAACTGTAATGATAGTAAAAGTTTATAACCACTAAGTGGAAGCTGTCACTTACCGATATTGAGGATCTCGATCAGATGTGCAGTCTTCGGCTGTTACCACAGCATACCATTACATAAAAGTTTATTGTCTATTAAGACTTTCTTTTTGTAAATATATAGTTTGTAAGGTATACCGGAGCATTAGAATGAATAGAATGAGTGGAGAAGAAACGAGGTGTTACTATGATAGAATAAATGTGTAATGAATTAAGAAGTAAAATATCATATAGAGAGGGTAAAACAGCTCAGTCAAGACTCAGTTCCTGTAAATAAGGCCACTATCTAGGCATTGCCTTTAAATGATACCGAAAGGTTCGGGATTTGGTCACACAGGCATAGCTGAGTTCCAGGTAGAACCTTCAAATGACTTTGTTGTTACATCTCATAGCCTATATGTGAATATATTCAAGATGAAGTAGAGTGGAGAAAGTTATTACTTATGGGGAGAATATAATATAATGTAATGTATTGAAGAAATAAAATAAAAATGATGTTGTGATGGTTATGCTAGATTAGCAAGAAACAATGGTGTCCCAGTCGCATTAGCGTGGGTTGATTGTACTGGTCCAGGGACCAAACATGTGATTTAAATAATGTTGCCGGTTATACAACAGTAAAATGGTTCGAAAGGATCGGTCTTATGAAGAATATAATGTACCAAGGGTAGTTAATAGAAATTTTGAATGGTATGCTTGGAAAACAGGCGGAGGCTATGACAGTTAAAGATGATGTAATTAAAAACAATTCTGTAGTATAGTATACCTATTGTAGTTTTGGTTTTTAAGAGATAAGGACAGTAACTCTGTGTCGAAATGTGTGTGTTACAGACGATATGCCGTTCCAAACAGTAGCGGCTTATGGAAAACCACCAGGGAAAGTTACCACAAGACATCAGTCCTCGTGATATGAAAAAATGTGTTATTAGCCAAATGTAAAAAATAAGCTCTCCTTACCTAAAAGGTAACATTTACAGAAAGTTTACCATAACCATTTATAATGGAATGGATGTCAAATGGTATGGTAAACTTGGGGGGGGGGGGCTGTAGCATTACCGATACTACAATAACATCTTTGAGGTAGGCGTTCCATGCCACCGGCCAGTTGGTACTCTTAAGGAAGTTTCCATAGCAACGGGAAAATACACAGAGAGAGACTAAGAGATTCCGTAGAGCAGCAGCTAAGGAGAGCTTGTTACAAGAAGTTCGATAATGTATTTAATTTAAAATAAAAGTTGTGATTTATGTTGTGAAGAGTAAAACTAAAAGATTAATTATTTGATTAAGCTGCATAGAAGATATCTTCCGAGATAATATATAAAGAACCACATCGTAAATCCTGGTCACGGCGACATTTGATAATGATTAAACTCAAATTCTGAAATGTCTTATTTAAGAAATACGACATGGTGAGCCGTTCCAGGACTAAAGTTACCTGTTTTAAATAATAAATAAATCAGACAAATATAAAGATATGCAATAAGAGTCTAGTAATTAGAGGGTTTGAACAATGTGCGAATGCAATTCATTGTGAATCATTAGGTAATACAATTCAAAGTAATAATAGTAGGCCTAATACTGTAAGGGAAAAATATGAGATGAGTGATGTTACAATTAATGGTGATCTAAATCATGTAAAGGATAGACAAATTGTTAAAGAAAGGTTTCACTTAAAAAATGAGTTTAAGCATGAAAGTGACCAGGTGGAAACTTACACGAAGACAGATGAATCAGTAGAAATGGGTTGTAAGTCTATAAAAATGTTTGATATCAGAGACATTAAAGGAACAAGTGACTTTGATCAGGTAAAGAGATGGACGAGACTTTAATGAAGGTAGATGGATCAGGTAGTTTGATGATTTTGAAGGATGTAAACTGTGACATTTTTTCCATTGTTGGGGAGAATTATGTTTGTGATTATGAATCAAAGCAGTTACAGAATAATGGTGTTGAACATTTTCAGAGTTCTTTACATATTTTTGAAGTTGGTTTGCCATGTTACTGTTCTGGCAAAGTAAGATTAATTGTAAACAGAAAGTTGTTTTGTATGAATAACTGCGAAAAGGTGAACTGGAAATATAGAAAAAAGATAACCATTTTTCTATATTTCCAGTTCACCTTTTCGCAGTTATTCATACAAAACAACTTTCTGTTTACAATTAATCTTACTTTGCCAGAACAGTAACATGGCAAACCAACTTCAAAAATATGTAAAGAACTCTGAAAATGTTCAACACCATTATTCTGTAACTGCTTTGATTCATAATCACAAACATAATTCTCCCCAACAATGGAAAAAATGTCACAGTTTACATCCTTCAAAATCATCAAACTACCTGATCCATCTACCTTCATTAAAGTCTCGTCCATCTCTTTTACCTGATCAAAGTCACTTGTTCCTTTAATGTCTCTGATATCAAACATTTTTATAGACTTACAACCCATTTCTACTGATTCATCTGTCTTCGTGTAAGTTTCCACCTGGTCACTTTCATGCTTAAACTCATTTTTTAAGTGAAACCTTTCTTTAACAATTTGTCTATCCTTTACATGATTTACATCACCATTAATTGTAACATCACTCATCTCATATTTTTCCCTTACAGTATTAGGCCTACTATTATTACTTTGAATTGTATTACCTAATGATTCACAATGAATTGCATTCGCACATTGTTCAAACCCTCTAATTACTAGACTCTTATTGCATATCTTTAGTTCCTCACTTATCCTTGTAAACTGTTTTTCAACCCTTTCTACATACTTATCTAACTTTGCCTGTGCATCAGTTTCTGATCTAATTATTCGCTCCTCTAAAGACTTATAAGAGCTTCTTATTTCCTCACTTAATTGTGCTTGTGTAGCTGTAAGTTGTGTAGTAAATTGTGTAGTAAATTGTGTAGTAAGTTGTGTCGTTATTTGTGCTCCCCATCTAAATAGTATTTCCTCTAATGCACTTACAGTGACTATTTCCTCTTCCTTATTTACCGAACCCAAAGGATCACAAATAACCATTTCACCTGGCATCTGATTAGCCATTCTGTAGAAAGCTAAGCCATACTCAGCGTCCCAAAACTAGTATCAATAAAGTGACCTGATATAATAAATGATTTGAAAAAACAACGAAAATTCAAAAAGAAAACATAAAACTAATCCTACCCGTACATCGCTTCCGTTACCATCAACTTTCTTGTTACAATCACCAAGTTTTTTAATTACGAGAATAAAGATAATTAAGTCTGGGAAACACTTAACTTAAATGTATTTTTTCGCTGGCGGTTGAACTTTTACTCGGCTCAGCTGTTGTTGTCTCAGTCTGCGTCGACAGTTGTCAGTCTATGGCTGGTTCCCGCTCGGCCGCTAGTAGCGCTGCGTGTTTCCAAATTCCAAGGATTCTGCTCTCTTCTTTCTTGTTGTTGTCTGCTGTATCCTCAAATTCATAAATTCACGTAGTTTTTTTTTTTCTTGCAGCACCTAAGTCCACTGCACGATCGCCATGTCGTATTTCATGAAATAGATTTCAGAATTTATTCATTATTTAAAACATTAAGAAGAAGTCCTGTCAACGGGAGCCATGTATCATTTCTTTAATGGCGATGTTTAATCATTAGGTAATGTACCGTGTTGGCCTTTTAAGATGTGGTTATTGCGGATGATAGCTTTTATGCAGCTTAATCAAATAATTAAGTTGTTAGTCTCTTTTTTACACAATTAAAATCACAACTTTTATTTTAAATTAAATTAGTTTCATTAAATACAATACAATATCGAACTTCTTGATAACAAGCTCTCCTTAGCTGCTGCTCTACGGAATCTCTTAGTCTCTGTGTATATTTCCCGTTGCTATGGAAACTTCCTTAAGAGTACCAACTGGCCGGTGGCATGGAACGCCTACCTCAAAGATGTTATTGTAGTATCGGTAATGCTACAATGCGTAGAATAACCATATTCGACAGGTATTTTCTGAACATCCCAGTCACACTTGGAAGTACAGGGGACATACGCAAATTGATTTCACGGTTTGAAAATATCCATTGATGGTTTTTTTTACGCTTTATTGTTAGATAGGTAATTAACAGCTGGACGGCGCTGAGGGGGCGAACTAATTATTGTCGTCTTTCTGCTATTCGTCTAAGCTGACAAAAAGTGGTGAGTATAGTATTTTGTTGATAGATATGTATTATATTATTGTCGTCTTTCTGCTATTCGTCTAAGCTGATAAAAAGTGGTGAGTATAGTATTTTGTTGATAGATATGTATTTTTTAAATATTAACGCGATATTATTTTCTGCACAATATCAGTACTCTGAATAGCTGGAGTAGTCCACATTGAGACGGTGGATTTTCAAACTGAATCAGGCAATTTGTCTTTATTCGCTTCTTTTAAGATTTACGCGAGACTATTGGCAGAATCTACCAGGTCATTCGAAACAATGGTCATGTATAACATACGTATTGAAGCCAATACCTCATTGCACAGCTGACTATATTGTTTACTCTTGCCAAACTAAATCCTAAAAAGAAATTATACTCCACGTGCAATACACAAGTGGTTTGCCACTTGAAATAATATGAAGAGTGAAATAATTTTTACAGTAGATGAAGTAGTTGAGAGTTCTTTCCGAATCAGTCACTTATTATAATGAAACACTTGTGTAAATCCAATTATCAAGGATTTGTCTCACAAGAACTTACGAGAATTTTTTGTTTTAATGGCTACCCCGTAATATTCATATAGTCATTACATCAAATGATCATACCAGAAAAGGAATGAAATGATTTCATTGCAGTATTCACGTGACCGAATTTAATTTGCGGAATCAATTAAAAGATGAGGTGAAGTGTTGCGTTCGGCATGGACAATTTCACGTAGTACTGTACTAAGGGGCATTGTGGGTTGTGGGTGATTACACTTATCAGCTGTTATTCCATTAATATTCATCTCTGATATTTAAATAATTATTTAAATAACTTGGTTGAAGGAAGTAAGTGTTATTTGACATCCTATCATTAAACACTAAAAATATCATAACCTAACAATTTATTCTTTCAATAATAGGCATACAGACATAGTGTATTTATCATTATTTCAATACAGAAAGATTTTTCAAACAACAACTTATCTCACAAGAAAAGCCGTTAAATTATAAAACTGAACAAAATGTTGCGAGAAAGTTCGCGAAAAATTCTAGCATAACACCATTACAAGAAAATCTAACATGACAGTTCAATTTATTTACAATTTGATGCAATGTTGTTGTAGGCCATTTTTCCGCAGTTGCTCCGTAAATTAATTAATAAATGACGCCAATGCACTGTAATAATAATGTATTTATAATTTATTCGAAGTATAATTTGAACTTTGCAAAGAATCGAATGACTTCACTTTTAATAAAATTAGAGCGCCATAAAACCCTAGACTTATAAAAGTTATCGATTAATAAAAATATTTGACAAAGACTCTCCATGTCATATCATTTTTGCTCACGACTATTAGTTATGTTCAGTTTATCTTCACCAGAGAGTGATTGTCTTAATTAATCAGATTCTACGCACAGCGTCGTTTTCGGGTTGTTTAAAAAAAAATAAAGGATGCTCACACTGAGACCTAACAAATGACCTAACAGTTTACATTTTGAAGCGACGGTATAGTTCTGCGTAAACTGACTGCTCCGTCTTGGTGTTGCGACCCTGAGGCAGCTTGGAACCACAGTAAGCAAAGACTTTGCTGAATCGGTTATTCTCTAAAGTACGTAGTTAGGTAGTGCCATACTACCCTCTTGCGTTAATTGTAAGTGCGGTGATGGCAATGTCAACAATATATGATGGAGAGAGGGCTTCCTCTTTCAGCCGTAGGTGGTAACGCAAGACGCGTTGTATTCGTCACTTTGCCATCTCTACATCTTGTTCTCCCTTAGGTTTCTCGATGCACCAATCCATAGAATCGTGAGAATATGCAAACATAAAATTCAAGAAGAGCTGATTACATCTTTAGAAAAATATCGTTCATTGGATTACACTGGGGTATGTTCAATCATTCATACATTGTTCTGACCTGGACCTCTGTCTGTGTGGATTCCAAGTATCCTCCCCTCTGGCATTTTCGTCCACCAATCCTCGTATATTTAAGGCAAACTGTTAAAAATAATATCATAAATAATTAATATTATTATCAAAGATTGTGCGAGCAGCCTCATTTGGCTGTCTCGTTGCACTACAGGTGTATGATTACCCCTCACAGCATTTTTTATTTAATTCCTAATGCAAACAAGCTTTCCACTATCGAAACTGTTTTCATTTTGCACTAAAACCATCCTGGATTTAGCTTCTGCATTCACAGTTTGGTAATTTTTAGTTCACTAAACAAATCAAATCCTTTTCTTCCCTACTGGAGGAGCCATCCTTCGATTGTATCAGTCAGGTAAAGTTTCTTCCATTATTTCCTGAAATACCTAGCGTCTTACAAAAAGGAGGAATGTGATCAGAAATATTTATCAGGTGTGTATTAAAATCATATCATCACACACAATAATCAACACTGTAAATTACGACAAATCGTATCTCTTTCCGAAAATAGGTTCAATGTGGTGCTTGCATTACATACGGAAGAAGTTATATTCACACTGACAATCATTCTTTAATGCATAACTTCCTAAATAAGGTTCAGCAGGAAAGTTTTATAATGTCTTTAATGCTTAAATTTACCTCATGTATAACTGAATGTACATCGTAAATTGAAATATTTGTTATTGCTGTACCTAATTTTATTTCTATCCTAACCATAAGTTATATCGTCTTGATCGATCAATGCAATAACCTTAGCCAGAATAATGTCTACATTCCAAATGGATTAACTTTCAAAATTCTTATGCTTTAAATTCTTGTTCAAGAATTATGAGATCAAATACCAATAACGATCCGAAAATGTAAGGACATATTTATTTAACAGGCAAAATTTAACCTTGTTTCGCTCACTATATCATTTTCCATTGTCACACCGTGAAATTCCATTGTTTTTACAAATTTACATCAGTCATTTATTAATACAGGGCGTTATATTCGCCAAACAGTAAGCTTAAGTCTCTGGTGCCAGTCAAGATCGAAACCACTTCATTAGAACCATGAAGACAACAGCATACCGAATGAACCTCTGATGCTGTAAGCTTGAGTTACGAACATTCCGCTGGGCATTTCGTGTTGATGACTTTCTCTTTTTATTTGCATCAGGAATAGATTTCAGAAAACTTGTGCAGTTGGTCGTATCAGCTGGGCCGTGCTATATCGTCCGCAGGAGCAGCATTATGCTGACACCATTTGCCGGATGATTGAAACACCGCCTCGCGCTGCAATTACAGTGGCGAGCACTGCAACACGAAACAGCACTTATCACTACAGGCCTCGCTGCGTGCCAGCGACTCTCACTGCGCAGAATTAAACACACACGAGTTCCTCGGCAAGAATCAAATGAATTACGAGTTAACGTATTACCACAAAAAACATTCTAGTTTGCGCACCTTCTATGGTCTGTGTTCTTCCTCCAAGTAATATGACTCGCATAGACACCGACGAAGTTAAATCTTTTATTATTACAGTCCCTTATTCTTCAAAAATTAATATCTTTTCCGTCAGTAATTATCTCAATTTACGCTCATGTTTACTCTCCACCTTTTCTTAATAAATTCCAACCTTCACCGTTCTAAGCAGAGATTGTTCTTCCAAGAATATATTCAATTACTCAATAATTTGGTCATCATGTTATGAGGATATTGTAAGTTTCTATTCGTTTTTCCATCCGTTATTAGCCTGTTACATTTCTGTGATTTCTAAAAAAAATTTCACCTAATTATGTGCTTACTAGTAAATTTTTGTGGTTATAAGATCCTTTGGTATCTCAATATTTGGTTCTAGTGTATGTTAGAATTGCGGATTGTACTTAGTAGATTCAATGAACAAAGTAACTCAAGCAGTATTCGACACGGTGAAAGGGATGTTTTGGGTAGAGTCTCAAATGATACGCTGTGAGATTTCCTTGATCTTTGACCTGCTCGTATTCCTGGGATCAATGCTCAGGAACAAATAATCCATTATCAGGGTTGATCTGGCCGCTAAACATCTGATAGTCAGAAGAAAGCTACCCCTCCGTTTCCTACGATGGTTCTGTACGTTGCGGGATTCACTTTAACTGCCATCTTGACGAACGCAGCTGCTTCAACTGCCGCTGCTATAAACATGAAAAAAAAAGGTGGCAAGTAGGCGTTTCATCTGTAATTAACAGTTGCACCCTAGTAACTATACTGTGATAGTCTCTGATGTTACTGTGCGTATTATCTGGGGTGATAATGTTAATTAATTATAAAGCGCCAGTTAGTTTGATTGAAAGTAATGTTAACTGCATCTTTTAATATATATATTTTTAAGTGAATCCCAATAAATTTTAGATTTTGTATTTAACTACAAGAGTTCCCGCGTTGACCGGTATGATCAAGGTTGATTTGCCTACAAAGTAAATATTAAAGTTCATAATAGAGTCAGTTTTCCGCACTTGTGAATCGAATTTCACATCAATCGCTCTATTTTCTATACGTATTGAAACTACTAACCACCGGCGTAACAGACGGTTGTGGGTTGATTTATTGCTGCAATATTTTCAGCGCCCTATCGGAACATATGAGCCAAGTTTCATTAAAATAACCACAGCGATTCGTGCAGCAATAGAAACAATGAATTTTTTCAGGAATTGTGAAAATAAATTATAAAAATACCAGAAATTCAACATTAAAAGTTTTAAATAGTTCACCTTTATGTTCAAACCATCAGATACGCATTACTTACTATTAACAGCGAATATATTTCATTTTCAAACATCAGAGATTATAGCTGTGAGGCCTGAGATCGTAGCTTCAAGAAGCAAAGATGATGTCGAAAGGTTTTTATTCCATTATATTATTAAAATTAATTTACATATTTTCCACTTTACGTAGTTTCCTCTTCGCATCCAATACGCTCATCTACGGGATTTAAAAGTAAAAACAAATATTTAAGGAAGGAAACGTTACATGCGATAATATGCAATTATGTATTAGGAAGTATAACGTATCAACTAGTTGGTATTTCATCTTTGGTGTATCATACTATACGTTCAGATTTTCACTTACTCCTCGGGCTTTATGTTACGTTGAAGCATAATATATAACAAATAATTCAGCTGAGGTTCTATCATTCAAACGACGCAGTAGTTTTTCAGTTTTTCGTTTTATAGGTTATTATAATGGCACCCAAGTGACAGTTATAATTTAACTTAATCACG